>OY757544.1:25049806-25081972 GCA_963584105.1 Alviniconcha strummeri
GAACAAAAGAAACTAGGCACTGACAAGCTGCCAGCATGACCTACCATTTCCTTGCAAAAAGGTGACCCTGAGAGGAGAGATTGTGTCGCCATCGTCACACTCCACTTCGGGTGTCTGCACGGTCAGCTCACTGACCCTGTGGCAAAGTTTTAAAAGAAATAAATTACTTTCTGCTGTCCTGACATCATCGGCACACACACTCAAAACATTTCCTTGCCTGGTCTACCAACACAAGAAAAGCTCTGAAACAAGTACTCACACTTGACAAATGTATTAATTCCTGTGTTAAACTGTCAAAACATATCAGTGAAATGTGCAGCCAAGTGATTCAAGGCTGATCAAGTTCATGGGCCACAGGGTAAGTCAAGTTTTGTCAAAACACATCAGTGAAGAGTGCAGCCAAGTGATTCAAGGCTGATCAAGTTCATGGGCCACAGGGTAAGTCAAGTTTTGTCAAAACAGATCAGTGAAATGTGCAGCCAAATGATTCAATGCTGATCAAGTTCACGGGCCACAGGGTAAGTCAAGTTTTGTCAAAACACATCAGTGAAGAGTGCAGCCAAGTGATTCAAGGCTGATCAAGTTCATGGGCCACAGGGTAAGTCAAGTTTTGTCAAAACACATCAGTGAAGAGTGCAGCCAAATGATTCAATGCTGATCAAGTTCATGGGCCACAGGGTAAGTCAAGTTTTGTCAAAACACATCAGTGAAGAGTGCAGCCAAATGATTCAATGCTGATCAAGTTCATGGGCCACAGGGTAAGTCAAGTTTTGTCAAAACACATCAGTGAAGAGTGCAGCCAAATGATTCAAGGCTGATCAAGTTCACAACCTAACTGAACAGAAAAACGATGAGGACCAACTCACTCTGTGTACTGTGAGGCCAGGACGTTAAACTCGCAGTGGACATCGGTCAGCAGGGGCACAGGGGTCATGCAGATGCTTGGGGGGTCGAACCAGATCTTGGGTTCCTGCAGCTGACCGCGGATGTAGAGCATCTGGTAGGGGCAGTCCCACTGCTCGTTGATCACCACCGGAACCACCGCCTCATACACACCAGGCTCCTCTGCACACAACCACAGCATCACAATAATAGTGGTACAATACCGTGCTTACCCTGTGGCCCTTGGCCCTATGTATCTGGCTTCAAATAAGATGACACTGTAATTACCCAGTGCATTGCTGTATGGTGTCCACAGAATGTGTGTCAAGAGAGCAACAGTTTCACATGGCACCAGCCATGTAACGACTGAACAATGCTGTAAGTGCACCCCTTTTGTGGGTATTCAGAAACACACTGCGTAAAGCTACGCAGTCATTCATTCACAGTCGCATATGACTAGAGCACAGTACGTCTGCTCAGAAGCAGAAAAAGGGCTATGTATTTGTTATTTTGAATCATTTGGGGCTCATCTTGAGATGAGACCCTCAACACACACACACACACACACACACACACACACACACACATACATGCATGCATGCACACATGCACGCATGCATGCACACACACAGACACACACACATCATTGTGTGCACGCACGCGCACACACACACACACACACACACACACACACACACACACACACACACACACACACACACACACACACACACACACATACATACACACACACACACATACACACACACACACACACACACACACACACACACACACACACACACACACACACACACACACACACACACACACAGTCATTCTGTTCACAAAATACTGTCCATTAAGCCTGGAGTTAAAAAGAAGGGGAGAAAATTGACCTACACTGATAATCTGGATACATACTGATTGCAAAATAGAAAATTGACCTACACTGATAATCTGGATACATACTGATTGCAAAATAGAAAATTGACCTACACTGATAATCTGGATACATACTGATTGCAAAATAGAAAATTGACCTACACTGATAATCTGGATACATACTGATTGCAAAATAGAAAACTGACCTACACCAATAATCTGGATACATACTGATTGCAAAATAGAAAACTGACCTACACTGATAATCTGGATACATACTGATTGCAAAATAGAAAACTGACCTACACCGATAATCTGGATACATACTGATTGCAAAATAGAAAATTGACCTAGATGACTTCAGACTCCTCTTTGATTCTGGAATGTGGCACTGATTCATGCAGCCAAAGAAGACCCCTGCCAAGGAAACCAGGGACTGTGTTCTACACTCACTGGGGCAGAAGACAATGGTGATGGGCAAGGCCTGGCCCGGATCCAGTTCTCCCTCAATGCCGTTTGTTGACCCGTCCGTGATGAAGGGGACACCAGACGGGTGCAGGAACTTGAGGATGCCATCCTCCATGGCCTGGCTGACCTTGCGCAGGTCAAGGCCCCACTTCAGCTTGGCTCCGCTGTTGTTCACCAGCACAGTGGACTGGAAGGATGAATCAGAGTTTTGCCACAGAATGCTTGACTTCTGTGTATAATGACACTCAGTTTTTGTCCCAGAATGGTAAGGGGACAGTTACTGTCCCAGAATGGAAACAGAGGACAGTTTTTGTCACAGAATGGAAAAGGGGATTTTTTTTTTGCCACAAAATGGAAAGGGGGGACAGTTTCTATTACAGAATGAAAAAGCAGGACATTTCGCCACAGAATGGAAAAGGGGGACAATTTGTGTCACAGAATGGAAAATCAGTGGGGACAGTTTTTGTCACAGAATGGAAAAGGGGCACAGTTTGTGTCACAGAATGGAACAGGAGAACAGTTTCTGTCAAAGAATGCAAAAGGATGGCAGTTTTGTAACAGAATGGAAAAGGGGGACAGTTTGTGTCACAGAATGGAACAGGAGAACAGTTTTTGTCAAAGAATGCAAAAGGATGGCAGTTTTGTAACAGAATGGAAAAGGGGGACAGTTTTTGCCACAGAATGGAAATATAGGAATGGTTTTTGTCAGAGAATGGAACAGGAGAACAGTTTTTGTCACAGAATGGGAAAAGAGAAATGTTTTGTCATAGAGTGGAAAAGGAACAAAACGTTTTGTTACTTAGGATAAAAGAAGGACCGTTTTGTCACAGAACAGAACAGAAACAAAGAACAGTTCTGTCACAGGGGAAAAGGTTAGATAAAAAGTTTATGAGGAAATGGGCAGGCATAGCGCTCAGCATGAAACCTTTTTTTTTTTTTTAACTCATTGACAATAACGATGGAAGAATATGTGCCCTGTAACATTCATTAACAATACTGACAGAGCAAAACATCTCTACAATATTCCAAAAAGAAGTCATATTAGAAAGGAAGGATTTTCCCCCTATCAATTGCTATGTGATATTGTGACATCTTCTATGGTGTGAATCTTTCCATCACTGATCTAAGTGCACTGCATACACATACAACATAGTGAACCGTGAAAGGTTAATCCCAACACTTTGTTCATCAACTGAATTTCAACATGCTTCCCACAGGATAACATGCTTTGTTGTATCTGGGTTTGCAAGCATAATGCAGTGTGAAAACGCATCCGTGTAACAAGCTAAAATTGATGAAAACAGACACGTCCCTTTCCAGGTGCAGGCTGTATCAATAACAATGCCCCTGGAGTGGCCTGCTCTTCAAGTAACAGTTTGGGAATGGTTTCCTTCAACTGTTGCTAGCTTGTTACCAGATAAAACACGTGACCCTTAGATACGACACTTTGTATGCACAACCTAGTTTTGTGAAAGAGATTCTAGACACAGCATAACGTTGAATGAGGTGAAACAACTGGGTCCCAAAATGTCTACATGGAAATGCTAACATTACTAATGTAGAATGGAGTCCTGTCAACAAAACAGAACTTGTGAGATGTGATGCATGCCACACAAGAAACTGATGCTTGATGCTTGTGTAAATTACGGATAATAACTGTAACAGTTTGAGTGCAAGTAATCGTGAGTGGAATATCCATGTGCATAAATTTGTGATACCATGCTTAGACTGAAAATATTGCTCTCACTCATCAAGGTCCACTCTCCTTATATCTGATGTGTCACCATCAAAAGCAGCAACAGACATCAGGTTCAAATCATGTCAAACATTACGACAAGCAGTACTTGGAAAACACACATTACTATACACTAAGCTTTCATTGACCCAACAGAATTTTCTCAAAGGAAATCAATATCAGCAGGAATACAAATCACTCAGCACTTTGATCGACAGATTAGAACCTTTAAATATCACAGTCTGAAACAGAAAGAGGCCTAGAGTGCTTACACAGAGTCAACAAAGTATGGGGAATAAATCTGCATTTTAAAGACATCACATGAACACAAAAACACAGACCTGAATCACCTGTGGTAACTCTCACCTGGCATGCAAGTACATACAAGGTACATAAACTCCACCAGACATACATCTTCAAATAAATTAAAAGAATTAAACAGTAACACACAAAATCCTGTCACCTTGTGGAATTAATTTGAGAATATATAGTTGCATATTCCAGGTGGCCACCAAGTTTTTAACTGGGGAATGTTACAAGAACAAAAATCCTCAAGCAGTATGTACTTCTGGAGGCATTTACGAACCTTGCATTTACTCGCATGCCAAGTCAGAGGTACCATAGGCAATTCAGGTTTTGTTGTTTGTGTGGGGATGTCTTATGAGAGCTATATAACTCACTTTGTTCTTCTCAATATTAAAAGGACCACATTGTTAGTACAAGTCTGCACAACATGTTTCAGTGGAACATTTTTCTTATACCTGGCTTCAGACTGTGGCACTTGGAGTTGGACACACAAGTTAATTCCAAAGTACCTAGGTCAGGAAATCATACACGTACTTCGAAAAGTGAGAAAGTAGGTCAGAGAACAACACACACACTTCAAAGAGAGTATGTAGGTCAAATAACTGCACACATACTCTACAGAATAGATGGCAGAGAATATACTGAGGATGGATATAGAAACATGTTACATACAATACACAACAATTGCGCAGGCTGATGTGTTTCACCTTCTGCATAGCACTCAACCTGTGTGGGTCAAGTTGTGCCCTAACTGTCAGTTACTGAAAGTGCATTCACAATGCAGAGGCATGTTTCGCTTCTTTCCTTACTTTTGCTCTTTATTTTTAATCTCCCTCACCCATGAATGAATTTTCATATTAATTTATTTTATTTTTTTTATTTGTTAATTGCCATCTTTGTATTGCAGCAGAAACATGACTAGGAAACTGTTTGACCCGTCAAAACACCAGAAAGTACCAAACAGCCATGCTGGAGTTCAGCTAAAGTTGTTGTTTTCTTCTCTCATCTGTTCACTAGACTAGAGTCTAGTCTTGCTGTGCTTTGGTGCTTTATACACCCCTCCAAAGAAATAATCTAACTTATCATAATTATTTTATTAGGGGAGAACATTAGAGCCAGATTTTTCTGGCTGTAAATTATTTTTTTTAATACAAAACTGTGTAGAACTTGTTTTTTGTTGCATGTCTCACAGTGCAGAATAAATCAATTATTCATAAGAAGCATACGTTACAACTTGTGGCCTACAGTGGCAATATCTGTCTTCAAGCTGTTTTATGCAATGAAGGTGTGGGCTACAATTAGGGCAACACTCAGCCAGCATAAATAGCACCTTACCGATGCAGCCATAACGCAGCCAGAGAGAAAACGAATGAGCCTTCTCAAAACTGCTCACAGTAACACAGCCACACCAAAAACGCATCTGATGCTGGAAAAATGCAATGAGCCTTCTCAAAACTGCTCACAGTAACACAGCCACACCAAAAACGCATCTGATGCTGGAAAAATGCAATGCCAACACAAAATGTTTCCGTTTGTGTGACCCCTGAATTAGTTGTTAATATTATCTGCCAGGCAGGGCCAAATCCTGAATTAATATATGACACCAATATTAAAAAATTGCTGAGTTTTTATCCAGTAACCATTTTTGCAGCTGACTCCACCTCCATCACATACAGAACTCAAACGATGATAAGGATCCAAAGAAGAAGAAAAAAGAAAAAAAGTAGAACACTGTTAATGCATTATATCTAAGTCTCCAACACCTTGAGACAGCATATGATCTAAAAAGGTCAAAGAGAAGAAAAAGCCTGCTCCCATCAACAACAAAAAAGAAAGAAAGAAAGAAAAAGAATTACTGGGTGCATAAAGCAATCCCACTGCACGGCCAAATCAGATTTTTGGGCCCATGCACCAAAAGGAAGCCCAGGAAAAGAACGTGTTCCAGAGCAAAGGAGTTATCAAAAACTGATCCTGGAAAGGACCATTATTTTATTGGCTGCTTTGGTCACACAGGAGACCACAGAGACTGCCAACCAGGGTGGAAAAACAAGAAAAAAAAGTAATCCACCAGAGACCACAAATTGGGGGGGGGGGGGGGGGAGAAGAAAAAGGTTGCTCACCAGAAACCAGAGAGACCAAAAAGACCACCAAGTGACAACTCCATCAATGAGGGGCTATATTCTAGCTGTGTCCCCATAAACAGACTTTCTGTACAGGTAATGAGTAAAACAAATTGGTTAAAAATCAAGTCAAAAATAAGCCTTGCAGTGATGTGCCGTCAATCGCCTCACGTCACATGTAAAATATTACTGTTTTACTTTTAGCACAGGTAACACACACTCTCATTAGAATTAAAACTGGAAACCAATTCACAAGTATCCATAGCTTACCTTATCATTAAGCTGCAAAACAAATTATAGAAATACATTTGACTGGGAGTCAGGGGCAAGTGGAATATATGGATGATTTGGTGAGGAGGGGGAAGGAGGGGGGGGGGCAACCACAGTGACTGGAAGAATGAAAAGAAGCAAAGAATTCACCTACACAATGCATATTCCAAATTCTAAGATGAATTTCAATACCATTCTGAGCCTAGCTGTACCAGGTGCAACTTTTGTATGTGTCATACCTGCTGCTAATGATGCCAAACAATACACAGTTGACACACTGGTGTAAAACATAACCCGCACTTCACTTTTTTCCCTCTTTTTCATCTGTAGTGCTTTTTCTTCTTCAGTCAGGAGTACTCACAACCATCATTCTGATTATTCTGGCACTGTTATGCATAATCTGTGTGTTTCCAAACTACTGGCCAAAAAGCATTTTCTTTATCAAAAGGTGGACGTAGAATCTCTAATGTGTGCAACAAACTTAGTGTGTGCTTCGCTCAAGACACTGGCAAAGGCCCATGACCAGTCTGCACTAGAGTTGACTCAGATGAACTGGAAAACAGTCCTCCACACTGCCCCAACCAGATGCTGAACCCACAGTATATCAGCTTTCAACAGATCATCGGTGCAGTGTGCTACGTACCACTGTACTACACAGACTTACTTGTATTTGCACACACACAAAGGTTAAGGCTGAAAATCCCGCCCACCAATCAGAAGCTGGGTTCACACAGTGCCAGGCGGGCAGCTTGTTATTCTGTGCAGTGCTTTTGCACAGTGTGGTTGTCTAGCATGGGGATTTTTTTACTATTCTTATAATTCTTACAATTACAGTTACAATGCCAATACTGTCTAAATAACGGTGGATTAACGCAGCTGCTTTTGCACAGTGTGGTTGAGCTTCCATAATACAGAGTGCTTTTTTTTTTTAAAGACATGTCTAGCATGGGGATTTTTTTTACTATTTTTATAAAACTTACAATTACAGTTACAATGCCAGTACTGTCTATATAACGGTGGATTAACACAGCTGCTTTTGCTTTTGCACAGTGTGGTTGAGCTCCCGTAATACAGAGTGCTTCTTCTTTTTTTAAGTCACCTGTATCACGAGGATTCCTTTACTAGTCTTATAATTCTTACAATTACAGTTACAATGCCAATACTGTCTATATAACGGTGGATACTGCTTTTGCTTTTGCACAGTGTGGTTGAGCTCCCATAATACAGAGTGCCTTCTTTTGTTTTTAAGTCACCTGTATCATGAGGATTCCTTTACTAGTCTTATAATTCTTACAATTACAGTTACAATGCCAACACTGTCTATATAACGGTGGTTTAATGCAGCTGCTTTTCCTTGTCAATAAAAGCAACACGTGCATCTCTCAAAAGCAATGCCTGGGGGAGTGGGGTGGGGAGGGGGGAGAGAAAAAAAACTTCATGCCACCAATCACAATGAAACAAAATGAAGCAATGTGAAGCAAGTCCTCACCGATGTGGCACCAACGCCGGTGTTTTTGGCCATCTCGTGGAAGTTGACAGGAAGACAGAACTCCACTTTGGTGTGGGACAGCTGTAGAGGCTGTCGCAAAGCTGTGGCGATGACGTGTTTGCGAGGTGTTGCCACGGTGAAGGGTTGAGGTCGAGGGTTGACGATGTGCTGGATGCTGTTCCTGTTTGAGGGTGCTGGGGTGGGTGGGAAAGGGGTTGGGGCGGGTGACGGGGCACCCAGGTGGTTAATGACCACGGGCATGATAAAGTCGTACGCTGCAACCTGAAATTGAGATTGGCCAACGGTTTTACTGTGTTTTGAAGTAACACATGCCTGAAGCATACAGACACAGACGCATGGAAACACAGGTGCGCACACACACACAGCAAAGAGTATGATACACACACACACAGGTATGCGTGTATCTATTCATGCACCCACCCACACAACACATGCATGCACATGCACATGGGCGCCCGCGCATGCACACACACACACGCACACACACACACACACACACACACACACACACACACACACACACACACACACACACACACACACACACACACACACACACATACAATCAGTGGTGCTGTCTACTTGAGAAAGTCAGGCATGAAGAGACACAATCAATATCAAGATTCATGAGGCGGACCACAAGTAGCCAACCAGACCAGCACATAGCAGTCAAAACCACTCTCTTTTGGTGAACTCTCACACTCCAAAGGGCCGCGTTGATTATACATGAGTGAGGGAGAAAAACGTCCTGAAAAATCTTTATCAGACCTTACATCAGGGGTATTTCATTAGTACTGGGCTGATATCCTGCCATCATAATGTGCTGGTGGTAACTGATGAGCTATTCAGCTAGTGAAACATGTGTCTGACCTAGGCAACCAACAATATAGTGGTCACCACCAGGATCAAATTTTTCATAAACCAGCTGTTGGTGGGGATGGGGGGGGGGAACTGATGCACCCAACAGGTACTTTATGAAGCAGTAAGACTTTTTTCTCTCCACTTTTTTTTTTTTTTTTTTTTTTTTACACTTCACTAAAATAAACCTTACATCAGTAGACAGAAGCTAATTCTCACCTCACAAGGCACAAAGTGAAGTTCTCCGGTGATGGTTTCCATGGGAGCAAGGGTCACAGATGACATGCCTGGGTTCAGCAGTTTGTAGTTGTAGTCCTCTGAAGACACAATGCAGCTAGGTGTTCAGGCCATTTACACACAAACAGTTCTAACATGCTTGACACTTTTGTTAAGATGCTTGACACTTTTGTTAAGATGCTTGACACTTTTGTTAAGATGCTTGACACTTTTGTTAAGATGCTTGACACTTTTGTTAAGATGCTTGACACTTCTTCTTTTTTAAGGCAGAGTTGCTTCCTTTTTTTCTTCCTTTTTTTTTTTTCTTCCTTTTTTTTTTTTTTCTTTTTTTTTGTATGGTATATCATAATTATGTATATTGTGGTACTGAACAGTTGAGCTCCACCAAACATAAAATTTATTCTTTGGGTGGTTTACATGCAGAATTATAAATTTTGCTCTTTAACATATTGTACTGTGCCCATAAGATGTCATGAGGAGTGAAGAAAAACAAAGAAATGACATTTGCATCTGTTCAATAGTTTTTCTGCCTCTGTTGTTGTTGTTGTTGTTGTTTTTGCAAGATCTTCTTTTGCGCACAATAAATACTGCTGAGCAGTCTAATGTTATCTTACAAACATATCTCACCTGGTGTTTGAAATCCTGGAAATTTGAGGTCAAAATCTTTGTAGCGTGCAAGATCAAATTCAAGTTTGCATCGAGTGTTGCCCTGAAATAACACAAAGGGATGACAAATGTAGATGACTATATTAACATAATATGATAATATAATGATAGATTATTTATGGTAACCCATCTATAGTATAATAATATATTATTTATGGTACCCCATCTCATAAGAGTCCAGGGCAATTACAAAAGGCCTATACATATGCACATATTCATCACATTCACACACACACACACACACACACACACACACACACACACACACACACACACACACACAAACACATGACTGCACCCAATCGCATGCACAAATACAAGCATAACACACACACACACACACACACACACACACACACACACACACACACACACACACTATATTACTGCTGTTCCATATCTTGAGACATCATACGTTTCTATAGCAACACACTAGTACTGTTTAACTCACACAGACTTAACATACACATATCCATGTGCATGAGAGTATATGCACATACAGTACAAATATATGCATTACTGGTTATGGGTTGGTAGAAAAGAGAAGAAAGAAATGACAAGTCAGCATGCAGAAGATAAGAGGTGGGTTTTCAGTTCTGACTCAAAAAGAGAGAAAAGAGGAATATGCCTGACAGAGAGAGTAAAAGAGAGTTCCAGTATTAGACTCAGGCAGAGTATGGAACAGAGAGTTATTTATACAGAGAACTTACCCTGTTGACCATCTGGAAAGAAATCACCGACCTTGATCCACAGTACACCCCACCAAAGTTGAAGTTGTGCTGAAATCATAAACCACCAGTCAGAACCCATACCAATGAAACACTCCCAAATGACAAAACTGGTGACAGTCACCCTCTGGTAATATCTGACAGTAGTTAAACATTTACAACCATTACTCCCGTTCATCTGCTCAATGAAAGATGCGGCCCAAAATGCTGAAAAGTGTCCCATGTTGTTGTGGTTGACTGCCTGCTTGCAAGGCGCAGAGTGTCAATCCTCTTCATCAGCATGCAACTGACTCTCACTCCTTTTCATCACCATATAACTGACTCTCACTCCTTTTCATCACCATACAGTTAATTGACTCTCACTCCTTTTCATCACCATACAACTGACTCTCACTCTTTTTCATCACCACACAACTGACTTTCACTCCTTTTCATCACCATGCAATTAACTGACTCTCACTCCTTTTCATCACCACACAACTGACTCTCAAAGTGTACAGGATGACTGTCTTTCCTCTGTTAACTCATTAATTTGTGCCCACACATGCTCTGCTCAAAACAAGCAGCAAATCAAATAATAACGATGACAACAGGAGTAACACTGAGGCTTGTACCACACTCATTCAAGGCATAGGGATGAGTATGGTAATGTGAAGAAAAGCTGTCAAACGCATACATTTTGCGTACAAATAGAAGAATGAAAGGGTCAGGAAAGGAAATTGAGGTCTTTTTCTTTAACACAATAAATAATTGAGCTGTCACCTTCCATGAGTTCTTGGAACAATGAGTATGACAACATACACTTGTATACTCATTAACTATATTTTATGAATTTGGATTACAAAACAGAAAGAACATGTGGATTACAAAACAGAAAGAACATGTACTCCTGCATACACACATGCATACCTGGAATGCACATATGCATGAATGCACAGGAGCATGCATGCATGCATGCACACACACACACACACACACACACACACACACACACACACACACACACACACACACACACACATATATATATACATACCCACATCACACACACACCACATACACACACACACACACACACACACACACACTGGCACCACAGCAATAACTCACTGTGTCAATGTCAACTTCTGGAGCCTCCACAGTGCCCCCCATTCGCAGCTCAATGACCTTGCCCCCCTTGATGGCCACCTGGACCCGAGTGTCAAACTTGAGAATGGCCTCCGGCGTCAGCGACACCCGAATCTCTGCATTCCCTCCCACAGGGACCACTCCATGCACCGGCGTCACCGTCAGACCAGGGAATGGGTTTGGATCAAGGACCTGTCACGAAAAGACAAAAAAGCAAGATAAAACGCACTGAATTCAGAGTAGAGTTGTACACCTTGACTGGTGGTCTGGTGGAATCTAGGACTGGTTGCTTCACCTGATGGTATCTCTGGTTAGATCTACTACTTCACTGAATTCAGAGTAGAGTTGTACACCTTGACTGGCGGTCTGGTGGAATCTAGGACTGGTTGCTTCACCTGATGGTATCTCTGGTTAGATCTACTACTTCACTTGAAGGTATCTCTGGTTAGAACTAGAGTTGTACACCTTTGATTGGCAGTCAGGTGGAATCTAGGACCGACTACTTCTCCTGAAGGTATTTATGGTTAGATCTAGAGTTGTACACCTCTGCCATCTTGATTGGTGGTGAAATGGAATCTAGCTGTACCACTACTTCACTTTAAGGTATCTCTGGTTAGATCTAGAGTTGTACACCTTTGCCACCTTGATTGGTGGTCAGGCAGATATCTCTGCTTAAAACTCTGAAACACAGTGAGGCCAGGTGAGAGTTAATTACCATAGGTGACTCTGGTCTTTCTTGTTTGTGCATGTATGGTGTCTTCTGGGTGTTAATTAACTCCCTTGTGTATATCTGCTTAGATCTAGAGTTGTACACCTTTGCCACCTTGATTGGCGGTCAGGTGGAATCCAGAGCTAACTGCCTCACCTGGAAGTAGGCGTGGTTGTTGCCAGAGTTGTGCAGCAGAGCCACCTTGGTGGTGGTGAGGTTCACAGGGACAGCTCCAAAGATGATTCGACTATCCACAAAGTTCACCACTGTTGCTCCAAGCTGCAAAACGAACAAGCCAAAAGGATAAATGGAGAGAAAAAAATGCCGACATGATTGATTGATTTTTTGGCAATGACCACAACCCCCACCTCCCAAAAACCCTTATGTCACTAGCATAAGTGAATTGCAGTTTTTCTGCATGGTTACATTTAGCCAAATGTAAGCTACTCACAATTTTGACCACTGAGAAGGCGAAAGGTGAATTTCACTGGTCCTCATTAGTATTCAGATACCATTTCTATATAGAGTATTGACCAGTTCAGTTCAGTTCAGTTCAAGAAAGCCAGGAAACACTCAGGAAAGCCTGCATATGTGCTAGATCCAGTCTCTCAGAAGTTTCCCCCGGATTAGCCTTTCAGACAGTTCCAATGTAGGTCTGACTGACAATGGCCCATTCTCATTCTTTCAAAGAAGATGGCCAAGCACTTTACTGATTTTGATTCTGCACACTAACCTCTGCACGACATTTGAGCTGGAGTTGGGTGCCTCCACTGACATGAAGCTGGAAGGCGCCATCTTCCGGTGCCATAAAAGCTGGGTGCCACACCACCTCACAGTCCAGGCTGCTGTTAGGATTGACTGTACCTGAAGTAAAATGGAGAAATATTGGGGAGTGAATGGGAGGACTGTTGTAAAATGGAGCAGTATTTGGGAGTGAATGGGAGGTCTGTTGTAAAATGGAGGAATGTTTGGGAGTGATTGGGAGGTCTGTTGTAAAACGGAGCAATCTTTGGGAGTGAATGGGAGGCCTGTTATAAAACGGAGGAATGTTTGGGAGGGAATGGGAGGCCTGTTGAGCGAATGGGTTGTAATCCAAAATAGTAAGGACATGGGTCATTCACTCATTGATACAATGTCTTACATCTATAATACTTCTTTTTTAATGGCAGATCATTTAAATTTCCACAAGAGGTTAATAAAGTTGTCTTTTCTCTTGTGTCATCTCTAGATTATTGGCAACAGGTATATCACATCCAGACAACCACTGGTCTACAAACACTACTGAAAATCCCAGCTCCCAAGATTGAAAGGTCTTCAGTCTGTGAAATATTTTGATTCTTTGTACACTTATACACAGAAAGAAAGGAGAAGAAGATTGAAGAAGATCAATACAACAAAAGGAGGAAGAGAAAGAAAAAGAACAACAGCAGTAACAACAACAGAGTACATTCACAGAGCAATTACTTCAATGTCATCTTTCAAGCACTGTACAAAATGCGACAAAAACACACAGCTTAAAGGCAATGAATCCCCAGGTAAATGAGCATAAAATGGGCAGACCAATCCTGTCACCAGATGATTAGGGAGCAGACGAACCTGAGGCAGGGCGAATGGAGAAAGCAGTGCCCTGTGCCCCAATGCAAGGGGTCCAGGTGAAGTCTGCCTGGTAGTTCAGGCGGTTGTGGAGGGTGATCACACCTCGGAAACCTGTATCACCATATGGAAGGCATGTGTTAATAATAATAATCGATTATTTATCGAGCCCAGTCTTGTAAGAGTCTGGGGCACTTATAAAGGCCTACAGATGCACACTTATCATCACACTTACAATTACAAACACACCACACACACACACACACACACACACACACACACACACACACACACACACACATGCACACACACACACACACACACTCTCCACACACACACACACACACACACACACACACACAAAATGAGTACATGCACATACACGCATGAGGACATGTACATACACAATTGCACACATGTAGATATATTTTATTATTATTATGACATGCAACAGAATGTACAAGTGTGGGGGGCATTTTATGGATGGACAAACCACCTACCTTCTCAAATAACATTTTGGTGCACATCAGAGTTTTTAGCTGAGGAACACCAACAAACATACTGTGAACAAATGACAAAGTAGGCCAAATCACCTGCATCAGCGGGGAGGCCGGGGGTTGGCTTGAGGATGAGGTTTTCTGTGGACAGCTCCAGACCCACATGCACCACCTCTGCTGACACTGTCACGTGGTTCTTGTAGAACTTGTTGATGGTGTAGGTAACAGACCTGAAATGTTTCCCAAACCAAAACCAATCCAAGTTACTGAAGGTTACTTACAGAGGCTGGCTGGCTGGCTGGATGCCTTGATGAATGGTTGGTCAGTGGGTTAGTTGGCTGCTTGCTTGCTTGGGAGGTTGGCGGGTCAGTTAGGTGCCTTAAAAAGTATAGTTTCTTTCTTCCTTCTTTTCCACTTACCTTTCTTCTTCACTTGCAATCCTTTCATTGTTGCTGATTTGTTCTTTTTCCTTCTTCCTTTCAACCTGCTTTTCTTTTTGTTTCCTACTTTGAGGCTCACGTATGCACAACCTTTAACACTGACAGTCTATAATCTCCTCAGAATTCTAACAATCTTTCATGCTACCAGTCACCTACAGTTTCTCATTTACAATCGAATCCTTTCAGAACTCTGACAATCTTTCACACTAGCAGTTAATACTGTTCACATATTCCCCCGTGTCATACACACAGCACAGCTTGCTAAGTCAAAGCAGCAGAGCTAGGACCACCAAAATTGCGTCTTCCATTAGTTCCAAACAAAAATTTACCTTAAAGGGGACACCAAGCAAAGCTGCAAAGGTGGCAAATATTTCCATTTGCAGGCTTTGTCTGGCTGTTCCACGATCATCTATTCAATTCAACAGTACCTTCAGACTGAGCTCTTCAGGGTGCAGCCTTGTTGGTTAACTCTTTACCAGTGAACAGCAAAAACAGGCTGGCTGATGACTTGATGTACACTGGCCACCACACATACCAGACCTGTGTTCAGGTTAACTCTTTATCAGTGAACAGTAACAAAAGGCTGGCTGGTGACTTGATGTACACTGGCCACCACACACGCCAGACCCATGTCCACATGAACATCCCTTCCAAGCAGTAGCTGGTGGTTGAAGCACTGAGTAGGAAGAACACTGCTTAGCTTTCTTCTGATTAAAACTACAGCCACAGCCACAGATTGCACAGCTTGCCACACTGTTCCTCATAGATCCAGGTTGGTTCAGCATTCTATTCTGCCACTTTTGTTCTTCTTCTTTTTCAACAGGAAATCATGCAAATGTTTCGTAATTCTAGTAACAGCTGTGGAAGCCTCTTGTTGTCAGCAAAAGAGCCGTTAGGAAAGTTGTGAACACAGTCATGTCTTAAAGGGTTTCCATTCTGTCAGTCAAAGCAAGCTGAAAAAATTCTTCTTGACAAGGCACAGTCTCAACAAAATAACATGCCATGCATGCTCCATACTGGCTCTTTAAGACAAAATCCTTTACAATAAAATTCTGCTTGGGATAAAGCTTTCTAACGTGTATCCATCCTGTAGTCTATAATATCGGTTTCTTCCTCTAACTGAAGTTTCAGATGAAACGTTTGTCTGGAAGAACTAATTTTGATGGCTCCAGTCACTGTGCCTTGAGAAGGCTCCTATGCACTTTACTGGGGCTGTACATGAGCCCTGCTAACCTTTAAACTAGTAGGGCACAAATGAGCCCCGCTAACCTTTAAACTAATAGGGCACAAATGAGCCCTGCTAACCTTTAAACTAGTAGGACACAAATGAGCCCTGCTAACCTTTAAACTAGTAGGGCACAAATGAGCCCTGCTAACCTTTAAACTAATAGGGCACAAATGAGCCCTGCTAACCTTTAAACTAGTAGGGCACAAATGAGCCCTGCTAACCTTTAAACTAGTAGAGCACAAATGAGCCCTGCTAACCTTTAAACTAGTAGGGTACAAATGAGCCCTGCTAACCTTTAAACTATTAGGGCAAAAATGAGCCCTGCTAACCTTTAAACTAATAGGGCCCAAATGAGCCCTGCTAACCTTTAAACTAGTAGGGTACAAATGAGAGTACTGAATGAAAGAAAAATGAACTATAAGTTAACAATTCCTGAAAGGAACAATACATTTTTCTGCATGCTTTTTCGATAAACAAACAAAATAATGTTTGCAAGCAAAACTGGAAAAACAGCAATGGATGAACACTAAAAATCGATGAACACCAAAGGAAAAAAAGAAGAACTAATGTGAAATAAAACAAAAACTAAACCCCAGTTTCATTCTGACTGGTGGTGGCTTTTTCCTTGCTTGCAAAGACTATGGGAGAAGGCTTGACAAATCATTCCCTCCCTGTACTTCATAAAAATAAATTATGCAGAGGCCAGCTTGTGTGCACCAATTCCACACTTTTTCGGCCAAGGATCTGCCACAGTGGCACAGCAAGTTGAGAGGACTGTGGACAAGCATCCCTTGATATCAAAATGTATCAGTCTGAGTTCCTACAGTCAGAAGTCATGCTTTCTGTTCCATGCTGCTATCTTCATCCATCTCAAATCTCTGTCTGCTGCCCATCTTTAAGTTGTGTAAATTAAGTTTTGTATAGTCAGTATGCTCATGTGTGTGGGTGCCTCTGTGTGTGTGTGTGTGTGTGTGTGTGTGTGTGTGTGTGTGTGTGTGTGTGTGTGTGTGTGTGTGTGTGTGTGTGTGTGTGTGCGTGCGCACGCGCGCGAGTGCACATGCATCTGTGTGTATGTGTGTGTGTGTGTGTGTGCATACGTGTGTGTGTGTGCATGTGTGTATGTGCATGCAGGCGTGTGTTTGTGTGTGTGTGTGTGTGTGTGTGTGTGTGTGTGTGTGTGTGTGTGTGTGTGTGTGTGTGTGTGTGTGTGCATGTGTGTGTGTGTGTGTGTGTGTGTGTGTGTGTGTGTGTGTGTGTGTGTGTGTGTGTGTGTGTGTGTGTGCATGTGTGTGTGTGTGTGTGTGTGTGTGTGTGTGTGTGTGTGTGTGTGCACTTAGAAGTCTCTACAGAGAAGATTTTGCACTTTATAAATACTATTAAGTCATAGCAGGAGGTCATGAAACAGCTAGCTCAGATTTGAATATATAAAATCATGATCACTACCTGCATACCAAAATGTATCCGTCTGGATCCAAACACAGGAAAGGTTCCAAATAATGCAGATTTCAATCATTTTTTATTTATTTTTTCAGAATGCTATCAGTCAACCTTGCTTCAGATTTTTTGGTATCAGTCTGGGTGGGTTGCTACAGTGACAAGTAACAGCAAAAATTCATGGAACAGCTAGCTGAAGCTTGAACATGCATGTATGACCACTACAGGTACAAAGGTACATACCACTACAAGTACAAAGGTACATACCAAGTGAGGTTATTGTCACTCATGTGGCTCTAGCCACAACTGCACTGCTACACCATGCATTTACTTGTAATGTTCAGTACAACACTCTACATATAACATGGCTGGTTCAAACACCTCAAATCAGCATGCAGCTGCCTTTGCATCAGAGGGATGCTGCCTATATGCATGTATTCATGCATAGGCAGAAAACACAGCTGCACACGCAAAATCTCAACCAGCTCTGGCTAAACTTTCAAGCGTTAGCAGAGTAACGAAAATAATGTCTATGAACTAGGTGCATCACTCTCACGCTAGCCATTAAAAACAACTACCTAACATCCTTACCTGGCTACTCGCCCCAAACTTTAGTCATGCAAGGAAAGAGAAACAAATTATTAAAACCATTGGCATTAACAAATTTTACGCTAAGCATTTTTTCTTCTCTTTATATTTTCAGGGACTCTGACACCCCACCCCTGCCTTTGCTCTGTCAATATTTCCCTGCTTTCAGAAATAGTGTTATGCTATCCAGAATGTCACTCACTCTCCTTCATCTACTCAGATCTGTTGTCCTATCTTCCTTATCGTTTTCACATTTCACCTTCAGGCAACGGAAACCATTTACATATCATCCAGTCTTCCTTATCGTTTTCACATTTCCCCTTCAGGCAACGGAAACCATTTACATATCATCCAGTCTTCCTTATCGTTTTCATATTTCCTCTTCAGGCAACGGAAACCATTTACATGTTGTCCAGTCTTCCTTATCGTTTTCACATTTCCTCTTCCTTATCATTTTCACATTTCCCCTTCTGGCAACAGAAACCTTTTATTTGTCATCCAATCTTTCTTATCATTTTTAACATTTTATATTCAGGCAACAAAAACCTTTTATCTGTATTTATAAACGGTGATCCAAAGTAAAAAAAAAAAATTTTGAAACCTGTACAACCCTTATGCTCAATTTTCTGTCAGTGGGCATGCAAGCCAGTGTAGTTTGTTATTGGAGTGAAATAATTCACTAGGTGCAGCTTAGCAGCATACGTAATGACCCTATCGATGTTACTCATGGCACAGAGGGAGGCATACGGCTTTAAGACTTAAAAAAAGAAAAGAAAAAAGATTCAGGCTAAATCAATGCAATCATCAAAACATTTGGACTATTTTTGCATATCATTTGCCTCTGCCATCATTTTAATTTCTCTGATAAGATAATAATCTTGAATTGAAAGTAGCCTTCAATTGAATCTGTTTTGTACACAAAGACGGAACAAATAAAACCACAACTGTTCACAGGCCCTACCACTGCATGAGGCATATTTTACCTTTATCTTCCATGCTCTTTTTTTCCTCGCTTTTTTTGCCTTCTATTGCTGTGACTGCATCACTTACAGATATTTTTTTCTTCTTCTTCTTCTATTGCTGTGATTCCATCTCATTACACATAACTCTGCCATACACATACTGTTTGATGTTCTTGCACTGTACAATGTTTTCAGGCTGCTGCGGCATACCCAGTCGGCTGGGAGTAAAAGAAACCCACAGCACCCTCATCTAGTTGTATCGCTCCATGCACAGAGCAAGTGAGTCAGGACCCACCTCTGAAAGTTTCCTTTGGTGCTGGACTCAAAGATGATAGGGATGACGGCCCTTGATCTGGGAGGCACCACCTGGGACAGCGGACTGCTCTGCCGCAGCTCTCGACAGTCGATCTGACAAAACAGTGAAACAGGTGTGGGGAATGTAACACTTACTACAACAGCAAACTTGTTACATTATGCCCAAAGTGTTGTTCATCATTATCAGATATCATTTTGCATAAGAAAATATCAAATTTACACAAAAGGTATGTCTTTTCTCACATCTGTAATCACATAAATGATTAAAAACAAACTATAGCAACATTCAAAGCTGTTCTCATGACTCTAAGTCTTACCCTAAGGGACACTAAAAGAAATCTTGTGGTACAGCTATTTCATTGGACAGCAGTTTCACAGGATGATCATTTCACATGACAAGATAGCAACCTGACAACTGGACATCTGACAGAATATCCATTTCAGGAGACAAATGTGCCTGCTTGGTACACGCACACAAGTTTATGTTGCCATTCTTACAGGTATCTTAAAGGTATTTTGCAAAAACAGTCATTTTTAGTCTAAAATTAGTCACTCTTTGTGTCTGGGATTCAAAATGACTGACGAAAAGTTACATCTTGCTGGCCCTTTCACAGGCAGATCAGTTGATTTTATCAAAGCACTCTAGTAACTGACCTCTCACTTTCAGCCAGATAACTCTGGCATCTTAGACAAGTAAACAACATAACACATGTTCCAACTCACACTTCAGACTACACAGACACTCTGTCCCTTAGACAAGCAAACAAAGAATCAAACATAACACAGGTTCAAACTACTCACCCTTCAAACCGCACAGACCCAAGGTGCTGGATCTTTGTTTTCAAGAACAGCAAAGGCACTTGCTTATAGTTTACATTAAAGTGGTACCTGGACAGCCCGTGTACACAAGCACTGGCTTGTCTGAGGAGGTGTGTTTCTACACAAGCACTGGCTGCATGGCTAAAGCTCACTGGTCGGAGAGTGGCGTGAGGCCAGTGCTAACGCAGGAAATCAAACCTCCAAACTATCAAGATGTTAGGCACTTACCTCAGCCTCAACGAGGATGTGCTGAGACAGGTTGTTCACAATGTTGAGTTCTTTGTGGGACACAGAGCGCAGGCACACCTTGCCAAACTCGATTGTGGGCGGCCCTGAGCAACACAAAATATTGCAACATTTGTACCCACAAACTGACCTCTTCTAACAGCAATAGATAATAATAGCTAGGAGGAGGACTCCAACAAGCATGTGCTCCACAGGCACATCGAAAGATAAAAATAATCCATATATCTCAGCAGAGGCTACTGGAGACAGCACATGTGACATCACAATTTTTGTTAAACCCAGAGCTCCGGGCACTTTACAGAAGAATTCATTTGAAAATCTTGGAAAAATGCTGAAACAATTTGTCACTAATACATCAGCCCAATATCTGAGGACATTAAGCCCCATTCACACCGCAGCCCAGACAAAAAGGAAACAACTCACCAATAATCACCTGGTGTAGCTCCTGTGGACTGAGCCATTTTTTGCAATCGGCTTTCTCTTCTGCAGTAGTGGGAACTGCATTCAGGCCCTCCTGAACCTGAGTAATATGCAGGAGATACAGTCAGAGGACAGTCGCAAAATGTCTTGTACTGTGAAATGATTTGAACTTGAAAAATGCATGATATACAGACACAAATATCACATGCATGCACATACACACACACACACATGCGCACATGTGTGTGCGCATGCACACGCCCACATGCACACACACATACAATACACATACACACATACACACACACACACACACACACACACACACACACACACACACACACACACACGCACACATGCACACACACACACACACACACACACACACACATGCTTGAGCACTCACACAAACACACATATGCTCACAAACACCCACAAATACAGACACACATACACAAACACTTACTGGTTTCGACAAAGCTTCTTTCTGTGCTTCTGCTAATTCCTTGGTGCTCAGCAGTTTCCATTCCGCATTGGGTGGGGAAGGTGCTGAAAAATATTCAATGTCTGTGCACAACAGTACACAATGGTTAGTATTGACTAGCTACAGGAAAAATGTTAGATTCATTTGTTCTTGCATTCCGCATGCACTTGTGTTGCAACTCTCTCATGCAGACATGCTGTCAATGCTGTAGAGATGAAATGTGTATAAGTATGTACAAAAAAACTAACGCCTTCCTTCCACTGTCCATATTTGAAAATCAGCACAGGCTCCGAAATGTTTAATTGTGAAAAGCCTAAAGACGAAAATTGTGCACACTGTAACCGAGGGGAAGAGGCACAGTGCGGGATGTACATGTGAGAAAATACACAACGACATGTGAATGCGTGAGCGAGACGAATACTGTAACGCTGAATGAATGTTTCTGAATAAACATCCCACAATGATGTGCTTGGCAAAAACAAAAACAAAAGTTAGCTAGTGAGTTGCAGATTGTTGCAGCTGTTTGTGTCTGTGCTGGGGATTACAGTGAATCAACTTCTGTACTTGCACAGCACAAGGAGCCCAATGCAAGTGACTCTGCTTTTGATCAAACTTCACACAACATGCATTTCTGTGTGCATTGCCACTCTTCACCAAAGTTCAGATTTGTGTTTGAATGCTCGCCCTTGGGTAACGTGTGAAGTGTTATGCTAATGTTATACTAGTATTTGCGCACATGCAAAGAAATGGGTATGTAAATTAAGTCTTGCCTCATAACTCCCGACGGCAACAGGCTTAACAAAACTTTAGAACTGAGAGAGAGAAAAAAATGACAGCAGCTCGGCCACTGAAACATGCTCAACGCACGCAACAAAGAAACACCTTTCGCGCAAAGCACGAAATGCCAGAAACCGCAGCATGCAGCAGAGACAGCATGCGTCTGGTATTTGCTGCGTCTACTAACCAGGTGGGTCAGGTTTGATCTCATCCTGCTTCAGCTTCCTGGGTTTCAGTCCTGCTGCTGACTTGATGCCAATGTCTGTTGGGTTGTTCGTCTGCTTGTATTCCCTGCAACAACAACCATTTCTTTTTCAGCAAGTTTGTATGTAGTGCATGCACTGGTATGTGTGCATGTGTGTGTGTGTGGAGGGGGAAGGGGAGTGGGGGGCAGTACACACATATTCATGAGATGAGATATTGATATGATATGTATAACAGCTAAATGTTATGTGATTCAGGGTGTTGATCACATAACAAGACTGTCTATTCATTGTGTGAAGACTTAAATTGTAACTATGCATAGTATATACAACTTAAAATTAAAAAGGAGGGTGGGGAGAAGGAAAGATGTTTCAATACTGACACGAAAGACAAGAACAAATATGACAGTTTGCTCAAATGGAATAATGAACTGCATAATATTACAAATATTACTTCTTCTTTTTTAAAGGATGCGTAGATGCACTCTTTCTTTTTTTTAAAGGATGCATAGATGCACTTTCTTGATTCTACAAACATACCTGTGAATAAATGCACAAAGTTAAAAAGCAGAGATATAGTAAGTAAGTTGGTGTTTTAGGCAGTCAACTGGTAAGCAGAGACAAGTTACAAGAGTATGTGCAAATCCTCTTCAAAGAACAACAAATCAATCAGTCAGTCCATCCATAATCCATCAGCCAACCTCTGCACTGCATTACAAAAGAAAGAGGAGGACCTTTCTCTGAAAGTCTTTCTATCTGTAGACAACATGCAGAGAATGAAACTTTCCTCAGATTCCCCTGCCTCATTTCTCACTCACTTTTTCTGCATCTTCTTGTATCGGTAGTCACGCAGCGAGTGCAGGTGCTCCACGTAGCCGCAGCGGTGATCTTTGCGCTCAGCAAGCTCCTCATCCAGGAAGGCATAGTCAGGGTCCACATAGTGATGTCTGTCCGCGCCCAGGAATAGCGTCCTGCCACACATTGCATCAGGCTTGTACCACAGGTTCTTTTCTTTTCTCTGTGTGGTGTGTGTGTGTGTGCATGTGTGAGTGTTTCTGTGTGTGTGTGTGTGTGTGTGTGTGCGTGTGCGTGCGTGCATGCATGCGTGCGTGCGTGCGTGCGTGCGTGCATGCGTGCGTGCGTGTGTGTGTGCATGAGTGTGTGTGTGTGTGTGCATGTGTGTGTGTGAATTTGAGTTTGAAGAATTGCAAATCAGTCATTTTGGTATTGTGTGTAGAGGTGAGTCTTTAACATGTGAACCCTGTGCCAGATTTGCTTTCTAATCTTTAACTGCTTTAACTGCCTCTCAGTGAAATGGCGTCTAAATTGTAACAAAAGCCCACATGCATGCTGTCAGAATTTAAAACACCTGAAGTTGAAGCCATAATAATGACTGCAATGCAAGCATCACTTTATCGAGTCAGTGGAATTTTTACACCGTTCTGAAAGACTCTTTTTCAAGCTTCCTGCAGGAACACTTTTCTTCCATTGATTCAAACATGTTTTATTCAAAGCAGCATATCAACAGATGAAATTGGAATAACGATTTTCTCCACTGAGCAGAAGAAAAAGAAAAAAAAGTAAACTTATATAAATGTGTGGCTTGATGAAGAGGTATCATAGGCACTGCTCCTTGCTACATAACGGAATGGGCTGAAACCTCAGTGCAATTTTAATACAGTTACAAAATGGGAAAACGCACCAGTAAAACTGCCATCTTTCGCATCGAAAACAATGCTGAACATTTATCAAAATGGGAGAACTCACTTGTATGGCTTGTGACGCTCAGTTGGCCTCACACTCTGAGCCCGGTCATTGGGGAAGGCCACCTTGATGCTCTTCTTGCTCAGGTCCCAGGACTTGGGTCGTACTCGGTGCAAGCGTGTGCGGGTGGAGCCTGCCACCGCGTTCCTGAGGGTATCCTCTGTGAGCTCATCAAAGGTGGTCTCAACGAACATGCCCACTTCATTGCTGATGTAAGGGGTCAGACCTGCAGTGAAACGAAGCCTGTAAAAGGAGCTGCCTTCTGACCCAGTACTGGGTGAACCTCTGGGGCTTTAGCTGAGGAACACCAGCACACAGCAACCAAAATGGAGACACTAACAATAACAATATACTTTATTCATCCCAGCGATCACACAACAAACAACATATCTCAATAATTCTAAGTCATGAAACACACGCACATACATACTCTTAATCACATGCCCCCTTTCTCTCAATCTGCATACACTAATAGCAAACCCAACATTACCTGGAATAATGCTTTCTCTGTCAAACCGAAACTTAAAAACAGTAACTGCCTATCGTAGCACCATGTACAGTAGAATGGAACTCCTGATGAGAGACCACCCTGATGAAAGAAGACCCTGATGAAAGACCACCCTGATGAAAGAAGACCCTGACGAGAGTCCACCCTGGTGAAAGAAGACCCTGATGAGAGACCACCCTGGTGAGAGACCACCCTTGCAAAAAAAATACCCTGATGAGAGACCACCCTGGTGAAAGAAGACCCTGATAAGAGACCACCCTGGTGAAAGAAGACCCTGATAAGAGACCACCCTGGTGAGAGACCACCCTGGTGAAAGAAGACCCTGATGAGAGACCACCCTGGTGAAAAAAGACCTGATGAGAGACCACCCTGGTGAGAGACCACCCTGGTGAAGGAAGACCCTGGTGAGAGACCACCCTGGTGAAGGAAGACCCTGGTGAGAGACCACCCTGGTGAAGGAAGACCCTGGTGAGAGACCACCCTGGTGAGAGAATAGACCACCCTGGTGAAAGAAGACCCTGATAAGAGAGCACCCTAGTGTGAGACCAGCCTGGTGAAAGAAGACCCTGATGAGAGACCAGCCTGGTGAAAGAAGACCCTGATGAGAGACCACCCTGGTGAAAGAGAACCTAATGAGAGACCACCCTGGTGAAAGAAGACCCTGATGAGAGACCACCCCGATGAAAGAAGACCCTGATGAGAGACCACCCCAATTAAAGAAGACCCTGATGAGAGGGCACCCTGATGAAAGACCACTCTCAGAACCCACCCTAATAATGAAAGACCATCCCAGCAAGAGACCACCCCGATGAAAAATATCACCTGACGAAAGACCATCCCAATAAAAGACCACCCTCACATGAAACCTCCCCTCTTTTTCAACCACATTTCCCTCTCCCTTTTGGAAGAGTCCCCACTGGGAAAAACAGACCAGTATCAGTGATCCACACTAAACACAGAACGCTTCCTCGCTCCACCCCACAAAGAGCAGGATCTGGATACCATCCAGCACCCCAAAGGGTGCAGGTCAAGAAGCAAGACGTACAGTCACAAATCCCACCCGGACTGACCTGGGTTAAAGCGAGCCTTTGGTTTGTGGCTGATGGGGTTGCTGTAGCCCATCAGACTGATGGCCAGCGTGGAGATGACCTTCAGGTTGGTGGCGGTGGGGTTGTAGCTGTCCGCCACCTGCCCCAGAACGTCCAGCAGCTGCTGAGGCTTGAAGGCACCTTGGGGAACAACATGGAACACAGTCCTTACAGAAGGTCTGATATCAGATATGTTTCGCTCTATTCACAGTCCCATATTTTACTGTTGACTCAGTTTACAGTCCTGTGTTTGAAAGTCGACTCTGTTTACAGTCCCACATTTTACAGTTGACTGTTTACAGTCCCACATTTTACAGCTGACTGTTTACAGTCCCACATTTTACAATTGACTCCATTTACAGTCCTGCATTTTACAGTCAACTTAGTTTACAGTCCCACATTTGGGATTTGGTGGTTGGGGGGAACTGTAAAGTGTTCACAATTCAGCCCTTATCAGAGTGGGACAATGGGCATCAGTATTTGGTCTTAACAAAGAAGGAATGATTCCGTTCTAAGGCAGGACGGGCCATTAGGTGGAATGTGACTCTAAAGCCACTAGGACTAAACCTGGAATCAACCATATATAACACTTTCCCCATCACCGCTTCCAAGCTTGGACCAATGTGTGCCAAAGAAAAATCATTATACAGCTCTGGCTGACATACTGACAATGTGGACACAATTTAAATCATACATGCAAGGACAGTTTTAAATGCATTCACCAGCTTATTTCTCAATGCTGTCCTGTGGTGTAACTAGCTTTCTTTGCGCCAGTAAGTGTTCAGAAACTTACTTAAAAAAAGAGAAGAAGAAAAAGAAAAAAGAAAAAGGAGGTGACTGCTCTTTAGCTAGATGAAAATTGCACTTGAATGATAAGTAAAACAGGCAAGTAAACAACAATAGAAAAGCTTCACAAATGGAAGAACCAAACTAACCGACTTGCTTCGGCGCAAAGCTGAAGATGACATCCTGGGTCTGGCCAGGTAGGATCTTGCCATTGGGCGGCTTGACGGAAAAATGAGCAATCCGTCGGAACTGAAAGAGGGTGGGCAGGATGGCTGACTCGTTGCGGATTGTGCACAGGACATCTGCATGCTCCCCAACTGGGCACTCGCCAAAGTCAAACTTGTTGGTGGGGCTGATGTCCAGGAGCACAGGGAGGGCTGTGCCTGTCAGGGCTATTTCAGCATAGGTTCCTGCAGAAAGACATGATGCAGTTGGTCAGCAGGGTCATCATTTCACTCTCTCTCTCTCTCTCTCTCTCTCTCTCTCTCTCTCTCTCTCTCTCTCTCTCTCTCTCTCTCTCTCACACACACACACACACACACACACACACACACACACACACACACACACACACACACGCACACATGCATGCACACACACACGCACATACACACACACACACACACACACACACACACACACACACACACACACACACACACACACACACACACGCTTCCTCCCTCTCTCTTTCCCTCCCTCCCTCTCTCTTTCCTTCCATCCCTCTCTCTTTCTCCTTCCTCCTCCCTCTTTCTCTCATGTGTGTGTGTGTGTGTGTGTGTGTGTGTGTGTGTGTGTGTGTGTGTGTGTGTGTGTGTGTGTGTGTGTGTGTGCGTGTGTGTGCATGTGTGTGCGTGTGTGTGCATGTGTGTGTGTGAGTGTGTGTGGGTGTGGGTGTGTGTGTGGGTGTGGGTGCATGTGTCACAAACAGCTTCAAGAGGTAACCAAGATGAAAACTTCACCTACCATATGAAGAAAAAAATGAGAAAGCTGGAGAGAAATCCTGACAAAAGATCGTCCCTAATTTCAAACCACATCTCAGTGAACTCCTCTGTTCATATCTTCATGAAAATGAACTCCTAAATAACTCCCATCACTCTTTTACTTTTCTTTCTGCTGTTTTGCTCGGTACTTGATTGTAAACTTCCATACCATTATACTCAAACTTACAAATATTGAAAATATGAAAGAATTGCAAGAGTAAACAGGTCTCTCTTAGATTTCACTTCTACTTCTCACACACACAAAATCTGAAAAAAAAGGTGACAGCTAGTTTTTCGAAAAAGTTCAAAACACAAAATGTTGAAATAAGAGCTTTTTTCGTTTTGTTTGTTCGGGTGTTTCTGATTTGTTTTTGGTACTCTCCTACTAATTATTTTTGTGTGTGTTTTTATGTAGCTCACTCAAAAAAAATTATTAAAAAAAGAACAAAGTCAAGGTCACCTTGTGCTTTCTTTTGGTCCTCTTCAACAAATCCTTTGCTGGAGCCAATGATCTCCAGGCGTATGAACAGTGCAAAGTCTTTTCTGGGCGGTGGGGACACAAGGCTCTTCCAGCCAAGTTTGGCAGCATTCCACCTGTCATCAAAAACACCAAACATTTGCTGTAAACAAATAGTCTGAAACAGAAAGAGGCCCAAAATGCCTGTGCAGACTAGTGACATCTTTCAAGCACTAACTCGCTTGTTTGTTGATTCAATAAAAAAAAAATAAAAAAAATAAGATATAATATACTGCCTGATCATCACAACACAAAAATATCCAGGCAGACTAAGTTCTCTGTATTTTTTCACCCTCTCCATTGTCATTGTACCGTAGTCAATTCTCTGTTGCTGAGTAGAAAACGTATCATGTACCAAAAGCTTGTAGTTTGTTTTGAAAATTGTCCTTCTTAACCCTTTGTGACTTTTGCTCAAAGCTGTGTTGCTGTTGCTGTTGTTGTTGTCATACTTCTTGAGTTCTACATGTTTGTTTGCTCATTTTTCCCCTTCTTGTCTGTCCTCTTCTCTTTTACAAAACAGCAAGGCTTCAGCATCACTGAAAGCAAAAGAAAATGAATGACTCTGACCTGGGACTGAACCTAAAGAAGATGGGAACCTTCTGGTATGGATACAGCACCCCTTGGTTAGGAATGGCGGTGACAAGGGACGTGATCTCATTGGTGTGTCCACGTTTACACATGCCGTCCGTCTCTTCAGCCAAAGCAGCAGTTGTTGTTTGAGTCAGATCAACACCCTGGGAGGAAAATCCAATTGTGGAAACTGTACACTCCAGAACCCAAAATAATTTGTATATTTATTTGCTTAGAGGTAAAGAACATGGGAAATGCACTCACCAAAAGAAAACAGGGCACAGATACAAAAAAGGATTCAACACTTTGACAGTGTAGTTAAGTCTTCATGAGGAACAAACAGATAAATGACTGATACCAGCACAGGAGACAGATAGGCAAAAGAAAAAGAAGCAAGCTGGAAGAAGACAGACAGTTACTCTTTTTCTGATAGCCTGTTTCTTCTTTTCCTTTCATCTGACTCTTTTCTGAACTAGTATCATTAGTCAATTATTGACCTATTCCAGTCAAAATGTTCAAAAAATGTTTTGTATCAGTGCCTTTTGGTGAGAATGCTCCCCTCATTCTTTACCACTTGTCAGAAACCATTTGCTTTTCTCCCTTTATTTATTTAGTTCAGATAAAGGCCCACAGAGAGAGAAAGAGTGCATGTGTATGAGAGAGAAAGAGAAGAGAGAGCGACTGACATCACCTGAAGAGACAGTGGCTAGGGAGATATGGCCACAGACACAGAGAGGCACAAAGACAAGCAAGCATACACATGCATACATGCATGCACGCACACACACACACACACACACACACACACACACACACACACACACACACACACACACACACACACACACACACTAGATACAGACATGAATTATATACACTCACATACTGAATAGCACGCAAAGAGCAAGAACAGCAACATTATTTCAAACAATGCTGCACTTGCCTTGCCTTTCCTTTTAAAGCTACCCAAAAACTATACAAGTATGACATCCTATTCCTCTGGGTATCATATTCACACCTAATGTACTGACAGATTATTTGCATGAATGAAATGTTTCACAAATTTGAAAAAGAAGCTGAGCATGTGTAAAATGTTCCCTATAACCAAAGTGCTCAAACTAAACAGGTGTTCCACGTTCTCCCATTGAAACTTCAACTTCAGCTCTACATTACGCTCAAAGACAGTCTGGAGTACCCTTACCAGTTCCTGGGCAATGGCATCCTCATCCACAATGGCCACAAAGTTGACAACCTCTGGGCCATCGTTGTACAAAATGGCATGCTCTGTGCGGTCAGTCCCGTAGTAGGTGTTGCCAAAAGTAACACATTTGATTGGCTGCTCATCTTTAACGGACAGCACCTCCAGCGCAGGCTTGGCAACGTTGCCCTTGATGATCAGCTGTTGCGGCTCTTTGCCTTCCAGCTGCACATCAGCAACCTCCTCAAAGGTGCCCGGCACCTTGGACACAAACTCAACCTGCACGTCAAATATGTGTAGCTGCAGTAAATCATTCCGAGTCCAGTCATCCCATGTAGATTCAGGTATGTGCATGCAACAAGTGCTGGTGCCTGATCAAACAGGACAGCACACATTTCTACAAACATCATAAACTGACTGGGTGTTTTTTTGCTGTTGTTGTGTTTTTTTGCGACACCTCAACCTAAAATATATTGAGAAAAAGAAAAGAAAAAGAAAAAAGACTGTTCAAGTGGAAATAACTAAAGAAGGATTGCAAGCCCTATCCTATCGATAAGAAAGGGAGAGAGGGATGGGGGGGGGGGGGGGGGGGAGGGGAATAGACTCACAGCAGTTTTTGACTTGACAGCTGGTCCTGTTTGTGAAGAGTCAATGCTTGAAAGCTGTAAAAACATGACTGAGTGCTGCCACTTGTGCCCATCAGTCTTTGTCACTGACATCATGAACAGGCTGAAATGTCTGGCGAAAGTATGAAATACATCATGGGCCAGCCTTTTCTCTTTTCTTTTTTTTCTCTTTTTTTTTTTGCTCTTCTTTGGTAAAGAGAGAAGTGACATTGCACCTATTTGTGTAAATGTTAACAAAACAGCCAAAGAGAGCCTGCAGATGGAAATGTTTGCACATTTTCAAGCCACCTTCCGTCTTCAGTTCACTTCCCCTTTAAGTCACACAGTCAAACTCTCTAGTCACTTGACACAGAGCTGTACATATATACAAAATGCACAGTCACTTCAAAATGCTACATGCCTGAGCACAACCTAACTTCTGCTGTGGATGATTTGTAAATTACCAGAGTGCCACCTAAATGAATACTGTGCACAACACAGTTTCAGCTCATTCTTGCACAAGTTTTCACACTTCATGTCTGTTTCCAGTTTCCCTTCAAACTAACCTTGATCACTTGGACACTGTTGGGTGGTACAGAGCCCTGGCTGGGGATGATGGCAATGGGTTTGCTGCCTGGGTAGGATATCTTGAACTCCCCTGCTTTCGATCCCGAGTTGACCAGAGTAATCTCCCTGGCGATGACCTTGCTGTTGGCAAGAACATTGCCAAAGTCCACTTGCGACTGCATCTCCAGAGTTGCCCGAACAGGATACCTGCAGAACCAAGCAAAGTATTGCTTACTGTCTCAAGCAAATGTACTACTGTCGCCAGAATAGAAGACAGCACAGTGGCAGCAACAAAAAGGGTGAGTGGGGCAGAGGAGTGTTGAGCCTTGGCCTTCTTTCTTTCTTTCTCCATGATAACGTAGATCCATACCCTTAACATCGAGGAACTGACCGTTCAGTAAGCTTTAAGCAACGCTACAAATACAGTTTTTGTTTTGTTGTTGTTGTTGTTTCTTCTTTTTCGTCTTTGTTTGATTTTGTTCTCTCCCTTGTATCTTGTGTGTGTGTGTGTGTGTGTGTGTGTGTGTGTGTGTGTGTGTGTGTGTGTGTGTGTGTGTGTGTGTGTGTGTGTATTGTTGTTGTTGTTGTTGGTGGTGGTGGTGGTGGTGGTGGTGGTGGTGCTGCTGCTGCTGCTGCTGCTGCTGCTGCTGCTGCTGCTGTTCTTGTTTGCTGTGTTTCAAAGGGGTTGTGAAACTTTGAAAGCAGAGGACTGCAATGGTGCACAACTTCTAAAATATCAGCATTACTAGTGGTACACTTGCAGTCTAGAACTCACCCAAAGATGGGCACCTCCATGACTTCTCCATCAACAGTGACTACAAGCCTGTCTTTCAACTGAACATCATCCGTAGGCGCATACTCCACCGCTGCTGTTACAGACAGCCCTGATGCCACTGGGCTCTCTGGGTTCTTCACTTTCAGTTTGAAATGCTGCAATTAGAAAGAACAAAATAACTGTGATTTCACAGACAATGGGAAAATGCTATAATTAGAAAGAACAAAATAGCTGTGATTTCACAGACAATGGCAAAATGCTATAGTTAGAAAGAACAAAATAACTGTGATACATGAC
>OY757544.1:25082172-25176151 GCA_963584105.1 Alviniconcha strummeri
CACAACAACCTGTCTTCGACTGAGGACAGTAGTCAAGATGGGAGTCGATTACTACAGCATCCTCAACTTGACTCGAAGTGCTACTGATGCTGACATCAAGAAGCAGTAGTCGATATCTAAACGTGGTACCCTAACGTAAATATGCATCGTGTTGAATTTGAATCCAGAAGAGCAAGAGGTGGTATGAATGAAACTTTTGAAATTATATGTGGGCTACATGTGTTTATGATGCACAAATTGTTTGTCCTTGTTTAAGCTGAATGAACTGGCTGGAACAAGAGGGCACATTTCAAACTATGGAGAAAAAAAAGCCATTTTTAATCAGTACGCATATTTTTAGAGACAGAGTATAAACAAGTGGAACAGTATGCCATCCGACATTGTATTAGCAGGAACAGGTATAAAACTCCTTCAAAAAAACATCTAGAGAACATTGGGAACATAGAATATTTAGCAAAGCTCCACACACATTGTTGCCACCTGGCTGATAGCGGCATTTCAAGGGGCAGTAGAACTCCGATTTTAGTGTATTTCAAGATCCACGTGAAAGTTACAACAAATGTTGTTTGACAACGGAATAGTGAATGGAATAGTGAATGCCCTGTGGATTTGACTTAAGAAATAGTGTGTGTGGGGGGGGGGTATTGGTTTTTTGTTGTTGTGTTTAGTTTTGTTAGGAACTGGGGTGACAGGTTTCTTTGTTTGTTTTTCTTAATAAAAAATTACACTTGTTTTCTCTGTGTGTGTGTGTGTGTGTGTGTGTGTGTGTGTGTGTGTGTGTGTGTGTGTGCATGTATGTATGTGTGTGTGTGGGGGGGGGGGGTCATTATATTTCATAATCATCTTTTATTTTCTTCACAGCTACAGAAAACTTGCTCTAAAGTATCACCCAGAAAAAAACCAAGATGACCAGGCAGCAGCCGACAAGTTCATACAGGTGGCAGAGGCCTACGATGTTTTGTCAGACCGTGAGTGTAACTGAGGATCTGCCACACAATCTGCAGTGGATGTGTGTGTGTGTGTGTGGTGTGTGCATGCGCATGTGCATATGTGAGAGACTGATAAAGTGAGGGAGAAGACAAGACAGGGTGAGGGTGAGAGAGAGTGACATGTAGTTGATTGATCGACATGATATCTTCTAAACTGTCAGAGAATATGAGGCACACACATACAAATAAAAATGGTGTGAGAGAATCAGTATCTGGTGTGTGGTACATTTTATTATATCGTAATATTATGTTTTGACTAAAACCATCACTTCACACATACAGTGAGTTTGCACCTCTCAGATGAATGGCTGGTCTGGTTGCTTTTTGAGTAAATGACAGAAACACTATCTGTTTCCAGTAGCATCTCTGTGAATTTTGTGTATTGTCATTATCTGCAGCACGCAAGAGAGCTGTTTATGATCAGTTTGGAGAGGAGGGTCTGAAGAATGGAGTTCCAGCAGGGAGTGGGAGACTGGGGCATGGGACCCAGGGCTACACTTTCCATGGGAACCCTGACAAGGTGTTCCGGGACTTCTTCGGTGGTGACAATCCCTTCCAAGGTGACTGAGCAGTTTAGAATATCAACTCCCGTTTAGTTGCCTAAGTGTTTAACTTTTCTTTTTTCTTTTCCATAATCATATTTGATGAACATTAAAAGATTTGTTCAGTGGAATAATTTATTTGTCAGAACTGGACTGCGGAGGAATGAAAACACATGCACCCATGTTATTGTGCAGAATGTGTCAAAATGTCTGTCATTTGTCAGAGAGTATGACTTGGCAATCACATGGCATGGAAGTTGAATATCTGTTTCAGCCTGGATTTGGCCTGTAATTTTGTGCAGAATGTGTCAAAATGTCTGTCATTTGTCAGAGAGTATGACTTCTGGCAATCACATGATGTGGAAGTTGAGTATCGGTTTTAACCTGGATTCAGCTTGTAATTTTGTTACCCCCCCCCCCCCCCCCCCACCCTCCCACCCTCCTTTTTTTATGTTAAATATTGTATTTTTCATCCTTTTTCTTTTCTTTTTCTTCTTGGATGTTTTTGGACTGAAAGAAATCACTGGTTCTAATCTGAATACATCTCAGCCAAACTGATAGTCATAACTGGAATATTTCTATTTCTTTTCTGAGTGGATGCATTTGATCTCATCGAACGTGAAGGTTTGTAGCATCAGAATGTTGTTGTTTTCCCATAGTGACAGTGTGTAATATGTTTCATGTTTGTTTGTTTTTTGTTTTTTTGTTTGTTTTTGTGGAGGTGTGTGTAAGTATTTATTGTACCGTGGCAGTTTTTTTTTTTTTTTTTTTTTTTCATTCTCATGAACTTGCTGTCTATAATGGAAAGAAATGCATGGCCTTTACAACCAGTACTCATTTAAACAACACCCTGAGCATGAAGTTCAATGTCATTATTTTGCATGTCAGCAGCATAGTTACCAACTCTATCTACATCAAACCTTTGAAGTGAGAGGAAAATGCCATGTCACCTTTCTTTGTATTTGTTGCTACAGTGGAACATGAACAAGACAAAGTGAATCAGGACCACAAAAATGACTTATTCATACTAAAACTGTCCTCACAGTAACAAAAATACATGTAAAGCAAACAGCAGGCCTTTGTGTTTCATGATCTGCAGCAGAATTTCCATCAAAAAGATTCTGCTTTTAAAGGTTCCACAGTAAGAGAGAGGTCATAGGAGAGGATTGTAGGTCATTCAACTTTGTTTGCCCTCTGCAGAGCTTGCTGCTTTGCTCAGACAAACAAAATTTGTCTTCCAAAGTCCTCTCCCCCCCCCCCCCCCCCCTCCTGTAACCTTTTCCCAGAATCATTCCTGTCATGGAACAAGAATGAACTGTGTTTAGTAGCTTAAACCTGTAGCTTAAAAAAAAAAAAGTCAGCACTGTATCCTAGAACAGATAGAATAATTCCAGATATAATTAGGACAAACTTTGGGAGACCATTTTCTTTTTGTTTACTGGAGTACAGCTGCAAACAAACTTTGGTGTCCCGAAGTTCTGCCTACTTATCTCCCTTGTATGACTACTACCTAAAAACACTAGTATCGTCTTTCTTGAGTAAGTTTGAACAGTGCACCGCAGCATGCAGTATTTAACAACACGTAGAAAGAAGACATGTTCCTTTAAGTTTAAACTGTTAAGTCTGTTCCTCTGCTTCATGGCAATAAACATTATTTGTGCTGCTTTTTGCTGTAAAAAAACAACAATGTCATATTTTGATTGCCATCATCCTTTAAACTCTGAAGGTGGAACGAGATGCCCCTTGAACTAGTTGAAGTGATGCATGATTTCACCACTAAATGTTGTATTTTTGGTGTTTCCACAAGTTTTTAAAAGACTTATATCTGGTGTCTAATAATTTCACATAGCTTTTGATCCTGATATTTGTTCACATACAGAAACTGTATTCGTAAAGATATTCTGTTGCTGATGTTAGGCAAGACATAATACAAGCATAACTGACACCTATGTCGTAAGAATAATCATAATAATGTAAATATTTAATGTGCTAACATTACTCACAAGCCCTATCTGCAAGAAAAAAGAAAGAAAAAAAATCTGACAATCTTACAAACACAGAACACAGAGACCAGCATTTAACATTTAGAAGACCGCAAGTCACACCATACACCATAAAAATAACCACCATATATATATAAAATAGTGCTTTATACACCAAAATCATGCACCATCTTCTACACAAATTTTCACGTGTACATGCACACACACACACACACACACACACACACACACACACACACACACACACACACACACACACACACACACACACACACTCAATCTTCAGTACCATGCACACTGACTGCAACCAAGATAGGAGACAGTATGCAATTAAATTGCTCACAAGAAAGATTGTGACTCTAGCTAAGGAAGAGAGGGTGGACAGATGTCAAGCACAGGCAGTTCCTGTGGTCAACTGCCCTGGGAGTGACTTTCTTCAATCTGCCTTTTTCAGAGTTTTACGACAGAGTGGACGGTGACCTGAGCATGGGATTTGGTGGTCTGCATGGCCGTGGCGCCAAGAAGCAGGATCCACCCATTGAGCGTGATCTCTTCCTCTCTCTGGAAGAAGTCTTCCATGGGTGCACAAAGAAGATGAAGATATCCAGACGAGTGTGTAGACTTTCAGCCATTGTCATTGTGTTTAGTGTGTATTTTGGGGGTTCTTGACATACCCTCTGAGCAGCTATGTACAGTGAACAGTAATGTAACTCTCTCTCCCCCTCTGTGTATGTGTGTGTGTGTGTGTGTGTGTGTGTGTGTGTGTGTGTGTGTGTGTGCATGTGTGCATGCATGCATGTGTGTGTGCATGCATGCATACATGCATGTGTACATGGTGACCTGAGCATTATCATCGTAACCATCACCAACCTTATAGTTATTTCCAGTCTACCTCAGCAGAGTGAAGGGAGCACTCAAAATCTTGAAACTCAACTTGTAGTCATTCCTTAATGATCACAGTATCAGCACTATCATCAAGAGAGAAAAAAAAGACAGAAAAAAAGAAAGAGGAGCGAGCACACCGATTCGATCAGTCCACGCAAATTGTATCTTTCAGGTAATGAATGAGGACGGGCACACGTCCAGCATCCGAGACAAGATCCTGACCATCACGGTGAAGAAAGGGTGGAAGCCGGGCACCAAGATCACCTTCCCCAAGGAGGGAGACCAGGGACCTAACAATGTGCCAGGTTGGTTTGCTCTACAGAGAGCACCAGGCAAACCTCAACAAAATCATATCTACTATATACCAAGATAGCGTGGTCCATCTTATGAACTACTAAAAAAAAAAATGCGAGGATGAATTCCCCAGGAATCAGTTGGCTCCGTTGCTCATTGTTTTCATTGACAACAGCAAGAATATGACAGAGACCACACAGTGTTGTCAGAAAGATGATGTAATTATTCCATATATCATTTACCTTCCTGCTTTGATTAAACAACAGTTAAAATGAGACAGAGTTAGGCAAATCTCGTTTTTCATCATTTTTCAGTTTTTCACTGTTGTTCGAATGTCGTTTTATCACTTGATAAAGGGAATTACCCCCAGAATCTGCATGTTGTCTTTTGTCCTAATAAATTGCGTTTTGTTTTGAACCTTTTATTTGTTTGGATCTTGTTATAGAACCCTAGCACTCATTCTTGTTTCAGATTTTTACGGATACAAAAGAGAATTTTCAGTCTCTAGTTCAGTTTCAGTTCTACCACATCAGAGACAGAGAGCCTCGGGTTGCATGTAATCGTTTCTGCAGCCTGCATTTTCCGTTCTGCTCTTTGCAGCTGACATTGTGTTCATCGTCAAAGACAAGCCCCATCCTCGTTTCCGCCGGGAAGGTTTGAACCTGATCCACACAGCCAATGTTGCTCTTGGCCGTGCACTGACAGGCACCACTGTCGACATCCACACACTGGATGAACGTATCCTGCACATCCCTATCAATGATATTATCAAGTGAGTGTTAGCCAACATTGTTGTTCTCTTTTTAACCAAAGCTTGCATCTCAGCTAGAAGCAGTACTAATAGATATGATTAAGGAACACTTAAAACAATGCCTAAAATCATCAACATCATATGCACAAAAATGGGGTAAGTTGTAAAAATTGAAATGAGATAATCATATACATGTATAACATAATTGCAGAGATTTAGACAATTTGTAACTTCTTTTTAAATACATCAAGTGTGATGAAATGCCTGCTTTCAAATACATTTGATTTTTTGATTTAAAAAAAAAATTGAATTACTGAAATTTGTATATTCAGTGGTAAGAAAAAATAAACATAAATCATTTCTTTATGATAATGAACATCAGTTTGCACTGCGTTCATTAATATCATTCCTGCACTAGCCATACTAAAAGCAAAATCCCAACTTTTAAAAGCAATCTGCATCTATGTCACTTAGGTTTAACACTATCTTTGCTGTTGCAGGCCTGGCTACAAGAAAATTGTCCCTACTGAAGGTATGCCTATGTCCTCCGACCCAACACAGAAAGGTGACCTCATCATCGAGTTCAACATCGAGTTCCCATCATCCTTGACGCCAGAAAGAAAAGACCTCGTTCGAACTGCTCTTTTGTACTGAAACGCTTCTTGTGAATGAAAGAGAACAGCAACTACATAAATGACACACACAAAAACTGAATGTCTTTGTTTCTGTTGTTCTGCCATGAAAATAGCAGAATTTGAAAAAAACAAAGCATGTCTAATGCAACTGGTTGAAAACAAGAAACAACAGTGAAGGAACTAAACAAATCTATGGTCACCATCATGACTTGCCAAGAAGCATTAAGTTACACTGTCTGCAAATTTGCATCTTAGAGGTTAATGATGAGAAAAAAGAAAAGGTAAACAAGTTAGTTGACCATTACAAGTCATGCCTCATCCTAAGTACTTTGCCTTAATTCCATTTTGTTTTTATCAGTTTCATTTGTCTAAACCCAATGAAAATACTTCTGATATAGAAACTGGAAATTATTGTTGTCAAATTTTGGCCCTTGATGAAAAGTATTCATTGAACATTGCAGCATACATATCTCTTCATTTTTATTCCTATTCTGATGTTTGTAAATAAACTGATTTCAACTTTTTGTTATTGTTATTGCTTTCTTGCATCCAAGTATTTATTGTTTGCAAGTATTTCTGTAGGAGGGTTTATATGCATGCCAACTACAAATGATCAAGGGTACAAGCCACCCCCCACCCCCACCCCTTTGGCACAGCTGAAATGACTGAGGCCAAAAAAGTTGTATCCAAGCACTTAGTGATGAAAAAGCTAGTACAATATGTAAATGTGTGTGTGTGTGTGTGTGTGTGTGTGTGTGTGTGCACATGTTTGAGTGCACAAGTGTGTGAGCGAATGTACTTTTGTCATATTACACACAGGACAGCAGTCCAATTCGGAGGAGTCTTGCAGAAGGACTTACCATATTAAATCTTAATTCAGTCAACTAACAGCAGTGCAAGAGCCAGTCAGAACAGCTTTCAATTTCTTTTTATTCTATTTTTGTTTTCCTCTCCATACATTTCAACAAAATTGCCTTTCCAAAAACCTTGTCACCTTAAAGATTAGTAAGTATAAGAACATGCGAGCTAAATAGAGATCATAATAATTGCGCAAGGCTTCATGGGTCCTTAGTTCTAAAATATGAGCTAGTCACAGAGAATTAAGCTTGAAATGTCATTAGGTATGCAAGTAATAATCATAATAGTTCATTTTTGCATAATGCTATTCTTTGGTGTACACAAACTTGCTGCATTTTAAAACATTTTCTTAGTTTCAAAAACATAATACATATGACAACTAACAATGTATAATACACATATACACACAAAAATACAAAGTGCATGTGCTGTATGAGAAGCAGCAATATATAAAGAAAATGAATCATACTACTACCTACCCTTAATTCCCTCCCTCCCAATCCTGTCCCCTACCCCTAACTCACACACACACACATACACACACACACACACACACACACACACACAGAGTAACACACACACACACACACACACACACACTCACAAATGGATATGAAATGGGTAGCGGTTGGCATGTACAAATCAATCAGAAGGCTTGGTGGAAGAGATGCATTTTTAGGTTAGCTTTGAAAGTTTGAAGGGAAGGAGAAGCTCTCAGGTCAGCTGGCAACGAGTTTCAGACAGTCTGAGCAATGTAACCAAAAGAACGTTCACCGAACGTTTTCAGGTTTGTTTTGGAAATTTTAAAGCAGTCTTTCAGTGGAGTAAGCAGCCTTTCAGTTCATGAGGTAGCCACACAAAGTATGAATCTGATCAGATGGTTTCATGGAATAACACTGCATGATCATTAAATGCTCATTTTCTTGTGCAGGCGAGTGAAAACTATATTTGTTATTGAATTATACCTTTCTTAATATGGCACACGCTGGATTTGTGTGCCATTTTATAATACCTAATATCCTTGCACTTGCAATAGAAAGGTAAACGCTGTGTGTTTGTGCTGGGTGGGGGGTGGGAGGAGGAGGGAAAGGTGCCTGTGGGAGTGCATGCGTATTTTTGTCTGTTAAGGATATGGCTGACAAACCAATCAATTCTGAACAAATGATTCTCTGGACATTATCAAAAATATTCAGTTTTTATTTATTTCCTTCAAAATGACAGTACTATACAAATGACGCCCCAAAGAGGCACAACTAAAGGTACAAACTGTGATAAAACTGTGTGTGCCTATAGATATCATTTTTTTGATTATAAAACTGTTAGCAGTTGTAATGTGGTCATTTAGTACTAGTACTGTAGTAGTATCAACATCAAGGGAACTCCCAACAGAATTTGGGCATAAAGTCACATGTACAAAATGTGACTACCCCCCCCCCCCCCCCCCCCACCACTAACCAGCTAATAGCAGTAGAATGTTTCTCCACTCAGTCACATCATATTTCTCCAACAATCTTGCTACTTTTCAGTTGCTCAAGAAATCACTTATTTAACAATTAAATAGACAAAGGATTATAAAAACATTTGGAGGAATTGAGGGTCTGCTTCATGGACAAGATATCAGAAATAAAAAGCATAATATCATCTGTAGAAAATTAGCATTTTTTTTATATCTCCATATCCATAAAAATAAATAAAAAAAAATAAAAAATCTAATTAACACCACCTCTCAAGACAAAGCAACAGAAAATATCAAAACTACATAGATTTATCTTATGAGAACTAAAAACACAAGGAAAGAGAACATCACAGATTTTAAAATTGCTTTGTCCAATGTACAATTTCAGCATCAAGGAGAAGTGACTGGAAATAAACCACTGGTACTGTGGTACCTAACCCATGACACCAAATATCACAATGGAAGTAACACTCTGAACAAACTGATATTAATATATATAGAATATGGGACAATCAGCCAGCCATATCAAACACTGCCAACATCACATCAGTCAGTCATCAGGAGAAGCAGTCCTCCATCACCCTTTCGTTCTGACTTGAAACCACCGCGCTCACAATCACTGTATCAGAGATCTGTTGACAAAAGATGGTATGATCAGTGTTATCACTATGCACAGACAAGCATATATATACATCCAATTTCATGTTCTTCTAGAGTTTGTGTGTGTGTGTGTGTGTTGGGAAGGGGGTAGGTAGGGGTGGTGGTGGTGGTGGTGCGTATGTTTGTGTGTGTGTGTGTGTGTGTGTGTGTGTGTGTGTGTGTGTGTGTGTGCGTGCGTGTGCATGCATGTGTGTGTATGATGTCTCTGGTAATGGTATGGCCAGTAATGGTTGTAAATGTGAACCTTTCAAGTTGCAATGTGGCCCTCTGTGATTTCAGCCACCAACATTGTCAAACTTACACATCAGGCTGACCCCCTGAACCTTAAAGTGTGAATAACACAATCACACTTTAAGGTTCAGGGGGTCAGCCTGATGTGTAAGTTTGGTCATTGGGTTTACACACCAAGTCTGACCCCCCAAACCTTAAACTGTTAAATTGTAAATAACATTCACAATGTTATTTTATTTGCAACCATTTTTTAATCTTATTTTTTACTTAAAATATGCACAGCCAATGGCTTTTGCAGCTGCTCAGTCAAGCACCATTAAAAATGTGGGCACATAAGGAAGGGGGGTCTCTTTTTATTTTTCTCTCCAATTCCAAACTAATGACACTTTGACAATCAGCCACTATCACTGTGACCAGTTTCAAAATATGTAACAGGTTATGGAGGTTATTATCATGTAAAGTTTCAAAGATACTGCGAAACCCGCAACCCAGAAAATGTCTACATTCAAGTTTTTATTACAGCTGCAAATGTATTAGTTCTCTCCCTTGACTTCTAATACTTTAAAAGTTATTAAAACACATCTTGTCCAAGACTGGGGGTGGGGATAGCTAAGTGGTTAGAGCGCCGGACTCGTGATTGAAAGGTCGCGGGTTCGAATCCCTGCTGGAATGGCGGGAGAATTTTCTTCTCCAGGGTCGACTTTCTGTGCTGACTCTTATTTCGGTATCCGTTCCACCCCCATGTTACCACAGTAGCATGTAAAAAATCCCGGTCATTCTGCCAAAAGTGCAGGTGGCAGGTTACAGCTAAACACGCATACTCCTTACGTATGTGGCTTTTATTGAACCGTGCTTCGGCATTGGTCACAACTTGTCCCTAATATGTCAAATGACATCTGAGGACATTAACTGATTAAGCATCAACTCATCATCATCTTGTCCAAGAAGACCCACCAGTACAATCTGTTCAAAACAAAACATGAAAACTATTCTTCCCTTTCTTTGTTTATTATAATTTATCAGACTGTTTGTTTGTTATCAAATTAAGAACACTTATTGACTTAGAAATAAGAATTAACCTTGTTTATTTTGCACAGCAAAATTGTTTAACAAATGTCAAATTGCTTCTATTGTTCTTCATAGTTCATAGCTCAGGAGCTGTATGAGACTGAGAGTCAAGGTGGACGTGCTGGGCTGTCCATCCTAACAAGCCTTATGGTTTCTGTGGATGTAAAGCTATACTGAACCATGCTTCGGCATTGGTCTCAGCTTGTCCCTAATAATGTAATATGTCAACTGACATCTGAGGACATTAAGCAACACTACCTACCTACCGCTATTGTTCTAATTAATCTTGACAAGCAAATGACAGAAGAAAGCACAATATATTAAAGTAATAATTATAATAATCTTTTGTACATAAATCTCTCTCTCTCTCTCTCTCTCTCTCTCTCTCTCTATATATATATATATATATATATATATATACACTTTTTTTTACAAGACTGTGCACTGGATGAACAACTGATGAATTGTTATTAATGTTAATAAACATTATACCAGCTTACCACACATTAAAGCCCATCTTCCTCATACATTCCTTGTGCTTTTCTATCAGGTCACCACACTGGTCTTCACCCTTCTCAATGATACTGCACAGACAGAGAAAGAAAAAGAAAAAAATGTAATTATTAGTACATAATTAAATCTTACACTAGTTACAACTATACAGCTTATTACAATTACAAGCCCTTAATGTATTCAAACTAAACTTACACTGTGTTACAGCTCAAAAAATGCAAACTTCAAGTATATAATTTATCCAAATGCCAATGCGTATTTTATTCCCTCCCCCCCATTTGCCCTTTTTTCTTCTGGTGGTACTGGTGATGTGGGGAGGGTGGGCATGCGCTTCAGGCCCTAATCTTATTTAGTTGCTCATATTCATAATCATAGTTCTAGTCCTAAACATATTTGGATAGTATGTGTGTGGCTGTGACTAGTGTGAGCCGGCTTGATGCAACAACTGAACAAACCCACGAAGATGGGTGTATTACTTAAGATTACCCAGGAAAGGTACCAAAAAACCATGAAGTTTGGGTATACATGCCCCTTCTGTGGATGTAAAGTGCCATGAAAGATGAGGGTACACATTACTTAAGATTAGCCAGGAAAGGATTTAACTAGCTTTTAAGACTGGCTGGCCATGACGCCTTTTTGATGGACAATTGATCTAGACAATAAATTGAATAATACTAGTTACTATACGTTGTAATAAACTAGTATTGTTGCATCATATTTGAAGGTCATTTTTTACATCGATTCCACAAAACGTCCTTTAAATATTTCACGGTATTATACTTAATGATGACACAAATTAGCTGACTGTGTCACTTCAGCAACAAATGTCACGTTAAAGACTCATGTGGCTTCGGGACTAGGAACGACTAAACAGCAACGTTCTAACCAAAGTGAAGAAACTGAGCGCTGTAAGTGTAACGACGCCAAGACCCATTCCAGTTCCACTATCTTCCAAATAAAAACAAAATCGCAATTCTCACCACTGATCTCTCGCTTTCTTTGTTTCTGGGCAAGCACAGCATGGCTTCAGCTTCTTGTCCTGCTTTTCGTCCTTTTCTTCGGGCATGATTAGAATTTACGGCGCTGTTTGCTCCTAGCTACGCTATGATGAAAGCACGTTTTTACGTAAAGTAGTGGTTAGAGTTTCTTCCCCTTGATTTCGTTCAGAGTGCTCTACCACTACTCATTACCATATCTTTGTAAATTTACCACAAAGTGTACTGAGGTTCTTGTACAGTTGTCGCTTTTTTAGAGATTTGCAGGAGTTCTAGTTCTTCTCCACAATATCACACCCACGTTATGGCCGAAGGTGGATCTGATAAGGACAACGCCCTAGAAGTTAGTATTCCAAACCGCCAACGGACATGATTCTTAACCGGGAAAACTAGAATCGTGATTCCCTTGTGTGTGCCATGCTAATTATCTTCAGTTATTTACTGTTCATTGAGATAAATAATTCATATTTTCAGTAACTATTGATAGGACACACACACACACACACACACACACACACACACACACACACACACACACACACACACACACACACAGATCTTGTTGAACTGCCTTGGTGACGCCTAATTCTTGTACAAACACCAGTGGACAAACAGGGAGAGCAGTAAACAAAAACAAAATGATTTTTAGGCAGGAGAGGACAGGACAGAAAATCTCAATTTCTCAACCTACTCAGTGCAGACTGTTCTGTCTTTTAGGATGTTCCAATTCAGTCTATGACTGTCCACGTTTCTGAAGATGGCTGTGTTGGTGGTTTCTACAGCATAACAGCGGGTGTTCTTTCTTCCTAATCAGTCTTCAAAGTACAATGTTTGTTTCGGTTTTGGGTCATATTTGACCTTTGTCTTTAGTTTACCAGTGGTATTAGTCTGTTACTACTAGGTAGTTTTCAGGGTTGTCAGGTGGAACAGCAACTGGGAATGGGATCAGCCCACTTGCTTAGTTGCTACCTCACAGTTGAGCATGAAGATGAGTTGTTGCCGTTGGCGTTTTCTTTCACTTTTCTTGGTCTGTGTTTTTAATCTACTTTCACTAGTTTCAGAGAATCACACACTTGCTATTCTGTCTTTAACGCTGTTCACAGTCCTGTCCTTATGAGCAGTCCTCTCTCAGTATCTCACACAGCACTCCTAAGAATAGATTTGAGTCCATTGCACAGACCAAAAGCACTCATTCTCAAAAGCCAAAGTTTATCACATTATCACCACATGGATGAGTGACAATTACATCCCAGGCTTTACACCTGTCCCAAGATTTCCCCAGAGTCAAATTCTTTACAGACTACAAAAGTTCTTCAGATGAGACTGTAATAATTTAATATAGAGTAACTATAACCTGAGAATTTCCTGTTGCATAAATATATATATATATAATGTACAGTTCTAATTTATAATATAAGTATTATTATTATATACTTCACACAGAAAAATCACAGTACACACATTAAAGATTATGTAGTCCTTACTTGTCAGGGTTTAGTGGATTATAAAATTAAACACCAAAATAACCCAGCAAGCACTAAAACTAAAAGTACAAAACTAAAACTAGTACAAGTGTCAGACTCGGAGCCTTCCAACTCAAAAAGTTGGACACTCTATGGAGAAAGAAAATGTAGAATGGTGATACAACATTCAAATCTCCTCTGTTTCTGTGGATTCACCCCTTCACCAAGGCATGGGCTTTCATAATTTGTTTTCTCTTTCAGTTTGATGAGGAGGAGGTGGAGGAAGATGCCCCAGGTCCACTTGAAAAACGAAAGAAGATGTTTTCAAAAGAATGTAGGTGTTGTTGTCATTAATAATTTTCATTAATAATTTACTAACCATCCACGTATAATATATATTTTCTTCTTTTTTTCTTTTTCTTCAGCATCGTCATTGGCATGTTTGATTGTGGTGGTGGTGGTGAGGTTTTTTGTTTTTGTTTTTTGGGGGATACCCATTGACCATGAGGTAGCAGGATGGGTGGGGGGGACCATTATTAAGTCATTGAATGATTGGCATATCAAATTAACAAAACTGTAGTGTAAGACAGCATTATTTTATTAGTATTAAGTGTGTTGCATATATATTATGTATTATATATATTATAGATCTGTCAATATCTCAGTGGTATTTAACTCTTATAAACCTATAACTTTATAAGCAGCATATTAGCAGCATATTATTATTCTCCCTCAAGGAGGCTGGACATGATATATATTGCTGTTGAGGACATCATCTCCGAAAGATCTTCCTGAGCATAATATACCATACATTATCCATTGCATATTATAATTATGTCCACTTTCTCTTTTGCTGATCCAGTATCATCATTTTAGTAAAACATTTAAGCTGGTTGCAGAATAAGAAAGGTTTATATTTTCCAAGCACCATAACAATTTTCATAGTATTAAACAACTTTCTGGAAGATCAGCAACCTCTCCTACCCCAGAGTCCTTGATATTCAGTACTGTCTTTCTACCTCTGTCGTGGCCTTTCCTGTCCCCCCTTCTTTCTCTCTCTGCCTCTTTATTTCCTGTGGGACCCACAAGACATAAGTTCAGTGCATCCTTTTTAACCATAGTCAGTAACCTAGTGTGCAAGGGAGGCACTTGTCTGTGCATTACTGGAAACCCAGCTTCTGGTGTAGTATTGAACTTGGCATAGTGCTGATGGTGTTGCATAGGCTTTGGCAACATTATTTCAAACTTTCATTAGAAAAGCCAGTACCTTCATACAAACTTACCATACAGTTAGTCATAATAATGTTGTCTGTTGAAACTTTTTTTTCTTCTTTCCCCAGTGCGCTGTATGATGTATGGCTTTGGTGATGACCAGAATCCCTACACAGAGTCTGTGGATTTGCTGGAGGATTTGGTCATCGAGTACATCACTGAGATGGTGAGGAAGAAGTCTGATAAACAAAATTGGTGGTATTGTCCATATGTGCATGTATAATTATATGTTATTGTTAGTGTGTATATAAATATTCCTGAAGTCATCTGACAAAATACAACCATCATTACGCACTCCAGGCCTTTCTTTCCAGCACTCTTTCTGAAGTTCCTCTAAACTGCAATAATTGGTCACATTAACGTATACTGTTGAAGAGGCGCATCTTATCTCAGCACGTGTCTGCTGATTTTGTATCCAAGTCTCTCACCTTGCAACTACCCTAACACTATTCATGGATTCAATAGTGCATGGATTTGCAGTTGAACCATTTGTTCCTATAGTACAAGTGATAGTGAAGTTATATAAATACTGTGTATTTTACTTATTATGCTGTTATGTGAAATAACCAGTGTTATGGGTGTGCACCTGAGCTTTGTCATTGTCATTTTTTCTTTAGCCTTGACTGAAGTGGTCTCTTTATACACTCTTTTAATGTTTTATGCTTTTTTTCTTTCAGACCAAGAAAGCCATGGAGGTTGGGCGTCCTGGGCGCATTGCAGTGGAGGACATCATATTCCTAATCCGCAAGGATCCCAAGAAATATTCTCGAGTGAAAGAACTACTACTTATGAGTGAAGAACTGAGAAAAGCAAGGAAGGCTTTTGATGAGATCAAATACGCCACCACCAATTAGTCAGTCTGTGATAATTATATGTCTGTTTTTGTATATCTGTGTTCTCCAGAGTGGAAGTGGGTGAAATTGTTTCTGGCTCAGTGAGTGAGCATCATTAAAGAATGTTGCATGCCTTGTATTCCAATTTCTTTCTTTGATGTTACGAAAGTTTGATATAAGTAGCATGCACTCCTGTCACACACACACATGCACACACACACACTTGTATTTAATCCATCCACTGAAAATCAGCTAAAAAATACTCTTTACTCATTTCCAAAGTGAGTTCTTGGGATGTGGGGGTCTTTTTTGCAATGCTTGCATACACATTTTGATTTCTCACCTCTCAATTCAGACACAAAGCACATACAATGTGTCATGCATTTATTTCATCCCTTCCGTCACTTTCCAAGCACAGTTCCATGTGGGCTGGCCTCACACATACTCACCATTCGTGAAGCTGTGTGTGCAGCTCTCATTTTGAGCAAACTAACATAGTATCTAGTTTTCTTGCCAGGATAACCCAACAAAAAAGTATGCACAAACAACTGCAGAATGAGGTAAATGACCAACTGACACAGTACATGAACTTTTCATGATGCTTACTCCTCACACTCACAATACAAGCGCGCGCGCACACACACGCACGCACACACCACTCTTGATACATCCATGTACATTACACAAGTTTTTGAATCTCGTCACCCCTTGCATGCAGTTCACAACTGTTTTCCCTTTTTCCACAGTTCTCATTCCTACCCCCCCCTGATTCACTGGGAAAAGCAGATGTACATGACAATACTGACAAAATCTTTTCTTTTTAAAAGGGAGTTCTGGTCTCCTACAATTCACTTATCACTAAAATGGTGTTAAAGACATCAGCCTCAGTTTTGTTCACACATAAAAATAAAACTTAAAAACTAATGACTGTGCTTTGAAATGCCCCACCTGATGTCATATCAAATTTACAAAATGAGATTTGTCCTATTTCAGCCAGTCACCTCTGCTTACACTGTTAAAAGCCAAGCATAAAAGATGATGTTGTACGCAGCATGCGAACTACGGTACCCAACAGTGTTTTGTCCATCTATAATCCTATGGATTGCCCCTGGTGAAACTTGTTTTCCAAATTTGATATTCGTTGATGGGGCATTATAAATAAATCAACCCCTTGATTTCAAGTTTTTATTTTAATATCATAAGTTCTTCCTCGTGGACAAAGCAACAACAGCCCGACTTTCTTCGTTGTTAAAAGCAAGTCTTGCAACAACAAAAAAGTAAGAATACAAAATAATTCAGACATGTATAACAGTTTAAAAATCCACCCAGTGCATTGTTTGCTGGAGAGTGCTTAACTTTCCTTTCAGCAGAAAATGCTAAACTTTCCTTTCAGCAGAAAATGTCTGTCAGTCAAATACATGGCAGACATGTGTTCAATTTAAAACGAAAACTTCCAGACCAGATCCCATGAAACGATGTGCTTCATGTCCAGTGTGCTTTAAAAGCACACATATAAAACTGCATGTTTTTTTATAGATACCATTGCGAGCTAGTGACAAGGCATTAGGCTCGGAGGTGGACAATGTTGGTTCAATTCCTAACTTTGGATTTCCACTCTTAAAAAATAGTGATTTGTGGACACCATTTTGTGACTCTGCCCTTGAATCATTTTGGTAGTGCCAGTGCAGCGTTGTGTATAGTTCCTGTCCCCACCCCCCACCCAACCAAGGAAACTCAGTCCCTGCTACTATCTCCCCAGAAATAACTTGGTGTTAAACAAGGAACGAATCATAGATACCGTATCCAGCCATACAATAATCAGTGTCTAAACCGAGCAACTTTTCATTTCAACATTTTACACTGGGTTTCAAAGTGTCAGCTCTCAAAATGCAAGTAACATGTAAACACTTGTTTGTGTATTTTTCAACAAAACAAAACAAAAAAGGATTGCTGTTTCCTGCGACTTACGTATAAAAAGGCAAATACAGTTTAAAAGATGTGTGCCGTGTTAAGCGCACCCAGCTCATGATCTCCTGTGGGTGAGTTTTCAGTGACATGCAAATCCATCTTCGGGATGGATCTCTTGTCTGCAAGTTTTCAGTGATACGTATCAAGCACACCCACCTCCTACGACCTCTTGTCTGCAAGTCTCAGTGACCTGTATGTCAAGCAAACCCACCCCTCTACAGCGTCTTCTCTGCAAGATTTTAGCAATTTGTATCGAGCAAACTCATCTCTTATGATTTCTTGACTACTAGCAGCTTTGTGATCAGGTCAATTTTCATACAACGTAACAAAACAGTAAACACAGGCAAGCACTTTATATTCACTGACATTTAACAGACCTGACATTTCTACACGCAACACCCAACAGGATTCTTTCACTCCTTGGTCAACACATTTGTTTGCATGGATTTTTCACGTTGCACACAAGCAGTTGCGTCAGCAGCTTGTCTGGTCTCCATGCGCTCATTTTCACTCTCACACAACCACAAAACCCACTCTCTATTCACTTCACTTTCTTCTGCTGCCGACTGCGGTAGATGTCATTAACAGGTGCTGAGATAGAGTTCTCTGCCCCTTCCTCATCACTCTCATCATTGTCAGTGTGCCGCCTCTTTCTGCTGCCTGAAATTATGTCGAGCGAAAGCTGCGTGCCAGGATCCATTCTGTACACACCGTCCATGCCATTGGGAATTCCAACGGGACCTAAAAAACAAGTCCTTGGGTGTTAAAGTTTTACCACAGGTTCTCACAACAGCCAGTGAACATTTGAACTGATGAAATGAGTACAAAATGCACCCACTGATATGCATCCTATTGGAAACATAAAACTGGCAACTATTGCCAACCTCACCTGGTCCAAAGGGGAAAAAAAAGTCATTTCCAACATTGCCTCTACAGACTGTTCACCCACCTCTGCAAACCACCCCGTCTTTGGCTAACCCTCCTCAAACCCAAACTCTAAAACTTTTAATACTCAAAGATAGCAGCATTAGCTCCATTTGACCAATCTAACTAGTAACAGCCAGTCCTTGCTATGCTACAAACACAAATACGTACCACTATGCTATAATCACACATATAAGCATGAGTAAACAATAGATCAATGCAGTACATGGAGTTTCTACAAATGCAGAAGCATCAGAATTACAATATTTACATTTTTGTTCATAGACGTACACACAACATTCATTTTCGGCATACAAGTCACTCAAACAAGTCACTCCAAGTCTGTTGAAAAGTTATTGTCAGAAATACATTTGTGCACATTATGTCTGAAGCAAAGAAAGCAAATGCAGTTTATATTTTGAGGCTGGGTGTTCCAGAGGGACACTCCAGCAAAGGATGTGCTGGTTTTAAACAAGTCAAGCCTTGGCCTTCAGATGCTATTCCTGGAGTTAGTGTAGTGGGACTGGTGACTCACAAAGACTTGGTAGTTTGGGGAATTGTTATTTAAAAACTTTATGCAACATAAAACAATCAGGGGGATTTGTTCTTAAAAACTATGCAGCATAAAACAATTAGCAGCAGCAAACCAACTAAGCTTGTTAATAAAATGTAGTTTGCAGTTCAACACAGTGGAATAAAATTTACCTCATCAGTCTGTACCACAGTACCTCTCACAAATGACCCAATCTATAAAAAAAACAAAAAAAACAGCAAGGAAATGCCACAGCTTGTACATTTTTTGGCTTTTTGCCACAAAACAGTGGGCCCAGTTTTGGAGATACCCTGGTGTTGCATGAAGATGAAAATTGACGTTTCATGAATTGGAGACATTTTTCTACATGAGTGAAATTGTTTTCAAGACTGTTCCACTAAACTGTTGTTGTTTTTTGTTGTTGTTGTTTTTACAGCTGACACAGTTAACTGGAGTAAGCCATCCACTGCGCAAACTTTAAGCACAGCACGCTGCCGGACTCACCACTGGGTAACTGAAGATTGATCATGTGCTCCAAGAATCTGTCCATGTAGACATGTGGGCCCTGTGGGTTCAAACAAACAACAGCATAATCACCTAAGTTTAGAACTGGATAAAACAATATACACATATGAATACTACAACTGAACCCCCTGATTTAAAAAAGGAAGCTCAAAGTTTGCTATCTACTAGAGCCACACCCCTAATGAAAAGACAACTCTCAAATGGATATGCACTACAGCTAAACCCCCAGACCAAAGAACAGTTCAGGGTTTGTACAACAGCTGAAATCCCTGAGCAAAAGATGACCAGCACTGGGTTTGTGCTCTTGCAGTCTTATTCACATGCAGTGTTATTCACAGGCACACAACAGATGATGGTTTACAAAAGATTGTCAAGATTACACTTGGGCAGCCAGTTGTAACCAACCTTCAGCTGCTGTGACTCAAATTCTCGCTGTGTGACAAAAGGAGACCAGCACAAAAGGGGCTGGGTTGGCTCTGAAAGACTCACGTTGAAGCACTGAGGAGGAGGCAGAAGCTGCAACAAGGCGGCAGCAGCAGGAGGCGGGGGGAACACTCCGCCCGGCACAGGGTGCGATCCAGGAGCTGTCAAACACACAGCACACTCCTGTCAGTTTTGTCACCGTGTCCCGTCCCTATGCCCCAACAGTCAAATGCTGTAGGAAATGCACCCGCCCTTCCCTCCCACGCATGGAAGACCAACAACACTTCAGACCGATGAGCATCTGCAGTGCAGGTGACAGACTGTAGCCATTTGATACCTCTTCCAGATCTAAAGGTTTGCAGATGCAGGTGATATACTAGCCATTTGATACCTCTTCCAGGTCTACATGTTTGCAGATGCGGATGATAAGACCATAGCCATTTGATACCTCTTCAGGACCTAAATGTTTGCAGATACAGGTGATAAGACTGTAGCCATTTGATACCTCTTCAGGACCTAAATGTTTGCAGATGCGGGTGATAAGACCACAGCCATTTGATACCTCTTCAGGACCTAAATGTTTGCAGATACAGGTGATAAGACCACAGCCATTTGATACCTCTTCAGGACCTAAATGTTTGCAGATGCGGTTGTGCTCTTCTTGCGGCTGCAGTGCCTTAGGTGACCCAAATTTTGCTCAAGGGACAATGAAGCACTAAAACAACACGAAGACTCTCAGCCTGAGCACTCATCCACAAGACCCTCAACTTACGGACAATGGCACGAGGTTTGAACGGCAGCAGCTGGTCAATGTCAGGTTTCGGGAAGCGTGGCCGCTTGGCTTTGGCTGGCTCCTCTGCAACAACTGGGGTATGAAGCAAGGTGCTCGCACCGAGGCTGGGCGGCAGCTGCACCACGTTCTGTTTGATCAGAGCCTGTGAGAAAGCATTTGAGGAAACATGGATGTGTGTGTATGCTAAACAATGCTAAACAAAAGCTAAGTTGGAAAGAAAGCACCTGTGATCAGTGTCTGACCTCTCATCAGATGAACCTGTGACAAATCCTTCCTTTGCCGGTAAATCCACTGTGGCTTTACAAAGTTTGAAAAATTCACCAAACTCATTGAACACACTCTCCATTTTGAGACACTAAAAGATGTTATGCTGCTGCTGCACCCATAAGCAAGTGGCATGAGTCCTACCGCAATCAGCTCTACATGAATGAAACGCTGCGCTTGGCAAGACTTGTAGAAGACAGCAGAAATGGGCAAGCAGGCTTCAGACTTAGACAGCATGACAAAAGAGATCTGAATGCAGAAGAAGAAGAAAGCCTATCAGCTTGCTGGTATTTTTCCTAAGTACATGTACATGTCGTGATATTGTGTATCTCTACATACCATGTAACCAATGGCCTTGAGTTCACTGTCAGAACACGGCAGCAGGTCAAGGTACTTGTAGCGGTCTATCAACAGTGCTGTCTCCTTCCCTTCAAACTCCTGCACCTGTTCACAAAGACACAAAATGTTTCCCACTGCAAACGTTTCATCAAACTTCAAATGCTGCCTGCTACAACCTTGTACCACTGATTTTTAAAAAGGCAAGCAGAGCTTCACATGATTTTGATTCCAAGCAAAAAAATTAGTATTTTACTACTTGTAACAGTAAGACACTGAAATGATAATAACACATTTGCTGAAAAAATCCTTTTGGCAATCAGATATGGCTGAGGCTGAATTCTGACATGTCAAAACACAGAAAAAAACAAATACCAAAGCTAATCGATTCACACTCAAAACTCCTTTCAGCTGAGCATGCTACCATTTCATCTATTCCTAATGATATGAAGTGTCTTTCATTGGGTTTTTTTTTTTTTTTTACTAACTTGAAGTTTTGAATTCGTGCGGACAAAAACTACAGAGAAAACTGATCCTGCTGTTTAACATTTCCAAGTCACTGAGACCTTGAAATAAGGTCAAGGTCTTTCAAAATGGTTTCAATGGGCTTCAGCTAATTCAAAGTTTTCATGCAAAGACTGAAAAGTTTCATTCAAAAAGTGTGTGAGAAAAGGCCCACATTCAAATTTTTGCCCAGACAGAAAATGTGTTGTCCTTCAGGTTTTTAACCATGTGAAAGTCACAAAGAACATTATCAGCATTCTTTCTTGACGTGCGTAATAAGAGTACAGTTTGAACTCGGTCGGATAAAGCAATGCAAAATGCAACTTCAAGTTTCACATTTCTGAGACAGTCACCGCTTTGTCTTGTGCACGAATTCAGGTAACCTACCAAGTCTGAACTCAAAAGGATAAAGACCGACACATACAGCTTTCTATCTAACCTTGCTTAACCCACTTGGCCCCAGACCAACCGCCACCGTCAGCTCTTTTCCTTACTGCGCAACCCCATACCGCCCGGTAACGGCTCTCTAGCAGATGCTCCATGCTAGCATCCCAGCTTATGCAAATAGGAATGGGATTCTCGCGAGACTTGTAGCCTCATCTCCACTGTTGTTTACTACTTCCGGTGATGTCCTTTGTTTGAAGTTCAGTGGAGTTTGAGAGATGCTGTGAATTTTCAAAGTTGCAAGATGGATACATGATAGATGCATGAAAATAAATAAAAGCCCTCCTGTTAGCAGTGGTGTCAGAGCTTCATCCTTTGAGATTTTAGCTGCAAATTTGGCTCAGTCAATTACTGTGGGCACCGTAACAAACTCACGGCACTTCATCTTTGGAGATTCAAACTGGAAATTTTGCACAGTCGGTTACCCCATAGATACCAATAAACCTAACACTCAGATGCAGACTTTTCTGACTTTTCTCTTTTTTAATGCTTTGATTTTTGAGTGAAAAAATATCAAAACCTGTTGGAAATAAAAGAACACTGTATTTGCAAATTGGGAAAAACATGAAGTGAGCTGAAACTTTTGTTTGGTGTTTATTATTGATTTTTAAGTTGTATACCAGGATCGTTTGACACAGTTACTTCCCTTCAAATGGGATTTTGTAGTGAAAGGGCAGTGGCTGGTCAGGGGCCAAGTGGGTTAACACAAAATAAGGCCAAGGTTATTCAAACAGATATGCATGGGAACAGCTCAGTAAGTACTACATCACTTAATAACTGAAAGTTGTTGCACCTATAGTCCCTAACAAGCTGTAATGTTATGCTTTCTGACACAGGTGTCCTGGAAACAAAACTATTTGTATGCGAGTCAATAATTCCAGAACGTTTACCTTTTCAATGGTCTGAGCCCGGCGTTTCTCCACTTTGACTATACTCGCCAGATCACCAACTTGTGACTCGAAGGCCAGGAATCGACTCCAGATGTCTCTGGGTTCAAAACAACATAAGCAGACAAATATAATGCACCACAAAAAAGAGGGACAGAATAATTACGGCCCAATGCCAACACACAACCACGAACAGGAACAGCATGCACACAAACACACATACTACAGGGAACATTTAGGACATGCAGTGGGTGGCTAATGACAGCTCTGAGCTATCCCTTCCAGGAATTGCACACAGCTTTCAAACCTGGAGACAGAAACATATTTTTCTTCTCTGCTTGTCAATACTCAGAAAAAGTTTTCCACATTTTAACAGTTACTGATCAAGCAGCAATGGGTCTGACCATGAATCAGCATTTTTCTTAAATGCTATAAAACAGTATAATCAAGTTTTTTCTGAATGATGCATGCTTGCAGATTTATGATTATGCTATTTTTAGAGAGAAATGTGTGTGTGTGTGTGTGTGTATGGGGGGGGGGGGAGGCAAAGAAAAAATTATCCGTATCTGTCCTCTCTAAACAGTAAGCTATAAATCCTAATCCAGCCAGAGGACACATCCTTAGTGGAACACAGCCAGAGGACGCACCCTTAGTGGAACACAGCCACAGGACACACCCCTAGTGGAACACAGCCAGAGGACACACCCCTAGTGGAACAATGTTCTTACATTCAGCAAAAACGTGTATGCACTAAAGCTTAATCTGACATGCAGAACTACAACATACCAATAACATCAAAACCTGTCCAATAAAACATGATCAAACATGCACACACACACACACACACACACACACACACACACACACACACACACACACACACACACACACACACGATTAGCAATGAAAAAGGAGCAACTCTTACGTGGATTTCTCTGGAGTGATGTGACCCGAGCTCAGCACCCGTTCAAACAGTACCCGGGTGTTGTTGTCCTCTGTAAAATGAAAGCACAAGAGGTGAGCATCCTTCTCTATCCACCACAACGCCCACCATCTTTATCCTAACAGTTCTTCACCTGTGTTCTTTAAAACCTCCAAACAGCAGTAGCAGCAGCATAGTGTTGCATCAGTTGCCTCTGACTTTGATAATAATATTCCACAGAGTATCCACACGATCAAAAAGCTTCAACTGTCACCATACTAAGTTCACAGTGAAGCAGTCTCTCACAATATGCTCTTTGATTTTAAACATGTCCAGTTCCTGTATGGTTCATACAAGCTGTTAATGTAATCGGAGGAGGCTGAGGCTGTTTTTTTGGGGGGAGGGGGTGAACTCACCATTCAAGTGTGACATGAACTCTATGTAGCACAGCGCATACTCTGGAACATCATTGTAGCGCTTCAACCCCAGCTCAAATATCTTCAGGGCTATGCTCTTCTCCTGAAACAAACAAAAAAACAGAACATTTTAAAATCCAGCCCATTTTGGGACTTGAGTGAGTAAAAGGCATTTAGCTCATTGGGAGCTTGCAGTGCACAGTTGCTGGCAGACAGCATCATGCGAGATTATGACACGGTGAATATTAGATGTAATCAGTGTTCCAGGTGAAACTGCCGCAATTATTTAATTCGCACGTTTTGTTGTTGTTGTTTTTTTAGATCTGAATGAGTTAAAGATTGTAAAATCATTATGCTAAATCACTTTGTGTCAAACAAAACTGTAGGTGATACCTACAGCTTTCCCTGCAATCACAATGTTTCCATGTGGGTTGTCTCCTCTTCTGTGTGTAAGTATATATACATATATGCATCTCCATACATTCAACTATAACCAGCTTACCATCACAACACAAACAAAACACATCCATGCCAGCATTTTACACACGGCAGCATATTACTTTTTAGTTTTACACACGGCAGCATATTACTTTTTAGTTTTACACACGGCAGCATATTACTTTTTAGTTTTACACATGGCAGCATATTACTTTTTAGTTTCACACACGGCAGCATATTACTTTTTAGTTTCACACACGGCAGCATATTACTTTTTAGTTTTACACACGGCAGCATATTACTTTTTAGTTTTACACACGGCAGCATATCACTTTTTAGTTTTACACAAGGCAGCATATCACTTTTTAGTTTTACACACGGCAGCATATCACTTTTTAGTTTTACACACGGCAGCATATCACTTTTTAGTTTTACACACGGCAGCATATCACTTTTTAGTTTTACACACGGCAGCATATTACTTTTTAGTTTTACAGCGCTCCTTTTGCAGCACAAAACGTTTGGACATGGGTCATAAAAGACAACGCTAAAGAGTCAGAGAGGTCTTTGGACTAGCGGTCCAAGTGCAGGCAGTAAAGGCAGCTAGTACAGACGTGACTCCCAGTCCTGGTAGGGTGAGGGTCTCTTTAAGTTCTTTCAAGTTAACATAGGGCGCATGGGTGTGCTGATGTCCTCTATAGTGATTTGCTGTTGTATGCGCCTAGTGGTGTCCTGCTCCTTGATGGGAGAGGCACATCATGAATGTCATTTATTATCGTTATTTTCACACACACACACACACACACATGTATACACATCCAAACACACACACACACACTCTCTCTCTGTCTCTCACATGTACATGTGCATATATATGCACACACAAACACACAGCTCTCCATCTCTAACCTTGCTGCAGTAGTACTCCATAAGAGCTGCGGCAACATAGACGTGGTACTTTGAGCGTTTGTCTTCCCGGGCACACTTGAACACCAGCCGCGCCGATTTGATACCTTCTGCTCGACGTGCAAACTTCATGTAGTGGATGTAGGGCTGATAGTGTCATACAAAACCAAACAATTATTAGGACAACAAAGTAACAACGTTGTACAAAGTTTTAAGTCTCTACATTTGGCTTAAAAACCTGTACACTGCCAAGAGTGACACTCTTCTTCCTAGGTTTCAGAAACTGTACAATGATGATGTCCAACTTCTAATTCAAGTCTGGTCCAGCTTGTTGCCCTGTAGACGGACACACAGCAACGGGTGGTCAGCTCAAGCAGGTGCAGCAGTTTTTCTCTCTGTGTCAACTTCCAGTGCAGACTCTCTTACAGTAATCGTACAGCCACAGTATGCAATCACACACATTAACATCTGTGTGCACATTCAAGAACCCAAGCTATGGCAGCCGCATCGTTGCTTGGATATGAAAAAATACAGCATACACTTCAAGGTGAAAGTGGTTGGCCAAGTGGCAGGGAATTGAAAACAGGTACAAAACTAATGGGAGAAAAAACAACAGGTGTACTGCCTCCTTAAAGAGATGAATGCAGAAGAAATGACAGCACAAGATGCAGCAGTAGGAGATGGCAGATTGGGTGTACTACCTCCCTAAAGAGAGGAATGTAGGAGGACAGGCGGAAGAAGATGCAGGAGTAGGAGAAGGCAGATGAGAGAGGAAAAAGGGTTCCAGGCTGTCATTCATCCCTGATTTTAATTTTTTAAACATCACCAATCAAACAAATAGCAGCGTTTGCCACTAAGCATACTGGCTATTCTTTCCTAAGAAACTAAAGAACAGCATAGGATCTAAAGACTGGTTGATTCTGAACACAAGATCGCATATCAGCTGCAATCACTTGAGGCAAATCACAGTCATTGACCTCGACTGGAAAAATCATTGCTGTGATGCTCGGACTCAAACCATCAGCACCCCACCAGTCAGTAAGGTACCACAGGGCAGTCAGTCCAGCTATGAAAAAAGACGCAGAGCACAGAGCTCAGCACAAAACCCTCTGCAGGTGAAAGGGGCTAAGAGTAGAGACAGACCAAGATGGAGAGACAGCTGGAGACAGGAACTGAAACAGGGAAACAAACGAGCTGGCAGAGACAGAGAGAAAGAGTGAGAGTGAAGGGCAACAGAGTACATCAGTACCCACCAGTGTTGGGTCAACATCCTCCCTTTCCACCAGACGCTTGTAGATCTGGTGCACTTTTTCATACTTCATTCGTGTCTGCAACAAAGCATTTGGGGCACAGCTATGATGACAATATGAAAAACTGGCATCAATCAACTACTGATAACCATTTCAAAAATACCATATTCATGATATTGAATATATGTACTTTAATCTATGATATACTCACACAGTCCCAAAAAAAAGCAAAGGAAAAAAATGCATGCATGTGTGTTGTGTGTGTGTAAAGGGGGGTGGGGGTATTGCATGAACCAAACAACTAAAACAACGCTCTAACTTACTTCCTCAAAGTCGGCGTAGGCAAAGTAAATCAGCATGTTGGATTTCATGAGACTGGTGGTGGCACGCTCAAAGATGGCAGCCGCCTCATCGGCAAACATCTTGCCAGCATTCTGATCGCCCTTTTCCGTGAGGATTTTGCTGGACTGCTCGAGGTAGGATGCAGCTTCGTACCACGTGTCAGGGTGATGTCCCAAACACAGCAGGCACTGCTCATAAGCAAACATCACTGGAACAAAGACAAATGAACATCATACGTGTGTGTTTTACAGCATGTTTTCCCTGGTTTCTCTTGCTCTGGACCAGGAGTTGGGATTAAACTGCCTTACTCTGTCAGACACTGTGCAACCCTGTCTTCTTTCAAAAGCAATCCCAAAACAACCTTTTCTCATATTTCTCACTGCTGTTGACATTCTGTCTCACATTTCTCCTTTTTTCTGTCATCATGACTTGTTCTTTTTGCTCATCATCCTTACATTATTATGTTCCAAGCAAGAAGAGAGAAAAAAAAGAGAGAGAAAGGAAAATGGAAGAAATGAAGAAAGATAGTGGAACATCACATAAACAAAATGCAGCTAATTTCTAAAACAATGTATTTGGCAGCCTAAAATCCAATCAGTTACTATGTTCCTATAGCTAGAACCAGGATGTCACTGGCCAGATCTCCAGCACTTCCAGTCTTCAAGGACAATGTTTCTTCTTTTTACAACTGAGTGTGCAGAACTGTGAGCCAGCTTCTCACTTTGATTTGTTGACCTGTGGCTGGAACTGATCTAGAAGAACTTTAAATGTTTGAGTGCAGTTGGCAAGACATTAAAATCCAAGAACTAATGGACCAACTCCTCCCCTGTCCTGCCTCTCTGGTGTAACACCAACCTGTCACTCTAGCTGGTGCTAGTTTGATTGATGATCGCTTATATAGCGCTATTCTCTGCTCTCTTGAGCAGACTCATTGTGTTTGCATGTGGTCCTACATGAGTGACTAGCTTTATCTTTATAGCACTTTTTTAAAATTTATATCCACCAGTGGTGTACTTACAGCGCTGGCATGGCTGGTGCCACATGAAACTGCAGCCGTCTCGGCGCAAGTTCTGTGTACACCATACAACCATGCAAAGCCACATACATAAGGTGTATGCGTGTTTAGCTGTAACCTGCCACCTGCATTTTGGGCAGAATGACCGGGATCTTTTACATGCTACTGTGGTAACACAGAGGTGGAACAGATACTGAAATAAGAGTCAGCACAGAAAGTCAACCATGGAGAAGAAAATTCTCCCGCCGCTCCAGCAGGGATTCGAACCCACAACCTTTCAATCACGAGTCTGGCGCTCTAACCACTGAGCTATCCCCGCTAGTGTACATCTCCCTCATTTCAGCTGCTGTTTCTATACCACAGGCAGCTTCTGGTCCATGGTGTAAAATCCTTTCAAGGTCCAGAATAAAATGTGCCTGAAGCTTTTCTCTCAGGTCTACACTTATACACACCTCTTTTAGTTATGAGAGCATGATCTTCTGTCCTCAGAGGGTTGTTTTTTTCCCAGGCAATGTACTTTTTCCACAGCTCCACCTGTCATAGAAGCAAAAGTTGTTGTCAATGACTCACAATAATTATACATTGATCAGCATCTGTCTCAGAAGGATTAATGCGAAAACTTGTAACCTTTAAGATTAAAAAACATGTTGACAAACATATGCATGCACACACATAGGCATTCAAGCGTGCGCACACATGCACATATCCATGCATGCAGGCATGTGCACACGCTCATGCACACACACACACACTATACTACAACTTTGTACAATACCACTCAGCCTCCCTAAAATATAACACTAATTAACCAATTACAGATAGCAATGAAACAAATCATTTCACCTGTTTTCCTTCTTGGAAAGTGTTCTGAGGTGGGACAGATGGGGCACTTTTATCCAGCCCCCTGGTGACTGCTTCATACTCCTTGGCCACACGCCGTGCATTCATGTAGTCTCGGCCTCTGTCCTCCGTCATCTTCTTGGCAATCAGGGCATTGATGCTCTGAAAGGTGGTTGTGGAACCTCAACATCATCTTGAACAATCTCTATATAAACATTTTTGTTTCTTTTCTTAAACAGTTATCTTTATTGCCTGAATCAAGTGGGAATTAATGGTACATGACAGACAGTTATCTTTATTGCCTGAATCAACAGTGAGAATTAATGGTGCATGACAGACATCACACAAATAACAAGGGACACAACAAAGTGACCTGAATCATCTACAGTAACCATCATCTGGCCTGCAAGCAAATAGATGGTGCTAAAACTCCGCGTAATTAATGGTCACAAGCAGCCTGACTTCTTTTTGTAAGTCCGCATTTACAAATTTTGCCGAAGAATGTTTAACTGTACTGCAACTTGCACACTTACAGTGGATACCTTGGTGCACTTCAGCTACTGTAGACCCAGCTTTCAACTGTTCTAGTCATTCAAATCACAAGTTTGCTAACAAAAGGTTCAGCAGCTCAGAAGATACCATCCAAATAAACAGTTACAACTTTGAATGTTCACTGTGACCTTGAACATAGAAACCCAGTATTTTTTCACTGGACATTTAGTTTATGATGATCTACCATCAAACTAAGTCTGGTTGCAAAACAATCACTAACTCACAAGATATACTAGAAATGGTCAAATTCTGACTGTATAAGCCTTCTTGACCTTTGCCCTGAAGACAAGAATCCAATCTTTTTTGACAACTCTGCTTATGATGGTGGTGTATCACCATACTATTTTTGGTTACAAAAGGATGAGAACTTCGTAAGATATAATCCGGACAAACATTTGAAATTCTCAACTTTCACTTGACACTGACCTTGATAAAAGCAAGCCAAGACCTTGAAGAAAGCAACCCAGTTTGTTTGCATGACACTCTAACCCACAATGATTCAACACCGTACCAAATTTGCTTCAAAAGGTTGAGCAGTTCAGAAGATACTGTCTAGAGAAACTACTGAGATACTGAACAGTTACTGTGACAAAGCAATCCAGTACTTTTACTGGGCACCTTGGCCTATGATGATCTACCATCACACTAAGTTTGGTTGCGAAAGAATCATTAGTTCAGAAGACAGTAAAAACCATCGTGTTTTGATTATATAAGCCCTCACCGTGACTTTGAACATAGCAACCCATGTTTTTTTTCATATGAAATTTGGCCCATGGTTGTGCACCACCATACCACTGGCCAGAGAGACAATGGCGAATCCAATCTACCCCCCTCCCCATCCTCCCCAACACTTTACATTGTTGTTATGGTTTACAGCAGTCCGTCCACTGAATACCACACATACACAGCTTTACAAATCTTTCACATAATTTCTGTCTCCATCATGGGTCTTTTCCTAGTTGTAATGCTTATTTTCCATTTGGTTGTTAACCATTTCCATCCTTAATATTGTTTATTCATGTACCTGCACTTAAAGCTGCATCAAGGAGTGTGCACTGGAGGTTTTAACCAAAATTCCGATACATACCCACAGTTACAACAGAAGCACCTCATCCACTGGCAATACGAATAATTTGCGCAAGACACAAAAGCCTGCAGCGATGTCTGTAACTTTGTGACTAACAGAACGCTCACGTTTTCATAGGCACAGTACTCCTTCCAGAGGATTTCAATGTGGATCATGGGGTTGGTCACACCACGCTGGTACACTTTCCGCACTGCAGAGATCCTCTGGTTTTCCGCATACGAACCAACGGCCTCCCTGAGATAAGGGATCAAATGTAAACACTCCTTTTTTGTTTTCTGCATGGAATGGGTTAGGGTTTACTGTGCAGGACTGATGTGTTGGGGGTTTGGGGTTTTCCTTACTTGAATAAATATGCTGTGAAACCCACTGCTGTAAGACCAAACTCTGTTAAAAGTTTTTTTCTCGAGACAAAGCAATTATAACATCAAGACTCTACACACTTCTGGTACTTCTATTACTATATTACCATTAAGACAAATGTTGGTAAAGATAATACAGCAACTATGACAGTCCGGGACACTTTCTGTAGTTAATGTAACCAGTCATCCTGGTTTTGTCTGTTACAACAAACAAAAAAACTGCCCTAGAAAGTACTCAAATACATTTCTATACATTTCTCTTCTTAACCATAACCCCTGCTGTTCCTCAACTAATTGAATTCTATTGATGGAAAAACTTTACACTGGCCAACTACAGATTTTGTTTACCCACAGTCATTGTCTCTCACACTTACACAGACTTGAGGAAGTTGATGTAATCCACCCAGATCTGATATGACATGATGTCCATGCCAATTTTCTCCAGGGCAAAATCATATGCCTGCGCCATTTTCTCTCTGTATGATGACAGTGCCCCCTTGGTCTCTTTGATGTAGCTCAGGTACAGCTTCCAGAGATCAATGTTCAGAACTTTGATCAAGCAACGCTGGAAAAGCTGGCCCCAACAAAATTGACAGAAAAGTGAAAGATGGATGTGGTTTCTGTCAAGAAATTTGGTTTACACACAAATTCACTGTGAGACAAACAGATATTCAACCAATTTTATTGCCTGCGATCATCTGTATAAAAAGGTTTTCATACATCACATGGTCATATGTATGCAAATTCTAATAGTCCACCTATTACCTCTTTTATGAATCCTGCTAGTATTGCCCAAATAAAACTCTTCTACACACAGAAAAATTAATGAAATAATTAACTCTTTTTTTAAACAACCTATTTCAATTGAAATTTATTTGCTTATTGGTAACATTTGAAACAGTCTCAGTATCTGAAATACTCATATAAAATAAATTATCCTAAAATCTTCTCGAAAACCTTTCTCTTTACAAAAACAAACTTTTCAGTCCGAGCGTGTGTGTGTGTGCATCATGCATGTAAATGTGCAAGCATGTGTGCATGCTGAAATATGAAAATTGTACATTTAAAGCATGTGCATGTGCTTAGGGCCTGTTGAGGTCAGGTGCTCTAAGTGCCCATTATTATGATTAGTATCTGACAAGAGTTCCAGTAAATAGTCTTTTGACATAAGACCATCAAAACTCAAACGTATGTCTCGTGTTCACAAAATGAATGAAAAGATGCAAATATGCACAACAATATATTTGTCCAAGTCCTGTCGGATCTGGATTGTATGCACACATGCCATGAAAACCTAGATCTTTTCTTCAACAAGTGCTTTTCTGTATCAATACTGGCAGTCTTGTTTCCCTCACAAAACTGGTCCTCCAAGCAGTCTTGTTTCCCTCACAAACTGGTCCTCCAAGCAGTCTTGTTTGCCTCACAAAACTGGTCCTCCAAGCAGTCTTGTTTCCCTCTCAAAACTGGCCCACATAGCCGTCCTCTTTCTCTCTCAAAATTTGTAAACCAGGCAGTCCAGTTTTCACTCAAAATGTGTCTACCTAGCAGTCCTGTTTCCTTGTCAAAACTGTCAATCTAGCACTCATTTCCCTCTGGAAATTTGTCCACCTAGCAATTTTTCTCCATCTCAAAACTGATCAAACAAGCAGTCTTTGTTTCTCAAAACTGGTACACCAAGCAGTCTTGTTTTTCTCTCAAAATTGGTCCACCTAGCAGTCTTGTTTCCAATTCAAAATCACCCTGATATAACCATAAATGGTGGACTGGGCATAAAACATCAAGTTGCTTACTTACTTCCAGTTCAAAGCTGGTCCACCTAGCAGTCTCATTTGCCTCTCAAAACCGGTCCACATAGCACTCTCGGTTTCCTCTCAAAACCTATCTAGTAGTCTTGATTCCCTCTCAAAACAGGTCCACCTAGCAGTCTTGTTTTCCTCTCAAAACCTATCTAGTAGTCTTGATTCCCTCTCAAAACCAATCCATCTAGCAGTCTTGTTTTCCTCTCAAAACCTATCTAGTCTTCATCCCCTCTCAAAACCAGTCCACCTAGCAGTCTTTTCTCTCTCAAAAACTGTCCATCAAGTAGTCTTGGTTCCCTCTCAAAACCAGTCCACCAAGCAGTCTTGTTTTCCTCTCAAAACCTATCTAGTCTTTGTCCCCTCTCAAAACTGGTCCACCTAGCAGTCTTTTCTCAAAAACTATCAAGTAGTCCTGGTTCCCTCTCAAAACCAGTCCACCTAGCAGTCTTTTCTCTCTCAAAAACTATTAAGTAGTCCTGGTTCCCTCTCAAAACCAGTCCACATAGCAGTCTTTTCTCTCTCAAAAACTGTCCATCAAGTAGTCTTGGTTCCCTCTCAAAACCAGTCCACATAGCAGTCTTGTTTTCCTCTCAAAACCAGTCTATCTAGTAGTCTTGGTTCCCTCTCAAAACTGATCCACCTAGCAGTCTTGTTTTCCTCTCAAAACCAGTCTATCTAGTAGTCTTGGTTCCCTCTCAAAACTGATCCACCTAGCAGTCTTGTTTTCCTCTCAAAACCTGTCTATCTAGTAGTCTTGGTTCCCTCTCAAAACTGATCCACCTAGCAGTCTTGTTTTCCTCTCAAAACCTGTCTATCTAGTAGTCTTGGTTCCCTCTCAAAACTGATCCACCTAGCAGTCTTGTTTTCCTCTCAAAACCAGTCTATCTAGTAGTCTTGGTTCCCTCTCAAAACTGATCCACCTAGCAGTCTTGTTTTCCTCTCAAAACCTGTCTATCTAGTAGTCTTGGTTCCCTCTCAAAACTGATCCACCTAGCAGTCTTGTTTTCCTCTCAAAACCTGTCTATCTAGTAGTCTTGGTTCCCTCTCAAAACTGATCCACCTAGCAGTCTTGTTTTCCTCTCAAAACCTATCTAGTAGTCTTGGTTCCCTCTCAAAACTGATCCACCTAGCAGTCTTGTTTTCCTCTCAAAACCTGTCTATCTAGTAGTCTTGGTTCCCTCTCAAAACTGATCCACCTAGCAGTCTTGTTTTCCTCTCAAAACCAGTCTATCTAGTAGTCTTGGTTCCCTCTCAAAACTGATCCACCTAGAAGTCTTGCTTTCATCTCAAAACCTATCTAGTAGTCTTAGTTCCCTCTCAAAACTGATCCACCTAGCAGTCTTGATGTCCACTTAGCAGACTTGTTTCACTCTGAAAACTTATCCATCAAGCAGTCTTGTTTTTCTTACAAAACTGGTCCACTAAGCAGTCTCATTTGCCTCTCAAAACTGTCCACCTGGCAGTATTGTTTCCCCCTCAAAATCTGTCCACCTGCTAGATTTGCTTCCTCTTACAGCTTGTCCACCCAACAGTCTTGTAAACTGTTACAATGAGCAAGTTAGTAGATAGAGACAAGGATGTCTTGAACTAAAGTCCTGCAGGCCTGTTCCATTAAAGTTGTAAGAGCTAACTAAGATCAAGATCTATACACATAAAAAGATTTGCCTCACCTTCTCAACTCGTTCGTAGTTTTTCGCTTTCAGCTGTAATGAGTCAAAACATAGAACAAAACATTACTTTGTCAAATGTATCTTTATTATATCAGATAAAAGCATGTTAAAGATGATGAAAATATGCTGTCATCCAAGGTCAAGCTTCTTGGCTAGTCTTGGCCTTTGCATCATCCTCATTCATCAAATAGTTGATTACACAAACCATAGCCCAAAACACATTATCCTCACCAAAAAAGAGAGAAGAGTGTGTGTGTGTGTGTGTGTGTGTGTATGTGGGTGTGTGTGTGGTGTAGCGTTTGTGTGCATATTCACGTGCATGTATATGACAAAGGAATAAATGTCAGGAAAGAGAAAATCTGGAAGAGCCAAATAAAAGATAACAAAGTCTGACGCTGTGACAGGTAGTACTGCTGTATGTACGAGTGCTCAGAAGCAAAACACAAGTATGCATAATATATCGGTATTTATTTTGAAACTACCCATTCTGGCATTCACACACTGGTCTACCAAAGCCTTATCATCTTCAGGTTAGTAGAAATGTCATTAAAACAGCTAGCCATACACTTCTACAAAGAAGAGAGACAGACAGACTGAATGCAAGTAAACCCAGAACTCAAATAAAACTGAAAAAGACAACAAATTAAATTCTGTGACATTTATTAACACAGGCATGAATAACAATAAGGAATGGAATACAGGATAGTGTGCAATTACCAAATTCTCAGTTCATATAATTCTCTGCAATTCTCTCAATTTCACACATACACACACCAGATCCACTTTTGCCCCTAGGTTTTACATGCAAAATAAAGGTTGGCAGCATCAAATAAACACCATAACAAAGGGAAACCACCTTCTATGACCTTGAAAATAGGTTATGGTTATAAAACTGGTACAGGAAAGAAATCCACCACTAAAAACACAAGCTTATCATTGTGCAAAGTTTGAAAGTTCAGTCACAAAGCTAGACATTTTTCAAACCAGTGTGACATCTTTTAAGGTGGCAAAAGTGGTTCATGGAAACCAATGTAACCAGTCCAACAGTGAAATGCACAGCAGCCTATACTACTACTAGAACTCTACCAGCAAACATCCTGCTCCTTTACCCATCTAGAACTCACACACACACACACACACACACACACACACACACACACACACACATTCGCCACATGCACTCTCTCTAAACTTCTCTTTCTCTCCACTTTTTTGGAGAACAGTCAAACAGTCAGTGTGTCTGACCGATTGTTTCCCTAGTATATGCTGATTTTAACTGGTAAAATACCGCTTCACACGTACTGAAGTTTTTTTTAACAGAATGCCCACTAATGTCAGCTATGTTGCTTGAATACATACTGATCACTAAAACTGACTCGAAGATTGCACAATTGCATCGAACATTTGCTGTGCATTCTTGCTATGCAAATTAATCTCAAGGATCGCCTCTTTATAAATCATATATAATTGGGCTTCTATTCTTCCTTGCAGAGGTATATTATACAGTTCTGTGCAGTTGATCAAACTGACAACGACATCTGCAAATAGTTGATGTTGTTGATCACTTTAATATAGTGCAATTATCAACTCTTGAGCAGATGCACTGTGCTTTTGTTGTATATGATTCTGAATGAGTGACTGTAGCTTTTGAATATCCACCGAAGTGATGTACTTATGACACCACTTGGTTGTTACATGGCTGGTGCCACGTGAAACTGCTGCCATTTAGGCATATGTTCTGTGTACACCATACAGCCATGCGCCAGTTTACAGCGTCGCTTCATTGCAAGCCATATACACAGAGGGCGTGCGTTCTGGTGTAACCTGCCACCTGCACTTTTGGCAGGGACCTTTTACATGCTACCAGTAGCACAGGGTGTACGAACAGTATAATAAATGTCCCACAAGACCTTTCTCAGGCTATGGGTTTTTCTGTGCACATTAATTCTGACCACGCGGTGAAGGTCTTAACAGCTTGGTTCTTCAACACTCAGAGATCGCGCCAGATATTGTTCAAACCAGCCTGACATCTATAGGGTGGCAAAAGTGGTTCACAGAAAGCAGTCAGACAATAAAACCAGTGAGATATATATACACACACACGCACACTGTATGCACTCTCACTGTGCTGTGTTTTGTTGTTGTAAATAATGAGAAATGAACACATTTCAACTTGAAACAAATGCAGCCACTTATACACAGCTGTTTAGACAAGAAAATCAGGGTAAATGTTCTGTGCAGCCGTTATCAATGTGTGCCATTTATAAATGAAAATGCTCTTTACACTAATGTTCCGTGTGACTTTCTGTTACCAATGTGTGCCATTTCTCAATGAAAGTGCCCTTTATACAGGCTAGATGGATCATTTTATAACACAATAAATGCTTATTAACTGCACGATTCGTACATTTTAGAGTGCATTTTAGCAGCTTAACATCATTTACCATGTCCTCCCTCTCCAAGTGTCTGCAGTGTTGGAAGAAGAAAGGGATGGTGTAGTACGGAAAGGACAAGTTTAGCCTTTCCACGACAGCATGTATTTAGATGATGCATGCAACTCACAAATGTGTGTATATCTGCTCATGCACATTTAAAAAAAAAAATCAAAAAAATCAGAAACAATGTTCACTGCCAGCACTGTGAAAACAACTTAACTAGCAGATCAGGTCTGTCTGTATACCTGTCAATGCATAGCAATGACACTTTGCCCCACTCAAAATGTCATTCAGATAAGAGTTGTGTTCGCAGAATGTGTGCATGGTGTTAATTTTTTTGTATGTGAATGTATGTGATCCTCACTTTGTGAAGAAGACAGCTAGCACACGTGTTATCAGGCACACCTGGGTAGAACTGAATAACCCTTGAAAACCAAGATTTTGTGATGCACTGCTGTAGGTGTTCGGGGCATGTTTTTTTTATTTATTTTTTAAGTACAGTAACATATGAGATTGTGTTGCAGATAAAGTTACATTCCTGTAACTTGTAGGCATGAATGTATAACCCTGTTATCAGAAACTGTGGACATCCTGCTGCTATTGTTTAACCGTGGGTCCCGTAGGAGGATAGATTTTATGATCAATGAAAATTTGAGTGGAAAAATATATATAAAAATCAGCAGTGCTCAAACATCTTTTTACAGAGCCAACAAATAGCTATACTTCATGCTGATGGTTTTGAAAGCCCCAATCTTCTGACCCCCCCCCCCCCCCCCCCCCCAAACTACTGTATAAAATAGACACTTGCAAACATGCCCAACTTTTTCTGTAAAACCCAAAACAGCTTTGACTAAAACAAAATGTTATACACATCTATGCAAGAACTGAGATGGTTTGGGTGGAAGTGATAACTCTTCCTGATGTCGTTCATTCTGATGCCTCTATGTATGCATCTGTACTGGTCCTTTTGCTGCGGACCTTACACAGTCATGGATACAACCCTGATTTTGTTTAAAACATGAAATTGTACATGCACTGTTACTGTACTATCATTTGACTTGCACACATGAATATGATCCTGAACTTGTTTTGTGTGTCTTATGTTGCCCAAACCCTTAATGTATTTTCATTTGGCTCAATACAGGCAAACCTCACAGCCACAGTACTTCACTACTTGTCAAAATAAAAATGTGTTTAAAGGAAAATAGTGCATTAATAAAAATCATCTAAATGTAAATTAATTCCAGGAAAATCACTGTCTTTTTTACAGTAACCATCTGCGCAGTAAAAGGTGAACTAGGTGACCACGAGGTTGCCAGCACCCTTCCCCACCCCCAATGTTTTTTGTGCATGTGTGTGTGCGACTGAGATTGAGACAGACAGAGAAAAAGAGGAGTGTCCAGCATGTGTGCATGTATTCAAGTGTGTGTGTATGTAGTTGTGCTGAACTTTTTCCTTGTTTAGTTTAAATGTGAATAATATTAAAACCTGCTTCCTGAAGCTGAAATTCAAACCATCTTTTCCAAAATATTCCTTTTTATTTCAAACCACATTGTGCTGTTTTTTTACAAGATCTGTTTTTGTGTAAAAAAAAAAAAAAAAAATTAATGCCAATTTAAAATGTCAGAAGAAAAGATGGCTGGAAATTCAATCTGTATCACTAAAAGCTACCAAAAGTTCAGCAAATTTCCCAGTACTTCACAGAAAATCATATTACATAAATGTTTTTGCTGATGGCAAAATCTGCACCATATTTTAAACTTTTGTTATCATAAGACAGTAAAAAATAATAATTTTTAATCCATTCTGGGTCAGGTCAGGAGCTGAACTTTTGGTAATCTTTGCAAAACATTTTTTTTACACACTCACAATCTGCAAATACTACCTGTTTCAGAACACAACTCAGCAAGATCATGGTAACAGATAAGCAGCCAGGAGGAGTCAATTCAATTTCATATTTATTTTGAGGCAAAAATGCTCAAAATCAATGACAAGACTCCATAACATACCTCAAAAGCTGGTTGAAACTCAAATTCAAAATGCTAGACTAATACTGTAGGTGTAATAGAACAATCCCTTTCGGGGAGAAAAAAAAAAAAAAGGCAAGTGAGAGCTAATACATATAAAATAAGCAATGAAATATAAATAAATCTTAAAATTAAATAGTCAACTCGCTGTTTTTTTAGTAATTGTATTCAACTTGCTTATTGCACTAAACAAAGATTAATATGCTCCTACGGTCAGTAAATATTATCACACCAAGTACACAAGTTGGGTAACTAGTACTAGCACAGTAACAATGAAAAACACAAACAGCAAACGGAAACACTGACCAACAAACACACAATGTACTGAAAACTCATAGCTATTGTCATGTAAATATATGTCACGGTTCCCTCGTGCACTGCCATATTTTTTTCCCATAAAAATATGTTTGTGGCACTTAAGGAAAAGTACTGGGGATGGGTGGTGAGGATTGGGGGGCGGGGGAGGGGGTGGTGGGGGAGATGCCAGTCCCAAACAAACCTAGACACACACACAGACGAAATTCAAGACACACATACACACAGAGAAAGGAAGGGAAAAACAACTTTCACACACCAAACAGCCCATAGCATACAATAAACACCCCCTGTAACAGTTTCCATGATAAGGGAAGAAACAAAACCAAAAAGAAAGAATAAGAGCAGACTGGTAACAGTTTCCATGATAAGGGAAGAAACAAAACCAAAAAGAAAGAATAAGAGCAGACTGGTAACAGTTTCCATGGTAAAGAAACAAAACCAAAAAGAAAGAATAAAAGCAGACTGGTTGAACTGGCTCATAACCAGGAACTTTCACACAAATCTCCCACTGTCCCAATGCCTTTTCAAGTAAAATACCTCCAGTAGATCACAACTCAGATTTTATGTCTAGCAAATCACTTTTACCTCAAACAATGCCATAAAAGCATGCCCTTTTGTGAAACAGTACCATCTTACCATTACTTAGTTGTTTTTGTGTTGTTGTTGGGGGGGGTGGGGTGGGGGGAGGGTTCATTTTGTTTTGTGTGCGCATTTTGTTTTTGGTCAATTTATGCTGAGTGATTCTCACAGAAAATTATACTTCCCAGGTTAAAACTAGAAATTCACCAGTAATTGGGCAAGATTTGACTGTCTGGTAGGACTAGCCTAGACATTCATCATTACACAACAGTTTCCGGCACTACAAAACTACTGGGTGGATCTGACGTAGAGTTGGACAAGAATGTTTTTAATTATATGTATCCATGTATACATAAAATGAGGTGGTAGGCTGTTGCTGTTGAGTTGTTGTTGGGGGGGGGGGGGGGGGGGGGGTACTTGAGTGATTTTTCATTTCATTCTCTCTGATTAGTGCATACCCTTACATCCACAGTGTGAACTTAAAGGTCTATACAAAGAATTGCCCCATGTGGGTTGAATAAAATGTGGCTGAATAGAAGCTGTTCATTTACACTGACTCAGAAAAGATGTGAGGGGGCATAAAAACAAACATGTCTGAGAACATTTCTGCAAGTTTTACGCTTCCAGCCATGTTGTTTTATTTACCTGTTAATGTACTAGTCACCATGAGTACATTCCTCCTGGGCTAATATCATTTCTGGAGCTATTATTCTGGATGATACACTACTGGTTACAATGTACTTCAAAATACAGCACACTAAAGTACCAAGTACATTCCCTGTAATTTCAAAGACTTCACCACTCAAAATACACTAAATCTCAAATCAGATTATATATATATAATATGAAACCGAAAAAGATGTGAAACATTTTCACATTGCCTAACCCTTCAGCTGACACTTACAGAGACTTCACTAAATGGAGCCAACTCATATCGGGAAGAAAAAGATGAAAGAAAAGAAGAGGCAGGAATGATGCCCATGCATAGAAGACACATAATAATTTCAGGGGATCTGGGATGCTGTGGGATTCTGTACTATTACACTGTAGGATTATCGCAGATGCTGTAACGACTCCCTTGTGGCTGCCTACTAGATTAGATCTAACTTCTTTTCTTAGTCCTAGATCATCTCTACAGCAGAACATGCCAGCATTTTTTTTTACCACAGTGTTGAGAAAAAGGTGTGTGTGCATGCTCACTTGACTTGCACTTACAACAGTAAAATAAACTTTCATTTTCAGTTTTGCAATCATACTGCCTCAGTCTCATAATCTTAAAAATTGGTCATGGTTGTCGGAACTGGTATGAACAGTGCATTATTAAGTTCAAGAGACAATACACACAGTTTGCTTAAAGAATTAAATCTCAAAGATAATGCCTTTTTTTCTTTCTTCCATGGTTCCAAAAATACATCAAGTACCTAACCTGAACACAAGCCAGTCAGAGAAAAAAACTGTACATAATTTTGTGCATGAATGCAACAATTACAGAAACTTTGGATTTAACTGGGTCAGACCTGTACAGCAACACTACATTTTTCTTCTTCAACTTTTACAATACATAATGTATGTGCATAACCTTGAGAAACTGTCTAAAAACATTAGACAGGTAACAATACTAATAGTTAGTAAATTATCTTTTTAACCTTTGCTTAAAATCTAACACTACAGTACAGCTTGCAATGCAAAATATAAAATTCTACATTTGCAGGTAACTAGCCATGGGGAGGGGAGGGCTGTTACAGCATCTTGAAATTATATTTATACACATAAGTATATGCACACACGCATACACCACCACACACACACGTGCACACACACTAACACACACAAATTGACACACAGACATACACAAGCAAACAGGAACCACCCCACCCCAAAAGCACCTACCTAGGAAGACAACACATCCCAACCCAGTGCCCAAGATTCAGAAAACAAGTCAACACTGACCAAGTGTCAAGTTTCTTTATCACATGATGAAATTAATCAACACAAATTGCATAAAAAGTTTACTAAAGCATCCAAAAAAAATAGATGGAAGTTTCCAAACAATGTGTCACACATTTCATAACAAAACTATTCAGTGTAACTAAATATTACCAGCCTTTCTCAGTACCTTTTGTTTCTTTGATTGTCAGTGCATGGACCACAACTATTTCACTTTAAGCAAAACAGAACTAAGAAATTGCAATACAACACATTACAAATTGTAAATTTATTTCCAAAAATGACATGTCTTGTTTGACTGTCCACGAAAGAAATATTTCTAACACAAAAAAAGGAAAGAATCAGATGCATGATTCATTCATGGTCATCTGGACACAGGCTTATGCAAAAATAAGAAATATATACAATTCTTTCCAAACATGTTTTAAACCTGTACTTGAATAAAAATAGACAAAAACTTTGTAAACAAAACAAAAGATAGTGAAAGGCAAGGCAAAAAAAGTGAATATTAACCTCTTGTTCAATATAGAGTTTCCAGTATTTCCCAGCATTTGGAAACTGCTCCACTAGGCGCTCAAATAATGTACGGGCATCTTCAATCTTCCGCATCTGCAAAATAAAAATAAACATTATAAAGATTTAATCTATTAGTATTAAGTATTATTGTATCACAAATGGCACCAACAAAACTGCCAGAAATAACTCACTGTCAGGGGTCACACCAACTTGACTAAGTATAACATTTTCCATTACAATTTGTTTTCTTCTGCAGTACAAGTAAGTTCAAACATACAGTGTGTTTTTGTCATGCTCCACATTACTAACTACTGTACACTGAAAAAATTGTACTGTTATCTTTCTAAAACTCTAGTGTAACTAAACATTTAGAAAAGATAATCTTTGTCAAAAGAACACACAAAAAAGACCGACTACTGGTGTACAGATAATAATAAATTATACTCCAAATATTATTTATTTATTATTATGTTACTATTGTTAGCCATATCACAAAAATTATCAGACCTATAATGTTTGATGATTCCAGGATATGAAATGACACTAATTAGTAATTTGCATGAATTCCTTTGAACTCAAACAATGCCAATACCAAGGTGAATGAAACTAGCAAAAATTAAAATGTGGTTTGTCTAAATGACTAAAGTCATAAATTTATTTGTCGCTGATGATTACAGCTTTACCACAATTCTTCAGGACCCACACAGTTGGATCTGGTGAAAGGTAATCACTTCCGTCCTCAGCTATTTCTAAAAAGATATTTCACTTTCTGAGCACAAACTATTCTCTGGGTACAGGTTTTGCCATACACCTTGCATTTTTCCTTAACTTTAGGCATTTAGCCCCCTCACTCTCAGTGATTACACATGTATACAAATACAATTCACTTGCTTTAAATACTCAATTCGGGTAACAACTTTTTGCCTTATAATTATACTTTATATTTTAATAACTAGTTTTTTTTATTGCATAAAGAACATTTCATAAAATAAGAAAGATGAGACATTTAGTGATTATCATCCATTAAATTAAAAAGGATGGGGGGGTGGGAGCTATTCTACATCACAAAATCAAAGTGCAAAAATGTCAACCCAACATGTACACCTAAATCAGCCAGTGCCGCAGTGGATAGTCTCACCCTGCACAGTTTGAAAATAAAAGATGTCAGTCCTCAAGTTTCACAAAGATAATATTAATAATGATCGCTTTTAAAGATGTCAGTCAAGTCTCAGAAAGGTAGCAGTCCTAAAAGTCTCATTTAAATAAAGACAAGTAGTGAAGTACAACTTTAGGTTTTTGCCACCAACTAGCTCATTCCTGATGGCTTGACACTGCTGACCATTGATTATAATTTATATACATGTACATGAAGCTTCATACAAGTTATACTGTACCTGCGCATCTCGAATGAGTACACTCCATGCCTCTGTGTCATAGGGGTATGCCTTGATGCGTTTTTCAGCTTTCACAATCTTGTCAGCAATGTACCCAGATTCCTGAAAACAGACCACAAACACATTTATTATTTAAAATGCTTCTGCCTCTCAGTTGCTCAGTACAAACTCAGTTCAAGCACTGACACACAAAGTGTGATTACTCTCTGGGGTTGACTTTCTTCATGGGATGACGTTTTTGGTGGGTGGGGTCGGGCACCCGATTGGATAAGTGAATGGCAACAATCAACACTGACATGATCTTTTATTATCTTTAGTCACTGTTTCAGAATGACAGTCCCTGCCATGTGTTGCACTGCAGCTTCAGCTGTTTTGCACTGAATTACAAACATTGAACTGCTTGTCTCAGTGAAAAAGTGGCAGTCATCATCACCCACTATACAGATTTTTAAGTTGTATTTTCACTTCTTATAAGGTTTGCGTTAAGTTCATTAACCAGTGATTTTTATCATTTTACTACTAATACTAGTTAAGATCCGCATATACCAAGAGAAATCGGCAATTAGACATACCTGCGGTTATTTTGTTTGACCAGTTCTAAAAATTAAAAAATACAAGAAAACATGGGGAAGGAAGCTAAATGAGCTGGGTGTTTACTAATTAATACAGGTCTACTAGTACTACTACCAGTATGGACAACCATGTATCTGACCAGTTACGACTGTCTAACCGGTTTCTGTGCACCACTTTCTTCACGTAACACTAACAGATCTATGTTAGTTATTACACCAGTTTGAAAATGTCTAGCATGATCACTGCTAACTGTAGATTTTAAAGAGTAAATTTTACAAACAGATCTAATCTCTAAAGGGTAAATCTGAGGTCATACTCATAGTCACAGTAGATTAGTACATAAATACGCACACAGGCATTTGTATTGTTGTTTTTCCTCTAGCCCTGCACGTGCAAACTTTTAGTACATAGAGGCTGTTTCAATGTCTGAATGTCTCATTTCACTTTGAGGATTACACATATATCAATTATTGTTATTAATCATAAATATCAAGCACAAACAAGACAAAAAACAAGGGGAGATTAACCACCTGATTACATAAATGCAACCCAACAAATCAACCCTGAGCCCAACGTCATTACTCTCAACTGCCAAACTTCTGGGTTGAAAATACTAACCTATAATTATATAATAAACAGAAACAGCTAGAGTACATGTATAATTGTATTCAATTTATTTCCGGATGCACGTATGTTAAGCAACACTAACACTGTAACAGTAACAGCTAAACTTGAAGTAGAATTAGAAAGCCTGCTGGGCACTAAATCAGTAAATGACTAAGTTATTATAAATATAATAGTAAGGACTGAATGAGTTGAGCATTGATCAATAAACAGTATTATATTAGTATTACATAAATATACATCATAATTTATAGTTAAAAAATAAAACAAATACTTAACTAGTACTAGTAGTAGTACTAGGACAGTAGTACTAGTAGTACAAGTTTACAACTCCAAGCCCCAAGGCTTCCTCAAATTTGTATGCACACCCCTTTTGTAAAGGAATATCTCACCGTGGTAAGTCTACACCCGAGATATTAACTATTATAACTTACAAATTTCAGAATTCAACAAACTTGCATTATACAACTTACACAATTTCAAAATTCAACAAACTTGAATTAATCACTGAATAAGTGAATTACTCATTTCTAGGTGTTGGCTCATGGCTGTTGCTAAATTCGGGTTAATAATTGACGCCAGTGATATAATAGGACATTCAACCAACCTCAGCTTGAGCCATGTCTCCAGTTTGTTAGCAGACGAACGGCCGACCTGAAAATAGACACTAACAACGTGAAATACACGTGATTTAAACATTTAAAGCCACAAACATGTAACAAAGTATGGCCGCGCGCTTTGCGCCAACAGGAAGTCACTGCGCGACTGTTCACGCGTACGGCGAGACTTGGTTCTTTACGTCGATTGGCTAAAAATGTAATAAATAAAATTAACCCCCCCCCCCTTTTTTTCTCTTTTTTTCGCCCCCCTTTTTTTTCTTTCTTTTTGTAGCCTGTGCTACCAACCCATCTAAATACAACCACTGACAAACGGCGACAACAACTTGAACAAATAAACATTGTGCTTAACGTCCACAAAAACCATAAAGCTTATCGGGGATAGCGGGGTGAAGGTCAGTGTTGGTTGAGTGTTGCTTTACGTCCACACTGAAACCGTAGGCTAGGACGGGAGAGCCCAGGACTTCCACCTCGACTTTCACACAGCTCCTGAGCTCTAAGACGGAAGGTGGTTGGTTGGTTGAGTGTTGTTTTACATCCACAGAAGGCGTAGGCTTATTAGGAACGGGAGCCCAGGATGGCCACGGCGACTTTCACACAGCTCCTGAGCTCTGGGAGAAAGGGGGGCAAAGGGAGATAATTTTATATATACCTATTGTTGGAGTATGCAGTCTCACAAGTATACAAGAGGCAATGAGGAAAACGTTCCAATCATTTACTGGTCAATCAATCGCTACACTGTCACTACCAGAATGACTCCTGTAGTAAGTTGGGCAGTGATGCCGGGAGAGCCATTTTAACGTTTCAGTGTGAGGGACAAAGTCACACAAGACTGCGTGGGCCAGTCCCTTTAATAGTCCTAGTACTATATGCACTTGTATGGCTCGTCTATAGGTTCGTACCAAGATTTGCGAGTCATGAGTCGGCCGGGCGTGGCAAGACTTTTCTCAGTCTTTGCCGGGGGGTAATCTCAGTCAATAGGCTAAGTTTCTGCTGGAGGCTGTAGCTGGCCGGGTCACTATTACAGTAACTTGCTTCAGACGCCGGTAGCCTCGTGTTTGACCAGGGAAACGCAAGTCAGTAGCGGCTGAAACTGAGGCAGAGGGTTCACTTGTGGGTACCGAGTCTGCATCACTGTAGGCCTAATCAGTTCCCCACTCCCTGAATCAAGTTACTATGTCCTTGGTCAGTGATCTGGATCAGTCTGGATTCATACACTTCTGGACCATCATTGTTACTGGCCATTTTTTTGCAACGGCGGAACTGGGAGACAGAGTGAATTGTAAAATAAAACTTGTAGGATACCGTGGCTTTGAGAAGGAGTAATCTGTTCAGTTTACTGTCAGTACAGGCCGCCTAAACAAGGATTCAGTTTGAGGATGTACCTCTAATCAGTTTGGGACTGAGTTAGTGTATCGAGTCTTGTATCACACTGACGCGGCATGCCCAGCCTGTGACTCCGTAGGCGACTCAGGTCTTTGGTGTGCTTGTGCAGTGATGTCTTTCGAGCGCTGACTAACGGCTCCCTTGTGTCAAGTTAATTCTTTTTTTAACTGGAAGGGCAATTATTATTTTTTTAAATTCTGGCTGCCGATGACGGTGTGAAAATGCAATGACGGAGTTAGTCTGGTCAGTGTACGTTCAGTCATTTGGCACTAAATTTGAACATCTTCACATTGTTCCGCAGTAATTGATTTATGTCCACAGAGACCGTAACGGGCCGGGGACTGACTCGGCGGTACTTACTAGGGACGGCCGGCGTGCAGCCTCTAGCGGCGCGGGACGACTACTATGACTTTCATTGTCACGCAGCTGCTGCATGAGCTCTGGTCAGTCGCTCAGTGACCGAGTCAGGTGATTGCACTGACTTGACACTTGAAATTCCAAGCACTGGCGAAGTTTACGCCGACATCCTTCCTCAGTGGAAGGTGTCGGAACTGAAGCCGCGATGCCGGTTCGGAGTGAGTGCGGCCGTGGCCCGTGACCTTGTTCATTTCACTCAAATCGGTGCAGAATGGTTTTTTCGTCGTTTGTCAGTGACTGACGGCGCAGGCCTAAGCAATGTGGAATAGAAGAAACGCCTTCAGTGGTTACATCTTTAATTGTCTCGTTACAACTGAACTTACGTCAGTGGCTACTTTCAGCACAGTCAGTGGAAACTGGAACTGTCAGCTGACAGTGGCCGCCGCGTGGTCAGTAGAAGAAGAATGTTGTAAACCAGCGTAGTTACCGGCCTCAGTTTGAGCTGTGCCGCTTTGTCGAAACTCCAAGCGCCTCTAGTTTGCGACATCCAAGGAAGGTGACAGCGGCGAGGCGGCTTTGGGTGTGTGCAGCCAGTGCCAGGTACCCGGCTACCACTCAGTGACCCGCTTACCGCCATCCCCCACCCCCGGGCACCTACACACACACACTGACACCCACCCACACATTGATTCACACACACACACACACACACACACACACACACACACACACACACACACGGCACACACATTTCCCTCGTCCGAGCTTAGTTTTCGGTGAAGTTCAGTAGTCGAGTCAGTGTGGACGTTAAGCAACAGTTAAAATCAACCCGGCAGTGTTTCAACGGCAATGGGATGCCGGGTGGGGCGCATATTCAGGTTCAGCCGGTCCGTCGAGCGCCAAAAGACTTACCATCCTGAACTGAACTTGGTAAGAGCTAGGCCTGCCGGCTGTGCGCATACGCCGGAAATTGCACTGGCCGCGCAGCGGCTGCACACCCCGCCAAAGCCCGTCTATTTAAACAGACGGGCTTTGGCACACTTGCCCGTCCCTAATAAGCCGTGTGGTTTCTGTGGACGTAAAGCACCATGAAAGAAAGCACACCGGCTGTGTGTGTTCAACAGGGTTCCAGGCGAGATCAAATGATCAAGAGGAGGGAGGTGGAGTTGGACCCTCAAGTTAGCCCAGAAGAGATCATGAGCAGGGAGGTGGAGCTGAGTTGCGAAAGTTGGACTTCTTTCGCTTCGAGTTGTTCTTCAACAGTAGTGCAACGGACATGTCCTCAGTTGTGACTCTGCCCAGCACGGCAGCTGAAACAGCAATTGCGCAGTGCACTAGTCGCTGTGCAATGGCGAGGGGACACCGCCTTAACACTTCCATTGTTCTGGCGGCGGTCCACGGTCTCTCCGGTCTTTTTCGGGCGGTATCTGCGGTCGAGCCTTCACTCTTTCGTCCACCTCCTCCCTGTCCCCAGCCCTAATAAGCCATCTCGCTTCTGATGATGATGATGAGTTGATGCTTAATGTCCTTAGATGTCAGCTGACATATTACGGACAAGTTGTGACCAATGCCGAAGCACGGTTCAATAATTCTTTACGTCCACGGAAACCACAAGGCTCGTTAGGACGGACAGCCCAGGACGTCCACCTCGACTCTCACACAGCTCCTGAACTATGACCATCTCGCTTCTGTGGACGTAAAGCAAAATGTACTCGCACACCGGCCAAGCCTAAGCGGCTTCCCCGGCACCTTCCTTGAAGAACTTGAGGATGTCGTAAACCAGTAGTGGCCGGTTTATAGAGCACAGCTCAACTGACTCCAAGCACTGGTTTACGACATCCTTTTTCCAACCGGCACCCGGAAAACTGACAGTCAAACTGACAATCATGGTGCTCAAAGGCGGCACTGTAAATATTTATAACGAGACAAATTCAGTCCAAAGGCGTTTTCTAAGCCGTTTGTCGAGGGGGGGGGGGGAGGACGGGGGGCGGGGGGGGGGGGGGGGTCCAGCCGCGGTGGACGGTCAGTTTACCGTCTGGTTTATGGTGAATTGTCCAGCTCCTGTCAACTACCGAAGACAGAACATGCGGACTGACTCTGTTCCTTTGGGTTGACTGGAATGAGAAAATGTTGTTACTCAGGCAGGGATGTAACTTTTGACGTGTCCCGGTTTGAGTAGCGGCCTCAGAATACGCGAAAACGCGATAGCACCAGCCATGTGCTGTAAGTACAAGACAGCACTTCGGTGGATATTCAATCTGAAACGCCCTATAGAAAAGCTAGTCACTCATGTAGAATCACATGCGAGCGCAGTGAGTGTGCTCGAGAGCGGAGAATAACACTATATAAAAGCAATCATCATCATCATCATGTTGACGTTCAAAATACACACACACACACACACACACACATCCCCCCCCCCCCCCCCCCCCCCCACCGAAAACAAAGAAACAACAACAGATCACGTTAACTGTCCGGCCCAGACAGAGTACGGCAACATGGACCTATTTAGACATGACACCGTACAGAGAAAGTACGGCAACATGGGCTTATTTAGACATGACACCGCCCAGAGTACGGCAGCATGGGTTTATTTAGACATGACACAGCCCAAACAGAGTACGGCAACATGGGTTTATTTAGACATGACAAAGCCCATACAGAACCTAAATTCGGCAACATGGGCTTATTTAGAAATGATACTGCCCATACAGAGTACAGCAACATGGGCTTAAGTAGACTGACATGACAGCGCCCAGAGTAAGGGAACATGGGCTTATTTAGGCATGACATCTCCAGAGTTCGGCAACCTGGGCTTTTTAGGCATGACACCGCCCAGGCAGAGTGCCGTCGGCAACACTATGGGCCTATTTAGACATGACACCAGCGTCAATGACGCAGTTCGACGTTGCCAGAGACAGCCAAACACGTGGCTGGGGCCCAATTAGAGCTACCTTTTTCTCGCACCATGCCGTGTAGATTGCATGGGCGGTGCTATGTTTGGCATTGGCTGACTGAGTTCAGCGTTGCGGTTTTCAGTCACGAGTCAGGTTGTTTCGTGCTTTCTCGCTGGACTATTCTTCGAGCCGCAGTTAGTATCGCACATAAATGAACCGGAAGACTCGTTCAACCCATTGTTGAAAGCAATTTTTTAATTAGCAAGAACGCTATTAATTGGGACAAAACTGACACAACCTGGACATTTTTGGGGTAATCCCCTTTATCTAGCTACAAAAGGACACTTAAACAAAAGTTAAACGGTGAAACACGGGGGGGCGGGGATAGCTCAGTGGTTAGAGCGCCGGACTCGTGATTGAAAGGTCGCGGGTTCGAATCCCTGCTGGAGCGGCGGGAGAATTTTCTTCTCCAGAGTCGACTTTCTGTGCTGACTCTTATTTCGGTATCCGTTCCATCCCCGTGTTACCGCAGTAGCACGTAAAAGATTCCGGTCATTCTGCCAAAAGTGCAGGTGGCAGGTTACAGATAAACACGCATACACCTTACGTTTGTGGCTTTGCATGAAGTGACATGGAGCATGGTTGTATGGTGTACACAGGACTTGCGCCGAGACGGCTGCAGTTTCATGTCGCACCAGCCATGCCAGCGCTGTAAGTACACCACTTCGGTGGATATTCAAAAAACGCGCTATAAAGCTATATTCAAAAAACGCGCTATAAAGCTAGTCACTCACGTAGAACCACATGCGAGCGCAGTGAGTCTGCTCAAGAGAGCGGAGAATAGCGCTATATATATATATGATGTATTGATGTATATAAGCGATCATCAAAAAAACAAAAACAAAAAAGATGAAAAATAACAGGTGGAAAGTTTTTTAGCTTGATTACCCCGAAAATTTGCAGGTTGTGTTTTGTCCCAGTGAATAGCGTTCTTTTGAATCTTTTGTGTGTTTGGATCTTGTTTTCGAACACTAGCAGGCGTACTTACAGCGCTAGCAGTCATTCTTTTTTTTTTTTCTTTCTTGATGAGTTGATGCTTAACGTCCTCAGATGTCATTTGACATATTAGGGACAAGTTGTGACCAATGCCGAAGCACGGTTCAATAAAAGCCACATACGTAAGGTGTATGCGTGTTTTAGCTGTAACCTGCCACCTGCACTTTTGGCAGAATAACCGGGATTTTTTACGTGCTACTGTGGTAACACGGGGGTGGAACGGATACCGAAATAAGAGTCAGCACAGAAAGTCGACCCTGGAGAAGAAAATTCTCCCGCCGTTCCAGCAGGGATTCGAACCCGCGACCTTTCAATCACGAGTCCGGCGCTCTAACCACTGAGCTATCCCCGCCCCCAATTTTTTCTTTCTTTTTTTCTTTTTCTTTTTTATAGCCGGGTGATCACGGCCATTACAGCGGCCGCCATGAAGGATTACTCACAGGAAGCTGGTTAATTCTTCTTCCGAGTCAGTCTTTCCGAAAACTGCCCTAACCTCACATGTCGCTGAGTGTGTTCGTTTGCGCGTGTGTGTCACTGTGTGGTTGTTGTTTGTGTTACTGTAAAGCGCTTTGGGCTCCCACCTCAGTAGACTAGTCCTTCAAGCACACTGTCCCGAAAAGCTGAGTTAAACAACCAATCCAGATAATTTCTGATGGTCAAGCCCAGAGTCGAGTACAATTTGTGAAAGTAAGTGGGCCAGGATGTAGAGCCTGAGGACAAAGCGGAGCAAGATGCGGTCCGAGCCCTGAGTCCTGGGGTACACGAAGTCAAGTCTCTCAGTGAGTGGCCGGTGCATACTTTGAAATCAATGTCTTTCAGATCCTGTGAACTTGACCCCATTCCTACATCTTGCTTCGAACTGCCTTCCATACCTGCTTCCTGCCATCACTGACATCGTTAACGCATCACTGCGCACAGGTTCCTTTCCCACAGCTTTTAAGACAGCTATTGTCCGTCCTGTCCTGAAAAAGAACAACCTTGACTCAAATGACCTGGAAAACTATCGCCCTGTCTCTAACCTTCCTTTCATTTCCAAGCTTCTTGAGAAAACTGTCCTCCAGCAGCTCAACAACCACCTGTCAAATAACAACCTTCATCCTTTCCAGTCTGCCTACCGCTCCAACCATAGCACCGAGACCGTCCTCCTTCACACTGTAAATGACTCACTTCTTGCCTCTGACTCTGGAAAAGTTTCGCTTCTCACACTTCTAGACCTTTCTGCTGCCTTTGACGCTATTGACCACACAATTCTTCTCACCAGCCTGGAGTACACATTTGGAATCCACGGTACCGCCCTTGCCTGGTTTAAGTCATATCTGTATGACCGGTTCCAAAAGGTGTTTGTCAACAACATGCATTCCGATCCTGTCAAACTTTCCTGTGGCGTCCCTCAAGGTTCTGTCCTGGGGCCCGTCCTCTTCACCCTCTATACTAACCCTCTAGCCTCCATCATCAACCGTCGCAACTTGAATCACCATTTCTATGTTGATGATACTCAACTATTTAACAGCGCCTTACCGGAAAACATCCACACTCTTCTGAAAACCACATCTGACTGTTATTTGGACATCAAAAACTGGATGACACAAACAACATTCAACTAAATAGTGAAAAGACAGAAGCGATGCTCCTCGGAACAAGACACAAACTGTCCTCCATTTCCGTCAACACCCTTCAGCTTGACGATACCACAGTCCCTCTCTCTGACTCTGTCAAAAGCCGCGGCGTTCTCCTCGACAACACACTGTCCATGGAGAATTTCATTAGTCAAACCGCCAAATCCTGCTACTACCAGCTCCGTCGAATTAGTTCTGTCCAGAAATATCTTTCCACCGAGGCTACATTGAAACTGGTCACTTCACTCATTCTGTCACGCCTTGTCTACTGCAATTCTCTCCTTTCTGGCCGGCCTGCTTCCTCTGTCCAAAGCCTTCGTTGCACACAGAACTGTGCTGCCCGCCACATACTGACAAAAACGTAAAACTGACCACATAACACCTCTGTTTCAATTTCTCCACTGGCTTCCAATCCCGGGCAACAAAGAATTCAGTACAAGATAAACACTCTCTGCAATGCTCCATCTTATCTCTGTGATTGTGTTCAACTTTACACGCCCTCACGTACTCTCCGCTCCGCTTCTGATACTCTCAGCCTCCAGATTCCTCGCACCAGACTCTCCACTGTTGGTTTCCGCGCCTTTTCTGTTTTCGGTCCATCAGCATGGAATTACCTTTTCCCTTTTCTCCGACAGAAACCCTTTCTGGACTCATTCAAATCTAATCTAAAAACATTTCTTTTCCCAAAAGATGTGCCATGTTTTCTGTTCCGATCGTGCGTCTTTATCCATTCCAATTCTCGCGTTTTCTGCCCGTTTTAAGCTGTGTATATTTAGCTTTGTATAGTCAGAATGCTTGTGTGTGCGGGTACCTCTCTGTGTGTGTGTGTGTGTGTGTGTGTGTGTGTGTGTGTGTGTGTGTGTGTGTGTGTGTGTGTGTGTGTGTGTGTGTGTGTGTGTGTGTGTGTGTGAGTGAGTGAGTGAGTTTGTGTGTGTGTGTGTGTGTGTGTGTGTGTGTGTGTGTGTGTGTGTGTGTGTGTGTGTGTGTGTGTGTGTGTGTGTGTGTGTGAGAGAGAGAGAGAGACAGACAGACAGACAGACAGACAGAGAGAGAGGGAGAGAGAGAGAGAGAGAGAGAGAGAGAGAGAGAGAGAGAGAGAGAGAGAGAGAGAGAGAGAGAGAGAGACAGAGACAGAGAGAGAGAGAGAGAGAGAGAGTGTGTGTGTGTGTGTGTGTGTGTGTGTGTGTGTGTGTGTGTGTGTGTGTGTGTGTGTGTGTGTGTGTTTAAATAGCTGAAAAACTTGAGCTTCTCTCTCTGTTCGTGGATTGAGTTAATATTCCGACTGCACAGCGCTGTCCATTCACTGAGTGTGACTGCTTCGATCGTTACTGACTGGGCGTGAGTAGTTTTCATGCTTTTCAGTCGTGCCGAGTTCACTGGCCGGGTTCAATACTCTTTGAGTACAGGACAGAGTGCAGAATCCACTGTTAGCTGGATTTTAACACAGTTCACATGTGAACACTTATTAAGTCTCCAAGTCTCCCCGGCCAGTCACTCAGTGAGTGCTCCCCACTGAGGAACCAACACCTCCGTCAAGGCGAAGTTCAGAACAAGACTGATACTTAGTATCTGAACCATCATTTACCATGTGCCTCGTCCGACTCCGTCTCTTCACGCCGCAGCAGTTCCCGCACATGAAGGTCCAATGGTCCGGTAGTCGTCGCCTTCGCCCGCATCATCAGTTGCCGGTTTTGTCACAATCAGTAGGACTTGGTTTTCTCTGCATTCAGCTCAGTCTCAACGGTCCGTTTTTCTGCTGGCGATTAGGCCCATACCTGACTCTTTTTTCTTTTCTATGCCATCGTATTGAAATTTTATCAAGTTAAATTCCAAGCTGCATCGGCCGTGTACCACATCTGTCAGAAAAGCGGGGTTTGGACCGCGATCAAGTTTTGATGCGGAACGACTCCATCAGTTGTGAGTACCGTGCAGCTCTTCTCTGTCTGTCTGTCTGTCTCTCATCGAGTATATTTCAAGAATTGAATCCATTGTATATATCTATAGTTTTTTTTTTTGTGTGTGTGTGTGTGTGTGTGTGTGTGTGTGTGTGTGTGTGTGTGTGTGTGTGTGTGTGTGTGTGTATTGCTCTAGAGTTAAGCTATCACAGGCTAGACTAGAGTTTGGAGTACTACCACAACTTAACGCCATATCCAGTAAAATCAGCACCAAACTGAAGCAAGACTGAAATAAACGTCTGTGTCTAAGTGGTTCAAAATTTGTTTTCCATGTTATAAACAGAAGAAAGCAATCAGACACTATTTTACAGTAGGTAAAGAATGGATTATTATCAGTGTAAACTTGCATACAGCTGTTCTACCAGGATGATGGTATTCTTGTATATGTAAATCCCCCACCCCCACCCATTTTGGGGGGTAGTTTATGGGTTTTTTTCCCCTTTTTTTGTTTTTTGTTTTTGTTTGTTTTTGTTTCTGGTCAGTTGTCAAGACTGCTGCTCCTCGCTAAAATGATCATCATCTGGGACTGATGTAAACGAAACTCATTGCAAAACTAGCAGGAGGAGTCTTAAGAGAAACTCCTCCAGGCTAAAACTAGCATGAAGACCGTAACACAAACTCCACATTAAAACTGGCATCGGGAGTGTCAGATTCTCACTAAAACTAGCATCCAGAGTGTAAGAGAAACTCCCCATTAAACTCAGCATTAGGACTGTAAGATAAAGTCCTCACGAAAACCACTGAACACGAAGAGAGTAAGTGAATCTCATCAAAAGTTGACTAGCATCAGGAGTGTCAGAGAAACCCCAAACTAAAACTGGCAGGAAAAGTGTAGACTCACTAAAATTAGCATCAGGAATGTAGCTAAAACGCCTCACTAAACATCACATGAGGTGTGTAATGAAAAAAATATCATAAACAAACTGAAGCAGCAAGACGGGACTGTATGAGAAACTTCTCACTAAAAATGGCATCAGGGGTGTGAGAGAAACACTTACTAAAACTAGCATCAGGAGTGCAAGAAAAACTCCTCATTAAAACCACTGATTGAGCACGATGTCTGCAAAAGAAACTCCTCGCTGAAACGCCTCCTCACTAAATCTAGCATGAGGAGTGTAAGGGAAACTCCTGACTAAAACTGGCAAAGGAGTGTAAGAGAAACTCTTCACTAAAACTAACATCACGAGTGTAAGAGAAATTTCTCACTAAAACTAACATCAGGAGTGTAAGAGAAACTCCTGACTAAAACTGGCATCAGGAGTCTAAGAGAAACTCTTCACTAAAATTAGCATGAGGAGTGTAAGAGAAACTCCTCACTAAACCAATATGACTCAGGAGTGTAAGAGTATCTCCTCCATAAAAAAAAAAAACTAGCACCAGAAGTGGAACCCCTCACTAAAACTAGCACCAAGAGTGTAAGAGACACTCCTCAGTAAAAGTAGCATCAGGAGTGTACAATTCATAGGTAAAACTAGCAAGAGGAATGTACAAGAAACTCCTCACTAAAACTAGCATGCAGAGATCAGATATATTCCTCACTAAAACTAGCATTAGGAGTATATGAAAACCTCACTAAAACTAGTATGAGGAGTGTAAGAAATACTCCTCACTAAAACTAGCATGAGGAGGGTAAGAGAAACTCCTCACTAAAACTAACATCAGGAGTGTAAGAGAAACTCCTCACGAATAAACATAGCCTTAGGGGTGTAAGAGAAGCTCCTCACGAACAAATATAGCATGAGATGTGTAAGACTGAGAAACTCCTCACGAATAAACATAGCATGAGGTGTGTAAGAGAAACTCGTCACTAAAAGTTACATCAGGAGTGTAAGAGAAACTCCTCACAAATAAACAAAGCATGAGGTGTGTAAGAGAAACTCCTCACTAGACTGAACCAGCAAGAAAAGTGTATGAGAAACTGCTTACGAAAAATGACACGAGGAGTCAAAGGGAACCTCCTCACAAAAAATAGCATCAGGAGTGTAAAGGAAACTCCTCGCTATAAGCAAGCTTCAGGAGTGTAAGAGGAACTCCTCACTAAAACCAGCTTAAGGAGCATTAGAAAAATATTCACAGTAAAACCGGCTCGAGGAGTGTAAGAAAAACTCCTCACTAAAAGTAGCAGCAGGAGTGTAAGAGAAACTCCTCACTAAAAGTAGCATCAGGAGTGTAAAGGAAACTCCTCACTAAACCTTGTATCAGGAGTGTAAGGGAAACTCCTCACTAAAACTAGTATCAGGAGTGTAGAAGAAACTCCTCATTAAAACCAGCTCGAGGAGTGTAAAAGAAACCCCTCACTAAAACCAGCTCGATGAGTGTAAGAGACACTCCTCAGTAAAACCAGCTCGAGGAGTGTAAGAGAAACTCCTCAATAAAACCAGCTCGAGGAGTGTAAGAGAAACTCCTCACTAAAACTAGCATCAGGAATGTAAGATAAGCTCCACACGACAACCAGCTTGAGGAGTGTAAAAGAAACTCCTCACTAAAACCAGCTCGAGGAGTGTAAGAGAAACTCCTCAGTAAAACCAGCTCGAGGAGTGTAAGAAAAACTCCTCAATAAAACCAGCTCGAGGAGTGTAAGAGAAACTCCTCAATAAAACCAGCTCGAGGAGTGTAAGAGAAACTCCTCAGTAAAACAGCATGACCCGAGGAGTGTAAGAGAAACTCCTCACTAAACAGCACGATGAGTGTAAAAAGAAAGACAGATGTACGGACGAGGTCATGTCAGGACTGAGCTGTCTGGTGAGTCTGTACCGAGACGAAGCCAGACGAGGCGTGTCGGTGGCTGCCGCGCCCTGAGCATGCGTTGCACTCGCTAAGAGCCGATAGCAGCCCAAAACCGAGTCATACCCATGACAACCGACACTTGCCTAATCTGTGTGAAGCTCTGGATGTGAGCCGTACCGAGCTGTAACCTGTCAGACCTTGCTCTTGCGTCTTTGTTTGGACAATGAATAACATCTGGGATTATTTCTGTTTAGTCGTTACTATTACAGCATAAGAGAAACGCATGTCCTAACTCCAGCACGAGGTGTGCACCTCAGTGTAAGAGAAGATTCTAACCGATCCAGCATGCAAAGTGTTTCAAAACATCCTCACTATGATCAGTATGGGGAATGTAAGAGAAACTCCTCACTAAAACTAGCATGATGACTGTAATACAAACTCATTAACACTGGCCTCAGGAGTATAACAGAAACTCCTCACTAGGGTTAGCAGGGGTGTGTAAGAGAAACACCTCACTAAAACTAGCATGAGGTGTGTAAGAGAAACACCTCACTAAAACTAGCATGAGGTGTGTAAGAGAAACACCTCACTAAAACTAGCATGAGGTGTGTAAGAGAAACACCTCACTAAAACTAGCATGAGGTGTGTAAGAGAAACACCTCACTAAAACTAGTATGAGGTGTGTAAGAGAAACACTTCATTAGAAGTATCACCAGGAGTGCAAGAGAAACACCTCACTAAAACTAGCATGAGGTGTGTAAGAGAAACACCTCACTAAAACTAGCATGAGGTGTGTAAGAGAAACACTTAACTAAAACTAGCATGAGGTGCGTCAGGAGTGCTAGAGCAACATCTCACTAAAACTGACTAGCATGAGGTGTGTAAGAGAAACTCCTCAATAAAACCAGCTCGAGGAGTGTAAGAGAAACTCCTCAATAAAACCAGCTCGAGGAGTGTAAGAGAAACTCCTCAGTAAAACAGCATGTGGTGTGTAAGAGAAACACCTCACTAAAACTAGTATGGGGTGTGTAAGAGACACACCTCACTAAAACTAGCACGAGGTGTGTAAGAGAAACACCTCACTAAAACTAGCATGAGGTGTGTAAGAGAAACACCTCACAAAAACTAGCATGGGGTGTGTAAGAGAAACACCCCACTAAAACTAGTATGAAGTGTGTAAGAGAAACAGCTCACTAAAACTAGAATGAGGTGTGTAAGAGAAACACCTCACTAAAACTAGCATGAGGTGTGTAAGAGAAACACCTCACTAAAACTAGTATGAGGTGTGTAAGAGAAACACTTCACTAGAAGTATCATCAGGTGTGCAAGAGAAACACTTCACTAAAACTAGCATGAGGTAAGAGAAACACCTCACTAAAACTAGCATGAGTGTGTAAGAGAAACACCTCACTAAAACTAGTATGAGGTGTGTAAGAGAAACACTTCACTAGAAGTATCATCAGGTGTGCAAGATAAACACTTCGCTAAAACTAGCATGATGTAAGAGAAACAGCTCACTAAAACTAGCATGAGGTGTGTAAGAGAAACTCCTCACTAAACCTTGTATCAGGAGTGTAAGGGAAACTCCTCACTAAAACTAGTATCAGGAGTGTAGAAGAAACTCCTCATTAAAACCAGCTCGAGGAGTGTAAAAGAAACCCCTCACTAAAACCAGCTCGAGGAGTGTAAGAGAAACTCCTCAATAAAACCAGCTCGAGGAGTGTAAGAGAAACTCCTCACTAAAACTAGCATCAGGAATGTAAGATAAACTCCACACGACAACCAGCTCGAGGAGTGTAAAAGAAACTCCTCACTAAAACCAGCTCGAGGAGTGTAAGAAAAACTCCTCAATAAAACCAGCTCGAGGAGTGTAAGAGAAACTCCTCAGTAAAACCAGCTCGAGGAGTGTAAGAAAAACTCCTCAATAAAACCAGCTCGAGGAGTGTAAGAGAAACTCCTCAGTAAAACCAGCTCGAGGAGTGTAAGAAAAACTCCTCACTAAACAGCACGATGAGTGTAAAAAGAAAGACAGATGTACGGACGAGGTCGTGTCAGGACTGAGCTGTCTGGTGAGTCTGTACCCAGACGAAGCCAGACGAGGCGTGTCGGTGGCTGCCGCGCCCTGAGCATGCGTTGCACTCGCTAAGAGCCGATAGCAGCCCAAAACCGAGTCATACCCATGACAACCGACACTTGCCTAGTCTGTGTGAAGCTCTGGATGTGAGCCGTACCGAGCTGTAACCTGTCAGACCTTGCTCTTGCGTCTTTGTTTGGACAATGAATAACATCTGGGATTATTTCTGTTTAGTCGTTACTATTACAGCATAAGAGAAACGCATGTCCTAACTCCAGCACGAGGTGTGCACCTCAGTGTAAGAGAAGATTCTAACCGATCCAGCATGCAAAGTGTTTCAAAACATCCTCACTATGATCAGTATGGGGAATGTAAGAGAAACTCCTCACTAAAACTAGCATGATGACTGTAATACAAACTCATTAACACTGGCCTCAGGAGTATAACAGAAACTCCTCACTAAGGTTAGCAGGGGTGTGTAAGAGAAACACCTCACTAAAACTAGCATGAGGTGTGTAAGAGAAACACCTCACTAAACTAGCATGAGGTGTGTAAGAGAAACACCTCACTAAAACTAGCATGAGGTGTGTAAGAGAAACACCTCACTAAAACTAGCATGAGGTGTGTAAGAGAAACACCTCACTAAAACTAGCATGAGGTGTGTAAGAGAAACACCTCACTAAAACTAGTATGAGGTGTGTAAGAGAAACACTTCATTAGAAGTATCACCAGGAGTGCAAGAGAAACACCTCACTAAAACTAGCATGAGGTGTGTAAGAGAAACACCTCACTAAAACTAGCATGAGGTGTGTAAGAGACACACTTCACTAAAACTAGCATGAGGTGCGTCAGGAGTGCTAGAGCAACATCTCACTAAAACTGACTAGCATGAGGTGTGTAAGAGAAACTCCTCAATAAAACCAGCTCGAGGAGTGTAAGAGAAACTCCTCAATAAAACCAGCTCGAGGAGTGTAAGAGAAACTCCTCAGTAAAACAGCATGAGGTGTGTAAGAGAAACACCTCACTAAAACTAGCATGAGGTGTGTAAGAGAAACACCTCACTAAAACTAGCATGGGGTGTGTAAGAGAAACACCCCACTAAAACTAGTATGAAGTGTGTAAGAGAAACACCTCACTAACACTAGCATGAGGTGTGTAAGAGAAACACCTCACTAAAACTAGTATGAGGTGTGTAAGAGAAACACTTCACTAGAAGTATCATCAGGTGTGCAAGAGAAACACTTCACTAAAACTAGCATGAGGTAAGAGAAACACCTCACTAAAACTAGCATGAGTGTGTAAGAGAAACACCTCACTAAAACTAGTATGAGGTGTGTAAGAGAAACACTTCACTAGAAGTATCATCAGGTGTGCAAGATAAACACTTCGCTAAAACTAGCATGATGTAAGAGAAACAGCTCACTAAAACTAGCATGAGGTGTGTAAGAGAAACTCCTCACTAAACCTTGTATCAGGAGTGTAAGGGAAACTCCTCACTAAAACTAGTATCAGGAGTGTAGAAGAAACTCCTCATTAAAACCAGCTCGAGGAGTGTAAAAGAAACCCCTCACTAAAACCAGCTCGAGGAGTGTAAGAGACACTCCTCAGTAAAACCAGCTCGAGGAGTGTAAGAGAAACTCCTCAATAAAACCAGCTCGAGGAGTGTAAGAGAAACTCCTCACTAAAACTAGCATCAGGAATGTAAGATAAACTCCACACGACAACCAGCTCGAGGAGTGTAAAAGAAACTCCTCACTAAAACCAGCTCGAGGAGTGTAAGAGAAACTCCTCAGTAAAACCAGCTCGAGGAGTGTAAGAAAAACTCCTCAATAAAACCAGCTCGAGGAGTGTAAGAGAAACTCCTCAATAAAACCAGCTCGAGGAGTGTAAGAAAAACTCCTCACTAAACAGCACGATGAGTGTAAAAAGAAAGACAGATGTACGGACGAGGTCGTGTCAGGACTGAGCTGTCTGGTGAGTCTGTACCGAGACGAAGCCAGACGAGGCGTGTCGGTGGCTGCCGCGCCCTGAGCATGCGTTGCACTCGCTAAGAGCCGATAGCAGCCCAAAACCGAGTCATACCCATGACAACCGACACTTGCCTAGTCTGTGTGAAGCTCTGGATGTGAGCCGTACCGAGCTGTAACCTGTCAGACCTTGCTCTTGCGTCTTTGTTTGGACAATGAATAACATCTGGGATTATTTCTGTTTAGTCGTTACTATTACAGCATAAGAGAAACGCATGTCCTAACTCCAGCACGAGGTGTGCACCTCAGTGTAAGAGAAGATTCTAACCGATCCAGCATGCAAAGTGTTTCAAAACACCCTCACTATGATCAGTATGGGGAATGTAAGAGAAACTCCTCACTAAAACTAGCATGATGACTGTAATACAAGCTCATTAACACTGGCCTCAGGAGTATAACAGAAACTCCTCACTAAGGTTAGCAGGGGTGTGTAAGAGAAACACCTCACTAAAACTAGCATGAGGTGTGTAAGAGAAACACCTCACTAAAACTAGCATGAGGTGTGTAAGAGAAACACCTCACTAAAACTAGCATGAGGTGTGTAAGAGAAACACCTCACTAAAACTAGCATGAGGTATGTAAGAGAAACACCTCACTAAAACTAGTATGAGGTGTGTAAGAGAAACACTTCATTAGAAGTATCACCAGGAGTGCAAGAGAAACATCTCACTAAAACTAGCATGAGGTGTGTAAGAGAAACACCTCACTGAAACTAGCATGAGGTGTGTAAGAGAAACACTTAACTAAAACTAGCATGAGTTGCGTCAGGAGTGCTAGAGCAACATCTCACTAAAACTGACTAGCATGAGGAGTGTAAGAGAAACTCCTCAATAAAACCAGCTCGAGGAGTGTAAGAGAAACTCCTCAATAAAACCAGCTCGAGGAGTGTAAGAGAAACTCCTCGGTAAAACAGCATGAGGTGTGTAAGAGAAACACCTCACTAAAACTAGTATGAGGTGTGTAAGAGACACACCTCACTAAAACTAGCACGAGGTGTGTAAGAGAAACACCTCACTAAAACTAGCATGAGGTGTGTAAGAGAAACACCTCACTAAAACTAGCATGAGGTGTGTAAGAGAAACACCCCACTAAAACTAGTATGAAGTGTGTAAGAGAAACACCTCACTAAAACTAGCATGAGGTGTGTAAGAGAAACACCTCACTAAAACTAGCATGAGGTGTGTAAGAGAAACACCTCACTAAAACTAGTATGAGGTGTGTAAGAGAAACACTTCACTAGAAGTATCATCAGGTGTGCAAGAGAAACACTTCACTAAAACTAGCATGAGGTAAGAGAAACACCTCACTAAAACTAGCATGAGTGTGTAAGAGAAACACCTCACTAAAACTAGTATGAGGTGTGTAAGAGAAACACTTCACTAGAAGTATCATAAGGTGTGCAAGATAAACACTTCGCTAAAACTAGCATGATGTAAGAGAAACAGCTCACTAAAACTAGCATGAGGTGTGTAAGAGAAACACCTCACTAAAACTAGCATGAGGTGTGTAAGAGAAACACCTCACTAAAACTAGCACGAGGTGTGTAAGAGAAACACCTCACTAGAAGTATCACCAGGAGTGCAAGAGAAACACCTCACTAAAACTAGCATGAGGTGTGTAGGAGAAACACCTCACTAAAACTAGCATGGGTTGTAAGAGAAACACCTCAGTAGAACTGGCATGAGGTTTGTAGCAGAAACACCTCACTAAAACTAGCATGAGGTGTGTAAGAGAAACACCTCACTAGAAGTATCACCAGGAGTGCAAGAGAAACACCTCACTAAAACTAGCATGAGGTGTGTAAGAGAAACACCTCACTAAAACTAGCATGAGGTGTGTAAGAGAAACACTTAACTAAAACTAGCGTGAGGTGTGTAAGAGAAACACCTCACTAGAAGTAGCATCAGGAGTGCTAGAGAAACATCTCACTAAAACTGACTAGCATGAGGTGTGTAAGAGAAACACCTCACTGGAACTGGCATGAGGTGTGTAAGAGAAACACATCACTAAAACTAGCACGAGGTGTGTAAGAGAAACACCTCATTAAAACTAGCATGAGGTGTGTAAGAGAAATACCTCACTAAAACTAGCATGAGGTGTGTAAGACTGAGAAACATCTCACTAAAACTAGCATGAGGTGTGTAAGAGAAACACCTCACTAAAACTAGCAGGTGTTAGTGTCAGTAAGAGACTGAAACTCCACCTTAAAACTACCACTAGGTTCGTAAGGGAAACTTCTCACTAAAACTAGCTTGAGGGGTGTAAGAGAGACTCCTCACTGAAACTAGCATCAGGATTGAAAGAGAAACTCTTCCCTAAAACTAGCATGAACAGCGTAAGAGAGATTTCTCACTAAAATTAGCATTAGGAGTGTAAGAGAAACCGTAGTCCTCACCAAGAGGATTGTCAGTGATGTATAAGAAACTCCTCGCTAAAACCAGTGCGACGAGGCCGGTAACAAAAGCTCCTCGCAAATACGATGATGAGTGTTGCGTTCTGCAGCACTGAGGTAAAAACTTGTATGAGGAGTGTAAGAGAAACTCTTCACTAAAATTGGTGTCAGCAGTGTAATAGAAACTCCTCACTAAAACTAGCCTCAGGAGTGTAAGAGAAACTCCTCACTTAAACTGGCATCGTGAGTGTAAGCCGGAAAACTCCTCACTAAAACCAGCTCGCCGGTGGAGTGAGTAAGAGAAATTCATCACAAAAAACAGCATCAGGACTGTAAGACTGAGAAACTCCTCACCGCTAAAACTAGCATCGGGAGTGCCCTACGGGAAACTCATCAGTCTGAGTAAAACCAGCTCGCGGAGTCACCATTTTCAGTGTGCCTGCTCTACGAAAGTCCTTCGGATGAGACTCAGTGATAAAGCCGCGAGTCCCCCGCACGTAAAAACTGAGATCACAGTAGCACTTTAAAGCTCCTGTGGTTGATGTCAGTGTTCGTTGGATTATCAGTGGAAACACCCAAACTATGATTAGTAACCCAGCATGAACTTACTAAAAGTGTCGGAATCTTCAGTGTTAAAGCCGCCGCTGGACACTACCGACTGACACTACGGAAGAACTTGGTGGCGGGGAACTAGTCGGGCGCAACTGATTATTTGATTAAGTTAGGCGGCGATGAGAGCCCGTTTCAAGTTAACTTGTTTCATTAATTGTGATGGGAAAAGTCGCAAGACAGTGTCCAGAGACCACAACTTTCGAAGACTAGTAGGCGGGAGAGTCGGACAATCGAACCACCGTGGCCCTTCCGCTTAGTACCAGCAAAGTATAATCTTTGGTACCAGCCTAAACATGAAACCATAAGGCTTATTATCGCCACACTTTCACCACCAGAATGACCTCTGCATTAAGACGGGCAGCGATGAGAGCCATTTGGTATTAATTGTGAGGGACAAAGTCACAAGACAGTGTCCATAGACCACAAGTTTTGAAGAGATAGGAAAGCCGAAGCAGATTCGAACCGAGGTCCCTCTGCGGCTTATCACTAGCGGCCGCCAAACCAGCGAGGCCTTAGGCCTACCACTGACTAGGCCAAACGGGCTCACAGGTGTTGCCGGAGTGTCATCTGCATAAAACTGAGACTCAAATAAGAGGAGCCGTTTCATTTAATTCTGACGAAAATCAATACATATAAGCTTGGTTCTGTGCTGGCGTGTCTTAGTGGACACGTTGCGTCTTTGCTTCCGGGAACAGGCAGTTTCCTGTTGCCGAAAGCCGCTCCTCGATAATCACCGAACGGCCACGAAAGTAACATGCTGCAGTACACGTGAGGACGAAAAACCACATGGCCTCCCGTTAGCCAATCGGCGAGCTTATAATAATAGATGTTGGCGGCCGCAAGTCACGTTGAAACAGGCGTGCTTGTATGTGATGGGTGTTTTGCTGCGAACTTGAACAGTGTTTTTAGTTTCATCGCAAGGCTGACAGATATGTTCATAGCACACCATGAAAGAAAAAGACGCAGTACCTGAAGGAAGTGCGGACGGGGCTAGAATGGGCAAAAAGAACTCAATTCACTGGTTTCGTAAAGGGCTTCGTTTACATGACAATCCGGCACTGTTGGAGGCGCTGAAAGGTTCATCGAGTTACCGTTGTGTTTACATTTTAGACCCGTGGTTTGCGGGCTCTTCGCAAGTTAGCATCAACAAATGGAGGTATTCTATGTGCATTTTGTTTCTGCATGCTTGCTTTAAAATTTTGCTTGAAAATTTAAAACCCTATTTGTTCAGACTCGCTTAGTTACCTGCCCTTTCCTGCTGTCTGACTATCGAACTAGATCTAGCCTGGTATTTAAACCATTTCGTTTTGTTAATTAATACACTGTATTTTGTCTGTTTTGTTACTCATTTTCAATTTAATCTGTGTGCAGATCATATTTGAAAATGTGCATATATATATGAACAGCTGTGCAATGAATGCATGCCCAGTGCAATTTTCTTTTTGCCTGGCGCACTGATGACGTAGTTGACATTGACATTGGCTAAATAATTACGTCACTGATATAGAAATTATGCCTGTGCTGACAGGCTCTGCTGCTTTACTCACAACATAATACCATGTAGTTATGACTATTTTCTTATTACTGTTGATTGAGTTTTATAAGTTTTCATTCGAGAGGAAATCTTCCTGGGCATTTTGACGAACGTTTCTTTTCTGCCGATGGGTAAAGGCTGATGCATGGAAGTTGTCCAGTTTCAGGTATTGGTGCTGAAGTGTCTGGAAGTCAAAATGCTCGCTGTGTGTCAGTGCCACCGAGCTACATGGGGGAGAGGGGGGAGGGAGCTTTTTTCTATGCCGCTCAGTGGTCTGCTCACACAGCATCATTTCATATTTGATCTAGGCCCATGGCCACTGGTGCCGCTTCAGGACCCCCCCCCCCCCCCCCCAAAAAAAAAAGAAGAAAAAAAGAGAAGAATAAACCAACAAAAACAACAACACTCCTTTAAAACCAAAACACACATTTACAACCCAGACTTCAGACTGTGCAGTTTGTTAACTGTGTCAATGTTATGTTGCCCTAGGGTGTTGTACTATGTAGGCAACCATCTGCTTATAAAATAATGTGTAGGAAGCCTACACATTTGACAGAAGGACTGGGATCTTTTATACTGCTGTGGTAACACAGGGATGGAAAGGATACTGAAATGACAGCACAGAAAGTTGGCACAGGAGAAGAAAATTTGTCATTTCTACTCAGGATCAAACCTTTAAGCTTTCTGTCAGGAATATGGTCTGCCACTTAGCTGTCTCCTTGTGATGAGAGAGGGAGTGTGTGTGTGCTCATGTGTATCACTGTATATCATGTAATTAACAGTGGGGGCATGTATGTATGTGGTGTTTAATTAGTATACTAATAACTATGTCTATGAGAAAGAATAATCAACTGTTAATAACAAACAGATTTTGCCACTGTAGCTCTCATTAGGACCATTACTTTCCAGGTGAAATGAAAGAATGAAGCATTTTGTGAATCGGAAGCCTGCTTTATTTGTCAATTGTTACAATGTTAGCAAGAGATAATGGCAGATGGCAGCTGATTTAATTTCAGATCATGAAATACTGAGTAGGCAAAAAAAGCTGAAAACTTCTTTTTTTCTCTCAGGTTTTTACTTGAAAGTTTGGAAGATCTGGACAGCAGTCTTAGGAAACTCGGCAGCCGTCTGTTTGTGATTCGAGGACAACCTGCAGATGTTTTCTCCAGAATATTCAAGGTGAGTGAATTTGTGTGTGTGTGTGTGTGTGTGTGTGTGTGTGTGTGTGTGTGTGTGTGTGTGTGTGTGAGTGTTTACTGGAAGGAAGAAAAACACTGATTAATAATTATTTGTATTTTGATCCCACACAATATATTATATATATAAATTAATTACAGAACTGATAAAAATTGTTTGTGACTATTTCGTTATTTGTTGTGTCTTTGCTTTTTCAGTTATTGAAGGAAAAGTTGTTGGACTGGAAGAACTATAACAGACTGTTAACTGTTAGCCTCATCTGGGATTAGCCTCAAAACATATTTTGTCCAAGATAAAAACTGAAGACAGGATCAAGGACTTGTGTTTTAATAATAATAATATGCTCCCATGGTTTGATGTTCAGTTGTTTAACCTGGGCTTTGTAGGCAACAATTAGCATGACAGACTGTTCACAAAAACAAATGTTCTGACCCACCAGTGTTGTGTAATATAAGGCCTAAAATGTGCATGATCATGCAGCCCAAGCAACAAGATCAAACGGGTGAACAAAAGCCTTTTGGCCAGCTATAACATGTGACAGTGTGAGCTGTGAAAGGTGCATGTTAAACTGAAGATAAGACCAGTGGAGTATTTTATTTTTAATGAAGATATTGAATAATTAAAATAAAGTCCTTAATTTTAAATTTTTATTTCGTTTTCTTTTAGTTTTTCTGTTTGATGGAGAAAGGCTTACCTTAGACAGAAATAATTATGTTTTAAGAAGGCAAGTTCCTTTAAAGTGATGTGTAAAAATAACTGGACCATGTTGATGGAGAAAGGCTTACCTTAGACAGAAATAATTATGTTTTAAGAAGGCAAGTTCCTTTAAAGTGATGTGTAAAAATAACTGGACCATGTTGATGGAGAAAGGCTTACCTTAGACAGAAATAATTATGTTTTAAGAAGGCAAGTTCCTTTAAAGTGATGTGTAAAAATAACTGGACCATGTTGATGGAGAAAGTTTACATACTTGAAACTGAATATAGTAGCCCCTTTTTCTGGGGATTTTACCAAATAACTTATCTACAGTGTGCACAGAGAGGATCCTGGAAGACTTTAAACAGTTTGGTTTGTTCAGGTGCAAACGTGAAAAGGTAAAAAGAGCAAAGTTGTCTTTCCTCAAGTATCACACATTTAACACTTAGAGCAGATGTAGGTGACAGCTGTTTTAGGTTTGTCAGGCTGACGCTTTGATAGATATTAAAAATTAAAACTATGACAAACTGAAAAAGAAGATGTGACACAAAACTGGAAGACAACCTGAAAAAGAAAAGTTGAACGAGAAGTTGTTTTTCTCCCCACAATATTTGAGAAAGTGTTTGTTGACAGAATGATGTTGATTTGACTCGTTAATTTAAAACAGAGATAATTATATAATGTGCTTGCAGGAATGGAACATCACTCAGCTGACCTTTGAGGAGGACCCTGAGCCTTATGGGAAGGAGCGGGATCATGCCATCTGTGCCTTGGCAGCAGAATTTGGCGTGCAGGTGGTCATCAGGTCCTCGCACACGCTCTACGATCTCAGACAGTGAGTTCTGGGGGTCATCTTCACTAGGAAATATTGCCTGTTAAATGGACAGTCAGGGATGTACTTTGGTGTCGGACATTGGTCATTGCCAGACAAAAACTTAGCTTAAAAGGTCTGATTACTTATTGCAGGAGGCAGACCAGTGTCCCATTCATTCTGGTTTGAGATGGTCAGTGTCTGCATAATTTAGTTTTATCCAGGATTAGTTCTCCAGGTCGAATATAAAGAAAGATGTACTATTACTAATAACCAGATCTAGTGCAAAGAAAGTGGGATATAGTATACTGATAGTGACTTACACTAAGTTACTGTACCTAGGCACTCAGGAGTGGGGTGGGGGGGGGGGGGGGTTGCCATGCAAGGCAACAAGCTTGGTTTTATTTGTCTTTATGCTGACTGGCCTTACTGAGATTTCATTCTGTGGTTCAAATCCTTGTTACATTTTACATGAACTTTTCTCAGTATTGCACCAAGAAAACCTAGTTAATTTTGTATTTTGGCAATAAGTTTGCATCTCAGAACGTGTGTGCAATTTTGCAGGATTTTGGAGGCAAACAACAATCAGCCTCCACTGACCTACAGACGTTTCCAGTCTATTTTGTCTGGAATGTCACCCCCACCTAACCCTCTTGATCCTGTGACAAGCGCCACTATTCAAAATACTCGCACCCCTATTTCTGATGACCACGATGAGAAATACGGGGTACCGACCTTGGAAGAGTTGGGTAAGTGAATCAGTCGCTGATTAAATGAAAGAAGAACAAGTTTTATTAACCATGCAAGGGGGAATTTCTGACATGGGAAATTTGGGTTGCTTTTTCATGTGGTGTGCTACCAAGCCTACTGAATAGTTTGCTCCTGGTGTTAGTGGAACTTTTCAGAATGTTTGGCATGACACCAGCTTTTAACTACCTTGGCTTTGGATCTGTACTTCAGGATTCATATGCTTACAGTCATTGTTAGTGCTTGAAAGTTGTTGGGTTTTGAAAGCCCCATTACAAGGTCTTGAAAGTCCTTGAAAATCAGTGAACCTGGCACTTTACTTATAACTTTGAAAGCCCTTGAAAACTGAGATCATGGTACTCTAATAAAGTGTTCTGACACTACCAACATCTGTCTCCCATGCTGCAGTTTCTGACAGAAAGTGTTTGAGGAAAAACCCACCAACAACATTTTCCTGTGCCAAGCATAATGTTGAGTTTTTGCTGTTCCCAGCCATACCCAAGTCTAATGACTGGTGTAAATGCAGTGTTTGTTCTTGTAAAAGTGGGGTTTTCTTTGCTTGGTGGTTGTTGGCTTTTTAAGTTTTTTGGGTCCAGGAAAAAGCAAAACAACAATCTTGAAAGTCCTTGAAATGTCCATGAATTTTGTCTTCCAGAAATGGAATGAACTGTCAGGTTTTGCTCATCAACTTCTGACACTGCCAAAATTGCACCTGTGGATGCTTTGTCAGTGAATTTCTTTTCTCATGTGCACCAAATTCCAGGGGGTGCACGTTATCACCAGAAGCACCTTGTAGTGCAGAAATTACAGTATTCACATTATGCATGTCCCCCAGTGCAGTACCCTGTTTCAGTCACAGCTTTCCAAGTTATGCAGGTGGGGTTGGTCAGCCTTTTGAGCTTCGGCAGTTGAAGTATCGATGCCGGTAGGAACTATCTAGACTAATAAAAAACTTCTTGTTTGAAGGCAGTTGAGTTGATTCTGTGATTATTAGTGCTGTGGGTGTGTATGGAAGTAGTATAGTTTTGTGATTAGGGTAAATATGTACGAGGCAGACAGTAGGCCAAATAAAAAAGCTTACAAAATGTGCTTATGTTAGCCCTGCTGCTTTTGTGTGCCAACACTAGAAATGGTTTTAAAAGAGAATGGCAAAGAAGAAGAGAGTGGGAGATTTTTTTTTTATTTAATAGCCAAAAACAAGAATGAAACAAGGAAGTTCTGCCTTGGAGTGGGATAATTTTTTCAGATTTAATATCCAAAAACAAGAATGAAAAAACAAAACAATCTGCCGTACCTACATACCCTTTCCTTTCCTCTCTCTTACGTCACCATATGCACAGATATATTTTTGCACTTTGGCCTTAGATTTATGGCCAAGTGTTAGAACAGAACGCACCTCTATTGTTATTGTACAGATACATGTAAATCTTGGTTAAAAAAACAGCAACTGCAGCTATACAAACAGGTGGACATTTATCATTCAGATTATGGTTCTCTTGTTAAGCAGTAAATAACCTGGCCAGTGATGGCCTGCTTGGATAATTTGTGAAATTCAAAATACTGGCTGAACAAGAGGATGATTATTATTCAGACCACAGGCCACCGGCTTCAGTTCTTTAGTATGATATGGATAATAAACGCAGACAAAGTCGTGTCCCCTCAAGGGGTTATACTAAAAAATACCTGTGGATGATTTTTGGTAATGTGAACAGCTGGCAAATCTCAAAACATTGGCTTTAGAGGATGATATTCATTATTTAGACTCTGAGCCACCGCTTCACTAATTTCTGTTGATGATTTATGATAATGTGAATAACTTGTGAATTCAAAACCCTGGCTGATTAAGAGGACATTTAGTGTTCAGACTGGGCTGCCAGCTTTAATTCTGTCTGATATTTGTGATAATAGTAAATGTTTTAATCAAAATATGTTTCATTAAAGGGGTAACTATGATAACACCCATTGCGTGGTTCATCATGACGTGCTCAGCTAACTTCATTAAAGGTGTTTGATACTTTGTTGTACAGGGTTTGACACAGACAGCCTTGGCCCAGCCAAGTTTTGTGGTGGCGAGAGTGAGGCTCTGGCCAGAATGTATCGTCACCTGGAGAGAAAGGTAAGCTCTTGGAATGGACACTGTACTGTCTTCCTCAGGCCTTCACAATGACCATTGAAGACTTGGCAAGGACAGCCCTCCACCCACTAGTCTATTCTCCCTTTTTTTTTTCTTTTTTTTTTTTAAACCCTATTTAATCTAACATTGGTTTTCGTAGAAATATTCAGAGCTCAGGAGCTGTGTGAAAGTCGAGGTGGCCATCCTGGGCTCCTGTCCCTAGTAAGCCCATGGTTTCCGTGGCTGAAAGCAACACTTCAACAACAACATTATAGAGATAGGATGGCTTTGGCTTGGCTTCAGTGGTCGTGCATTAGGCTGGCAAGCAGAAGGACCTTGATTTGATCCTGATTTGGGTCTCCTCTGTCTTTAAACATTGTGGCATGTGGACACAGTCTTGTATCTTTGTTCCTCACAATTCATGAAACATTAAGATCACTCTCTTCATTTTCCTTCTCAATGCAGGAGTTATTCTGGTGGTGACAGTGTAGTGATAGGCACACTCTCCCTCTGCCTGGTACCTCTTTGGAGACAACTTGGCATTAAACAAATTTTACCAATGAGCTGAAGACAGGATGATACTGCTTAAGTAGAGTTGTAGAAAGCTATTCTACTAGGATCATACTACTAAAGTAGTGTTGTAGAAGGCTATGCCACTAGGAATAGGATTATACTACTTATTTAGGTTGTAGAAGGATATGGTGCTAGGAATAGGGTCATACTACTTAAGTAGGGTTTTAGAAGGCTACTACTGTGAGCTGGTTTGGCCTAGCGGTAAGGCGTTAGGCTGGTAAGCGGAAGGACCTCGGTTCGATACCGCTTCGGTTCTCCTTTCTCTTCAAAAAGGTTGTGGTTTGTGGACACTGTCTTGTGACTTTGTCCATCACTTCCTACTGAAACACTAAAATGGCTCTCGTCGCTGCCCATCTTAATGCGAGTCATTCTGTTGGTGACAATGTAGCGATAGGTATATAATCTCCCTCTTCCTGAACCTCCATACTTCCCCCCCTTCTCCCCATCCCTAATAAAATGTACAGCTTCTGTGGACATTAAGCCCCATGTTTACTTAATGTAGGCTACTACAGCTATGCTGTTTGGGGTCTTGTCCTGGGGCCTCCTTCAGCAGCTAGAGATAAAAAATAAAAAAGGTGGTGTATTGGGTTACTTTTTCCCCCTTCTTTTTGTTGTAGAATTTATGAATGTGGATATTTTGCCCTCCACTCATTGTGGATTGTTTCCCTTACTGGGATTCCCACAGTATTGTGAAGAAGAAGAGCACATGCAAGACTTTGTCTGACCTGTGTTTATTGTGCGCTCACAGAGTTGCATTGGAGAGACCTGTCTAGTTGCCTTTGGTCTGTGCAGTACAGCACTTCCTGCCCTTGCAAATGTGCTAATTCAAAACTGCAGCCAATCTGAACACGTGGTCAAGAATGGGAGCATGCGGGGTTCACAGACCGGAGCATGGTCCACGCGCTTCAGTTTTTCACATACCATGCATGTTGCTGTTACATGTATTTTTCAGCATCAACGTGACATTTTCTTTTTTCAGGCTTGGGTTGCCAGCTTTGAACGTCCGAAGATGAGCCCGCAGTCCCTGTTCCCCAGTCAAACCGGCCTCAGTCCATATTTGCGTTTTGGTTGCCTCTCTCCTCGCCTCTTCTACTGGAAGCTGACAGAACTTTACAAAAAGGTCAGTGGCTGCCAGTGTGTGGATATTCTGTACTTTTCGTTTGAAGTCTTGCATTCGTGCAGAATCAAAGAATTATTTTGCTCTTGGTTGTAGTCTGGTAACTTTTCTGACTGTAGGTGTTGAAAGACATTTCTCTTTCCCCAGCTACTTGGAAATCTAGTTTGCTTAACACAGACATGCATCATCATTGTCACCTTCACTGTCATCAGGACAGTTGTTAGGAAGAACCGTGCTTCTGCTGTGAAGAAATAATTCTGGTATGGTTCCAGCCACTGTTGTGCATATCCAGAGGGTTTTACAAAAAATTGTTCTCGTTCATTAGTGGGGTTTGTGTGACATTTCATACAGAAACACACAGTGGACTGTCAAGCTTCAATGCACACTTTATATAATTTTCTGGCATGGTTCCAGTCACTACATCTTCAGAGGGTTCTACAGACTTTACTTCTCATTCATCAGATTGGTTTGTGTGACATTTGACACGGAGAAACACGGTGGACCTTCAAGCTTCAATGCACCCTTTTTCTTTGCAGGTCAAAAAGGGCCAGGAGCCTCCGTTGGCGTTACATGGGCAGCTTCTGTGGCGAGAGTTCTTCTACTCTGCAGCCAGCAACAACCCCAGCTTTGACAGGATGAGAGATAACCGGGTGTGCGTTCAGATTCCTTGGGACCACAACCCGGAGGCACTGGCCAAGTGGGCAGAGGTAGGTCTGAATGAAGGATCACTGTGGCTTAGTTACTGATGTACTTGTGTGAGCAATTTTCTGTGTTTTTGTAGAGATTTTGCGTAGACTTTCTGTGTAAATAAATTTAAAATAAATAATAGCATTTGCTTAATGTGATGTATTTGTATGCGAAGAGCACAGCAGCATATATCAGAATCACTTGAAAGAAACTTTCACTTTTAGCGTAAGGAAACTTTCACTTTCAGTGTAAAGCCTGTTCTTAACTGGGCGAATGTTTGTTCGCCTGAACGTACTTCGGACACTTCGACGAACTATGATTCGTTTCTTAATTGAACTTTTAGTTCACCGAATATGGTTCAGACAGTCCAAACTTTACTTCATTCTCAACTGGCTTGTAATGAGATGCAAGCTTCGGCCCAAACTTGCAGTAGACGCGCAGCAGACAGCATGATCAAAAATGTAGGCTAAAGTCAAGTCAGTATACTTTAATCATCCTTCACAGGGTAATTCAACTAACTACTATCTCATTCTGGGTCTCTGAGACAAGGCTGTGCCTTCCACAAGTCAACAAATAGACAAATTCCCTCCGAAGCGAGTGAAGAACCTAGCGACACTGTCATCCATTTTTATTTTTGTTTTTTCTTCATTCACAGGAGAGCTCTGCTCTCAGCCAATCAGAGGCAGTGATCGTCCAATAGGGCGAATGTTCCCAGAACATGCTGAGCGAAGCTTTTTGGACCCCAAATATAGCTTCGACAAATACTTCCAACTAGGTTCGCGAAGAAAAGTTGGCCCAATTAAGAACCAACTAGCTTCGCCGAATACTTCCAACTAGGTTCGTGAAGAAACATTCGCCCAATTATGAATGGGCTTAAGGAAAAATCTCCCAAAGTGAGATCCGAGAGGTCATTTTCTTGACCTTTCTGCGTGTGCGACAGGGCCAGACAGGGTTTCCGTGGATCGACGCCATCATGGTGCAGCTGAAGAAGGAAGGCTGGATTCACCACTTGGCCCGTCACGCAGTGGCCTGTTTCCTCACGCGGGGAGACCTCTGGATCTCCTGGGAGGAGGGCATGAAGGTATAATTCATTTGCTAGATTTCTTCAGGGCTGAGTTTAGAATTTAGAATTCTGCCCGTTTTACAGGTTCACAAATCATCATGCATTGCTGTGCTGAATGAACTGCATGTGAGCATAGTGTTCTTTCTTGCGTGCATTCCACAGTTGTACAGATCAGTTGGTACACAAATGTTAGGCCCTTGTAATGTGCTTTTTGTTTACTTGATTTCCTTTTATTTCCTGGGGTCTTTGCACTTGCTGCTTATCTCCAAATAAATTGGGTACAAAATTGTGTTGTACACCAGTGTATGCTTAAAACTGCACCACAGTATCTGCAAGAACTTTTTTTCTCTCCCCAAAGCAGTCTGCTTTGCTACCTCTGCAAGAAGAGCATGCACCATGCAGACTGAGCATCTCTCAATTCAGTGAGAACATGCATAAAACACTCAGGGGCAAAGTCATTCCATGATGCTGCACCCACCCTCTGGAACAGGCTGCTGGATCCACTTCAGAAGTAAAAGATGTTGCTTCTTTCTGGTGGAAGCTCAAATCTCTTCACTTTTTAACCTCCTGATCTCTTGCCAAAGTTGCCAAACCTTTTGACCCCCCCCCCCCCCCCCCCCAGCTCTCAGCCCAGACCCCATTATCTTCATCTTACCCCACCTTCCACCCCCATATCTTTATCTTACCCCACCCTCCTTCCCCATATCTTTATCTTACCCCACCCTCCACCCCCACACTCTTTGCCAAGGGCAATGGGCATGTGGCTATCTGCATGGAGTTGGACTGTGCTATGGACAGTGACGTTGGTTTGATAAGTTGGAGTGACGGCAACAACTTATGTTCTGTGTCTGTCTCTCTGTGCTAGGTGTTTGATGAGAGTTGGAGTGAAGGCAACAACTTATGTGAAGGCAACAACTTATGTTCTGTGTCTGTCTGTGTGCTAGGTGTTTGATAAGAGTTGGAGTGAAAGCAACAACTTATGTGAAGGCAACAACTTATGTTCTGTGTCTGTCTCTCTGTGTGCTAGGTGTTTGATGAGTTGGAGCGAAGGCAACAACTTATGTGAAGGCAACAACTTATGTTCTGTGTCTGTCTCTCTGTGTGCTAGGTGTTTGATGAGTTGGAGTGAAGGCAACAACTTATGTGAAAGCAACAGCTTACGTTCTGTGTCTGTCTTTTGGTGCTAGGTGTCTGATGAGAGTTGGAGTGAAGGCAACAACTTATGTGAAGGCAACAGCTTCTGTTCTGTGTCTGTCTCTTGGTGCTAGGTGTTTGATGAGAGTTGGAGTGAAGGCAACAACTTACATTTTGTGTCTGTCTCTCTTTTTTAGGTGTTTGATGAGAGTTGGAGTGAAGGCAACAACTTACATTTTGTGTCTGTCTCTCTTTTTTAGGTGTTTGATGAGAGTTGGAGTGAAGGCAACAACTTGCATTTTGTGTCTGTCTCCCTTTTTTAGGTGTTTGATGAGCTCCTGCTGGACGTGGACTGGAGTGTGAATGCTGGCACCTGGATGTGGCTGTCCTGCAGTGCCTTCTTCCAGCAGTTCTTCCACTGCTACTGCCCTGTCAACTTTGGCAAGAGAGCCGACCCAACAGGGGACTTTGTCAGGTCAGAACTCAGTTTGGGCTGTAGAGATAGATGGAGAATTGGTTTTTAATGCCCCATCAACCATAACGGTTATATCAGGGTGCTGGGGTGTAGAGGCCAATTTTGTGACCCTCATTATTGGAAGAAGCTAGCCGTCTCATTTGAGATGCTATGTAATTCCATGGAAACTTGCCTTTTTATTTGAGAACAAATCCACTGGGGACTATTAACCTTCCCATTTGAAAGCTGATTGAACAGGGAAGAGCCTTCTCATTTGAAAGCTGACTGAACAGGGAAGAGCCTTCTCATTTGAAAGCTGACTGAACAGGAATGAGCCTTCTCATTTGAAAGCTGACTGAACAGGAATGAGCCTTCTCATTTGAAAGCTGACTGAACAGGAATGAGCCTTCTCGTTTGAAAGCTGACTGAACAGGGAAGAGCCTTCTTGTTTGAAAGCTGACTGAACAGGGAAGAGCCTTCTCATTTGAAAGCTGACTGAACAGGGAAGAGCCTTCTCATTTGAAAGCTGACTGAACAGGAATGAGCCTTCTCGTTTGAAAGCTGACTGAACAGGAATGAGCCTTCTCATTTGAAAGCTGATTGAACAGGGATAAGCCTTCCCTTTTGGGAACTAATCCTTAAGAGGCTATAGCCTTAATTCTCATATGGGAGTGGACCCAGTGGGGGAATTTTCCAGGTGCAAGACTCGGTTTGGTGTGTAGATAGAGGTGGACTTTGTGAGCCTCATTGCCTTAAAGAACTAGTCTTCTTGAAACATTTTAGTTGAACAGATAGAAGAGACATCAGCGATTTTGCCTAAAATTTTTAACTGCTTTTGTGTTAAGCTTCAAAGAGGCCATGGCATAATAAGGCAAGCCATGATGCCTAAGTGTTTTGTACATCCTGTCCTGATGGTCATTGCTCATAAAACTCTGAACCAATTCAGTATAAAGTCAACTGGGTGTTTGTAAACCAAATGCTCTATTTACATCTTTGGTTTGATGTCTTCTACTTATTGTACAAGCATGTTTTCAAAAGGCTAGTTCCTTTGAGGACTAATGATCATTTTAGGATGCATGCATTGCATTTGAATTTTTGTGGTCCATGAGTTGTGTGATGAAGGTATTGCAAACTCTTGCTTGTTCATGGAATGTGGTTGGTCTCTCAGTTCAAAACATCTCACCTTCTGTCTTTTGACTTGTCACAGCCTGAAATAATTCGCATGCATGTGAAAATACCTCAGGTAAAAATACTGATATTGTTTGACCCAGTCAAATTTAATGGCTTATCCGTAACTGAAAATTGAGAACTTCATCATGTCTGTAATTTAATGAAGGATGAATTGGCAAGAGATCAGTCAGATTAAGAAAATGTTAGAACTGTTTTTAGCTGATCAATTGTTTTTTTGCTTGTGCAGGCATTACCTGCCGGCTCTGAAGTTTTTTCCTACCCAGTACATCTACGAGCCATGGACAGCTCCAGAATCAGTGCAGAAGGCAGCCAAGTGCATTGTGGGCAAAGACTACCCTATGCCTATGGTTGACCACACACAAATCAGTCGCATCAACATGGAACGCATGCGACAGGTGTACAAAACACTGCTTATCAGCCCATCAGGTCAGTACTGCAAAATAGCATGGCCTTGTGGTCCAGGGTGTGGTCAGGGATGGCTTGTGATCAGGGGTGTGGGTTAGGGGTGTGGCTTGTGGTCAGGGGTGTGGCTTGTGGGCCAAAGTTGCTGCTTGCCACCAGGGATGTGGCTTATGAACAGGGATGTGGTTTGTGGCCAGGGATTGTTTGTGATCGGGGGTGTTGGTCAGGGATGTGGTTTGTGGCCAGGGATGGTTTGTGATCGGGGGTGTTGGTCAGGGGTGTGGTTTGTGGCCAGGGATGGTTTGTAATCGGGGGTGTTGGTCAGGGGTGTGGCTTGTGGCTAGGAGTGTGGTTTGTGATCATGAGTGTGGGTTGTGGCCAGGGGTGTAGTTTGTGATCAGGGGTGTGGCTTGTGGCCAGGGATTGTGATCAGGGACGTCATCAGTGATGAGGGTTTTGATCAGGGATGTATGTGGCTTGTGGCCTGTTTTTTGTGTTGCACAGGTGATGATGTGGAGCTTAATGGCCTCAGGTGTTGTGCTGACATATTAGGGACAACTGTGTTGCACATGTCTGTGCTGGACTTTATGCTGCATATTCTTGTTATGCATTTTGGTGAAAATTCTGATGCATTAAGGTAGTGATGTTGATGATCACAACACATACATAGATGATGTACCTGCTTTTTATGAAGATTTTTTGTTTTTGTTTTGTTCTTTTAGTCATATTTCTGCTGTTTTGTTTTGCTTATTGTTCATTTTTGGTTCAGCACTGTGGGTGATGTCAGGCCGTGTGAATTGGGGTGGTTGTTTTCTCAGGAGAGAAACCCACTGCAGTGAATTCTGCCTAAAATATATAACATTCATTTTTCTTTTTTCAGGGGCTGGTTTCAAGCGAAAACTTGATGTCCCCAAACTGCCGAAGAGTAAGTTTTTGTTTTATATTTGTTGTGGTCATGTGGTACATTGGTGTTTCACACACACACACACACACACACACACGCACGCACATGCCCGTGCACACACACACACATGCACACACACACTGCACTTAAACATGCGTGCATGCTCACAGCTGTCCTGAGTTACTCTTGGCAGCACAAGATGAGATATAATGACGTGGGAAAAGTGATAGACACTTACATGAATGTGCACACAGACAACATATATGTGCATGTATGCACAGCATTGTGGGAGATGTAGGAACACTAGAATATGAAGAGGCTTTGTGGGGGGGGGGGGGGGGGGGGATGTTAACCTTCTGGTTGCACTTGTGTATAGATCTAGCTATATATTGAGAAAAGTGTTGGTTTATGCATTTATTAAAACCATTACATTGCCCTGTTGCAGTGGACATGTTCTACCTGAAGGCCAGCATGTTTGGCCAGGCTTCATCAGACGAGGATCAAGAGCAGACACACTGATCATCTGCAGAGTCCAGCCAGAGCTTGTAGGCGCAGGACAAGCGGCTGGACTTCGGTGATGACATGCTCCTGGCTTTCCTTGTCTCAGCAGCCCAGCTCATCTCTCGGAAATTGCTCAACACTGAAGCATGCACCAGTGAATGGTGTGCGAATTGAATCTGGCCTCCTTGAAGAGTGACTACAGAAAGCTGCCTTGGCAGACATTGGCTGAAGAGTGACTACAGAAAGCTGCCTTGGCAGACATTGGCTGAAGAGTGACTACAGAAAGCTGCCTTGGCAGACATTGGCTGAAGAGTGACTACAAAAAGCTGCCTTGGCAGACGTTGATTGAAGAGTGACTACAAAAAGCTGCCTTGGCAGACATTGGTTTGATACTCTTGCCTGGCCTGGTGGCCATCCACTTCAGTTTTTACACTCCATTGTCAGATTCTACGGTTGACTGGCGTTGGTGACGAATTTTGGTGATGAACTTGATTTTATTCCCTCAGAACAGTATAATACAGAGTTGAAGGTGTCTTTGTTTAGCGTTGAAACGTGACGCAAATGACAGTGTTTTTTGGAGTGATTCATCGCCCACCAAGGCACTTCTGACATGATTGGGGAATTGATTAAATGTGTGTATTAGTATCTAACATTATTGTCCAACATGCTGTTTCTGCACTCACAAGCATCCAGCAGCTATTGTTGCGAGATGCTGGGATCGGTGATGATAAATGAGGTTAGTCTGGTTGTGTTGTGCAGTGGCTTATGACTGTTCAGGTACAAGGTAAGGTGCTTCTTCTCCAGTTCTTTGTAATAATTTAGCTTTCTCTGAACTCTTCAGAAGCAACAAACCAACCAAATCGGTCAGGGTTTTGGGCAGAATATGGCCTTCATTGCTGCAGCTTGCTCTGCACTGAGCAAGTATCTGACTTTTTTCAGCACCATTGACACACATTACTGTGCAGTGACCAGGTACCCCACTGAAGACGGTATACACCTGCCTGCCCATGAAAATGGTGTAAAATAGTTACGCAAACTTCTCACCTGTCTTGCTGAAGGGACTTCTAAATTAAAGCAATAAAAGTAATAACAAAAACCCTAAAAGAGAAGAAGAATGTTAAAGAAAATAGTGTAATCATGTTAAAAAGAGAATAAGACATGCATGAACTGTATATGTGCATTACATCTATTGCTCACATTAAGAAGGCTATGATTGGTGTCATTAGTTTCAGTTCAAACAGTAGTGTATGTTTGATGTGTGTGTTATGCTATTAATAGTATTGTGCCATCCAGTGATGCCCATGTATATTTCTTGTTGAATATCTCCTCATTGCATTTTCACGTGATCAGGATGATACAAATTGTTGTCACTGGTTCATTGTTAGATAAGTCCATTAATTTTGTGGTACAGTTCATCTTCACACAGTTCTTGTAGTGATGCTATGGTGTATGTGTGTGTGCATGTGTTGTGTGTATTAGTGTTAGAAAGTGAGAGCATCAACATTTTATCTACATCTTTTATTTTGTGTAGAGGAATGTGGTTGTGAACATTTGCCAAGAAGAGATGATGACATGATTGCATGTTGGTGTCATGACAAATATGATTTTGTGTGTACTAGCACTTTATTGTACATCTGGATGAAGCATATGCAGTGTACTCTTTTTCACTCACCCCAACCTCACCCGCTCTCTGACTCACAGCAAAAATTATCTCAACAGCGCAGGATAGTTTACAGCAAATTGAGTGAAAACAAATTGCTTTACGGAAATTAACTGTCCAACGATGAATTGCTAATCATGAGTTCTCAGGTTATTGTTTGGCAGCTGGAGTCAAAATTAATCAGCAAGCCCTTATAACAACAGTAAACAGAAAGTCTGGCCTTTAAAAAAAAAAAAAAAAATTAACACTGGTGAAATTTGATAATTTGTGGATGACAAGACACAGCTGTTACCAGTAATATTTTATTATTTTCTTCTTGAAGGGTGTCTCAAATCATAATGTTCATAGCTTTGTTCAGACTAAGGCTTTGATAACAGTAACTTTTATGGCTGCTTTTCTAAAGGTTTAAAAATGTTAAATAGAAGTTCTAAGACATAGTGCAGGGGAGCATTTGGTAAAACTCAGACGAAGCATGTACATCAGTACCAGTACATACACTTAGAAGGACACCACACACTCACATGCACACTCACCCTCTCTCTCTTTCTCACAAAGAAGCAATTCAGAATTCCAGGTTGGAAGACTGATTGGAGGCAGCAATCTTTTATTCTAGCAGATATTCAGCTTTTGGATGGTTCAGTTAAAAATGGCTGGTATGTATGACTTCCTGTGTTTGTGTGCATCTGTATGCCGTGTGTGTACACACACATGTGCACTGTGTGTGTGTGTGTGCGCTGACTGAATGTTTTTAACTTAAAGCATTGATTGTGATGTTACATTTTGTAAGTTCTGTAACATCATATGCCTGTCATGCCTTGTTGTCACATTGATGTTATATTTACTTTTATGTTGATGTCAAAGTAATATCCCCAAGAGGACCTTCAGCTTGTAAAATGTCATCTCCCAGTTTACTGCCTAAAGAAGAAGAAGTGAATTGTGGGCGCTATTTTGCTTTTCCCACACCTCTGCTCGGCAGAGAGAGCATCACGCCTTTTTTTATAACCCAGTGTCACAGTGACATACCCACAAATCTCCGTGTTGATTGAGAAATAAACCTACTGGGCTGGGTAAATAAACGTGTTCAGTTTTTTTTTTTTTTTTTTTTTTATTGAATATTGCATGTCATGCAAAGCAAGTTTGTTTAATATCATCAACAGACCAAACAAATCTGAAACAAAGTTGACTGCCACAGTGCCAGTGTTCTGAAAAGATCAAGACACACAACATGTTAAAAAGAGAATATACTTTAATTGGAGAAAGTTAAAAGTTTAATCAAAATTAGCACTCTTTTTAACCATTTGTGTGTTTTGATACCATCGCAATAATATTTTGAAGATTTGGACTACTTTCAGCTGTAGAGTAAGTGTAATGTCACTTCAGACTTGTCATTTGCTAACTTTTTCAAATGCGTAATTGTGCTTAACAGCCACAGAGGTGAGATTGCCTTTTAGATTTTTACAAGTGTAAAATAGGAGGGATTTGGGACTGAGACAAAATAGATGTAACTGAGGGTTGGCCATCAGAACTGGTTGGTTGTTAGGTGTGTTTCGACTGTAGATGAAAAAACCCCGTTTCAAACCCTTCCGACTGCTATTTAATGTGGTGTCAAAGAGATATTCCTCTGCATTTGGAACACAAGTCTACACACTGAAGGTTGTTGTCAAACTCAGTAAGATCACTTTTATTTAATTAGCCCAAACCAATACTGCATTTCAAATCTGTATATCAGGCTAATTTGTGGTCATTAAAATTGGTGCCACCATTTCTACTGACATGTTAAATTCATCTCAGGTACCAACCAAGCCAGAAAAGTATTATCCAGATAGACAACAACAACAAATGTCTGATTAACACGCAGGCAGTTTTAACTTACTCTCCCCCCCCCCCCCCCCCCCCAACTGCACTTCATTTTATTAAAGGGAATATAAATGATGTAAATTTGTAATTTTTATGTCTTTATTTATATTTGGAATTTTTATGTCTTTATATTTATTGTTATTTTAGATGTACTTTCTAGACCCTGTGTGTCAAAGGAAAAATGTTATGCTTTGTATATTGATGAACAATAAAGATTTATTTGATTTGATTTATTTGCTTTATGTTGGCTAATGCAAACATTTGCTGTATGTTTATATCGTCTCGTAAGATTATGTTTGAAACGCCTGTTCTGAGGGCTGAACTGAGATCATCACTGAAGTACAAAGAAACCTTTGTAACAGCGTCACAAGTTCTGAGGGCTGAACTGAGATCATCACTGAAGTACAAAGAAACCTCTGTAACAGCATCACAAGTTCTGGATCAGGGTTACAAATAAGTTTACAAACTGCTAAAAATTAAATAATAAGAGATGGTTGACCCTTGCTAAATAAAGCTTATTCATTTCACAAGTGTTTGTGCATGCATGCACACGCACGCACGCACGCACACATACAAGGGTGCGCACACGCACACATTCGCACACACACATTCACACACACACACACTGAAGACAATCCACTCCCTAAACAAAAGCTCTTAGCATTTCATTTTACAGTTTTATTTCCACTTTTGCCCTGCCTGACAAAGATGTGAAAACTCAGTGCCAGTTTTTCCTCAAGATCATCAGGAACTGAATACATTCTCATCTGTCCATGACCTTTTTCTAAAGCTCTAATCATGTAACTGATCCACAGGGAAAAAGAGTTCCACACAAAAGTATGTCTCAACACGGTTAAAACAACACAACACTGTTGGTTTCCACTTCAATGTAAATAATTATATACTGAACACAACAAGTCTGGGGACATGTAATTGCACACAACAGGTCAATCCACAACTGCCTCTAAGCCAGCCAACACTATGTACACACACACACATGTTATACGATTCAATTAAAAACAACGATTGCCACCCTAGTGAAGAAAGTTTTCAGGCTGCAGTTCTGCAACAGATCCATCTCCCAAGAGAGATGAACAAAGAATGGCTTTGGGAGAAGAAGGGGGGTGGGTAGTAAAACTTTGTGGTTCTGATGGTCAATTTGTGGTTCACAAATTGCCTTTGGGTGAAGAATGGGGCGTGAGGGTGCACACTTTGTGGTTCTGATGGTCAGGTTATGGTTCACAAATTGCCTTTGGGTGAAGAATGGGGCGTGAGGGTGCACACTTTGTGGTTCTGATGGTCGGGTTATGGTTCACAAATTGCCTTTGGGTGAAGAATGGGGTGTGAGGGTGCACACTTTGCGGTTCTGATGGTCAGTTAATTGGTCACAAACTGAAATACAATTTTTTTGACAGAAATGGCAATGCAAACAGAGTTGTACAACATGGCATGTCTCGGCACAGAATGACAAAGATGCAAAAACCTGCATGTTTTGACAAGCTCAAAGCACACAAAAGGTTAAAAAGTATGCTTCTTTTGACACAATACAAAACAATCATACTGTCTAATGAAAAAGATGTGCTCTTTTCAGCCTTCCGTGTGTTTTGACCTTGTTTGAAATGCTGGCAGTTAACTTTCTTGCACATTAAAATTTAAAAAAATATTTTAAACAAATATTTTTAAAAATGCAGTGGACTGGATGATGAACACATCTTAAAACTGATACAAGATTTTAGGTACTACAGAGGCACTGGTATACAGCAGCCTCCAGTTTTCTTTGATATCTAAACTAGGCCAGTGTCATCCTTTCAAAGAGGAAAAGTGCTTGCAAGTTGCCGGCCGTGCTTTGTCATAGCAGAACCACACCTTGCAATGTGCGATTCTATGGAGTCGTGTGTTAACACAAACACACACAAAAATCCCCCACCATGTTTTACATGTAAAACTTTCAAATAATAATTATTGTTGATAACGGGTCTTTCAGTGCTTCTATCCTTTTGAAAAATCCTTTAATGTTTCTCCCGTTACATAATTATATATATGTGTGTGTGTGTGAATATATACAGCAAGAGAAAGAGGATGAAATGTAGACACAAATAAGCAAGCAATGGATTACTGAGGCAGTATATTAGGTCTGGAAGACCTTCAACAGAGTTGGACAGAGTTCAGGAGCTGTGTGAAAGTTGAGGTGGCCGTCCTGGGCTCCCTGTCCTAATGAGCCTTATGGTTTCTGTGGACGTAAGGCAACATTAAACCATGCACACGCATTGGTCACAGTTTGGCCCTAATATGCCAACCCGACATCCAAGGACATTAAGCTCCATATCATCATCGTCATCATCATCAACAGAGTTTGACTGGAAGAAGAAGGATTTTGTTTGAAATATTTATTTATTTTAAAGAGAAGTAAAGCCTACTCCCTTCATAACAAGATATATATATTTTGGTGTTCACCTAATGAAAAGAGTTGGTCATGGGGGTTCAGCAATCATGGCGCAAGTGACCAACAAAGCACTGAATGTGTAAGCAACATCTTTTAGATGACACATCAAACACATGACCCCCCCCTTAAAAAAAAAAAAAAAAAAAATCAGAAAATATTGTACTGGCTGGGATTGTAAGCTTGCAGCCACGAAATGCACATAAAAAAACAATAATGGACATTTCTATGGTGCATTATCCCTAGCCAATTCTAAGGCACAAAGCACCATACAAAAATGATTTTAAAAAGAAGAGAAAAAAGGAAGATATAATACACACAGGAGACAAAGAAAAAAAGAAGAACAGAAAACAGCAACAAGATACCCCCCCCCCCCCCCCAAAAAAAAAACCCCGACAACAACAAAGCAAAAAACAACGTGAAACTATACAGCTGAACCCACTGAAGAATAACGACAGAAAAGATGAATTTCTGTGTCAAGGCAAAGTAATTCACTTCTGCATATATATATATATATACTGCATTCTCTCCATGTAGATTTGCTCTTCTATAAGGCAGATTTAAAGTGATTCAGCTATACCTACTATATTCACTTAATACACATATCTGTATTTTATTTTCCTTTGAGGTAAATATATATTCACTGTGATTCAGTGCCACTGTACTATCTCCATGCAGAATTGTTCATTTAAGGCAAAGTTCTGTTAACAAGAAGTAATGACATAATGTTGATGGTCCCAGTCACATTGTCTTGAAGGGAGTTTCACTGCTTTCACATTATATATATATATATAGTTACTATTTATGATTGTAAATTTCCTAATTTAATGTCCTAAATTAATGCCTGCTTCACATCCAATTTTCGTCCACTTCTGGGTAACAACTTACCATGTTAAATGCCCTTCAGTCTCTGGAAACAATGTTTTCAAATATTTCGTATTAGCAGACATTTCTGATGTGTTTTTCTCCCCGTGCAGTATCCTTCACAATGTGCCGTTTTGCACAGAGTGCAAGGAAACATGGTCAAAGTGCCAATGCAGACAAAAAATGTGTGTTTGATAAGTAACAGCGATAAATTTAGGAAAACATTTTGGACATACTTGCTAATGTCATGCCAACATTCTTCCACACACTAACTGAGTAAGTAAACTATTTTTATGTATCATCATTTTGAGTCATTAATGTTGCTCTGAACTGGGACTTGCCCTGAAAATTTGAACGTTTTGTATTGACCCCATAAAATTAGCGTTCTTTTTAACTCTTCATCTGTTTGGATCTTAAGAAAACACCGCTTCATGAGGTTGGATGGGTTTTAGTGTTCTTTTTAACTCTTCGTCCGTTTGGATCTTAAGAAAACACCGCTTCATGAGGTTGGATGGGTTTTAGTGTTCTTTTTAACTCTTCGTCCGTTTGGATCTTAAGAAAACACCGCTTCATGAGGTTGGATGGGTTTTAGTGTTCTTTTTAACTCTTCGTCCGTTTGGATCTTAAGAAAACACCGCTTCATGAGGCTGGATGGGTTTCCACACAGCAAATATTAGCCAAAAATGAATAAATACTAAGAGTCAGACGAGGCAGTAATTTAGGACACCAAAACAGATGTTACCATTGTGATCACATACAAAAGGAGATTGAGAGTCACTGTGGTGGTAAAGCCCATAGTCACAATGGTCATGAAGACCATAACCACGTCAAAAATAAAAGCAACAGCGAGAAAGAGCTGCAACATAACAAAAATCACAAGTGTCCAGTAAAACACAACCACCACATTTTGCTAAAAGCCAAGGATAACTTCAAATGCATATTACTTTATAAGCAACAAATAATACCATCAGCTGCAACAAACCTTTTCAAAATAAGCTAGACCAGTATACACATACGCCACTTACAAAAACGGCCCAAAAATACTTTGCACAGGCACCATACAGCTATAGCCTGTGGTTGCTCATGTATTTTAAAAAGATTTTTTTTGACAAGTGGACAAAAAAATGGCAGGGTAAAAATGCTGAGGGGGTGGGGGTGGTGGGGGGGGGGGGGGGGGGCAGAGGAAATTATTCACTAATATGAAAATATCATTTATCCTTCCACATAATATATATATGTATCTGGAAAAAAATACAGAGACCTAAACTGAATTTTGCTTCAACAGGCTTAGTATTTACTGAAATTATCGATATAAAAAAAAAAAAAAAAAAGGCTGGGTAACGATACTGCTAGCCTGTTTTCCTGGCTAAGCAGTGCAGTTCTTCTTCAGTTTAGTTAATGTTGGCTTCATTTGTGTGATACTGAGCAGAGCAGGTGCTGCTTGGAGCCCTGTATCCAGAGTTCAGGTACAGGACAGGCTAAGATAATGTGTGCCTATAAAAGGAAAGAACTGCACCATGTGCACATCATAGTTCAGGAGCTGTGTGAGAGTCGAGGTGGACGTCCTGGGCTGTCCGTCCTAACGAGCCTTCTGGTTTCCGTGGACGTAAAGCTTTATTGAACCGTGCTTCGGCATTGGTCACAACTTGTCCCTAATATGTCAACTGACATCTGAGGACATTAAGCATCAACTCATCATCATCATGATGTGCACATGAGCCGGTTTGGCCTAGCAGTACGGCGTAAGGCTGGTAAGCGGAAGGACCTCGGTTCGATACCGCTTCAGCTCTCCTTTCTCTTCAAAAAGGTTGTGGTTTGTGGACCCTGTCCTGTGACTTTGTCCGTCACTTCCTACTGAAACATTAAAACAGCTCTCATTGCTGCCCATCTTAATGCAAAAGTCATTCTGGTCATGACAGTGTAGCGATAGGTATATAATCTCCCCCCCCCCCCACCTCCATACCCCCCTTCTTCCCATCCCTAATAAGCCTCATGGTTTCTGTGGACGTTAAGCACCATGTTTACTTACTCACATGCACATCCTTTCAGAGCTCAGGAGCTGTGTGAAAGTCAAGGTGGCCGCCCTGGGCTCCTGTCCCTAATAGATCTATGGTTTCTGCGGACGTAAAGCAACACTTCAACCATCAACCCATGTCTAACAAACTGTGCGAGGAGTCTGTGGACGTTAAGCATCATTACTGCTAGCTGCATGAGAGAGGAACATATATATATAGATTCTTTTTGATGAGCTAGATACAGCACCTGGTGTGCTTGACGGCCAGTGGGTAAACAGTACCCTGTGGAAGCTGTTCACACGCTAGAAAAGAATGAGGAGAGCTTTTCCGTTCAGAGAGAACCTCCTTGGGTGCATATGGCCCTTTCTGGGTCCAGTTCAATTCTTTGCACCAGAGACAATCCAATGGGAAGTCACTGAAAACAGGAGTGTACTGACCAGACTGCCAAAAGGACTGAACCTTCAGTGAGAATGACAGACCAGGTGGTACAGCAGAAGAATTTTGTCCCATACTGGGAAGAAAGCCACAATATCAATAGTATTAAAAACGACAGAAAAAATCTATAATTTTTGTTGTTGTTGAAATGTTTATCAATGAAAAAAAGACACACACACACACACACACACACACAAAAATCAGAAACAAGAACAACTGCTAGCATTCTAAAGCAAGATCCCCCCAAACAGATAAGTGTCTTAGTTCTACATCTTATTGTTCACCGTTTAACCATTGTTTAAGTGTCATTTTGAAACTGTTGTGTATGTTGTGTTTTGTCCTAATAAATAGCTCTTTTTTTTTAACCGTTTATGTGTTTGGATCTTGTTTATCAATGGTTATGGGTTTGCTATGGTCTTTTCTTTGTTTATCAATGGTTACTGGTTTGCTATGGTCTTTTATTTCTTCTGGTCTTTCACTTGTTTATCAATGGTTATGGGTTTGCTATGATCTTTTATTTGTTTATCAATGGTTACAGGTTTGCTAAGGTCTTTTATTTGTTTATCAATGGTTACGGGTTTTATACGATCACCTTTGGGCCACTGGCAACAGAGCTCTTCTACCTGAAGTAAAAGTGCCTGGCCTGCAGTCAGAAACGAAACTGGACCATTCCAGCTTCAAGTTATTTTGGCTGTTAGTCACTCCTCTCTTAGGAGGCAGAGCAGTATCATGTACAACGCTGAAATTACACGCCCATAGAAGAGATGGTGGAACATCAGGGCTGCTGTGTTCTTTAAGAAAACATGTAATCTCTGTGTAAGACAAAAGATTAATGTTAAACACACCTCCCACGTGGTATTGCACACATACATTGACAATAAATGGGAAAATACACAAAACACGTCTACCTAAAATGTAGCAGGGACTCACTGTAAAAGCACCATAATTCTAAAATACTGCTCATTTGTGACACCATAATTTATCAGAAAAGCACAAACAACTCAAAGTAATCCACAGAATGCTGAACACATTTTTCATTCATTTGGTAAATTGGTAAGTAATAAGTTGTTGCTTTGTGTGTGTGTTGTTGTTGTTGGGGGAGTGGGGGGTAGTAGGGGATCTGAAGGCATGTCTGCTCCCCCACACCCACCCACCCCTGAAAATGACATCAGAATCTGTGTAATATGGTGTCTTCTCTCTCTCTCTCTCTGTGTGTGTGTGTGTGTGTGTGTGTGTGTGTGTGTGTGTGTGCGTGCGTGCGTGCGTGCGTGCGTGCGTGCATGCGCACGCGCGCGCATGCTACATCAAGTACAATCAAAGTGAAATTTTCAGAATAGTCAGTCAGGAATGTTCCCCGTATGCAGAAAATACCACTGTATACAATCATGAAATGGAGCAGGTGGCACCCACTGAACTCATCAAATGTGTGGAACATTCTCAGCCCCTGAAAAAGTACTGTAGGAACATATTACGTTGGTAGGCAGCACGCTGTCACATACAGCGACAGCACAAGCAGGCTTTGGAAATTCCACAGAAACAGAAAAACATATTTCCATACATTTTAAAGGTTGGCTGTGTTTTTGCAGTTTAGCTAAGTTACAATAATGATGACATTGCACTGTGAACAACACTGCTCTCATTCCTTCTTTGGTTTCTTTTTTTTAATCAAACAAAATGAAGAGAGATTCCAACAAATTATTTAAAAAAAGGGGAAAACGATGACTTGACTCAATGCCTGATCTGCTGATAGTTTTCAGTCTGGACTCACCCAGAGGATAATCTACCCACCTTGGCTGTCCGGGCAAGGGTATTTCTACAACCATGCACAAGTCCTGTATTTTACAAGTGGGAACCTACCCTTGCCCCCCCCCCCCCTCCCCTCCCGTGTGGGATAGCGGTCAGACTAAAAGCCAGCACCCCAGGCAATAGCAGAAGACCCCACCAGCAGAGCAGAGGGAAGAGGAGGAGCAGATCCCAACAGCTGTGGTTAGGTGGATGAGGGCACCAAGCTACAGGTTACTGAAGTTGCGAACACCCCCTAAAGTGCCGGAATAATCATCAAAATGATTGTGGGCATCTAAGGAAAGAAGAAGAAGAAGAAGTTGGGCAGGATGAACTCATCAGCCCTGGAAATTCGGCCACCGTCCTGGAGAAGGGGGGTCACTCTAAATTTAAAAAGAAAGATGTGTGACCCATGTGTAACAAAAAGGATGAAGCAAATACCATCTCTGCCCTTCCCCCCTTCACCTGGTTACTAAGATTAACCAGATGAACATGTTGAGGCATAACTACTTTTACTAAAATCCTTTTCAGGGCCGTGTTTTTGTGTGACCCATGTGTGACAAAAAGGATGAAGCAAATACCCTCTCTGCCCTTTCCCCCTTCACCTGGTTACTAAGATTAACCAGATGAACACGTTGAGGCGCAACTACTTACTAAAATCCTTTTCAGGGCCATGAGTTTCAGTTTGCAGCATCCTTCCTCCAACATACTAAGATTAACCAGATGAACATTGCATTTGACGCCCTTTGTCCTTTCTACAACTAGCTTGGTTCTGGGTTCAGTTCTGTCAGACAATGTCACTTTTAGTCGTACACTTGCAGGTATATTGGCTTATTATAGCAGTAATACTAATAGGTTTATTCAAAGGCCTAATCTCATAGTTCTCCAAGTCAGTATTACTCTGGTGGTTGGCAGCCCTGCCAGTTCTATAGACGTGTTTTAGTAGCATCCATCTGTCAGTATTAAAAGGATTTCTAAGCAGCATAGTAAGATAGCAAAACATGTGGCACTTTCATTGTTTCAAACACAAGACCATTAAAAAATATCTGTCTGAAATGATAATGCTCTGAATCTGTGGAACAGATCAAAACCAAATAGAGAATGAGGGAAGCAACCTTGTAAATTGCAAATGGAGAACAGGGCAATACAAATAGCTAAGGCTGATTCTGTCATTAAAGGCATGTGTCGTCTTAACATCCCTCAAAATCTTAGTTGCCTCCCCTGATTACAGTGGTACAATACCACTTTGAACAGAATTTACTATAGAAACCCTATTGTTTGCAACAGCTGGAAATTCACAACAAATTATCATCATGTTAGAGGCCTTCTCACTGACAATTGTACACAGATCTGTATTTAATCTTCAGCTTTTTTGAATGATTTCTTGTATATTTAATATCAAACCTTTCAGAAGCAGAAGACCAAAATGTCTCACAATGCCGGGTATATAATTTTATAAAGCATTCCCACGCCTCGGTTGTTACCTTGGTGTGTACTGGTGTATTTGTGCCTGACCGCAGACACTAAAGTACCCTGTGTAATCCTCTGTATCTCATGAAGTTTGGGAGAATGTGTTGATGTCACTTGTCAGTAAACAAAGTCAGTGTCAGGTAGCTGTTAGTTTTAGTGGGAAGATGCGGTAGGACTAGTTCACAGGACTGCATTTTCCGTCAGTCAGGAACAGGTCTGGACTGAGGGAAGAAAAAAACAAACCTGGCAAATATTTAGTGCATCCCATGAGACCTTCTAGACTTAAGCTTAGTGCATCCTTTTCAGTTCTAGAGCGTAAAGGATGCACCTTTGTGCATTAATGGAAGCCCTGAACTGTCAGCTAGCTGTTTCTTTTGTGGGTGGTGCTCAAATGGCAGTAAGCGCAGATAATCTGACTTTTTAAAATTATTTTTTATCAGGTTGCATTTTTTTCATAACCGTGCACAATATGAAATGGTGTCATCAATTACGGCTGAGTTTGGAGGAGGGACGCAGGAAAGTGGGGCTTGGCGTAACGGCTAGGAGACGAGGGACCACAAGGCCTGTACTCAAACTTTAAAGCCGGTCTCGCCAACAAGAGCAAGCAGATGAGAGCTGGCAGAGGCTATGCTGCCCCCAAACTAGGGTGACGGTGTGTTGCAAGTTTGCTTCCCTTCTATCTAGCTGGTACTACTTTACAGCTCAGTCAGCCAGGGCGACGGAGGCCAGAGACCATTTTGCTGCTCTTTGCCCCACTTCAACTAAGAACTTGAACGTAGCTGTACCCACGCAGTCAGGCTTAAACCTCAGGGCCTGCGGTGCGTCAGGTCAAAGTGTGAATGATTAGTCACGTGCAGACATGCACAGCTGATTTAATGCTTCACAAGTCATAACAGCGGTAGAGTCCTGGAAGACACTAGGAGCTCAAAAACACCACGAAAGAGAACAAAGCACGAGCTAGCTTATGCAATACAACAAGCAGCTGTATTGATAAGAGATATAAGCAGCTGTATTGATTAGAGATCACGTTTCTGACACCCACAGCATAAGCCATCTCACCTTCACTTCTGGTTTTTGTAACACAAGAAACACCAATAATACATTTTTCATACATCAAATAATTCCAAGATGTTCACATATTAAATCTGACACATATAAATCATATCAATACGCCATGCGAATCAGGCAAGATAATCAGTGATCATTCGAGAAAGTACTGTAAAGACTTGCTGACGCAACGATTCATGGCAACAAAAATCAAAAAACCAACAAACCAACAAAAAGGGGTGGTAGGGGGCTGTAGAAAGATGGAGACAGAGAAAGAGAGGTGTGAGACTGAGAGAGGTAGTAGCACAGAGAGAGATGGCATGGGGGGTGGGGGGTGTGGGGGGAACAGATCTTTAAAAGATGGGGGTGGGGGGGGGGGTGAGATGATGATTATGATGATGATGAAGACTTGTAGAGCATGAAAACTTATATAATAACATGCTCACTGCAGAGAGGGGGGAGGAGGAGGAGGTGGAGAGAGAGAGGAAGAAACGAGAGAGGGAGAGTGGGGG
>OY757544.1:25176351-25205701 GCA_963584105.1 Alviniconcha strummeri
GAGGAAGAAAGAGAGAGAGGGAGAGTGGGGGCGGGGGGTGGGGGGGGGGGGGAGATGATTATGATGATGAAGGCTTGTAGAGCATGAAAACATATAATAAAATGCTCACTGCAGAGAGGGGGGAGGAGGAGGAGGAGGTGGAGAGAGAGGGAGAGAGAGAGAGAGAGAGGGAGAGAGAATTCACTGCCATTGTAACCACATCAAACAAAAATAGCCCTGGACTATGGTCAAGCACTCTGACTTTCATGCTGGCAGTGAAAAAAAAGATTGTGCAGGATTGACAGAACAAAAAGTAGAGTCAGACATCTTTTGAACCTTCCACAAAATCACGAACAAGCATGAAACAAAATGATAAATATCAGCTCTGTACACTTGTGACTGTGAAAATATACAGCAGCTGTGGACATGGAAGGCAGCTAGAACCCGTAGAACTTCAATGCATCGTTAGAATGAGAAACACAGTAAACTACTCCCAGTAAACATCCTGGAAATAATTCCAAAGTGTTCTGATTACAGCCAGTTATGGTCATTACGGCCAGCATGCAGCCAAAATGAGGCCGGATTCAACTTCCCGCATCCAATTTGGTTCTTAATTTATTCCCAAGAAAGCTTGGATCATGTTGTGTGAAACTGGCCCGGATTCATTCTGGATGGTCTGGTCAGGTTTTGGCTGAATGGATCTGGTTCAGAAGCAAGCCGGTGTGCAAGAATTATTGGGCCCAGTCCCGGCTGAATGCTGCTGGCCTGCTACCAGTTTCCCACTTTCAGACTCGGTTGCGTTCTTCCACAGACAGCCCAGATCATATTGTGCAAAACCAGCCCAGATCGAGTCTGGTTCTAGCTGTGTCAGGTTTGGGCCAAATGGATCCAGTCCGGAAGCAAGTCAGTGTGCAAGAATCATCTGGCCCACTTCCAGCCAATGCTTCTGAGCAAGCTGATCCAGATCCAATCCGGCATGTTCACTGGGTATAAGTATAATGCATACACAGTGCACACTCAAAGGTCATCAAAACAGAGAGAGAGAGAGAGAGAGAGAGAGAGAGAGAGAGAGAGAGAGAGAGAGAGAGAGAGAGAGAGAGAGAGAGAGAGAGAGTGTTCTTTTTGGAACTGATCTTGTGCTACAGTTTCCAGAACAAATGAACCTGGTCAAATTAGATGAGATCACAGTGATGGGTGCAAAATGGGTCCAGCAGCAACAAAAGGTTCCTGCATGAAGAGTTGAGTACAAATTCTAGTAGCTTCAGACTCCAGCTCCACTGCCTGCTCTTTCGATCAAGGTCAGGACTGGAGTTCTTTACCAAGACTGAGAAAGGAAAGAAACTGTTGTCTTGGGCTGAGAAGTAAACTGTGCTTCCAACAAAACAATGGAAGTAAATGAAAAGATAATATTACCAGTTTTTTTTTTCTCTCTTTAAAAGAAGAAAACAAAAACAAAATTATGCACAAAGTAGGCAATGAATAACTCACCAGAAAACTGACCAACAAGAGAGAGAGAAAAAAAAAAATCACTGTACAGTCACAGCCAGCCACCAGCAGAAAAAAAAGTCACTGGTCAGCACCAACTAATCCGATAATAAACATCTGTCCAACAGTAACACCAAGAAAGTCTTTGGGCTGGTGAGTAGTGAATGCTTGACTAGAAGTGATACCAGAGGAGCGCAGGGGTGGTATGAGGCTGAGGTGGGGTGGCAGGGTGGGGAGGGGGGCACTGGAAGCGGGTGTTGTTCACGTAAGTGCTTTGATATATACCGTTTTAACCTTGTTCATGACAATGGACACTGGTGGGAAGCTATGTATATATATCCACACCTGGTCACAGACATTGGAGGTATTGACACTGGATGTGCTTTGATGCACCATTTTCAACCTTGTTCATGACTGTGAACACTTTTGGGAAGCCACGTATATCCACACCAGCTTACAGATGTTGGAGGTGTTCACACTGGTGGTGCTATGCCATTTTCAACCTTGTTCATGACTGTGAACACTTTTGGGAAGCCATGGATATCCACACCAGCTTACAGATGTTGGAGGTGTTCACACAGGTGGTGCTATGCCATTTTCAACCTTGTTCATGACTGTGAACACTTTTGGGAAGCCATGGATATCCACACCAGTTTACAGATGTTGGAGGTGTTCACACAGGTGGTGCTATGCCATTTTCCTTTCTCTTTGTGACAAAACAAATGGTGGGATTAAGACACCTATACAAAGACACCCATTAAATAGACCCTCGCCATAACTTACAAATTAACAACTCAAAAGCTAAACAAATGGCGATGCTGCTACTAGCACTGCAGTACCAGTGTAAGACTATGAACAGTATGATTTGGCAGTGGAAGTAAAAATTACAAATTACGTTACACACACTTCATACTGTTACTCTACACATTTACAGATGTTTTATTAATACTTGTCCACAAAACACACAGTAAAAAACAGCAAAAAGCCAGGCAAAAAAAAACAACCCAAGACAAGAAGGACCCTCTAACGTCTGATACAAAAAAACTAAATAACTAGCTACATGCACACAGGCTGGATAAATCTCTCTCCTTCATATTTTGGCCGTAATGTAACATTGAAAAAGACGTGCCTGGGTGCAGAATATGTAGTAAAGCACTGCATTATACAAAGCTCCACAGCAGCTGAACAGCCCGTCACGGCGTCAGTTTAGCTTCGGCCGTTAAGATGCAAACTGTTATGTGCAGCAGTACCAATTTATACACACCACGGAGCTTGACAAGAAAGGTTCAAAATCACAACACAGAGTTTATCAACACCAACACTGACACCGTATTGCACTTTGTGGTCAACAAGACTGCATTGTCTCAATGAAAGTCACAAAACAAGCAGTGCAAAACAACAGAAAAAGAAAAAAAAACCCATACACAGAAATCTGTTCCTGCGTCCTGCTGCATGTTTCAAATTCCAAATGTAATGCAACTCAGTCCCCCTTAAGTCATTTTTTTAAGTTTCGCCAGGGGTCATGAAAATCCAAATAGTACAGTCTGGTATTTTAGAATTAGAATGAGTTAGAAAAAACACACACACAAAAAAAAAAAAACACACACACACACTCTAGCTTCCATCACAAAGGAATCAAACAGTTCACACACACGCAAAGAACAACAAGTGAACAACAACAACAACAAAAACACACCAGAGATGATGTTCTTTTTGTTCCTCAGACCTCAAAGCTACTGCTCTCCTACAGATACATAATGTACATGGATATTATATAATATACAACGTCCCTTACCATTTTAGACATCTGCATACCAGCTTAATAATTTTGTCCTGTGTACAACTTAATCAAGTTTATGTATACAACTTTACTAGTTTACAATAACTAAAGTGTGACAAGTTCCAATGAGTGTAATACATTTAGATGACTGAGGCAACAAGCATGTTTTTGGAAATGTGTGTGTGAATGAGAGAGAAAGAGAGAGAGAGAGAGAGAGAGAGAGAGAGAGAGAGAGAGAGAGAGAGAGAGAGAGAGAGAGAGAGAGAGAGAGAGTACCCAGAAAAACCCCCAAACCAGTATTGGAAATGTGTGTGTGAATGAGAGAGAAAGAGCGAGAGAGAGAGTACCCAGAAAAAAACCCAAACCAGTCCGTCATATATTATTAGAATTTATATATATCTCATAAGGTATCTATTTACTGCCCCTCTGGCTTGACACTAAAATAAAATGAATGACTTAAAGAGACACTCATGATCAAGTTTAATTATGAACCTGTTTTGAGCAGACTCTGTTTCATTTTAGTCATGAATACAAATGTTTTGAAAGCAGGAAAACAAACCAGACATGTACACTGGATAAAAAATATCTGTAACTAAACTGATTAAAAATGAACGCATAAATATCATCCAACACTTAATTCCTTTGCCTATGTATGGTAAACAAAATGACCTGACAGGTCATATCACTGCTGTTACTGGCATCCTGTTAATTAATACTGAAATTGAAACAAACCTCCGTCAAGACCAGATGAAAATGTCATAGATTTACTAACATAGTATATCAAATTAATTAAGATGATGCTGTTTGATGCTGACACTGTGACAGTGACACATAATTTGAGGAAGTTGATGCTTTCAGTGACAAGACATTTGGTTGGCTAAACTTGTGTGTGTGTGTGTGTGTGTGTGTGTTGGGGGTGGGTGGGTGGGGTGGGTGGGTGATCAAGATCCCACAAGGTGGGGGTGTGAACTGTACCTGACAATGTACTGTCACCACCGGAATGACTACTGCATTAAGATGGGCAGTGATGAGAGGCATTTTAATGTTTCATTAACTGTGAGGAACAAAGTCACAAAGACAGTGCCCACAGATCACACTTCTCACTTAACAAGACAAAAAGAAATGCTTAATTTTATATAACTTATAAATGATGACTTCAGGAAACCTCTTTTGCCCACAAAGAATACTACTGACAGCAAAACTGAGGACAGTAAAATCATGTTTTGCTGCAAATACTCCTTATCAATATTCCAGACTCCTGTGGTCTCATGCTTAACGAGACGAGATCTCTTTACTTACCTGCCAACATTCGTGAGTGTTGCATTTCAGTCTATCCCCTACTTTAGTATGTCACTGTGTGTGTGATAAACATATTTTCTCTTTTTGCTTCCTTACTTTTTTTCAAAACGAACACATACTGGACTACGGCAACCAGAGCAAAAAAGGAGACACAATATCATAGTCCAACACTTACGTTCACAGTAAAACATGTCCTGAACAAAAGCATCCCATTGAAATACTGTTCTGAATCCAAGAGACTGTGGCTTTAGCCTTTCTCTGCCGACTGTGCCTTTTGTGAGGTCATCATTAACCACCCATTTAAGGCTGGAGTTGAACACAACCGTGCATTGCACTATTCATGGCTGAACCACTTGCTACCATTGCACTGTACACACCTACCTCTGAACACCAATTAGTCACACATTGTCTGCAGTTTGAAAAATCAAGGAGCACAATCAAGGAGCACAACCTGGACTGAATCAAATCTCTGGCCTTGATATCACAATCACATCACCACTGAAGTTCCATCACCAGCATGGTCGCTATCATTGTCAAGCCTGTTTGTTGGCAGGTTGTGCTGTCTCAGGCGCTGCCGCTGAACACGCAGGAAGTGAAGCCAAACAAAAACAAAAATCACAAATCTCCCAACAGATTAATGGACTCTTCATCTGAAGTGAACTGCTAAGGCAAGCACAAATTCAAATGGACGCGGCAACAACAGCAAGCTAAAAATTAAAAATTGGAGCGGTCTTCAGAATGTTCAAAAAACAACAACAAAAACACACAAAAACCCATTTTGTCTTGGCGCAGCAACTCCAAATGTCTCACTCAGAAGGGGGAAAAAAACAAGGAGAGGAGCAGGGTGGACCATTCTGTTGTCAAACTGAGCAAGGTCACAGAACGTCTCCTCACAAGATGAACTACAAGTTACAACACAGCACCAAGATTGTCATCGAGACTCAAACAGAACACTTCTCTCATAAAAGAAACACAACGGAGTACACCATGATGATCTGAAGGTCGCACCGCTCACTCTACATGCCAATGGTGCTGTTGTGCCGTGTTTTGCGAGCGCCAGGTTCGTCCTCGCCATCCGTCCCACCTCTTGTGGAATGGGACAGCGCCTCAGTCTTGTTGAAGTCGATCAAGGCATAGCCCGCCGATTCTGGCACTGACACCATACTGGTTGGGGAGGTGGGGGTGTTGGGGCCGCCCCCTGGCCCCGCAGAGTCTGAAGAAACTTGGTTCAAATCCAGCTGGATGTAGTTGACACCAGCAGGCTTTTGCTGCCGCCCGGGGAAGCGGGGGCCACCGTTGGTCCCGTGCATTGTCAAGTTGGCGTAGTTGGGCATGGAGCCTGCCGTGCGGTCCACCGTAAGGCCGCCCCCTCCAGCATTGGCACCTCCTCCACTGCTCACCCCCGTGGCACTGCCACCAGCTGCTTCAGTGTAGCGGGCGAGGGGTGGTGAAGGCTCATCCACGTTGACGTTAATGTAGGTGGGGCCAGTGCCCGATCCGTCAGGGTCTGCCAGAAAGACATCCGAGTCCCCTGCCTGGAGGACCAGGTCATCAGGGCCCAGCGCGCCGGACAGATCTGGTGGCATGGACAGGCGGTTGGCGCCATCGGCAGCACGAGGGAAGTTGTGCACAGCCCCCTGCCCGTCCTCGTCAAGCAGGTTCTCCATGGAAGAAGGAAGGTCAAGGACCGCGTAATTGACCTGAGCGCGCCCTCCTGGGCCCCCGCGTTGACCAGGCTGGTTCATGAAGGCGATGAGCGGGGCGGTCTCATCCAGCTGGAAGGCCCCAGTTGCCGACCTGGGGCCTCGCCCTGTGTTGACGTACTGGTGACCGTTGTCTGTGTTGATGGTCCCGTTGATGTAGAGGTGCTGCTGGGAGGAGCTATTCACGAACCTCAGCTGCCGGGCACTGGCGGGGCTTGACGATGACATAAAACCGTACTGTTCTGGCGGCTCAACCAGGGACGTTGGGCGGCTGTTGGGACGACTGGTGTGGCTGAAGATGCCGTGAGAGCCTCCACCACTGCCGCTGCCCCCACTGCTGGCCCTCAGGTGGTCTTCCTGGCCCGCCCTCTGGATGCTCTCCTGGACCATATTGAACATGTCCTCCGCATGCCGGCACTTGAAGGCATAGATGCCAGGACCAGTTGGGCAGCGCCGGCCGCTCTCAAAGGAAAAGAGCTCTGCATCAAATCCGTAACGCCTCAAGCACCTCAGTGGCCAGTGGATAGGCTCCTTCCCTTTCTGGCAAAGAAACAATAGACTGGTTGTAATGCTACTACTAATAACAACACTGATTATAACCGGAAACTTTAACACAGAACTATCCACACAAACTCACTGTACTTTACAGGTATCATTCTCTGACAAAAGCACCAACAAAACAACAACAACAACAACAAAACACACACAAAACAAAATCTTAAATGTGACGGACAAGCTAAATACCAGAATAAAATTGTAAACACACACACACACACACACCAAAGAGCAAGCAATCAGGAATAAAGAAAGCACCGAAGCAGTGTAAATAAGATGCACAAAAATTATGGATAACATGAATAATAAAAAGCACAAAATCTTATGTACACTTACACAGATCTACTAATTTTCTAGCTGAAACCATAATCATAATGATCATCGTTTTACAAACTCCTGTAACCTTAGTGGTTCTGGTGCAGGTGGTGGTGATGGGGTGGATAAGACTTTAGCACTGATGTTAAATTACAAGGGGGGCTGCACAACGAGCCTATCTTTTCCATTTGTTGATCACACGCAACCACCAAAACTAGGTTAATCGATGATCGCTTATATAACGCTATTCTCTGCTCTCTTGAGCACTCTTTGTGCTTGCTTGTGGCTCTACATGAGTGACTAGCTTTATAGCATGTTTTTTTGAATATCCACTGAAGTGGTGTACTTACAGTGCTGGCATAGCTGGTACCACATGAAACTGCAGCCATCTCGGTGCAAGTTCCGTGTACACCATACAACCATGCACCATGTCACTTCATGCAAAGCCACATACATAAAGTTTATGCATGTTTAGCTGTAACCTGCCATCTGCACTTTGGGCAGAATGACTGTGATCTTTTTACGTGCTACTGCGGTAACACGGGGGTGGAATGGATACTGAAATAAGAGTCAGCACAGAAAGTCGACTCGGGAGAAGAAAATTCTCCCACGGCTCCTGCAGGGATTTGAACCCACAACCTTTCAACCATGAATCTGGTGCTCTAACCACTGAGCTATCCCCGCCCTGTCACATATGTACTCAGGATATTAACAGAAAACCTACTGCAGATTAAGATGATTTTCCCAAGATTAAGCTGATTTTCCCATTCTCTAATGAGCAGACTTGCTGCACTCAGTGAGTCTGCTCATTAGAGAATGGCAAAAAGATATATGAGTCTGCTCATTAGATAATGGCAAAAAGAGATAATCACATTAATCACATGTGATTCTTAATAAGTAAACATGGCGCCCATCATTAGGATGTCCTATGGTTTCTGTGGATGTTAAGCATCACGTTCATTTACTTATTCAGAATCACACAAAGCACGAGGTCACTAAGTTGGCTCAAGAGCAGAGAACAGTGCTACATAAAAATGATCAGTAATAATAACAAAGATGAATGCAAAGAAACAGCCCATTGCAGTGCAGAACACATCTGGAAAAAAAGCAGGAAAAAAAGCAACAGCAACAAAAATACTGAAAGCTGGTGAGATTTATTTTGTTTTAAAGAAGTTCTTTTTCTTTTGCTGAAACTTAGAAGGCTAGTTCCTTTAAGAAGTGTTAAGCATGCTTTAAGGTTTAGGAGAACAAACTCGCTTTATGTTGTTGTTCTACCGACTTTTACAGGAAAGAAATACTTTGCACTTGAGCTCTCCAAGGCACTGCCATATAGTACTGACTCGCTCTCTTTACCACTGAAGGGCAGAAAAAGACAGGCTCCTGACGTGAAGCATTTAATAATTTTGCTACACATGCTGGCCTTGTTTCTGACGTTAATGATATAACTGCTCAGCACAAAATGGCAGCACTCACTGTTGCATTTTTGCAACTTTTAAATGCAAATTTTAAAGAAAAACAACAACAACAAAACAGGATGAGACACTGAGTGAAATAATGCTGTGTCTATATTGAAATTTAAAAAAAAAAAATCCTACATGACGCTTCTTCAGATCCGCCAGCCAGAGGGCAGAATGTTCTAACAAGGTTAAACATTATGCATGTATTATAAATACACACGCTTCATGCCACCAAGCTGCAGTCCGACACACTAAACTTCTGACCTGTGCACAATGCATAATTATGCAGATGACGTACATTACAATATGGCTGTCGGTCACACTGTTGTGTCAGTATGAGTCATAATAATTTAAGTCTCCAGTATGTGATCCTATGAAATTGCACTGCAATCTTCTGGTATTTCAGCAACCACACCTACAGTACACACCAAGTCTGATCCCCTAAACCTTAAAGCATGCTTAACACTTCTTAAAGGAACTAGCCTTCTAAGTTTCAGCAAAAGAAAAAGAACTTCTTTAAAAAAAAAAAAAAAAAATTAAACTTCAGTCATTATTTTTGCAAAGCATTACTGTACTGCATTGTGTTGTATTGTAAGCTGTGAACAGTACACAGAACTGAGAGCTTCTCGTGCTCTATCTGTGACATTAAAGACACCTCAAAAACATCGTACTAAAATGCTGGGGAAAAGTGCATTAAAAAAAGGGGGAAAAAAGTCAGTGATGTTGACAACTTATACAAATCAACAGTACTCTCAACCACAACAGTTTAACTGTAGATCATGTTATTTTTTAACCTGTTTTAAGCACTCAAGGAGTTACTCTTTCTTGATGAATCTGAGAAGGCAAGTTCCTTTAATGTGTAAAGTTCAACAACAACAACACAAACCAAAACTGCCATCAACTGGGATCATGATACTGAGGCAATGAAGATGCAATTTGTTTTCTCCAATCAGTATGACATCATAAAAAGATGACACACTGACTCATTGCAACCAGTCAGACAGTGGTGGCAAGGAGTCATGTACAGAAGCAACTCCAGAAGCAACCTTCTCCCTTCCTTCAAGCTTCATGACTTGCACACACACACACGCACGCACACATACACACACGTGCGCATGCACGCACACACACACACACACATGCGCGCACACACACACACACACACACACACAAACCAGCTTGGCTTAGGCTGTGTCACAAGAGACTAACACCAGTAAGAAGACCAAGGCTACGTGAAAATGTTGATATGCGCTGCATAGTAATGTGGGGACCACCTTCTGCCTTGACAAGCTTCTTGTGTAACAGAATCCACTCTCCAGAAAAGGAGATAAAGCCCCTGAAAGCAGCGTGTGGCAACCCATGTGGCAGGGCAATAAAACACACACACAATCCTCTCGCCCCATGGAATCCATTTGTCAATGTACAAATGTACAATTGCGTGTAGATATATAATACAGGGTGACCTCCAGAATGTTCAGCCGGGGAATGTTACAACAACAAACACACAAAGTCTGTCAGTGTCAGTTACACACTCCGAGCTGCCACCAACTGCTACATTGCTTGTTTTTGCTTTGACACCCCCCCCCCCCCCCCCCCCCCCCGAATCTGAGTAGCAAGCACAGGAACGACAGCTGTTGAATACATCTTTCTATTACTATTGCGTAATGTGCAAGCTCTGCAATGTCATCCTGACTGTTGGGGAAATTGTTTCCACACCATTAACACCCCCCCCCCCCCCCCCCCCACAAGGCCTGAGAGCATACTATTATTGCCCAATTGGCAGGGGATGGAGGTGGGGAGTTCTGGTCGAACAAAATAACCGCCCATAGGTCTGGACTGCTTGCCAAATGCTTTAACAGTATAGACTCTCCTTATTTTATCTGGGTCAGATACCAGAAAATCCCGGTGAACATGAACCCTGCACAGGTTCTCTCTTAGTAATTACAATCTCTGACAAAAAGACACCTTTACATTTATTTTTTATTTTTTTTAAATCATGACTGGTTGTACAACTAAAATGTGTAAATTATTTCCCTTGCTTATTAACGTAAGCTGGATTTACACACACACATGCACTCACTCACTCACACACACACACACACACACACACACACACACACACACACACACACACACACACACACACACACACACACACTCACTCACTCACACACACACTCACATATATATACATGCACACTCACACAGTTTCATCCATCCACACACACAAGGAAAAAAAGAAACAACAGACCAATGAACAGGAGCTTAAGGGCAAAATTGCCTAGAAATTCTGCTAAGATTAGGGCATAATCAAATCAGCAACTGGCTGGCATCTCCAAGTCCCAGGAATTTCTGACGCAGAGAAAAAGCAACACCACAGCCCAACAGAGAACTAAAACAGGAGACCAGACCAAACACAAAAAAATACAAAAACTGTCCAGCTTCAGTGAAGTGTTATTCACAATCATGCCTGTGTACTAACCAGTTTTCTTTGTATTAACCATTTGCCTGTGTGCACTAACCTGTTGCCTACGCAGTAACCGGTTGCTGTGCACTAACCAGTTGCCTACCCACTTATTGCTAACCTGTTGCCTATGCACTGACCTGTTGCCTATGCAGTAACCGGCTGCCTGTGCACTAACCTGTTATCTATGCCCTAACCTGTTGCCTATGCAGTAACCTGTTGCCTGTGCACTGACCTGTTGCCTGTGAACTAACCAGCTGCCAGTGAACTAACCTGTTACCTATGCCCTAACCTGTTGCCAGTGCACTGTTACCTGTGCCAGTTGCCTGTGCACTAACTTGTTACCTATGCCCTAACCTGTTGCCCGTGCACTAACCCGTTGCCTATGCAGTAACCTGTTGCCTGTGTACTAACCAGCTGCCTGTGTACTAGCCAGTTGCCAGTTACCTGTGCACTAACCGGTTACCTATGCCCTGACCTGTTGCCTGTGCACTAACCTGTTGCCTATGGATGCACTAACCTGTTGCCTGTGTACTAACCAGTTGCCTGTGTGCCCTAACCTGTTGCCTGTGTACTAACCAGTTGCCTGCATGCACTAACCTGATACAAGATGAGATCAGATGCAGCCACCTGGATTTTGCCAGGGTTCAGTTCAATGCCCTGGCTGTCCACGTTGTACACACGGAAAGTGTGGGAGGCGCCTTCGCTGCCATCACCAGCAGCAGCAGACAAATGGCAGCCCATGTTTGGAGATGTGATGATGCTGAAGAATAAGCTTTACCTGGTGGATTTCTGCAATGGAGGATCGGACAAAAAGAATACATGTACTTGTGATGGCCAGACTGCATGATGCCAAGGTATAGTACATGTGTGTACAGTCTGATGAACCTTTCTGCTTGGTGTAATAAAGTGGAACTGGAAGCGAGAGGAAAATAATCACTTTGAATAAAAATGAAAGGCTATCTGACAAAACATTCCATCCATCCACAGAAAGTTTCTCTCTCTCCCCCCCCCCAGACCCCCCCCACCCCCCCAAACACACACACACAGACCAAAAGAATAAACACCCTAACAACAACAACAAAAAGTTAAATAAATCCACAAACAGTTTTGAAATTGGATGCCATCTCTGAAGGCAAATTACAGGTTGTGGGCTTCTCTTTGAAGTCCCACTTCACTCCTCATCTCACTGCTTTCAAATCGGGCTGATGTTACATTTGTGGACTTGGCTCCTGAAACTTTTGGTCTCTGGACTTGGCTCCTAAAACCTTTGGTCTTGGTTGATCTGCACTGCTGTCCCATATTTACAGTCACACACACACACACACACACACACACACACACACACACACACACACACACACACACACACACACACACACACGAACCTTCTGTGAGTGACCCTGACAAATTCTCAGACACACCACCTGTTTCATCTTATTCAGTCTGAACTTTCAAAATCAAGTTTTCTGTGTTTACAGGGGACAAACAAATATTCTTCATTTGTTCATGAACCACCTATTTATAAATATACAAAAAACACATGTATGAATTATAACCTCCACCATAAGTCTGCCTATTTTTTTTTGAAGACCATAATGTTTTCAACTGACAACTGACAACTTACTGATGATCCATCCCAACTGACTGCATGATAATCAACATACAAACCTGGTGGTGACGATATCTGTCAAGTCCAACTGGGTGACACATCTCAATCAAAGAAAGATCACCCTTTCATCCAGAAAACTCCATGCAAAACCAAACCAGTTTATATCAACTGTGTCATGCTCTTAGACACTGAGACAGATGTATTTCCCTTAAAGTACCAAATTAACTCCATGCAAAACCAAACCAGTTTATATCAACTGTGCCATGCTCTTAGACACCGAGATAGATGCATTTCCCTCAGAGTACCTATTAACTGGGTGCAAAACCAAACTAGTTTATATCAACTGTGTCACACTCTCAGATGTATTTCCCTCAAAGTACTTATTGATTTTCTGCCTTAAAACTGCACAACAGAAGCTCTGAAAACATGCACACTGCTCAACTTCGACAGCTCAAGGCAAACAACTGAGAGAACATGCACACACTGGAACTGAGTGTTGATTAAAAGTAATTCAAAAAGCACAGCTGATGAGTGATGGTTCTGTTTAAACAGGAAATCCACAACAGATAGAACATGCACACACTGGAACTGAGTGTTGATTAAAAGTAATTCAAAAAGCACAGCTGATAAGTGATGGTTCTGTTTAAACAGGAAATCCACAACTGAGAGAACATGCACACACTGGAACTGAGTGTTGATTAAAAGTAATTCAAAAAGCACAGCTGATGAGTGATGGTTCTGTTTAAAAAGGAAATCCACCTAGCTAGTTCACAGGGTCACTATGGGGGGAAATCCATTCTGGAACCTCAGACTTTGGGAAGTCTATAGACAACTGGACGGCAGGCCATCAGTGACCAGGAAATTAATTGCTAACATGCAAAAACTTTCTGTGCCATTAGCAGACACAGGTGGGCACAGTCACAAATAAAATGAAAAGGCCACACACTGTGACCTTTGACCAGGAGTGAGTAAGTATGCTGAGAAACAAACCTCATCCTAAACAATGCCCTGGGGACTCTAACACCAGGTCACATAGTCCGAATTCCTTCTGAAGATTTGACCCCCCCACCTCCCCCACACACCCTCCCTCCCTGTCACCCTGGCCTTACCACTGGGCTCCTGTGTGTGCCTGTTCAGAGTGCATCTCTGTGGCCAGTACTATAGGGTGCGAGAGGCGCCGGCGCTGCAGCCAGAAGGCTAACAAGGGGAAATTAGGTTAACTGTCATGGGGCTAATGGCAAAGGTGTCTGGCTGGCTGGTGGGAAGGGAGACAAAACATCCACTCATCCAGAGTGGGAAACGCCTAGTGAAAAGTAGCATGCTGAGCATGCTGCTTCGCAGCTGAACCAGTCACCACATGATATTCTGCAACATTTGTCACTTAAACTGTTTGACCAGCATGAGCACAGCCAACCACTGTTGTCATAAAGCTAGCAAACATGTCAGTTCTTGAATTTCAGTGTCCTGTCAACTGTACAGGGTGAACTCAGGATGAACAAGCACTGTTTTAAACCACACAGTTATGCACCACATCAGGGCTGACAATGATCATCAAATCACACATGCACATGCGTGCGTGTGCACGCACACACACGATTTGGGACACAACCGCCTAAATATAATATATACACACAAATACACAAGCAAGCACAGAAGCAGTATACTGGAAACACATGAAATGACTCTATGTGTGTGTGAGAGAGAGAGAGAGAGAGAGAGAGAGAGAGAGAGAGAGAGAGAGAGACAGAGACAGAGACAGAGAGACAGAGAGACAGAGAGAGACAGAGAATTTGAACTTAAAATCAAGAGAGAGAGAGAGAGCTCAAATGAGAGAGAGAAAGAGAAGTGGGGAGGGGGGAACTCAAACTCAAGCTGGAAAACTTTAATACTCTCAAGGATAGTAGTATTAGGTCCATTTGGCATTTGGACATATCTAACAGCCAGTCCTTGCCATACATATTTTATATAACTTATAAGCATGACTGTATTACAAGCATGCAGGCACACACACACATATTGTGAGCATGAATAAACAATAGATTAATGCAGTTACAGTGAGTTCAGAGAGCTCAGAGAGAGAGAAAGAGCAAAAAGCGAAACGGCATGTAACTTGTAAGCCTAAAATGAATGCTCAGTCCAGTAACACGAACTCTCAAACCTAGTAAATGTATAGTTTTATGACATGGGCACCTGCTTGGACGATCGTTACATTAAAAGATCTTTTTAAATTTTATGTGAGTCACAGAAAAACAATGACAACAACAACAACAGTACATGCATTGCATTTCTACCCCTCTAAAACGAATAGTAACAACTGAAACTTGATGCTTGTGTATAATTACGATTTGCATACATGTGTATTACTGGAGCATGTCAGTGCTGTGGGTCTCCAGCACTTACCTTGGCAAGAAGGACAGTAAGGCAAACATGGGATGACAACAGTCTCTCCAGGCATCTCTCATGAGTCTGGCAATCTCTGCCAAGACTTACCTGCAAGCACATCAAACATTTCACCTTAAATCAGAATGAAAGACACATCAAACGTTTCACCTTAAATGGGAATACACACCAAATGTTTCACCTTAAATGGGAATAAAAGACACATCACACATTTCACCTTAAACAGGAATGAAAGACACATCACACGTTTCACCTTAAATCAATAAATGGGAATGAAAGACACATCAAACATTTCACCTTAAATGGGAATACACACCAAACGTTTTACCTTAAATGGGAATAAAAGACACAGCAAATGTTTCATTTTAAATGGGAATGAAAGATGCATCAAATGTTTCACCTTAAATGGGAATGAAACACAGTAAATGTTAGTATTGTTACACCTTAAACAGGAATGAAAGACACATCAAACCTTATGTTTCACCTTTGACAGGAATGAAAGACACGTCAAATGTTTGACTTTCAAAGTTGAATGAAAGAAAAAGAAACACAGGAAAGAAAGGTGCAAGAAGCCAACAAACTTTGAAGCTAGCTAACACACAAAAGGTTAAAAAGGATGCCTGTTTAAATAATAGGATTGTACATGACAGTACAGTTTTGTCCACACTCTTATTAAAACTAAAACCAAAAAACAGTAACACAATACAAGAACACTTTTCTGAACCTTTTGTAACTGTTTGGCCTTTTTTGGAAATCATCTTTTCTCCCAGATCTGAACCCCCCCCCCCCTCCCCAACCACTTGCTTTCACCTCCATTTCCATATCTGAAAGAGTCTACCTACCTTTTGAAGCTGGTGCTCAGTTGAAAATATTGTTTGTTTGTTTTTGTTCATTGACTCAAAAAACAAACAAAGATGAAGCCAAGACATGAACGGAACAGAAAAAAAAGAAAGAAACAAAAGAAAAAAAACAACAACAAAGACACACACAAAAAACAACACAGTTAACATAATTTTGAAGAAGGTTATATCACACAGTTTACTGAACACAAGCATAAATTAGAAAGCACAGTCAACAGGGAACAAGCTGAAAATGAACACAAACTGCTTTGAACTGGAAGAAGTATTCAGACTCACTGCAGTGCACAGTACCATACAGGTATTCCATAGGTCTTTGCAAAGCACTTAAAGTGACCTACAACAGCTCTATTCAAAGTGATGAGAAATACACGGGAACCTACCTAACAAGCTGTTTCCAGTTATCCGGAGCACAAACCTGTGTACAGGGTACAAAACATAAACACTATCCAGGTGAGGAGAATTGCCTATGGGATGTGCAGCTCAGTGTGAAAAGGCCAGCATAGCAATCAGTGCCCAGGTTCATGTACACTCGGTGAACAATAATACTGTTAGTGTTAACAGCTCTTTAAACTTTTTTAAAGTGGTGAGAATCACATGGGACCCTAAGGAATACGTTATTTAACGACATAATGTTATCCTATGCATAGGTAGCGGCAGCCTCTCATCGCCTATGCGGGAACATCGGAACTTTGCTCAATTTTACTGTATTTCAGTCACTAATTTTTCCACAGTCTCTGAATGTATCCTCTTGGAAATTATATGAATAAAAGGAACGTTTTCTTCGCATTCTTATGGTTGTTTTTATGTTTGCATGCAATGTACCTCGACAAATCGCCAGTTGATTTTCTACAGGAGGTATTTGCCGTTTGTCCGGTGCCGATCACGCGGTCCGAGACTTGAACGAAAACAGTCGATGTGTTTATCCGCTCGGTGACAAAGCGATACGCGTTCTACACAGCAATATGTGGTATCACTGGATCGGAAATTGAATGCCGATTCCAGTGGTGTAAACGCCGTGGTCGTTTACAAACATCTCTGGTCGCTAGAACGCATTTTAGTCGGAAACTCGCAAAAAAAAAATCAATTTTAAACCACAAAACTTCCTCAAATGTCTAAAATATCCCCCCACAAAATGAAGCTGAATCCGTACCCTTTTGATTGAGGTATGGGGCTAATGGATTGATGACCTGTGGGTCTTTCACAAGCCAATAGAAGACCGCAATAAAGGCGCTTTTTTCAAATTGAGTTCATCCAAGATGGCATCGACCGCGTGGAGTTTTTGTGACTCGATTGCCGAGTTTTGGCACAGGATTCGTGAGTATTCTCTTCACCTGGCTCCAGTTTACTGAATTTGGTGATAGTTTATCTCATAATTTAGCATTTTTATATGATATTTTGATTCATTCTTGCAGGATTGCCTAAAATCTTACGATTTTCTCGACCGACTCATAGTTCTGTCTTTGTTTACAAATACGACTAACCGGAAGTTGTCGATCACTCGCTTGTTCTCCTAAATATTGCCAAAATACGCCAAAGTTTCACAAAAATAGTCATTGAAATACATTCTCTGATGTCTTCTGGAACAGTATTATTTGGGGGGGACGAACCTTTGACGTAAATTCGTGGCGATGGCTGTTTTCGTGATAAAAATTCTTCATCAGGGGAGGTAACTAAGATGCTGAGAAAACAGTCGACTTCATAATAACTTCTGCACTTGAACTCTGTTAAAAGTCTTTTTCGTTTTTCAACGATCGTAATTAAATTCTCAAACTTTAATAGTATGTTGACCAGCATTTCTAGTCCAAAATTATAAGTGGATTTCTGCTTTGCTAACGGTAGCCAGTCTGATATTGTGATAAGTGATGATAAAATCATAACAGATAAGAGTTAAGGCCTGAGTGATAATGATTATTATTAATTATGCTGTAGGCCGTAGATCATTCTGTCAATGAAGATAAACAGAAACAACAAAACTGTGTTGTTGTTTTCCTGCAGATGATGACCAGTTTTCCAAACTGAAGGCTGTTTTCCTGGCAACTGGGACAGGATGCCGGCAAGACCTTCCTCTGGTTGAAGTGGACAACCGACTGTTAGTGCAGCTGCTTCTCCCGAAAGATGAGGGATCCAAGACTTTGGATGAGACTGCATTCTTCCAGCAACTTCTCAAACCAGATCTGGTCAAGACAGTGCTGCTATCTCATCTGCGGTATTTATGGTCAACAGACTGAAGGAGCTGTTTGGAGGCGAGCCACTTCCAGAACTTCCACCTCTTCACGGCCATGGTGGCTGCCAGCAGCGAAGTCAACAAGTGGAAGAGGAATCTGACCCAGGAGATGTCGACTGAACCAAATGATGAATCAGAACCTGATGAACCTGAGTTTGAAACCAGCTTCAGATTTCAACAGGAGGGTGACATTGTGGCAGTCTACAATGTAGAAGATTTCTTTTTCAGCAAAGTCACCAGGATCATCAGTAAGGAAGAGGCAATAGTCAATTTCTTGGAGAAGGCGGCAGTAAAGATGGAGTTGCCATGCTCTGAAGATTACACTCAAATCTCCTCCGCAGTTGTGTTTGCCAAGAATCTGCAACTTGCACCTTCATCATTGTTTCCAGGGATGTTCGTTCTTTGTTGAATCTCGCAGGAATTTATTTGGCAGATATCAAGCACTCAGATGCTATTTACAGTGAAATCACATGTAGACCGTGTCAACTGACTCCAAATCACAGCCTTGTAGGCCTGTATGTTCATGGATGATAAAGGTGATACTGCTGTACCATGTTTTCTTTAGCATACACATCCTTTTTCTGCTGTGAAAAGTGAAGATTTTGCAGACTTTAAGACTAACAGTAACACTCAAAATAAGTGCAAATGCTGCTGCAAATGTACTTCACACTTAGTTTAATGTACATGCAAAGTTTCATGGCTGTATCTGTAGTAGTTTTCAAGTTATGAGTTAAACTTGAAAAAGTATGAAAACCATTAGATTTGTCCTTTTTTTCCACTGTGAAAAGTGAAGTTTTTGCAGGCTTTGATCTATCACTCTCAAAATAACTGCAAATGTTGCTGCAAGTGTACTTCACACTTAGTTTAATGTACATGCCAAGTTTCATTGCTGTATCTGTAGTGGTTTTCAAGTTATTACCAGTTAAAGTGTGGCAACCCACATATTTGTGTTTTTTCTGCTGTGCAAATTGAAGATTTTGCCAACTTTAAGACCCTGTAACTTTAAAAGTAAGAGTCAGAGCTGCTTAGAAAAAAATAAGTGCAAAGACTGATAAACCCTGCTTGGAAATCCATTGGGAAAGCTGTCATTGCCATATGTTACCCACTGTGTGGTGTCAAAAGTGCTCTTTCATGCAAATTGGCAAGCTCGGAATTGCTTTTTGGAGCAACTTCAGCCTTCTGCCTATGTTTTATCTTTCTTTGCTGACCATATGATTTAGCTGTGACAAAGTGCAACCAAGGTATACTTTTGAAAAGTGTAAGTATTTGGATTCTCCCATGTTCATGAGAACCACTATGGGGGGGTAAATTTGAGAAAATGTAATAAACTGTTTATTGTCGCGCATAACTGTATTTTCGAATGGCTATATCTTTGGAACTAATTAAGATAAACAGTTACTTTTTTTCCTTCATTTTCTTGTATCAATATGGCCTGTCTGAAAATGCATAAATTAAATTGCTGTTGTAAAATTTAAATTTTGGCTGCCGCTACCTACTATGCACAAACCTACAGTACAAACGGTACCATAGTGAAGACAATTTCCTATAAAAAGAACAAATGTAAGTATTCATAGTCTATTATATAGAAAGAAGAACAGCATAGCAAGCAGCGGCCTGGTATCAAATGCATTAACCTATGCACAAAGTGTAAAAGCTATCCCACTCCAAGTACTAAAAATTGCCTATAAAATATATATATAAGAAAGAAGGCCACCATAGCAAGCTGTCATAGTGCAGGAGCTGTGTGAGAGTCGAGGTAGCTGTCCTGGGCTGTCCGTCCTAACGAGCCTTCTGGTTTCCGTGGACGTAAAGAATTATTGAACCATGCATCAGCATTGGTCACAACTTGTCCCTAATATGTCAACTGACATCTGAGGGCATTAAGCATCGCTTCATCATCATCATCATAGCAAGCAGTGTTCAGGTATCCTAAACAAACCTATGCACGCTGGTACGGAAGCTCTACTAGTGAGAAGAATTACCTATAGATGAGAAAGAAGACCAGGTGAACACAGAAACAGTATCCAGGTATGCTGTCCAAAAAACTACTCTTAGTCTTATTAGTCTTAAATAGTACAAAAGCTAAACAAGTGAGAAAAATGACCTACAGATCAGACAGGAGGCCATCACAGAAAGCAACATCCACGTAATTCCCACAGATGCACTGGGTACAAAAGCTATCCACCTGAGGAGAATTACATAAAAGATCAGAAAGAAGGCCAGTTGAGCAGAGAAAGCATTATTCAGGTATGTGATGCAATGTATAGTACAAAAACTATCCACGTGAGGTACCTATTTATATATATATATACATAGATCAGACAGAAGGACAACATTCAGTGAGCCAGTTTGGCCTAGCTGTAAGGCATTAGGTTGGTAAGCGGAAGGACCTCAGTTCGATACCGCTTTGGCTCTCCTTTCTCTTCAAAAAGGTTGTGGTTTGTGGACACTGTCCTGTGACTTTGTCCATCACTTCCTTATTTTCCTACTAAAATGGCTCTCATTGCTGCCCATCTTAATGCAGAAGTCATTCTGGTGGTGACAGTGTAGCGATAGGTATATAATCTCCTTCTCCCCCCACCTCCATACCCCCTTCCCCAATAAGCTTTATGGTTTCTGTGGACGTTAAGCACCATGTACATGTTTACTTACTTAGGCCAACATTGAAAGCGATGTCCAAGTAATTCCCACCGATGTACAAAAGCAATTCAGCTGAGGAGAATTACCTTCACATCAGACAGAAGGCAACATTGAAAGTGATGTCCAGTTCCCACAGAATGATGCACAGGGTACAAAAGCAATTCAGCTGAGGAGAATTACCTTCACATCAGACAGAAGGCAACATTGAAAGTGATGTCCAGTTCCCACAGAATGATGCACAGGGTACAAAAGCAATTCAGCTGAGGAGAATTACCTTTAGATCTGACAGAAGGCAACATAGCAAACGATGTTCAGGTAGTCTCAGCACAAACCTTCACACACAGTGAACAACAGCTATAGCCAGGGTGAGAAGAACTGGGCCTGACTGAGAAAGAAGCGGAGAGTAACAACAAGCCAGGCAGGCCCCGCTTGAGGCATGTTGCAGCTGACAGCAATTACAAACACAGGGGGCTAATCATCCTATTAGTCGGGAAGGATCTCCCCTTCTTTCCCCCTTGCTTCCCAAAGTAATTAACTCTGTAATCTTTCAAAATCTACCATTCTTCCCATTCACCCTTCCTGTACCTTAATGCATAAATACATCACTGCCTCTGACACGCTTGCACCCAGCTTGGATAAGTTTCCAGGTCAGAAAGCGTAACAGTTGCAAGAAATGTTTGGGGAGACGGGTGGTGGGGCATCAGAAATGCTGAGGGTGAGTGGGTACAATGCTCAAAATACGTTCTTCTACTGTTCTACTTCTAGCTTTATATCATCTGCACTGGCCAAACTGCTTGAATTCCTGACCACAGCCTAACTGCTGAAAACACCCCCTCTATAAAGCATGGGCTGATACAGTGGTAGTGGAACTATCTTTCAAATAACTCTTTTAAAAGACAAACATGTGTTTAAGAACTAATCAAAGGCAAAATGATCTTAAACTCCTTGCTGAAAACACACCTTGCTCATATGTATCTTTGTTGCAGGCCTATTTATGTTCAAAAGTATAATTTGTGATGGTCACAATCACTGAATCAGAATGACTATTTTGTCCACGTGGGGGTACCTCTGCGACATACTCTTTGATTACCGAGACTTCAGGAATATTGCCTGACTGGTAATTACTGATCCCCATTCTGTCACTGACACAGACTGACAAAGAAATGTTATTTGAAAGCAAATATTTAAAAGGTTATTCACTTCTCAGCCAAAATGATTAAGAAATATCCAGCAGACTCCCCGCCACCTCCCATCTTTCGACCTATATATTGACCAAAATTGATTGGCCTAAAAATAGTCAAAGCCACTGGTAAAAATAGCAGCTCAAATGATCAAAGAGAAATCCTGCTCAAGACTGATCAACGCAAATGTCTTCTCTAATCTCTTGCACACAGTACTGAAGTTATTCATGAAATTTCTGTATCCAGGGGCAAATTCGCACAATGCTGACACAAATCCCTGAGGAAAGAAGTTCAATGCAGCAGGGCCATTTTGACTTCCAGGTCAGTGTCCACTGGTTACCACTGGTGGGTTAGTGGGGGCCACTGGAGCCAATGAAGGCATATGGGCCAGGACTGAGGAGTGTCCAGGACTGAGTGTCCACCTGGCTACACAGTTAAATGTAGGTGCTCAAGGAAGTTGACTTTTGAAAGTCAAAATGAGGGCAAGCATTCCTTTCCTTTCATGACCCAGAGGGATAAAAGTGACGTAACACCGTTTCTGCCCTTCCTCTCTTGCATCACAGCACTGGGTCCCACGTAGGGCATTTCATCATAAAACACTTACGTTTTACAAGGCATACAAGTTATGGCCTAGGGTTAGTCAAAGCAGACAGAGAATTGTTGAGAGAGAAGAGAGAGAGAGAGAGAGAGAGAGAGAGAGAGAGAGAGAGAGAGAGAGAGAGAGAGACTCTGCCAGAGAGGGGAAGTCTTATTAAGACTAAGAGTAATCTTTTCAGTGAAGGTCCATTCATGTGCACTTTTTATTATTCTAACTATCACAATTCTCTTAACTCTTTCAAAGCCCACCGAAAGAATATTCAGTCTGCCACAATGTGCGTGCTTTTTCCTGCCTATTAATGTATTATATCATTTAATACCATTTTTGAAAAGTAACTGAGTAACATATTGAGAAGCCTAAATATTTGTTGTTTTTTTCTTCTTCTTTTTACTATTTTAGTGCTTTTCTTGTCTGTGAGAACAGCTAGACTAAATATTAATTTTAATTGTTATTCACCAGTCAGAGTGAGAACCTTGCCCTAGCAAGTTTTTATGTTTTGGTTTGACAGAGAAAGCATTATTCCAGGTAATTTTCGGTTTGCTATTAGTGTATGCAGACTGAGAGAAAGGGGGCGTATGTCTAAGAGTGTGTATACATGTGTGTGTGTTTCATGACTTAAAATTATTGAGATATATATATATATATGTTTTTCGTTGTGCGATCGAATGGCAGCTTTAATTTCCCGCTGGGATGAATAAAGTATTTGTTATTGTTATTCGCAAAGGCATGCACAGGTTTACTTTACCCTGGTAACTGACAAGGTTAAACTTAATTACAGAAGATAACACACAAACACACACTATGATCAGTAGGTGAAGGTAAATCATGTGGGTGACAACTTTCACATTAAGCAGGGTTCACTGTTAGCAAGCCCCAAAGCTTGTTGCTGCCTCAGGGCATTTTGGACCATCCCATGAGTACCTAGAATTCCCAATTATTACTACATGGACACACAGTATGACATTATTCAGCACTGCCCTTTGAAGCTTTACATGCTGGTAACTTAGCAAGTCTGCACATCACACTTCACTAACAGTACACCTGCATAATATGTAATATATATGGTATACACACACACCAGACATAAGCATGCATGCGTGAGTTCACACACACACACACACACACACACACACACACACACACACACACACACACACACACACACACACACACACACAGACGATCACTGTATCATGCATCATCTGAACCCCTATGTTAACTGTTCATTAAATATGCCTGACCAGCACATAACTCTGCTCTGACTCAAAGAAGTAATAATTCTATAAAGCTTTATGTACAGCAAAGATTCTAAATGACTTAAATACAAAAACATGCATTGTGAACTTGAGCAACCCTTAAATGATGTTTGGTGGTCGTGTTTCGGTGTGACAGGAGTGGATTACACAGTCACATGCAGTGATGCACACACACAGAGATAATTGTGCACGTTACCAAATGTTTTGGTCTTACTGGTTTGTCTCCAAATCCAAGAACCAGAATCCCCCCCCCAAAAAAAAACAAAAAAACAACAACAACAAAAACAGAAAAAATATTAAAATAAAGGAAGAGAGAAATAAAGATAAGAATTTAGAAAGTCTGTTTGATTTTGTTTTGAACTTAAAGGAACTGGCCTTCTCAAAACATGCTTTTTCCTCAACCAGCAGAAAGAGACTGAGTAAGTAAGTAAATTGGTGTTTTAGGCCCAGTCAACCATGAAGAGACTGAAATACAAACCCAAAACACAGAGTTTGTTTTAAAATGCTCCTTTGATTTTACATTTATTTTCTGATTTGACTTTACACCAAACATAACCAAACATAACAACGGGAAAGGCTGCACACAAACATAACAAAGAACAGAATTGTCTACGGTAACTCTCACCTGGCATGCAAGTAAATACAAGGTACATACACTATACCAGCGGTATAGTCACCTGCAGTAACTCTCAGTCTCATCTGGCATGTGAGTAAATACAAAGTACGTAATATATAATTATATGAGTAAATACAAGGTGCACAGAACTCCCATTATAAGCTGCTGGAGTTTATGTTCCTTGTATTTCACTCACATGCCAGGTGAAACTTACTGTAGGTGACTCGGTCTTTGTTTTTTGACTGGTCTTTTTTGTTGTGTTTGTGTGATGTCTTTCAAGCGCTAATTAATAATAATAATGATAATAATACTCAGAGCGCCTAACCCGCACAGGCCCTAAGCGCTTACAAGTTCTTTACAAATGCATATTGTCAAAATTCAACGCATACAACACGAATGCACACACATGCATGCACACACACACACAGAGACTCACATACACACAGATTCACATATATGCACACACACACACACACACACACAAACAAACACACACACACAATTAACCCCCTTGTTCGTTGATTCAGCACAGGCAAAATAGGCCTTGTGCTTCAGATCGCTGCACACAAGACTGACACAGTGACAAGTGTCCTACTCCTGCTCCTACTCCTAGTTCATTTGTGTTGCATAGCTGACTTCCTCCAAATAAATACTACTTTATCACAATATCACTTATCAGGCACAAATAAGATCAAAGAGGTTGTGGGTAACCATTAGGACAGCTGTGACACTGTAAATAAGTAAAACACAACAAGGGACCACTTTTCATGCAGTGATCATGCTAGACATTTTTCAAACTGGTGTAATATCAACAAGCTGGTGAAAGTGGTTCATGGAAATCAGTCAGACAATCACTGTAACAGGTCAAATACATGGCCGCCTACGCTAGAACGCTACTAGCAAACACACTGCTCTCTTCCCCGTCTAGAACAATCACCCCCCCCCCCACCACACACACCATGTGCACTCTCTTTTTTTTTTTTCCTTTTTTTTTTTTATAGAATTGGTCAAACACAATAACATCCAGAATGTCTGACCAATTGCTGATTTTTTTTTTTTTTATGCTGATCTTAACTGGTAAAATGCTAGAAATTACCAGTTAACATGAACCCTGGCTTGTGAATCACTCATACTCAGTTCCAAGTGTGTAAACACAGTCTTCAATATTTTGCATAACCTTTTAGCTAGTAATTTTAGTATGTATTACATGTACATTTTGTATACATGTGATTCTCCTCATCATAATAAAAAAATTAACAAAAGCAGCCATAAGAGTATTGTATTTTCAGGCATAAACTTATGATCTTATTGAAATTATTCTTATCAGTATGACTCAAGTCTTTTTACAAAAATAAAAATGAGTGAATTTAACAATCTGGCATTATGAGGGCTATGACTCAACTCCCCCCCCCCTCCCCGTTTTTTCTTTATTGTCTTTTGCAACATAATGCTGAGCTGTACATGTGGTCGATCCAGAATGCAAATGAATGGCAGGAAATAGTAATAGTACTAATACTGCTGGGAAGACTGTCTGATGTCACTCTACCTGGCCCGGTAGCCAACAAAGTTGATATATTCTGACAACTGACTTCACACCTCGTTGTTAGAAAGACTGCTTAAGGCCTTGAATTAAAATGCATTCTGTCATATACTGATGTGGACATTTTTGCATACTAAACACATAGGGTTTGAGTAACTGCATAAGTGGCATTTATTCTGTGTAAAAAATACAGTTTCTCTGTGTATCTGAGACCCCTGCTTAGTATTCTTTTTTCGTATTTTACCAGTACACACTCTTTGTCTTCAATAGCCTCCCTGACCCATAATAAAATTATGAAAATAAACAAAGCAAATGCAAATTGTATGAGTATTAAATATGCATGATTTTGTTTCTAGAGTATCTGACCTCAGATCTCAATATCTAAATTTATACAAAATTGTCTAGTGATGACACTAGACAAAAATATTTCCCAAAACTAAAATGTTCCTGCTTGGAAAAGCCGAACAGAATAACACTGGTGGGTAACAAACACTGTACTTTAAAACATAATACTAACATTAACAAACACTGCACTTTAATACATGACACTGAGTGACTAACAAACCCTGCACTTTAATACATGACAATGCACTGCACTTTAGTACATGGCACTGACCAACAAACACTGAACTTTAATACATGACAAAGCACTGCACTTTACATACATGACACTATCTAACAAACACTGTACTTTAATACATAACACTAACAAACACTGTACTTCAATACATCAAATGAGATTCCCACTAGAACAGTCGCTTCCAAAATGGCTTTCCCCCCTGAATAATCCCAGACTGGAACAATCCACCTGAAGCTGCATGGCCAAAACTCCCAACTTGGCATCTTTCAAGGGTAACTCAGCTCTCTTTCCACAGTGAAGCTATTATTGTGTATTAACTTTGAGTTAATTAACTGAAGTTAAAAGTAGTTTGATGATCTCTAGAAATGTACCAGTTGGGGTATCATAATATAAATTATAACAATTAACATATAATGATATATATATTTAAAGTATAGTAATACTAATAGTATAACCCTGGATTGATCCAGTCAGATAACAGGACTAGCTAATAGTTCTCTCTCTCTCTAGCCTGCAGCATTGTGCACACTAAGTCAAATAATTGTCAACAGTGATGGCTCAACCTCAACTTTTTAATAATTACTAAAGATAATGTACTTCATCAAATCAATTCTAAATCTATTGGTAACAAATAACAATTAACATAGTTATCATTAAATACACTATAGTAACAAAGTCACACAACTCGGGTATACATGCATACAAAACTACTTATGTTACGTTTATGTGGAACATAATCTGACCTAACTAAAGTTCTTGTTAGTAATAATAATATTACTGGTGTAAAGTAGTATTAAGTACTGCGCGTAAACCGATGTAACAATATTGTAAAAACCAGGCAACAACAAGTGAACAACCGCAGGCATATTCTTCTCAGTAGACGCATTCACACTTTGTGTAAAACAGCAACATGTGCCAAAGGAGCGCCGGAGGATTGGCTGAAAATGTTTGGTTTCGGAAGGTGATGGGGATGAAGGAGGACATAAGTATTGCACGGCCCTTCCTACAAAACTAAATCAGCTGTGGATAGTGCACATGTTTGAGAGCCAGAAAACAAAACACGGTCTTTTGTTGCCAGATTTCTGGGCGTACAGATAGCAGATCAGCGAAATAGATCATCGCCCGTTAGAAGCAAAGGTTCACTTACTCGTCATTGCGTTAAATGGTGAAGATTCTCAGGAGAAATGCAAGAAAATCTTTGTCCAAACCGGGCACCATTTCCTTCAATTTTTGGATTGTCTGGGATGCGAGGCTCGCGTCTTTGAACACAGAGATTGAAACGTCACCACTTTGTGTTGTCTGGTGAATTAGGTCAAGGATAGGTCATAGAGCAAGCACTGACCTCGCGCAGGCACAGTTGAACATTTCATTTTTCGGCTTTTAACAGTTTAAGCAATTAAATCTAAAATGGTTACACCATTAGTGTGCCTCCCACCCCCTTTTGACAAACGGTTGATTTAGGATTTCCGGGCAACAACAAAAAAACAAAAAACAAAAACAAAACGACAGCGGCAGTGACTGAAGGGAAGCCACCCGTGCTTAACGATTTGACAGGCTCCCTTATTAGACTGATTAGGTCCCTTGGACTGATGAGACAACGGTTTAATATTCTTTGACTTTATGGAACTAATTAGTCCTCTTCCTCGTTCTAAGCTCAGATGTGAATAGCGGTGGCAATTTTTTTTAGGGCATTGGATTCACAAAGCTAGTCTGTCTGAAAAGAAGGCAGTGGTGATGATCGACGGTGTGTATATATAATGACTGGCTTTTTCGGTTTTGTGTTGTTCATAGCTCAGGAGCTGTGTGAGAGTCGAGGTGGCCGTCCTGGGCTGTCCGTCCTAACGAGCCTTTTGGTTTCCGTGGACGTAAAGATTTATTGAACCATGCTTCGGCATTGGTCACAACTTGTCCCTAATATGTCAACTGACATCTGAGGACATTAAGCAACACTTCACCACATCGGTTTTGTTGCGTCAGTTTACTGAAATATAAGCGTATAGAGCAGTGGTAGAAATCATTCGCTGGTGTAAATCACTGGCTTTTTAAGTTTCTGCGAGTAAAGTTAATTATGTGTGTCATTATTGCGGACCATGTGTTTACCACCACCACCACCGCCACCACCACCGCCATCACTACCACCACCACCACCACCACCACCACCACCTCCACCACTGCCACCACCGCCACCACCACCACCACCGCCACCACCATCAACAACAACAGCGCATCAGCAACAACAACCTCCAACTGTTGGATCGTGTTCTATCTGTGACGTCACCAGTAGCCGCTTACCATCACTATCATTAACAACAGCCGCGCATCAGCAACACAAGCCTCAATGGTTGGATCGTGTTTTCTCTCTCTCTCCCTCTCTCTGTCTCTCCTGCACTTTTTTTTTTTTTGTACACGGAAAAGCCCCATAAATCCCAGCATCCACAGTAGCGGCACATCAGCAGCGGCTGAATCAGGTCCGGGTCGAGTTGCATGCAATACGCCTCATCACCACTTTGATTGCTGTCTCATCGGTGTCGTCAGTCTGTAATTGGCTCAGGGATAACGTGACACAAACAACCCATTATCCTGACAGGCTCAGGAAATGACTTCCAGTCGTTTTTTGCTCAATAGAGCCTATACATAATACAGGCACTTGAAATTTGAAGTTGTAAAAAATATGTTTAGTGAATCGTCTTTACACCGTAATACCAATCCGAGTGTGTGTGTGTGTGTGTGTGTGTGTGTGTGTGTGTGTGTGTGTGTGTGTGTGTGTGTGTGTGTGCGTGTGCGTGTGCGTGCGTGCGTGTATGCG
>OY757544.1:25205901-25387683 GCA_963584105.1 Alviniconcha strummeri
AGAGAGAGAGAGAGAGAGAGAGAGAGAGAGAGAGAGAGAGAGTAGATCAGATTGCCGAAAAGATTGTTCACGGTAGTACACGTTAAGGTAAGAGATCAGAAATTAAAGGTCTCAACACAGAAACACCCTCATCCTCACACATGATGCTCACTACACTGATTGACACGTCAGTCCTGGCAAAACAGTCGGAGTTATTATTTTTATACACACACACACACACACACACACACACACACACACACACACACACACACACACACACTGTGACACACACACACCGACACACACACATACGCTCACACACACGCACACACTGACACGCACACACACACACACACTCACACGCCCGCACGCACACACACACACACACACACACGCGCGCGCGCACACACACACACACGTGACATGCCCACACACATGCACACTCAGTCACACACACACACACACACACACACACACACACACACACACGCACGGCGCACACACTGACTCTCTCTCTCTCTCTCTCTCTCTCTCTCTCTCTCTCTCTCTCTCACACACACACACACACACACACACACACACGCACACACACACACACACACACACACACACACACACACACACACACACACACACACTCAGTGACACTGACACACAAACACACACGCAAACCCACCAAAGTTTAATTGACATGATGCTCACTGGTTACAGACTTTTAATTTGGCAAACTTGATTATCAGTGAAAACACCCACACTGATACCTCCACCAACTGAGCTGTGTGTGTGCGTGAGAACGGGTCAATACTGTAGTAATTACTAAGTGCGGCACAGCCGGTACACTGGAGTAAGTTGGACAAAAAAACAAAAACGGAAAAACACTGAAAACAACACACACACACACACACACACACACACACACACACACACACACACACACACACACACACACAGAACACTTGCCAGTTCATTCTCAGTCAACAGATTGGGACTCCACATTCTCGAGTCAGCGACAATTGCGATAATTTGCCTTGTTACTGAAACTAACGGAATTCTTGATTCGACCAGTGGTTACACGACAGTGATCTCTTACGCCCATCTTGTCGCCGTGAAATGATGATGATGATGATGAGTTGATGCTTAATGTCCTCAGATGTCATTTGACATATTAGGGACAAGTTGTGACCAATGCCGAAGCACGGTTCAATAAAATCCACATACGTAAGGTGTATGCGTGTTTAGCTGTAACCTGCCACCTGCACTTTCGGCAGAATGACCGGGATTTTTTACGTGCTACTGCGGTAACACGGGGGTGGAACGGATACCGAAATAAGAGTCAGCACAGAAAGTCGACCCTGGAGAAGAAAATTCTCCCGCCGTTCCAGCAGGGATTCGAACCCGCGACCTTTCAATCACGAGTCCGGTGCTCTAACCACTCGCCGTGAAATGCGAGGTTTTCACTACTAGTACTACTGACTAGTGCTACGGAAAACAGCTACGTCCTCGGCCGCGCCGCGTTCCCCCTACTTCCGGCAAATCGCGTACGTAGTGGACTTGCGTACGCGATTCGCCGGAAGTAGGGGTCTCATAGGGCAAGAAAAATGACACGCGTTCCGCACACTACTTTCTGCGAAGCCTGGATAAATAAAAAGCTGGGAATGACCGTAGTTTTTTACATACAGGGGAGACTATTCTGGAGTTGAAACCTTCCTAAGGGAAGTCACTGCAGCGAACATGGCCGTGGTGCTTGTTCGCTGCCGACTCACGGGGTCAGGGTTAGGTCGTTTTGTGATCGCCCAGTCCACAAATTGTCTCCACGTCCACAGACAGCTCAGTACCCTACACTCTGTGCGTTTTCAAAGTCTTCTTCGAATCAACCGACAAGTGTATAACGTACATAAGGTAAGCAAAATGGCTAACTACTGTGGCAGTTGCATGCCAGAGAGACACCGCTGGACAGAAGCAGCTGTGTACGTAGTACTTTGTGATTACAGCGTATCGAGTTACTGAGGGGGTCAGCTGCCGTGGTTGTGGCGCCGTCCTTTGATAACAGAAGAAACGTACGCATAACTTTTTATTTATTAGCGCCAGACTGTAATATTCGTCATCAGCACACACACATACACTGCACACAGTGACTTTCCGACGCTGAATGATGAAATGGAAACAGCTTGATATAAATGATAACAAATTAAAATAGTAAGACATGTAAGTCATTTATATATTCTGACATACACATTTACATTGTAACATAAATGCAAGGGCATCATTGGTATTTTGAAATGTAATCGTTGTACGTTTTATTGTAAATTGTGCCTTCCCAAACGGTGACAAGCCTGACATTGACAAGGGTAAAATTTAAATGAGGACATACTCAGCAAAAAGTGCAAGTCATTGTTTACAGACTGCAATGTTCATGCAAATTACATTTACAGTTCTGTGCATGTCTGATGAAAATCTGAGTCCATGACATATAATTATAAATGATTATGGCACACATTAAATGCATGGCATACACAATACATGGATTTCTCTGATTATAACATGAAATTCACTATTCTAGTTACTGCTTTTAATGGTTTACTAATACAAATAATAGAGCCCAGACAGTAGGTTTGTGTGGATGACTAAGTGTAAAATAAATTTTAAAACAACAACAACAAAACAGCAAAGTTATTTAAAGTTTAATATGGATGCTGCAGCAAGTTTGCTTCTGGATGGCCATATTATATTAGTGCTGCTTGTGTTTCTTGATTATTGATATAAAAAAAATGTGGGTTATTTACTGAACAAGCATTAATGAAGTAATTGCCACCTGAGAGAGTATGTTACTTGTTAGTTTGATCAGTTGATGTCTTTTTCAGCATGTGTGTGAGACATGTATAGGAATGTTTTGGTATACATGTGTACTTGTAAAAAGTAATATGACTAGTAGTAGTAGTTGTAGTACTTAGTAAGTTAGTAGACGTGAGCCAGTTTGGCCTAGCAGTAAGGCGTTAGGCTGGTAAGTGGAAGGACCTCAATTCGATACCACTTCGGCTCTCCTTTCTCTTCAAAAAGGTCAGTTGTGGTTTGTGGACACTTGTCTTGTGACTTTGTCCATCACTTTCTACTGAAACATTAAAATGGCTCTCATCGCTGCCCATCTTAATGCAGGAATCATTCTGGTGGTGACAGTGTAGCGATAGGTATATAATCTCCCTCTTCTCCCACCTCCATTCCCCGTTCCTCCCCTTCTCCCCGTCCCTAATAAGCCTTATGGTTTCTGTAGACATTAAGCACCATGTTTACTTAGTAGACTAGTACTTGTCCCTTCAGTTGAAATTTGAATTCATGGTGTTGTTTAAAGAACAAACAAACACAATTAAGGATAATAATGTTTAGTGCCTCAGGCTTCTTCTTTTTCATGTGGTGTATCTCTGTCTGTCTGTTGTTGTTTTTTGTTTTTTTTATCTCTCTCTCTCTATATATATATTTTTTTTTTTTTAGTGCCAAAAGGTGCGCAAATGGGGGGTCGGATTTTTGACTGTCAATAAAATCTGTTTGAAACACTTTATCTTGTTGTTGCTTTGTGTGTGCGTTCATAATTGGTCAGTATCACAGTGGAAACAATATGAGCTCCAAATCTGAAGCAGCTGGAGAAATATTATTTTTTGAAAGTGAAAAGCGCCACAAAATTCGACCCCTGAAAACGGACACGCTCATGGTGAGTACTTTCGATGCTTTCGTTCACGTACATGACGAATCAAAACATTACCTCAGTTACCAATTTGCACAGAGGAGATATCGCTTTACACAGTTCATATAAAATTGATTATCTCTAAGTTTTGTTTTTGGAGTTAGAGGCTCCGAAATATTCCTCGGTCGAACGTTATGTGTGTTGAAATGTTTCGTGACCAGCATCGGCAGACAATGTAGTGAAGAACGGACTTTCTCTTTCATCGAAACTTTACTCCAGTCACTGTGGTACGTCACCGCATCAGGCGCCAATGTTTTATTTTACTGCCAAATGTCTGGGTAGTTTTAAAAAAATATTTTGCCATTCTTCATAAAATTGTTACAATAAATAACGTTCAACAATGTGTTAGATTAAACAAGCAAAAAGAAAAAAAGAAAGTTTTTGCACTTTTGCACTACTTCCGGTCAGCCATGATACACATCCGTGTCATTTGCTTTTAGCACATGGCCGCATGGAAGAGACGTTCTGATATGCGAAAGGTGTGTGGTAATATTTTTGAAGACCGTAATGTTCAACTTTATTTAAACGTTCATCACAGATTTGGCGGAGATTTAGTCAAATCTTCCAGTTATACGATGATGCTTATATTGGTATATGCCGAATCTTTTAAAAGTATCAGAATGTTAGCATAGGGAGCGAGTTTTTGTTGCTGTTGATCTAAAGTTTGTTCAGATGCTTTCGTAAATTTGTTTTCACCGAGTTTCTTACAACATGGGTGCGTGTTGAAATCATAATGTGCAACAGCAGATTGGTTATAAACAGTATATTCTGATTGTACTCTTTACATTTTTTTGCTTGCACTTAACAGTTCGTTTTGTTTACAAACTACGTCTTCAAACAAATCATCATATATGGTAGACAATTCGAATTTACACAGGTTAAAGTCGTCAAGTTAGGTGTTGAACATTACGATGACAACACGAGCTGTGGAAATAATAACGTTCGACATAATTATAGTGACTATGCCTGTCTGCCTTCCAGAGTTCTAAAAATGTAAGGTGCTGATCTTAATAGCATTATTCTTTGGCTGTGATAGTTTTAGTAATATTTATTATGATTTTTTATATTTTATTATTATTAATTCTTTCACTTTTAAGTTAACTGTTCAACTATTTTTGTCCTAGGCACCCGAGTCAACATCACCAAGAAACGCATGGATGACAGGTTGCGTGTGTGTTTTCCTGTGACACCCAAAAGCAGCAAAAGTTCCACTCACTCTTACTTGCTCCATTTTCTCTTACAAAACATTTACTTGTTTGTTAAATAATAAGTATTACTTATTTTGTTATGAAAAACAAAGTACTGTATTGTCTTATTAACATTATGTTATCCACTACAACAAAATAATGCAGCAAAAACTGTTCACATGGAAATAGTTATGTCTTTATACTTTACAGTAATAAAAAGTTACTGATTTATCATTTTCATCAAGAAACAAACAGCATTGTACATCGTGTTGAAATAGTAATGTACGACATATTTCTTACATCATTTGCTGTTTAAAATTTGAGGGGGAAAAATCATGAAATCTTTCTTGTCACATATTGTTCTATTAAAGAATTACTGTTTATGTTTCAAAATGTGTTGCTTTTTATTCATTTAAAAATGTTCAAGATTGGCTGTATGTTGAACGTTATCTATTACAACAAACTATGCGTAGCATGTTGTTCTGTGTGACCCAGAACAACAACAGTTCACTTGGTAATACTCATGTGGATCATATCTTGTTAGATCAGTTGGGTTTTCACAGTTAACTGCATGATGATGATTAGCAGCACAGTGATGTGGGCTTGTTGTAATGTGTAATGTTCAACATCATGTCACAAATCACACTGAAAGTCAAATTTCTCAGGAACGAAGAGCAGCACTGCTTTCTCCCTTTACTGGTGGATGACTTCACATGTTTTCATTCAAAAAATGCATTACTCACTCACATCCTGTCAACTTTATTTTCTAGTACCTCTGTCCTCTTTTCTTGCGCACCTTTTGGCTATATATATAATGAAAATTATTATTTATTACATATTGATCTATGTACACAAATTAAGAATCTAGGTCAAACTTAGATTTTTTTAATGGAATGTGACCAGTTGTGACATAAATGGAATTATGACTTAAGTTCTTTTTCAGTACTTATGGCCATGCAGTAATAAGAACCTATCCTTGATGACTTGACTCGCAACCATAACTTTTGCAAGGTGTAATTCATTGTATTTCAGAGCCACCAGCATGGAGACAAGAGAGGGCATATTAATAGACATCAGAATGTGACTTTTGGCAAATCATCATTATTTCAAAAGGTAAAGGGCTGGGCCAGAATTTGAACACATCGATAATGTATAATAGACTTTATATAAACTTAAAAGTTATGCAACTTTGTACTGCACTGCACATATGGTCTTACTTTAGTAAACTGCTTCCACTAAGCTTGAGGTGTGGGGTGGGGAGGGGGTCTGGGTGTAACATGCTAGTGTTGTTATCCGGCAAGCTACACTAGGCCCACTCCTGTGTCAGCTGAGTCTGGGCAGGGATGCTCCTGATGCGTAGGATCATTGGAGGGGTTTGGGTCATTATGGGACAGTGGGCCATGGGACAGGGAGTAAGCCAGTCATGTTAATTAATTAATTTGTCATAGATTGTCATAGATAATTGTTATAATTGCTTTTATCAGGACAGTAATCTTGATGAGATAGACCGCATAAAAATTCAATTTTGATGTGATATGCACAGCTTTATGTGAGTTGGATTTCTCATGTATAAATTTATTTATGAATGGCTTGCCTTACAACCATAGCTCTCTGTCTCTCCGTTTTTCTCTGTTTCTGTCTGAGTGTCTCTGTCTGTCTGTCTGTCTGTCTGTCTGTCTGTCTGTCTGTCTGTCTGTCTCTCTCTCTCTCTCTCTCTCCATCCATCCATCTCTCTCTCTCTCTCACACCCCCCCCCCCACCCCTTAATCTATATGATTGTTATTGTTTGTTTGTGTGTTGTTGTTTTAAAGAAAAATGCATTTTTTTTTAGTTTTTTTGGGGGGAGGGGTCAAAATAGAAGCCTGAATCAGTCAGTGTTTCATAATTTATTTAAATTTTGACCCTAGCAGAATTTACGTTCCACCGCAGGTTTACAGACGCATTCTTCCAGAGCGGCTATGGCATCCAGGAGCATCCAGCCTGGATCCCCAGGACATCCACGGCCTGCCCCAGGAGAAGGCTGTGACTGGCATAGACATCCTGCGTGCTATGATGACCTACATCTGGCCCAAGGGCAACCCAGCGATCAAGCTGCGTGTCATCACAGCCCTTTCGCTTCTTGTGGGAGCGAAGGTGAGTGAAGCAAAGCCTGGAGCGGGGCATGTGGGAGGGGAGGGGGCGAGGGGGGTGGGTGGGGTCAAGACCACTTGGAGGGAGCGCAGTCAGCGAAAATGGTGATTGTCCACCCAGGCTTTTTTTGTTGATGTTGTTGTTGTGATGGGTGAATACTGGGTTTAAGGTCGGCATTGGGTGGCAGCCGTGAAGACAGTAAAAATTTAATGGTGATTGTCCACCCAGGCTTTTTTTGTTGATGTTGTTGTTGTGATGGGTGAATACTGGGCTTAAGGTCGGCATTGGGTGGCAGCCATGAAGACAGTAAAAATTTAATGGTGATTGTCCACCCATGCTTTTTGTTGTTGTTGTGATGGGTGAATACTGGGCTTAAGGTCGGCATTGGGTGGCAGCCATGAAGACAGTAAAAATTTAATGGTGATTGTCCACCCATGCTTTTTGTTGTTGTTGTGATGGGTGAATACTGGGCTTAAGGTCGGCATTGGGTGGCAGCCATGAAGACAGTAAAAATTTAATGGTGATTGTCCACCCATGCTTTTTTTGTTGATGTTGTTGTTGTGATGGGTGAATACTGGGCTTAAGGTCGGCATTGGGTGGCAGCCATGAAGATGGGTAATGGTGATTGTCCACCGATGCTTTTTTGGTTGATGTTGTTGTGGTTGGTGAATAATAGGTTTAAGGTCAGCAGTGGATGGCAGCCTTGAAGACAGGTAAACTGTACTCTTGGAATAGTTGAGTTGCATGGATGTTTATTTTAAATGCTATCCTTAAAGTAATTGTATTCAGTGTTTGTGAAGGTCTGGACACTGAGAAGAATGCGAGAGCAGGCTTTTTGTGGTTGTTGTTGTTACTGTTTATACATGGATTCCTGTGGTTAGAGCATCGTCAGACAAGTATCAAGTGTCACATAAAAGGAACTCTTAAGTATCAAGCTACATGTGGGGAACAAGATGGAGGGAGATGGGGGGGGGGGGGGGAACAACAGATAAATTTATTGTGATAGTAACACTAACAGGAAGCAAGTTTTCACTGGAGCTTGATGCTTGGCCCTCTTGTCCTATGAACACGCATGCAATTTTGGAGCGGTCAGTCTATTTTTATTTTTACGCAGTTAGCACAGCTAATGTATAAAGATCATTACTAAGGCTTGTTTTCTTTGGGAATTAGACTTAGAGATCCCAGGAATTGCTGTATACATTTTTCCGGTAGGCATCAAAGCTTTTTTTCAGTGCAGCTCTGATCCTTCTGACACATGATTATGTCTGTCTGTCAGCATCATTTGTACTGTTCACATCTGTTCAGTGAGTGTGAGGTCTCACATGATTGAACAGTGTTCAGTCTGTAAACATCTGAGCTATAGAAATGTGTTTGGTTGGTTGGTTATTTGATAGTACAACTATTGTGCTTTTGGGTGGTTGGTTATTTGATAGTACTACTATTGTGCTTTTGGACAAATGATTTCCAAGTCATATTTTGGCAGTATTGAATAGACACCACATACTTCACTGAATCAGGCATAAACAGCTGTTGCACCTATGTGTACACATATGGTGAAGGCCTGAAGTGGGGGTGTTTGCATGTGGTGATGCCAACCAGTTTGGTATTGGTGTGACTGTGACCCCTTTGCAGTGAGTTACGGGCTTTTCCGAGCACTCAGTTTCATGAAATGGGAGCAGTTTAAGAGCTTGACTGGTATTTTGTTGTTTTTCTTGCTACGCTTGGAATTGCAAAAAAAACAGTTGGGTGCATAGCAGTATTGGCGGCTCAGGAGCTGTGTGAGCGTCAAGGTGGACATCTCGGGCTCCCTGTCCCAAGTAGTCCATACAGTCTTAGTGGATGTAAAGCAACAGTGAAGAAAAAGCAGTAGTCATTGGATAGAAGCTCCGCAAGCACTTCTGTTGGTGTGCCTGCTTCAGCAGCCATGTGTCATCTGCACACGACTCCTTAACCATTGTGTTGGGTGGATTTTTGTCTTCTTGCTTTTTTTGGTCCGTGACCCTTAGTTTATTTTCAGTCTGCTTCGTGAACATTCCATAATATTAATAATGGTCCATTCACACCAAAGCTGTGGTTCCTGGGCAGCTAAATATTGCACTCTTTGTCGCTTAGTGATCCTGATTTGGGGACATTTCTCATAAACATTACTGCTTGTCCACTGGCAGTTTTAGTGGTCATGGACCAGTGGGGAATTGATTGTCAAGTTCTTCAACCATAAATCACACAAATTCTTAGTCACCCTTGTGTCCCAGTCTACCACAAGTTGTACTAATATCAACTCTTACTTGGTTTTTGGTTCTGGCCAACCATGAGTCATACTAACTCTTGATTGCATTTGGGTCCTTGTAAACCCATAAGTCACACTAACGCTTGAGTGCATTTTTGGTCCTAGATCCTTGTCGACCATAAGTCACACTAACGCTTGACCACATTTGGGTTCTTGTCAACCATAAATCTTGATCACATTTGAGTCCTTGTCACCCATAAGTCACACTAACACTTGATCACATTTGAGTCCTTGTCACCCATAAGTCACAATAACACTTGATCACATTTGAGTCCTTGTCACCCATAAGTCACACTAACACTTGGTCACATTTGAGTCCTTGTCACCCATAAGTCACACTAACACTTGGTCACATTTGAGTCCTTGTCATCCATAAGTCACACTAACTCTTGATCACATTTGGGTCCTTGTCAACCATAAGTCACACTAACACTTGATCACATTTGAGCCCTTGTCACCCATAAGTCACACTAACTCTTGATCACATTTGGGTCCTTGTCAACCATAAGTCACACTAACACTTGATCACATTTGGGTCCTACTCCTAGATCCTTGTAAATCATAAGTCACACTCACTCTTTGTTGCTTGATCATGTTAGTCTAATTGTCCACTGTTGTTGTGTGTTTTTTTGCTTTGGCTGCTAGGTTGTGAATGTTCAAGTACCCTTCATTTTCAAACATGGGGTGGACTACTTGAACGACTCGAACAACTTCCTTCACCTGAACGATCCCTCTGGCACCATGGTCACTGCAGCTGTTGCTATCATGCTTGGATGTGAGCACTTGTTACAAACATACAACACAGCGTAACATGCCAGGTGTTGTGAATGCTATGGAACAACCAAAATGATTGACAGGTTTTACTGTGTAGCAGTGGAGGGTTTGTTTCTTCTTTTGCTTAATAGTTGCTACACTCTGATGGTTTCTGTGCACACTCATCTTGTGTGTGAATGTGTGTGTGTGAGAGAGAGAGAGAGAGTGTGTGTGTGTGTGTGTGCATGCATGTGTGTGTGTGTGTGAGAGAGAGAGAGAGAGAGAGAGAGAGAGAGTGTGTGTTTATGTGAATGTGTGTGTGTGTGCATGCGTGTGTGTGTGTGAGAGAGAGAGAGAGAGTGTGTGTGTGAGTGTGTGTGTATGTGTTGATGTACCCTGGCATACATTTTTTTTTAAAGTATAGCTGTTTGTAAGCTGTCATAAATTTTGTGTTGGTGTTCCTATTTTTATTGTAATTATTATCATATATGTATATATATATGTCATTATAGTGCTTACACTGTTATAGTTTATATCAGTATTCTTTTGTTTATGAATGGTGTTCTCAATTTTCATTTATATTTGAATTTGATCTGTTATGTTCTATGCTTGCCTTTGAGCTGCTGGGTCAATGCTTTTTGAATTTCCTGTATTTTCATTGTAGTGCTGGAATGGTGTGATTATTGAAACACTACCATTTTTTTGCTTGATCTGAGACATTTCTTCCTTCTCTCTCTCTCTCTCTCTCTCTCTCTCTCTCTCTCTCTCTCTCTCTCTCTCTCTCTCTCTCTCTGTTCCCTGCCCCCCTTCTTCTTCTTCATGTTAATATTCAGTAGAATTAGAAAAAGAAAGGTCAGTTATTAGAATTTCCCACTGGTAGTGAAGTATCATAATAAAAATATAAAAAAGCATTTAAAATAGTTGTTGCTGAGGCCACTGGACTCAGCATTCCTGGGTGATTGTGTAAAACACCGGGACATTGCTTTTTTTTGTGTTCTCTGTTTTCTTTTGTCTATGTTGTTTTAATTTCGGAAGGTCACCAAACAGACTGCTGAGATTTTCTAGCGTAAAGTTGTTTCTGGTGAATGTGTGGCCACTCTTGCCATTAAGGCAGTGTGCGCCCACTGCTGCAGTTTAGGGTCATGTGTGTTCTGCAAGTCTCCCATGGGAAGGAACTGCACCAACAGCCCAAATTAATTAGCAGTGAAAGTGTTAAATTATGTGGACCATTTTCCTTGTGGTATTTAAGAAAATTTCAATGCAAGGAACAAGAAGCAAACAGTCAACAACATCCAGTGGCTGTATCAGCAACCAACGGGTCGCACGAAAACCCAGTGGCACTGACCTTGTGTGTTTGACACTCTGGTGGTTTCAGACGGCATAGCCAGAGCTACAGCAGCTGGGTTCAATGAACTGCGGAATGCTGTGTTTGCCAAAGTCGCTCAGAGCTCCATCCGACGTTTGGCACAGAATGTCTTCCTCCACCTTCACTCCCTGGACCTCAGCTTCCATCTGGCGCGGCAGACAGGGGCCTTGTCTAAAGCAATTGACCGAGGAACCAGGTCTGTTTGAGCACATGTGTGACTGTCAAGGGTTCATGTGGTCTTTACAGTTTGGGGGAAAACTGAGGTGCCTTTTTCCGAGCCTGAAAAGTTTTGGGAAAATGGTGTTTTGGTCATTGTCTTGGATTGTTTGGTGATATGATAAAGAGCAGCCAGATATATGCAATATGTAAACAGAAATATTAGCACATTTTTTTTTTACTTTCTCAGACCAGCTTGCACCCTTGCTTCGGGTCCCCTTTAACAGGAACAAAAAGCATCTGAAAATTAGACTGTTCAACCGTTGTGCATGCTTCTGAGAAGGTCCTCCACTTAAAAGATCCTTCAGCAGTTGGAAATCAAGCAAGAGAAGTAGGATTTTCAAAAATGACCAGGCAGGATTTATTGATATCTCATCATTACATTATTAGTGATAACCACCTAATTATAGCTTATACACTGATAGGACTGGGTGGCACTGTTCTTGCAGCTGTTGTAGCCTTACCCACGTAAGGCAACCCAAATTTCTTGCAAAGGATTAACCCATTCACTGCCCTAAGGATGTCATACAACATCCTCACCAAAGTGTTCCCATTTTGGCTGAAAAGGGGTTGGTTCCCATTTTTGCTGAAAAGGGCACCATTTCATATATATATATGTCTTCAAGGGCACCATTTCATATATATATATGTCTTCCCACTTGAAATGTTGAACCGAAACTTTTTCATACAGGACAAATTTAAGAAAATGAACATTTTTGGATAGGTTTATATTCTCTTTCGGACTAGTCTTCAGAGAAAATTGTACCACCACATTCTTTGGCAGGGAAAGGAAAATGATTCTAGGCAAATGCTAAAGTGTAAAATAATGCACTGACTGTATAATTGAAAATAATAAATGGGCTGTTGGAATGGGGTAGTGCATGCGTGGGGGTGTTATCGACTGTGTTGTGTTTGTTGTGTATATATAATTTGTTTTTGTTAAGAGGACTTTAAGAGGTTTGCTGACAAAGAATTTTTTGATGTTTGATCTCGTTTCAGGGGTATCAATTTTGTGCTGAGTGCTCTGGTGTTCAACGTTGTGCCAACTCTTTTTGAAGTCTCACTAGTCAGTGCTATTTTGGTAAGCTTCTTTGATACATTTTGCACCATGTTGCTTTATTTTTGTGAACTCAGAATCTTTCCCTCTCTTTTATGCTCTTCCAGACTCACTCAAATACTGTGAATGATGTGTGTGCATAATTAAATTTGCAAAAGGGATACCTGGCAGTGCAATTTTCAGAGGATGTGAATGGTTATAGGCCGATTTGTGTCCAGCATTTTGCAGTGCTCCATGTACAACTTTAACAGCTACTTTAACAGCTACTGTGGCTGGTTTGCATTATGTGCATCAAATACAGTAGAGTTACAGATAATGTAAATGAGAGACCACCCTGATGAAAGACCACCCCAATGAGAGACCACCCTGATTAAACTGAAAGACCACTGTCATAAGAGACCACCCTGATGAAATTGAAAGAGCACCCTGATGAGAGAGCACCATTATGAAAGACCACCTTAGGAGAGACCATCCTTTTAAGAGCACCTTGATGAAATTGAAAGAGCACCCTGATGAGAGAGCACCATTATGAAAGACCACCTTAGGAGAGACCATCCTTTTAAGAGCACCTTGATGAAATTGAAAGAGCACCCTGATGAGAGCACCATTATGAAAGACCACCTTAGGAGAGACCATCCTTTTAAGAGCACCTTGATGAAATTGAAAGAGCACCCTGATGAGAGCACCATTATGAAAGACCACCCTTAGGAGAGACCATCCTGTTAGGACTAGAGCACCCTGATGAAACTGAAAAACCACCGCTTCTCTTTAGCTTGATTTCTGGTGTGGTCTGGAAAGGGGAAGCTTGGCTGTATTGTGTGGTCAGAATATGGCAGGGCCATTTTGCTGTGAGTGCCTCTGTGTGGCTGTTTGCAGTATTACAAGTGTGGAGGGGGCTTTGCCTTGGTGACGCTGGGCTGCATCTCGACCTATGCAGCGTTCACCCTGATCATCACCCAGTGGAGGTAAGCACATCCCCGTTCTTCATTTCCTTGCTTCCGTTTGGCCTGCCAAATGCTTGTGGAAGTGTTTGCTGTGCTGCTGGACACCGCCCCCCACCCCCCACCCCCACCCCCCCGACATTTTTTTGTTTTGTGTGTAAACATTTTCTTTGTCTGCTGTTCAGCAATTCACACACCTGCATGCTACCATTGAGACTCCTCAGGGGTAGGAATTCCCTGAAACTTTTTTTGACTGGTTTTTCACTGGTGACCACAGTGACCTCAAACTTTACTGGACCCAATGATTTTCAGTGGTCCGATAAAGCAGGGGAATCACTAGCATAGGAGAGAAACAAACCAGAGACAGGTGGGGACTCTTTTTTAGATAGACTAGAGACAGATGGGGACTGTTTTAAGATAGACTAGAGACAGACGGGGACTGTTTTTAGATAGACTACAGACAGATGGGGACTGTTTTTAGATAGACTAGAGACAGATGGGGACTTTTCTGAGACAGACTAGGGACAGATGGGGACTGTTCTGAGATAAATGTTTTTTCTGTGTTCTCATGGCTTCTGTGGTATGTTGGATTTGATCACTTTCCACAGCCACTGCCCTTCACTCCTTAAAGTACTCAGGGGTATGGACCGCGGAGCGAAAGATGTTTTTATTGCTGGAGCATGGGCTGAGGAAAGGCAGTCGACATTTCTTATTACACTTGCTAGTCTGCTGGACCAGTGGAAGGGAACATTTCACTGGGCCACTGGCAGTATTAGAGGTCGTGGACCGCCGGACCGGTGGAAACTTTGAGCCCAGTTCACCATAGCTCAAAGCAGTCACACATACATACTATGTGAGACTTTTTTCATCTTTTTTTTTTCTTTCCATCTTCTTCTCCAGATACAAGATTATGGTTTGTTCTAGTGCTGATCATTTTAAACAAAGTATAAGAACCTGTCTCGTAAGAAAAAACAAACAGAAGATGGATGAAGTTGAGAAGCGTGCATGCCTTACGGACCGGTAGTCCCTGATGCTCCTGTTGAATGCTTTCAGGACCAAGTTTCGGGTGATCATGAACAAGGCAGATTCAGAAGCTGGCAACAAAGCAGTTGACTCCCTCATCAACTATGAAACAGTCAAGGTTTGTTGGACATTTGTTGTCTGAGGCTGTGGTTACTGAAAAATATATTGTTACAATTCTAGTTCATAGACCTCTTGCATTCTTCTTTTTTTTCGTGGGCTTTTTTCCTTTTGCCTGAATTTCATTTGACATCTTGCGCAATGTGATTCCCAACTGCCTATGGAACATCATATGACCTCTTGCATGCAGTCACATTCCCTACATTTGATGTGGAGCAGTAGCCTTGAAAGTGAACATTTCTGGTTAGCTTAAGTAGCCAGTGTTACACTGTTCCCGGGAGGAAATGTCAGCATCAGTGCAAGTTCTCTTAGCAGGGAAAGGGTTGATAGCAAATTATCATTGGCAGGGAAAGGGTTGATACTCATTAATCCTGTGCAAGAAATTCAGGTCGCCTTACCTGGGTAAAGCTGCAGCCACCACAAAGGTATGGCAGCCAGTGCTTAGGATTTTTAATGGGCACGCAGATGTTATGCTTGTGACTGCACACGGGGGCTGTACGAACACTGTAAGAGAGTCTGCACTGAAAGTTGGCCCAAGGACGAAAATCTCTTGCCTCACCAGGGAGTCAAACCTGCGTCAGTATTGCACCTGGCTTTTCTGTCTAACGCTCCACCAGCCGAGCCACATTCCACCCCAGTTGGTGTACCTGTCACCCATTTGTGTGAAAGCAGTCACAGGAAACACACTCATAAGGACTTTGCATTCTCAACCATGAATGAATGCCGTCTTCTGTTCCTTAAAACTGGAAAAAAGTTCTTTTGCATCAGAGCCTTTTATGTAACTGTAAGATGATTATGGATAATGTCTGTGTTTGTTCTTAGCCCTTGGTTCAATTTTGAGAATATGTTTCCAAGACTTCCAGGTTGCGTCAAAAAGAGAAATGTATAACGTACCACCAGACTCATGAGATGGCAATGTTTTGTGTTCGAACTTTCAGAAGCAAGGAGCAAAAAAAGTGGGCTATATACCTGCAGCATTATTGGAATACACTGTTCTGTGACTTCTGCTGTCAAAATTGAAGGAAGCTGAAGTGAAGAAGCATCAGGCAAAGTTGGGTCTTTGGTTGGGTCCCCTTTAAGTGAGAAAGTGGGATGTGTGACAGCATTGTGCCTCAAGGTGGTCGTTGAAAGCAAGTGCTGATTTGTTTGTTGCCAAATCACTTGTCAGCATTGTGGTTGTGTTCACAGTATTTCAACAATGAGAAGTACGAAGCGGAGAAGTATGACGTGCAGCTGCAGAAGTACGAGAAGGCATCACTGAAGACCACCACAAGCCTGGCCCTCCTCAACTGGGGCCAGAATGCCATCTTCAGCGTCGGCATCACTGCTGTCATGATCATGGCCGCCAACAACATCATGGCAGGTGAGCGCCGACCAAAGAACTGTGTGTGTCAGAAACTGGGGTATATGTGTGTAAAAAAATGTGTACCTGACACCACCACCACTATCCAGCCTTCCCCCAAGAACAAAAAGTAAAGGCAATGTTTAAAAAAATCCCCCCTTTTTTTTTCTTTTTTCAATACTTATTAATTCCTTGAGGGAAATATGGGTTTGGCTTATCTGGATAATGCTGCTGCAGCCACAAGTGCAGCACTACCTGTTCCTATCCGTGTGCGCAGTGTTTTCATGTGTTCAAACAGTGGTCTGGCTACCAGTGTTTGGGATTTTTAATGTGCATACGCATGTTGATGCACGCAATTGTACACATGGGTTGTACAGACACTGTAATAGTCTGCATGTGTAGGGGAGTGGGGTTGGGGAGTTGAGGGGAAGCAGGTTGGAAGCATGGATGAAGAGTCACAAGTCAGAGGTTGCTATAACAACTTTTATTTGTACACCAACCAACCAGGAAACAGTGTCTCTTTTATTTGTACACCAACCAACCAGGAAACAGTGTCTGTATTGGAAAAGACACAAGCAAACAAAACATTTAGAACATGAAAGCAAATGTAAAGTATAAACAACAGCAATTACTAATCTAATAAATACAGTAACCATGTAGTTTACCTGTGGGTTACTATAATACATGACAAAATGATTAATAATCAAGCACATAAATCGTGTGCTTGACTTACACTTAAAACCTGTATCTCTCAGAGTCGCGGTGAGTATACAAGAGACGGCCAGTCAATTAACTGATGAAATCTCAGTATAATAGTATACAATAAAGTAACAGTGAAAATATACGGATTACCAAGCTCATTCTTAACTAAACAGGAAGAGAGATAATTGTTACAGCAGTTCCACTTCAGCACACAACGAGATGGATAGTGACACGGGTGGCAGTTGGAACCATGCCATAAGCGGGAGGAAGTCAGTCATAAACTGACTGGCTCCAGCCTCGTCAAATTACTCAAAGCGTTACAGCATGTTACTGTTACTGACTAGCAGAGCATATCCGGCTGTGAACAACGTCATCAAGAATCTAAACTGAGGGTAGCGCATCAAGAATCTAAACTGCTGATCTGGCTGCGCCTGTCTGCTCGGTTAGTGAACAGAGACAATTTTAAGACCTAATTGCCACCACTGACGCGCATCACCGGCCAGTTCGGGTACATGCACAAAGACCCGGAAAGGGTTTACAATCTAAGCAGAGTGAAAGTCTGCGTGCCCAAGACTCGGCCACACAAAAGCTGGATCAAAACAGAAATAACATGTCTCACAGTTTATACAATCACCCCTATGTACTACACCATATTCAACTAGTAAACTGAACATTCCACAACTATGAAGTCAACATCTTCAAAGTGTTAGCCATGATATACCACCGATTTTGTGTAGAAACATAGATCGGTAGGAAACTAAACATATAAGTTATGCTGCACAGAGATCTGCACAGCCACACTGACAAAGTATCCATACTTTAGAGGGATAACTTTGCATCGGCAAAGCATCACTCAAACTGAACATCCAACCATGGCAGCATAACATACTAGCTACATATCAGCTAACCAGGGTTACATTTTGGAAACCCCGGTCATCCTGTGGCATAAAGGCTTAACATTCAAAAGCACAAACAAGGTACTCTGACGCTATAGCGGCTGCAACCAGGCGGCAATCTAACACCGAAATTACCCACGTATTCAAGAACCAAAATCAAAGCACGTTGTGAACATGGTAACATTATAAACATACATTATTTACATCAATAAGAAACAACAGAACAACAAGCCATAGAAAAATAACTACTCACAGGCTCTCCCCTGTGATGAAAACATGAACACCGGCTGCAACAGTAAACAAACAACCTGCCTCTGCAGGGACACTGGGGGGAAAGGGACGTTGCCGGCCCAGCACACAACTTTTAACACCTTAGATAATTAGGCTATAACCCCCCACCCGATCAAAAAGGAAAAGGACCGGAAAAAAAGGTTATAGGGTCATGGCCCAGAACATGTATACAATACACTCGGTTACACATGGAAAATTGACCTCTGATAGAAAAATCCATTGCTGCACAGGCCAGATGCACATAACTGGCAAATAGATTTTCTTTCAAGTTCAAGAAGATTGAGATGATGGGTCAGGTGGGCCAGCTCTGTCACCTGTGCTGTTCTACATTTTTGTTGCTGAATAGTGTGTTCAGTTGGTGTTTGTTGGTGGAGGAGGTGTGTGTGTGTGTGTGACTGATTTTTGTTGCTGAATAGTGTGTTCAGTTGGTGTTTGTTGTTGGAGGAGGTGTGTGTGTGTGTGACTGATTTTTGTTGCTGAATAGTGTGTTCAGTTGGTGTTTGTTGCTGGAGGTGTGTGTGTGTGTGTGACTGTGTGTATTGGCCGATGCAAAGTTGCTTCCTTTCACCCTTTTTGTGCCAAGTAATTCTCAGCAAGTTCCTTCCCCTAGCCCAAGTAATATTTGGGCTGATAGATGCAAAGTTGGGTTGGTTCTGGAGAAAAAATGGAGAAAAGTGCTTACATTTTGACAGTTGACAGTACAGTGCTAACATCACTCTTTGATGCAGTTTCACTCTTCTGACTGTTGGGAGTGTGTTTGTGCTGGTGTGGGGACTGTTGGGAGTTTGTTTGTGCTGGTGTGGGGACTGTTGGGAGTTTGTTTGTGCTGGTGTGATGACTGTTGGGAGTTTGTGTGTACAGGTGTGATGACTGTTGGGAGTTTGTGTGTACAGGTGTGATGACTGTTGGGAGTTTGTGTGTACAGGTGTGATGACTGTTGGGAGTTTGTGTGTGCAGGTGTGATGACCGTTGGGAGTTTGTGTGTGCAGGTGTGATGACTGTTGGGAGTTTGGATGTGCAGGTGTGATGACTTTTGGGAGTTTGGATGTGCAGGTGTGATGACTGTTGGGAGTTTGTGTGTGCAGGTGTGATGACTGTTGGGAGTTTGTGTGTGCAGGTGTGATGACTGTTGGGAGTTTGGATGTGCAGGTGTGATGACTGTTGGGAGTTTGCATGTGCAGGTGTGATGACTGTTGGGAGTTTGGATGTGCAGGTGTGATGACTGTTGGGAGTTTGGATGTGCAGGTGTGTTGACTGTTGGGAGTTTGTTTGTGCAGGTGTGATGACTGTTGGGAGTTTGTGTGTGCAGGTGTGATGACTGTTGGGGTTTGTGTGTGCAGGTGTGATGACTGTTGGGAGTTTGTGTGTGCAGGTGTGATGACTGTTGGGAGTTTGTGTGTGCAGGTGTGATGACTGTTGGGAGTTTGTGTGTGCAGGTGTGATGACTGTTGGGAGTTTGTGTGTGCAGGTGTGATGACTGTTGGGAGTTTGTGTTGCAGGTGTGATGACTGTTGGGAGTTTGTGTGTGCAGGTGTGATGACTGTTGGGAGTTTGTGTGTGCAGGTGTGATGACTGTTGGGGGTTTGTGTGTGCAGGTGTGATGACTGTTGGGGGTTTGTGTGTGCAGGTGTGATGACTGTTGGGAGTTTGTGTGTGCAGGTGTGATGACTGTTGGGGGTTTGTGTGTGCAGGTGTGATGACTGTTGGGAGTTTGTGTGTGCAGGTGTGATGACTGTTGGGGGTTTGTGTGTGCAGGTGTGATGACTGTTGGGGGTTTGTGCAGGCATGAGGACTGTTGGGTGTGCAGGTCTGATGACTGTTGGAGTTTGTGTGTGCAGGTCTGATGACTGTTGGGAGTTTGTGTGTGCAGGTGTGATGACTGTTGGTGTGTGTCTGATGACTGTTGGAGTTTGTGTGTGCAGGTGTGATGACTGTTGGGAGTTTATGTGTGCAGGCACGATGACTGTTGGGGACTTGGTGATGGTGAATGGACTGCTGTTTCAGTTATCACTGCCCCTCAACTTTCTGGGGTCAGTATATCGTGAAGTGCGGCAGTCCCTCATCGACATGAACACCATGTTCAAACTTCTCAGCCTCTCCACCAGCATCAAGGTGTGTTTTGAGTATGATACAAATTGCCATTCTCATGTGCATCCAACCATCTCTACTTGCGTTCATGCATTGGACTCTTCTAACCCCCATGTTACGGGAGCAAGGGTCGTACCTATTTTCGTAAGGGGTTGTTCTGTTCAGAGAGGTCATTCTGGTCTATAAAAATAAAAATAAAAAAGCAGAAGAAAGGATGCACAGTGAGATGAAAAGAAGGGCAGCTCAGTGATTTCAACAGTTAGTACATCATAGCTGCTCAGTCTATAATCTGTCTTGAATGTGTGTGTGTGTGTGTGTGTGTGTGTGTGTGTGTGTGTGTGTGTGTGTGTGTGTGTGTGTACACATGTGCATCTACGTGTGTGTACATGTGTGTGCATGTACACTTGTGTTTGCGTTTACACATATATGTCCATATGACATGTATATACATGCATGTTTGTATGTGTACTCACACACATGTCTGTGTGCATGCATGCCTGCGTGTGTCCACCAATGCCTTGTGTCTTTTGATCGGGACGCACCATTAGCATGCTGCGTTCATGACAGATTTCCATGTGTGTGTTCATGGTGGTGACGTTGAATGCTGATAGCCTTAACACATGTGTCATCACATAAATTCCGCTTGTGTCTGTGGTGTCAGAGCGATGTTGGAGCGCCCGTGCTGCAGATCGACCCCCCAACGTCCACCATCACCTTTGAAGATGTGTACTTTGAGTACGTCCCCGGACAGAAAATTCTGCAGGGGATGACATTCAGCGTGCCTGCTGGGAAGAAGATTGCCATCGTTGGAGGCAGTGGTTCTGGGTGAGTCAGCTGCTTTCTTTTTATTTTTATTTTTTTATTTTTTACTACTTTCTTTCTTCCGATGGGTGGACGTTGTCTTGCACATTTGCTGATTCAGCTGGTGCGGGGTGTATATTTCGTGGGTACTGTGGTTGCTTTCACATAGGGAGTAATTGCTTTCACGTAGGCAGTAATTGTAGATCAGTGTTCCGTGGTGTTCACTTTGGCTGCACTGAATGTTGGGATGGGAGGTGGTGATGGTGGGGGCAGGGAGGGTTGTTCATGCTGTCACATGCATGTTGCTAGATGTGTGTTTGTCGCTTCACCACACATGCAACAAGTAACATTAACAAGTAATCAGCTTGATGCATATGTTTTCTTTCCCCAGCTTTATTTTTATTTTTGCGTAAGTGAATAATTTAGTATTTTCAGAGTATATTATCATGGTACTTTTTCTTCCTTGATATGATCATTTCCCACTTTTAGTCAAATACTTTAATGCATTGATTGTGCTGAGAATGTGTGTGGGGTGGGGGGGGTTGTAGGTATAAATAAAAAATCCTTTATGATAGGGAACTAGCATGCGTATGATGGAGGTAAGAGACAGCTGTATACCGTTTCCAAGCAAGTCAGCAATAGTACTCCAGTTGTATTAGTTTTCAGCAAGTCAGCAAAAGTACACCTGTTGTATTATTTTTCAGCAAGTCAGCAATAGTACTCCAGTTGTATTAGTTTTCAGCAAGTCAGCAAAAGTACACCTGTTGTATTATTTTTCAGCAAGTCAGCAATAGTATGCCTGTTGTACTCTTTTTCAGCAAGTCAGCAATAGTACACCTGTTGTACTCTGTTTCAGCAAGTCAACAATAGTATGCCTGTTACACTCTTTTTCAGCAAGTCAGCAATAGTATGCATGTTGTACTCTTTTTCAGCAAGTCAGCAACAGTATGCCTGTTATATTCTTTTTCAGCAAGTCAATAATAGTACTATTGTACTCTTTTTCAGCAAGTCAACAGTAATATGCCTGTGGCACTGTTTTTCAGCAAGTCAACAGTAACATGCCAGTTGCACTGTTTTTTCAGCAAGTCAACAATAATATGCCTGTTGCACTGTTTTTCAGCAAGTCAACAATAGTACGCCTGTTGTACCGGTTCTATGACCCTCAGGCAGGACGCATCCTGATCAACGGACAAGACATCCATCATGTGGACCTGGACAGCATGAGGCGGGCAGTGGCCGTGGTGCCCCAGGTCAGAGTCGTCCTTGTCCCTTTCTTTCTTTGCATTCCTTATCTAAAACCTTCAGGTTCACCCAGTGTTGGGTGAGAAGGTTGTGTGTGCAGCTGTTTACCCACACCGGTGACACATCTGACTTTTCTGTCAGTAGGTGGAGTTCTGTTAGTTGAGGAGCGGTAGGAGTCATTCTTGGGGAGAGGGAAATGTCCAGATTTGTGTTTGAGTACTTTCCAGAGCAGTTTTGGGGGTAACACTAACAGCTTTGTGAAAAACGTTCAGTTTCTGGGGTCTTGCCCCCTGACCCCCACCAGGGTCATTGCCCCTGGACCCCACCTGGGGATTTCTACAGCCCCCAGACCCCCACCTTCAGTTTTCAGCCCAAATTGATATTTCTGAATTTGATGTCTGACCTGTACATGCATTGATACATACAAACGCAGTGTTGCCTGCCGCTCTGGTAGCTGCACTCTGACTCTAATTCTGACACGTGTGTTATTGGTCTGACTCTAATTCTGACACGTGTGTTATTGGTCAGACTCTAATTCTGACACGTGTGTTATTGGTCTGACTCTAATTCTGACATGTGTTATTGGTCAGACTCTAATTCTGACGTGTGTTGTTGGTCAGACTCTAATTCTGACATGTGTGTTATTGGTCTGGCTCTAATTCTGACATGTGTTATTGGTCAGACTCTAATTCTGACATGTGTGTTATTGTTCTGACTCTAATTCTGATGTGTGTTATTGGTCTGTTCTAATTCTGATGTGTTTTATTGGTCTGAATCAGATTTTTACATGTGTTAATGGTCTGACTCTAATTCTGACATGTGTCATTGATCACTTCATGGATGGGTGACCATTGCATGCAAGAATCTGACACAGAATGACTGCTAGTTTTTGCACCCACACACACACATACTTCATGTATTCATATATATACACTTCATGTATTGTTTAAAAGGCATACTGTGACTGGCATGAGAGAGTTCTTAAATCTGTTCGTCTTACAAAGGGGGCAGCTAAGACGACGACCTGATGGGAGAGTAGTAAATTCCTTGTGTAAAATATGGTCCTGCTTCATTAAAATAGATACAAAATAGCTCACTGACAAGGAAGCAAAATCAAAGTGGGACAATGTACTAAACATGAACTCAGAACTTTTCTTACCTGGCCGATGGGAGACAAGTGCAAGAAAGTTGTTGTAGCGTTCCGAAGCTGAACACGCTGGGGGTCACCTGGTACGTGCGGTCGTGTGTGGACAGATGCATTCCACAGGATGAGAGGATTGCATAGTGGACCGTTTTTATTACCTGCCATGTGCTGTCTTTGGAGAATTTATCCCCATTTCTGGAGGGGTGATGCCGTTATGCTAGGAGCTTATCATGGCTGAAGACAGTCCCCACATAACTAAGCGGCACTATAATAATAATAATGAATACTTAGAGCGCCTAACCCACACAGGCCTTAAGCACTTACACATTCTTTACAAATACATATTGTCAAAATTCAACGCATACAACATGAATGCACACACACACACGCACCCATGAACACACACAGACTTGCACACACAGGCACACACACACACACACACACACACACACACACACACACACACACACACACACACACACACACACAAACATGCACGCACACACACACACAAAATACACACACACAAGTCGCATATCAGGGCAATAAGACTGAAGAAAAGTTGTTGTTTTAAAGAGAAAGGTTTTCAAGGAAGATTGAAAAGAGCTGACAGAGGTAGAATGACGGACAGAAACAGGGAGTTTTACTAGCAACAGGTTAGTATGGCCTTGGTGTTCTTGAGGGTGTCAGCATGTTGCGATGCAGCCCAACCCATGGCAGGCACCATTCCGAACACATGAAAGGTTCAAAAGAAATAACGCTGTTTATGAGGATAAAACTCAACGTGGGAATTTTCGGGGTAATCCCCTTTATCAAGCTGCAAAATGACACTTAAACAACAGTTAAACGGTGAAAAATGATGAAAAATGAGATGAAGAGCTAAGCCGCTTATCTGTTATAATTAAACCACTTGAACCTTTTATGTATTGCGATCTTGTTTTAGAATGCTAGCAGTCATTCTTGTTTCAGATTATTGTCCGTTCCACCCGTTCCATAAACTTCTGCCAGGCTTTTCGTTTCACAGACTTTGGGAAAATCAATATCGTCCTGGTGTTTTTGTTTTCCAGGACTGCGTCTTGTTTCATGACACAGTCTTTCACAACATTCACTACGGCAACCTGACCAAGGGTGAGGAGGATGTGTATGAGGCAGCAAAGATGGCTGAAATTCATGACGCCATCATGACCCGATTCCCGGACAAGTACGAAACGCAGGTTGGGGAGCGAGGGTTGAAACTGTCAGGTATGGAGACACCTTATTTCAGTTCAGAATTAGTAAGGGAGGCTGGGGTGGCACTTAGGCTGACTGATTTGTTTCTCATTACCTAGAGCACTAAAGAATAAATAAAGAAAAGGAAGAAAGCACTATTGTTGCAGAAATTTGTGTAGTAGTCCATGTCAGTAGGCTGTTTTCAGCTGGGCTGGGCGCATACTCATTTTGAGATTACTGTGAAAACCGTGCCATTGTTTTTCCTATCAAGCATGTGTGTGTGTGTGTGTGTGTGTGTGTGTGTCTGTTGTGGGGGGGGAGGGGGGGCTCTTTTTATTGAAAAAAAGAAGAAGAAAAGGGTAGCTCAGTGGTTGTGACTGGTTCTTCATGTTAGCGGAGGGTTCACTGTAAGGAGTTCTGCTGGGGGTAGGGGTGGGGGGCACTTTAATTTGAAAAACCCCCAAAGCAAACAGTAGCTCAGTGGTTGTGACTGGTTCTTCATGTTAGCGGAGGGTTCACTGTAAGGAGTTCTGCTGGGGGTAGGGGTGGGGGGCACTTTAATTTGAAAAAACCCAAAGCAAACAGTATCTCAGTGGTTGTGACAGGTTCTTCACAGTAGTGGAGGGTTCACTGTAAGGAGTTCTGCTATCACTTTAATTTGAAAGGGTAAAAAAGGAAGAAAATGTTAGCTCAGTGGTTGTGACAGGTTCTTCACAGTAGTGGAGGGTTCACTGTAAGGTGTTCTGCACAGGTGGAGAAAAGCAGAGAATTGCCATTGCCCGTGCCATCTTGAAAGACACGCCCATCCTGGTGTATGACGAAGCCACATCATCACTGGACACTATCACTGAGCAGGTACGGAGGCTGGTGCTGGACATCTTCACTGGCATTTTCACAAGGGTCATTCAGTTGATTTCAGTGGTAAAGTAATTGTTTGAGGAGTATGGTTGGGTGAGTAACTTGTTTTTTTTATGCCCAGTCAACGAGTACAGTTTTATCAGCGTGAGTATGGAAAACACAACCCAAGTTGTTCATGTTCATGGATCGGTTGTGTGTTTGTGTAAGTATATGCACAGTGGAGGGTTACCTGCTGGAAATGACCATCTCCTTTCTTTCTGACAGTAGAGAGTTTTGGCTGGTAAATCCAAAATGCAAAAAGGAGAAGAAATGGGGAAAGTATTATCACAGCAGTTCTGGTAACACCGTTGTGCTTTCAAAAACAGTCTTCCCTTCTGTCACTCAAACACCACAAAGGAAAGCAGCTGACCCAGTTGTTTTCTGCCTTCTTTCTTTACTTTTCTGATAAATTCTTGGACAGTCAGACATTTTGAAAGTGGGGTGAACAGGCCAGGAAAGTCTGGGATAGTGGCGTTTTTGGTCAAGGTTTGAAAAGTTTGTGAATTTGATGATGGTCAGCAGATAGTGTACAGAAGGGGGATTTCATTTGGGGAAGAAGAGGGGAAAAAACAACACAAAAATGGAGACCAAACGATGGATGGTGAAAGGAAAAATACAAAATGTTGTGAGCTTAAAACCGCTCCCAGCCAAATGGTATATATGTAACTGAGCAGTGACTTGATCTTGGAAAATGGTCTGTAAGAGTGTGAATTATGATAGATAATCAGTCTTGAACACCAAGTCAGCAGTGACGGATGTATCGGGGCAAAAGAAGAACCCTTGGAAGTAAAACTCTTGCGTAAACCCCGAATTGAAAAAGGACATAATTTATGTCAGTCATATTAATGCATGTGATACTGTTTATTTCACAATACATTATAATTGATGTCAGTCATATTAATGCATGTGATACTGTTTATTTTAATCGCCCTGATATAACCATCCTGGTTTACTGGGCATAAAACACCAACTTACTGTTCATTTTACATTTACATTTTATAAGTAATGTATATTCAGTTTAATAATACCTGTGCTATTAACCATGCCTGTACATTGTTGCACACTCTTAAATGGTCAATGTTTTATACATGTAGATTTTGTTATTTATGTGCGGCACCACCATTTTCCATTCAGTGGAATAAAGAAATATTTGACTCGACTAACTCGACCGTTCAGTTTACCTGCCATGTCTTGCAGAACATCCTGGAGGCTCTCAGGCGAGTGACCAAAGGGCGGACCACCATCGTCATTGCTCATCGACTCTCCACAGTGGTGGACGCGGATGAAATTCTGGTCTTGCAGGACGGCCAGGTGGCAGAGCGTGGGACCCACTTTGAGCTGATGGCCAACCCCGTCAGTCTCTACCAGGAACTGTGGCACAAGCAGTCGGCTGTGCCTGACTGTGTGGCCAGCGCCGCGAATCCTAACGGGAGTGGAGATGAGGCTGTGATAGATGAAAAGAATTCAATACCTCACTCCCACTGAGGGTGGAGGTGTATGTAAATTGTAACAGGTGAATGTGGTGTGTGTTTTGTTTGTTGCTGTTCTGTAACAGAGGTGGAAAATCAGTATGCCAACCGAGTTGTGAACATAAAATAATATTTTATTCATCCCAGTGGGAAATTTGCAGCATAATCCAGTCCTCATGCAGTTAAACATTAAACAGAAATAAAATTGCTTGTGACGGCTCAGTCTCACACAGGTGCTGATGCATGCGATTTGCAACCAGGCTGTACAAACACCTCGAGAGAGTCTGCGCTGAAAGATGACTCTGGAGTAAAACCCCTTGCAAACACGCGTCAGCATTGCAACTGGCTTTTCAATCACTGCTTTACCAGCCAACCTATACGGCCTCTAGATGCCCTGGAGGTGTTGGCCAAGGACGTGCCTGATGTTTCTGTTGCCAGACTGAAGAGTCCTCAACACTTAGTTTTATCTGCAGTACTTGCATGGTGCGTCCCGTTTCCCACGTAGGCCTATAAAGCTAACCGATGTGGATTGTGCATCCTGCACAAGGCATGACAAGGTTTTCAGCTTAAAGGGGAACTGAACTGATTTTTTCCCACACAGACTTAAAAAAACTAACTGGTGTGGACAAGGTTTTCAGCTTAAAGGGGAACTGAAGAAGCATCACGGGGCCTGGCAATTTGAATGGAATAAAAATTACACACATAGAAGTTGGTGTGTGTTGTTTTTTTGTTTGTTTGTTTTTGCTTGATTATTCATCCTATTTGCGAAAAAAAGGGTGATGTTTGAAAGTCGCAAAAACATGTCCATGTGTGCTGCCACTTTGTGTCCAGAAGTCTGTACCAATGACCTAAGATAGGCGGGCATGTGTGGCAGCACTGTCAGATACGCCACAAGCCAACCTCTTTCTGTTCTCTGCTGATGATGAGCCTTTGGAGCTCAAATATGAAACAACAACAAAAAAGTACTTCTTTTGCATATATATATTGATAAACTAAATGCAACAGGTAAGTAGTCCAGTTTTCTACCATGTCAGGTCAGGTGGTTCTTTGGGTGTTTAGTGCGTACATCAATCAACCACTCATTTGTACTGATCCAGTATGTATAGAAGATATATTGCTTTTGTTTGCAGATGCTTCTTTAATGTCAAAGATTATGAGGTGCCAGTGACTGCATTTTTGTGTGTTTGTACCATGATTTTAAAGGGACAATGTTTTTATATTGGGGTCTTGTGTGTGTGTGTGTTTGATAGAAATACAAAGTGAACATCTAAAACCAAATGTGAACCTTCATGACAGTTTAGGAGCTCTTAGCACTGAGGTGCTGCATACATATGAGAGGAGAGACTTTGTACGTGTGTGTGTTGTTGTTGTTTATTGCTGGCTTTATTTTTTTTTAAATATTTCTTCTTGTGTTTAACCGTTTCTTTTCTGTGCGTAAAAAGTCAGTTTTGTTGTTGAGGGTGAAATGTATTTTGAATGATAAAGAGTGTTGACGTTGTTGGACACAAAGGGTGTCGTAAATGTTGAAATGTATATAATGTTATCTGTGTTATCAAGACTGAAGTGCATTGTGTTCAGTAGCACGTAAGATGCAGTCAGTGAAATATACTCCCAGAAATATTGCATGAAGTGTAAAAGGGTCACAGACAGTGAAATGCAACATACCATTACCAGCGGAAACTATCAAAAACAATAAAGCATACTATGAAAAATCAAAAACAGGAATCTTGAAGATCTTGTAGAAAGTGGAAAGTCTTCTGATAGTGTAGCATAAAGCCATTTCTTAACTGCAGTCACTTTGAATGCAGACTCCAGAACAAAACTGCATGAACAGAGCTGCTTCTTAAAATGACTGTTGGTATGAGTAGCACTGCTGTTCTGATAGCTCTGTGGTATGACTGAGCACAATTGAATACCATGTGATGAAGTAACCAGAAACTTTCCAAGCCCGGCATCAACACTATCATTCAAAGTAACTTGCTTACCATATATCTTTCCAGATATGAGCTCATAGTAATATTAATATAATAATTAATGTGTGTTCTAAAGCATAGTCTTTTTCAGAGAGACAATTCTAAGCACACACACATGGGCGCCTGCACAACAGTACGCCATACAAAATTTACTATTTGAACAGATAATAAAATGGGCTTATGGTGGAGGAAATCCGCAAGAGGGGAAAACATGGTAGGTCTGTTGTTCTGGAAAAATAAATGGGGGTTAGATTTGAAGGAGTCCAGAGAGGGTTTTTATCAGACATTCCATTGTAGGGGTCTGAAGATGGAAATGGTGTGGGGACCAACAGTGAAAAGTCTGGTGCAAAGAATCAGGAGGCTGAGAGTACCAGATGCAGATCGAAACAATCCCAGAGAAACCACTGGGTCCCTAACTCACATCACTTAACTACTTACGTCAGTTGGCTGTCACAAATTCCCTTTTCAAATGAGTCTGCATCTTAATTGAAAACTGAAGGGAAATTTTGTCTGCCATTCTGGCAAGTCACATGCATTAAAAATTTGATCCAAAAGACCAATCAGAAAGCTAGTTTGCCCTTCAGAACACTGTGGGCTTGCAGAATGCACACACACACACACACACACACACACACACACACACACACACACACACACACGTATATACACAGCATTTTTCAGTTCGTGAACTGTAGGCAAACAGTTTGTGAACTGTGTATGCAGAGAATGGAGCATGGTTAATGCACTAGTTAAGACACGGCTTCACATGAAAAGTGAGTCATGATTTGGTAACTTTTGTGTTCACCTGATCATAACCTCCACAGCTGACTGGGCATAAATAAATCATTGATAAGTAAATTGCTGTATCTGTCATAAATTACCAAAGTAAATCAACAGGGTACAACTGCAGTGTTGCCTTTCGACTCTTATGGGAAGCTTATTTTTACCATGTGTTCACATTTTCAAAAAGTCTCCCTCTTATGGCACGTTTCCAGATCCTTGTTTGTCCAGTGAATTCATAATACCTAACAACCACAGTACCCTTCTTGTTTAATATGAGAATAGTCTTTTGACAGGTGTCCTAGTATGTTTTTCTGTGTTTGATGTTTCTAAGCTAGGTCTTTTCATCATTGCTGAGTTTGTCGGTGATTCTGCTGAACAATGATACAGGGGGGTTCTATGGCACCTGTCTACCACACAAGATGGGAACACAGGGCGCTTTACAATAACACTAACAACACACACACACACACACACACACACACACACACACATTGGACAGGGGAATATAGACACCTCTGTGAAGAGGACAGTTTAAAAATAGTTATTGAAGAGGCAAGTCTTGAGGAGGGGGAATCATAATGCTGTATTTCAGTGCAAGTCTTCAGAGAAAGCTACTGTTTGTCTCAATGACGGGTCATAGAATCCAAAGCAACAATGTAATGTGTGCAGAGCACATCAAAATCAAAATTTGGGCGTGGAAATCTTTGGCCAATACTCGGCCTGAAATCAGATGTTTTTGAGAGAAATGGCCCCAAAAGTCTGATGATCAGGGCATGTTACACAAGGCTTTAGGGGCTTTTTGAGGCTGTTTCATGCCATCACATTTGATTCTCAAGGTTGGGAACTTCAGGGTGCTGTCTCTGTTATAAAACGTTCCATTGACTTTACATTAAAAGATATAGCATGAAAGGCACCAGTTGCTCTGTATGAACTGGAACTTAGGTCAATATAACATCAGGGCACACAACTGGGCTGGCCCATTCCAGTGTTGTGGTTGAAGGCAATGTGGGATGTGTCAAGTCTGTGGAAAGAGCTCCCTTGTTGCAGCGACAGTCTGTGAAAGACTTACCTAGGTGCACTGTGTGCATAGGACGAGTCCGTCATTGCACTGAAAAACATAGCCTCCACTTGGTTTGACATACAGTGGCACATCCTTTGAGGAAAGTTTGACATACAGTGGCACATCGTTTGAGGAAAGTTTGACATATAGTGGCACATCGTTTGAGGAAAGTTTGACATACAGTGGCACATCCTTTGAGAAAAGTTTGACATACAGTGGCACATCCTTTGAGAAAGGTTTGACGTACAGTGGCACATCCTTTGAGGAAAGCTTGACATACAGTGGCACATCATTTGAGAGGAAAGTTTGACGCACAGTGGCACATCCTTTGACGAAAGTTTGACATACAGTGGCACATTGTTTGAGGAAAGTTTGACATACAGTGGCACATTGTTTGAGGAAAGTTTGACATACAGTGGCACATTGTTTGAGGAGTTTGACATACAGTGGCACATCCTTTAAGAGGAAAGTTTGACATACAGTGGCAAATCCTTTGAGAATTTGTTTACCTACAGTGGCACATCCTTTGAGGAAAGTTTGACATACAGTGGCACATCCTTTGAGGAAAGGTGATCTTGGATCATCCCTCTTTCAGGCTGCTTCCTCTGAGACCTTTCTCTTGTTTCCATGTGATCACACCCCCCCCCCCACCCCTCTTTTTCAGACTACTTTTTCTAAGACCTTTCACTCATTTCCATATGATCGCCCCTCTTTCAGACCACTTTTTCTGAGACCTTTCACTCGTTTCCTTGTGATCATCCCCTTCCCCCCACCCCTTTTCAGACCACTTCTTCTAAAACCTTTCACACGTTTCCACATGATCACCCCACTTTTGGTGAAACCTTTCACACGTTTCCACATGATCACCTCTCTTTTTGTGAAACTTTTCACACGTTTCCACATGATCACCTCTCTTTTTGTGAAACCTTTCGCACATTTCCACATGATCACCCGTTTTTGTGAAACCTTTCACACGTTTCCACATGATCACCCCTCTTTTTGTGAAACCTTTCACACGTTTCCACATGATCACCCCTCTTTTCAGACCACTTTTTCTGAAACTTTTCACATGTTTCCACACAATCGCCCCTCTTTTGAGATCACATCAGCTTGATTTTGGGAATGATCCTCAAAGAGAAGTTTCACTGTATTAAGTCAATGAAGCCTTTTAAAAACCATACCCTGGGGTGATCATTGGAACATGTATACCCTTGATGTGTTGGAACATGCCCATGATGGGTTCAGCAGTTTCAGTGCATTTCCATGCAGTAGGCATGCTTTTTGTTGTTGAATGAGGACATGTTATACATGTGCTTTTTTCTTCTTCTTCTTCTTGTTCTTGTATCTTGCATAAAAGAAGTTGAGCTTGCTGTATGCATTTGTAGAGGCTGCCTGCCTCTGGAAACCATTAGTCCTGTCAAAAGGAGTTCATACATGTGAAGGTTTGTTTTTCTTTTTGTGTAATAGATCAATGAAGCTGAGCTTCTTGTATGTTTTTAGAGACTGCTTGCCTGCCTCTGAAGACTTAAGTCCTGTTTAAAGTCTGCACTCTTAACCAGCACATTCCTTGAGGGTGGGAGTTCAACGCCCTTCAAGGGCACTTAACCTTTACTGCTTGTATTTAGGTGGGAGTTCAATGCCCTTCAAGGGCACTTTTACTGCTTGTATTTAGCCACCTTCGTGGTTGTCTGGGCATTAAAGGTCAAAAAGCAAATACCGCTTGTGTGTGATACCGATTTTTACATTGGTTATCATTTAGGGGTGGGGGGAGGGTCTAGTTACAAGGCCTTGATAATGTGGTTTACTTTTTCCTCTCTACAGTAATGGTCCACCGATTCAAAATGTTCACTTATAAAGTTACAGACAGACAATCTGACAGTAGATGTAAAGCAGGACACTAATTTGCACTTGAGGTAGAGCTTGGCATAAGATTTCATATTTTCCAGCCCAATGGCTTTTCATACATGTATGTATTCAAGTATTCTGAGTTTGATGAACTTATGCAAGAACCACATAACTGCACGTATAAAACAAATGGCAAATTCTGAGAGAAATGCATTTTCTTCAGTGAAGTCTCAACAAATATGTGTATATATCTTTCTTGAAGCAAGTTTTTATCATATGTAACTAAATTTAAATGAAGAGAAGAAGTGTTTTTGCAGCAATTTCTTGGTGGTTTTGTTGTTTTAGTGTGTTTGGTTTTGTGCGTGTGTGTGTGTGTGCATGCATGTTTGTGTTTACACAGAGGAATTCTGTTTTTGCAACTACTGCACTGTCAATTACTCAGTTATAAGATGACCAATGCTTACACAGATCCCTGGGAGGAATTCTGGAATGCTGTGTTCTGCACTGTTATTGGTCAGTTGCCATACGGAACATGGTATTCCTCCAAAGCATCAACAAATCATGTCTAAGTCTCAGCCTGGATCATTGAATTTTTTCACCTCATTTCAGCAGTACAATAAAGTTGCAGACAAAACTGAAGCAACCCTGTATGGTGCACAGCGTAGACTGTTCATTAAACTAGCCCCAGTTGCTGATTACTGCTGCTGGGGCCAGTTCAACTAACAGTACCTGACCTACCTTTTGCATTTGTGCTATCGCATGCATTAACACCTGTGTACACATAAAAATGCTAAGCACTGACAGCCCTATACCACTGTTTGGACACGTGAAAATACAGCACAGACAGCAGATGTGGCAGTCCAAGTGGCAGGGGAACTGAAAAGGTCACCTAGCATGATGTACAACTTGTCTCCCCACCCCCCAAATGGGACCATAAAAAGAAGGTACACTGGAGAACAAGGGAGGACACAGAGAGCTTAGGACAATCCTAGTGGGGCAGCAAAACACCAAAGTGTGCTAGGATCATAAAAAGAAGGTACGCTGTAGAACAAGAGAGGACACAGAGAGCTTAGGACAAATTTCCTTGTCCTAGTGGGGCAGTTAATGCAAAACACCAAAATGTGCTAAACCATGAAAAGAAGGGACACTGGAGAACAAGAGAGGATACAGAGAGCTTAATTTAGGACACTCTCCCTGTCCTAGCAGGGCAGTTAATGCAAAACATCAAAGTGTGTTAGGACCATAAGAAAGATGCTGGAGAAATAAGAGAGGACACAGAGAACTTAGGACAATCTCCTTGTCTTAGCAGGGCTGTTAATGCAAAACGCCAAAGTGTGCTAGACCATAAAAAGAAGGATGCTGGGGAACAAGAGAGGACTTAGGACAATCTCCTTGTCCTAATGGGGCAGTTAATGCAAAACACCAAAGTGTGCTAGGATCATAAAAAGAAGGGACACTGGAGAACAAGAGAGGACACACAGAGCTTAGGACAAATCTCCTTGTCCTAGTGGGGCAGTTAATGCAAAACACCAAAGTGTGCTAAACCATGAAAAGAAGGGACACTGGAGAACAAGAGAGGATACAGAGAGTTTAATTTAGGACACTCCCTGTCCTAGTGGGGCAGTTAATGCAAAACATCAAAGTGTGCTAGGACCATAAGAAGGATGCTGGAGAATAAGAGAGGACACAGAGAACTTAGGACAATCCCCTTGTCCTAGTGGGGCACTTAATGCAAAACACCAAAGTCATACTTTTATGAAAGCTGCAAGCTCTTACAGTAACAACAGGGTTATCCATCTGTCAGATCCTACTCAGTATGTCGTCAGTATTCTGTAAAACAAGTGACAACAAAATGCAAAATAAACTGAAATAAAATAACAAAAAAACACACAGTAGTAATGGAAACTGAACTGTTGTAGCTTCAAAGCACAGTGAATACATTTTGATGGAGCATTCTCTTGTTTTTGTTTGAGTTGCCGAGAGCCATACTTGTGCAATGATAATTGTTGTTAACAAAAACACATTAAAAATAACAACAAAGACAAATAAGAGCAGGCAATCAGTATGGATTTAATAATAAAATGTGCATGCACAAACACGCATGCACGCACACACACACATACACACACACACGTTTACGCAAAAATACAACACTGAACTGGCATAACTCAGTCATTCTGATCCAGCAAAATGCTGTCATAATTTGTAAAGCAGCGGAATTCATTCTGCAAACCATTGGTGTGTTTGGGCAAAAACTTAGTGGGTTTCACGCCCAGCAGTCGAAAAGCCAGATCCGTCATCACAGCACCTGCAAACAAATCTGCTTTTGAGACACATGGATCATTGTCTTTTCAAGTTTACTACAATTTTCTTAACTATAGCTGGCTACATGTTCCAAAGATAGAATCAATGTATAATTTCTATAGCTGTTTTACTTGACTTTCTATAGTACAATAATCAGCACTTAGTGACTTGCATCATTATGGGACAAAAATACAGCAAAAAACATTCTAGATATATATAGAGAGAGATATATATAATAAATGAGACAATAATAGTTATCTCTAAAAATGAATTCATCGGACCAAAACAAAAAGTAGGTAAGGTGACCTGAATTTTCCAAAAGGGATTAACGATCAAAGCACTAAAAAAAAAAAAAAAAAAAAAAGTTCAAGTATTTTTTGTCCTTTGTTTGCTAGAAGTCTTGAAATTTATAGGAGCAAACCTGCAATACATGCTGTTCAGAGGTTTGAGTCCAGCTGTTCCCACTCCGTCCTCCACACTACTTGAAGGATATTCACTCTTACAAAAGGGTGATCTTTCACAATGGTGCACTTCTGTCACATATTCCATGGTCTTAAGGCACTGATACACAAGCTGTTTTAGCTGTATGGTCGAGGACCATTCAAACCTCATGTGGCTGAACCTGTCTTGAATGCGCTACTTTTCTTGCAATGCATCCAAAATTGACAGGTTAAAGCAAGGGGAAGGTCGATGCATTCAACCTTGCTGCTGCCCGAGTTAGCATCCCCTGTGACCTCTGGCCTTTGGCCTTCACTTTAGTCCAGACCACTGGCGCTCATTGTCTGGCAGACACAGATGTTTGGAACATAGCATGGAATGGACAGCTTGAACCTGAAGCTGTTTTAACCAAACGGCTATGACGACATGTGGTCCATTTGAGATCGGGTTTGGATGATCCTCTTCAACTGTACGGACAAAACGGCTCATGCATCAGCACTTTTAGTCCACTCTTTAACAGACAGGTGGTCTTCTATGAAGATGGTCGTTCACTGTCTTTATAAATGCTATGCAGTTTTGCTGATGAACCTTACCCGTACACAGAAGAACCTTGTCCTTCATGAGATACCGGATAGTGACCGCCATCTTGCACAGGCACTCCTCTGACAGAAATGGTGGGTCTGCAAGCACGAAGTCAAAGCTGTTTTTAAACTCCACAGGCAGTCGCAAGGGCTCGTTATAGTCGTAGAACACGTAGTCCTCACCAAACACTCTGAAGCGATCATCAAATTCAAGGCAGAACGCTTGCACCTCAGCTCCTTTCAGCTCCCGAATTCTCTTGTAAGCAGTTGGGGAGCTGACACACACGATCCTGTTCAAAATGACACACACGATCCTGTTCAAAATGACACACACAATCCTGTTCAAAATGACACACATGATCCTGTTCAAAATGACGCACACAATCCTATTCAAAATGACACACATGATCCTGTTCAAAATGACATAAAACATCTGCTGCATTTGTATCTTTATCATAATCTTTCTGCAAGTAATTTCAAATCTGTTCTGAAATCTCATTTCTTGAAGCAGTAACACCATTCTACTGTACTTCTAGTCTAAATATCTAAGCCACATTTTCATGCATATGGTGTGTGTGTGTGTGAGAGAGAGAGAGAGAGAGAGAGAGAGAGAGAGAGAGAGAGAGAGAGGGAGAGAAAGAGAGAGATAGTGACAAAGAGAACAGTAATAGTTTTTACCAAACTAATTTTGAGCAGAAGTGCCTTGCACACATTTGATGAGAGGTGCTGATAAATATTATGATTATTAAAGATAAACAACAGTTTAAATAACAATAGTGTGGAACACCATACAACAATTTCCTGGATGGGAAAATCTGCTTTGAACAAAGTGATTCAAATTCATCCATAGTCAATAGTGCATATCTTTCTGTGTAATATCTGGTTCTCCAGTCTACAGGCAAAGTTTAGCTAGCAGAAATTAGGTTCTCTCATGGTTTTGTCTCAGGGGAGTTCCACTGTAAAATGAATCACAGCACTATACAGAACAGATCTCATTATGCAACAGATGTCAATCATCACACACAAATATATGTGCATCAGCTGCACAAGCCTAGGCCCTTATCCACTCATCTTCTGGCCCATGTGTGACATGTATGCAAATGATGTGACAGACACACACCAAGCTTAGGAGGATGTGTTACAACACTGGTTGGAACACAGCTACAGAAAAGAAGAAACAATCAGAACAATGACAGCATATGAATTGACCTTTGGCTGGGCTGAAGCTAAATCAACAAACAAGAGAGTCAGTCAGTGCCTGAATGACCTCACATGAACACAAGCCAGAACTCAGTCAGCTACTGTAACTCTCACCTGGCGTGCAAGTAAATACAGAGTACATAAACTCCACTGGGCTGAAACTGTTGGCACTGTGTGTGTGTCTGTATGTATATCTGTCACACTTAAAGTCGCATATAAGGTTGGTAATAGTCGTGACTCTGAGGAGTTGCACCAGGACCCTCTGGGATTTGAACAACCAGGCTTACACACCAAGTCTGACCTAAACCTTCGAGTGTGCTTAACACAGAGATGTAGACTTCTATCAAAGTTATGTTTGATACACAGGCTTTCTATGACAATGGAACAGTTTCCAAGGCAATGATGGGGAAACAAACCTCTGACAGGCAGGCTGGAGTGCAAATGGGTCTTTCTGAGTGACAGGCTGGAGTGCAAATGGGTCTTTCTGAGTGACAGGCTGGAGTGCAAATGGGTCTTTCTGAGTGACAGGCTGGAGTGCAAATGGGTCTTTCTGAGTGACACGCTGGAGTGCAAATGGGTCATTCTGAGTGACAGGCTGGAGTGCAAATGGGTCATTCTGAGTGACAGGCTGGAGTGCAAATGGGCCTTTCTGAGTGACAGGGCAGAGTGTACATGGGCCTTTCTGAGTGACAGGGCAGAGTGTACATGGGCCTTTCTGAGTGACAGGGCAGAGTGTACATGGGCCTTTCTGAGTGACAGGGCAGAGTGTACATGGGCTTTCTGAGTGACAGGGTGGAGTGTACACGGGCCTTTCTGAGTGACAGGGCAGAGTGTACATGGGCCTTAATGAGTGACAGGGTGGAGTGTACATGGGCTTTCTGAGTGACAGGCTGGAGTGTACACGGGCCTTTCTGAGTGACAGGGCAGAGTGTACATGGGTCTTTCTGAGTGACAGGCTGGAGTGTACATGAGCCTTTCTGAGTGACCGGGTGGAGTGTACATGGGCCTTTCTGAGTGACAGGCTGGGGTGCACATGGGCTTTTCTGAGTAACAGGCTGGAGTGTACATGGGCTTTTCTGAGTGACAGGGCAGAGTGTACACGGGCTTTTCTGAGTGACAGGGTGGAGTGTACACGGGCCTTACTGAGTGACAGGCTGGGGTGCACATGGGTCTTTCTAAGAAACAGGGTGAATGCACATGGGCTTTTTGAGAGACAAAGAGGAGTGCACATGGGTCTTTCTCAGTGACAGGGTGGAGTGTACATGGGTCTTTCAAATACCATCTTGAACTGAATTGAACTGAACTGAACTGACCTCAGCTCAATTAAACAGAGATTGTTTTGCGAAATGAGGAAAGAGATGATGGCTTCTTTCAAAGTTCTGTTTATAATCTTTACAACTACAATTTACAGAAAGGCCCACTGGGAGAATGCAGGAAATTGTGCAGTAATACAAAATAATGAATTCAAACACATCAACTGTCAGCCAAAGGAGGGAAGATTTTACACAACTGGCAAAAAAGAAAAGAAAAAAAAAAGCCTCGGTTATGCAGTTCTGATAAACAGGAGACTGGAACGCTGAACCACTGGCTACACAGACCCTGTTTACAGACAGTGCCAGTCATGTGACCAGCTGGACGACATACAGGATGTTTGTTGTTTGCTTGGTGATCTAGCTAAAGAAACACTGAACAGATGTATTCAATTCTTTCCTTCTTCTACCTAAAATATTTTCATACAAATATATTAGACCAATCTAAGCGTTTATTAAGATGCTTTATTATGCTGTCCTTCTGCCTGCTTGCCACTCACTCTCTCTCTCTCTCTCTCTCTCTCTCTCTCTCTCTCTCTCTCTCTCTCTCTCTCTCTCTCACACACACACACACACACATACACACACACACACACACACACACACACACACACACACACACACACACACACTCACACACACACTCACACACACAGTGTAGTATTAGTACCACCTATCCAAAATAGAAGCTAGTAAGAGGTGTTCTCCAGTTACTTAAGAAAGTCTCATCTTCTGACTGACCTCCCACTGTTGCCAGCGACAGACAAAGCTTCCCTTGCCAGACGGTCAGCTGTTGCCTCCTCGTACCAAAACTGGCTCAGTTGCTGGGGTGGGAACAAAAAGTACAGCAAAACATCATTATTAATAGTTATAGGTAAGGTAATGATGACTAGAACACAAAATGGAATATTACAAATCATTCAATATTACTATAACTGAGAGTTCTCTCAATCTTTCTCATACAAGCATGCTTACACATGCACACATGCGCGCGCGCACACACACACACACACACACATGCAAATCATATTATTACACACACACACACACACACACACTAGTCCCGTCTCTGTGTAGAGAATTTCAAATCTCAGAATCAAATGCACCAAAAGAGAGCTACAGAAACACATGAATTTAAAATCAAATGTTGTAGGTACTGCTAAGTGCCATAAAACTATAACCTAGAGTAAAAAAAAAATACACCAGCTGCTATACAAAAAAAAAAAAAATACACATACCCAGTTTTCTTGTGGGTTGAATTTGTCCACATCTCCTGACAAGGCCTCTGTCAGATTTTGTTCCAGATCTGCTTGTTCCTGATAAAACTCCTGCAGAGCAGCCAGAGCATGGGCAGACAACTGTGGGGCATCATCATCAGAGTCACTCATGGTTAAAGTTTGCAACCCTTCACTTCCTGGAACTAGTGAAACTGAAAGTAGACAACAACAATAATATTATTAATCCTAGAAACTAAACTACATCTAAATTATGCATCTAAACATTTCACAAATGTCCACTGATCATCTCCTTGCACTAAACGAGGAGAGAGCGAGTCCTACTCCCTTTATAAAAAGCCTATTGGGTGCATCAGTCCCTTCCCCAAGGAGCCATATCTGATTTTTGATTTTTGGCCCACAGTGCTAAGCAGAGAGCAGAGGGGTTATTAAAAATCCTATCCTGGTGGGGACCAATATAGTGTTGGTTGCCTAGGTCAAATTCATGTTTCTGCTACTCTCTCTTCCTTCAAAAGCCAACTCAAGACATTTCTCTTCTCAGAATATTTCAGTCAAGCCACATTGTCCTTCACTCCTATCAGTCTGTACAGTGTGTGTGTATGTGTGTGTGTGTGTGTGTGTGTGTGTGTGTGGTGTGTGTGTGTGTGTGTGTGTGTGTGTGTGTGTGTGTGTGTGTGTGTGTGTGTGTGTGTGTGTGCCTCTTTTGCATAGTTATGCTTGAACCTTGTGTTTGTGTGTGTGTGTGTGTGTGTGTGTGTGTGTGTGTGTGTGTGTGTGTGTGTGTGTGTGTGTGTGTGTGTGTGTGTGTGAGTGTGTGTGTGTGTGCATCTTTTGTATAGTTATGCTTGAACCCTTGTCGATATCTTTTCTTTTTTTCTTTTTTTGTGGATAACATTTTCCATCTCAATATACATTATGTGTGTACACTTGTTCAGCACTTTGAGCCGCAGGGTGGGCGCTTTACAAATTCCCATTATTACTACCTGAGTAGCTCATGAGTGACAACTGGCACATAATGGTGAGAGGACATCAGCTCAACGCTAGTGAAAGAAAACCACTGTCTAGGTGGTAGACACTGTTAGCATGGGAGAAAACTCTTGGTTGACACACTTAAGAAGCTCTTTAAAAAAAAAGTCAACACCAGTATGACAGAATGCATTTTAATTAAAGGCTTGATAGTTTAAGCAATCTCTCTCTCATTCAGTCTCTGTTTTTCTGAAGTTGGGGTGCAAAGTCAGTTGTCAAAACATAGTAATTTTGACAGCTGCCAGACCAGGGTGGGCGTCAGTGAATGAGGTCAGTGGTAGTTCACTGCCTACACCAGTTTCCAGCTGCTTTATTAATACTACTTTCCTGCCATCCATGTGCATGCAGGACCAATCACATTTCATACCTAGAGCTGCATAATGTCGCCAAAAAAAAAATGACGCAGAAAACTCTGACTGGTGCTGTTATCCGTAGGCCCTGCACATAATTCTTTGCAGGTATGACTATGAGAGGCAAATGTTCAACTATGTAAGCGCAGGTTAGTCCTGGTTATACACATTTTTTCAAGACACTGCATTTGCTGTACACAAGTTCTCAAAATGTTTGCCACCCCTGGACTTCTTGTGCCTGATATTAAATAGAGGACAGGAAGCTCGGAACTTGTACAACATTTGACATTGTTTTGTACAGGCCAAGTACTCTTAGGTGTCCCACTTTCTGACAAAAGTCAGCTGAAAAATTCAAAACAGAATAAGCCAGGGAACTTTAAAACAAAATGTTTGATTTTGGTTGTTTGTTTTGAGATGTTTTGCAGTGATCATCCTGTTGGACATAATCTGTTTTGAGGAGGTCAGTACTTTCACAGCAACAAACAACCAAAAAATACTGTACATATTTCAACTGTTATTACAATTATTAGCATGACACGTTCAGAGAATTTGACATTGCAAAACAGCAGATTTCTAGATCTGGATCTGGACTCATACATTGCTGGGACCATTTTTGGCCATTTTTGCAATGGAACTGGGACAGTCCAATGCTAATAAAACTTGTACTTTAAAAGGAGCAATATGTATAGTTTGTTATTGTACAGGCCTTATTAAAAACTGGCCAAATTTTTTTTTGTTCTTGTTGCCTATGTGTGGGAGAAGGCCCTTGTACTAGTTGTGACACTCTACCTACTGCTGATGAATATGTTGTGTCTGCTGTAACCACAGTGGTTTCCAACTTGCTCCAGTCAGCAAAGGTTCTTACAAAGAATGATTGCTTGTATTGCTCAGTCTTGTTATCTGGAATCTTGAAGTCACTGGTGTTGCAGATTTCATGTCTGGCGATGGTGTTGTCAGAATCACAATCCTTGAAGGTGGTTGGGCAGATTCTTCTTCAGTTTCTGTCTGCTGGCATCAGGAGGTTTTCTGGAGGCATGGCTGAGATGTGGCCCTCCACAGTCTTGTAGGAGGTTGTCAGCCACTGCTGCTTCCCGCATAGGTGGCAGGTTCAGCTCCAGAAGCATGCATCCCATGCACCCTGTCTCTCTAGTCCTGTAGTCCTTCTTGATGAAGCGGGCTGCTTGGCGTTGTACCCTCTCCAGATGGTCCGCATCCTGCTTCAAGTATGGATCCGATACTGTTGCACCATATTCCAATGAGGAACTGATTAGAGTGATGTATGCCAAGTGCCGACACTCCTGGGGGACAGTTCCATAGGTTCTGTCAGAGGAAGCCAAATGTCAATCTCACTCTCTTACAGACGTCGGAGATGTGGGTGGACCACTTCAAGTCAGCCGAGATATGCATACCAAACATTTAAACCGAAATTTGTGCAGTAAAATCTTCCTTCCTCTCTGAAGTTGGGGGGCTTAATGTCTAGTCTTTCAGATGACATGAAGAGCTGAGGTCATGTGTGACAAGTGCCATGGAACTTGGTAAACATTCTGCTGGCAAACTTCTGCAGAATTTTCACAACATCACTGGCTTAGAAACTGTATTTAAAGAAGAAGATCACTCAGTCAGATTATGACTGACTGGGGGACTATGAGTATGAATATGAAGTGAGAGCACCCACCATGGATGAGAACAATGATATGAATTTATACAAACTGATGATAAGCATGTGCGAGAACACAAATTTGTCAAATGTGCCCACACACATAAGGTGACACGTTTCTTCTTCTTCTGCTGTCCCTCTCTCTTGTAACCATAAAGTAAAAATATTATCTTAGAGATCATGTCACCTACAACTGTACAAGTGAAACCAAATACTGTACTAAAGTAGTGGGAACTGAAAGTTTTCAGAACTGAAAAAAAAGTTAATCAAATGTCACTGTGGATTTATACATGTGGGACATGGACTGATGGAGGCAGTGAGAGCAATGGCCGCATCCTTGCTGAGTGACAAAGTGCCTGCCCAGTACACATGCCAGATCTGATTCACATCCAGTCCAGATCAGCTGGGAAGCACTGGCCAGAAGCGGGCTGAATGATTCTTGCATACCAGCTTGCTTACAGACCAGGTCCATTTGGACAAAACCTGACACAGTCAGCCAGAACTAAATTGGATCTGGGCTGGTTTTGCACAATATTATCCAGGACGGCTCTGGAAGAATAGAACCAAGTCTGAAAGTCTGAAACTGGTAGCGTGCCGGCTGCATTCTGCCACAACTGGGCCCAATGATTCCTGCACAACGGCTCATTACCAGACAGGACGTGTTTGGCTAAACCCTGACCAGGCCATCCAGATCAGATCCGGGTCGGTTTTGCACAATATGATCCATGCCTTCTTTGGGAAAACGGAGCTGAAAACAGTGAAATGGATACAGTAAGTCGGATCCTGCATATATATATATACTATCCCGGTCCGATTCTGGCTGCACGCTGGCCGTAATGGACATAACTGGCCATAACCGAAACGCTTCCGGATCGTATCAGGCATGTTTACTAGGTGGATTTGAGAGAGAGAGAGAGAGAGAGAGAGAGAGAGAGAGAGAGAGAGAGAGAGAGAGAGAGAGAGAGAGATTATTGCTTATACTTATTGGGGGAATGCAATAAACAGGTGGCACTAACTGGTATTGTGAATATGTTTCTTGGCTGCTGGTAAAAGTTGTCAGCTGCCCAACTTAGTTTCGTTTCGTTTCCTGCTTCTTCCGTTAATGACCATCAGTCAAGACATTTGCCATTATTGTTTTGTGTCATTCCGTAAACACTCTTCGTGGATCGTCTGCTCCCGGAAGTCTGAGGCGGAAATTATATCTTATTATAGTAATTGATACAAACTTTTTCTATCTCCTTACTCGCACATGAGCAAAAACAAAAGTTTTTTTGTTTGTTTTGTTTTTACGAAAGGGACTGGGATGCCTCCAGAAACAGCGCGCCTAGCCCCTCTTCCCTGCCCTCCTCCTTTTTTCTCTTTCTTTTGTTAAAATCTTGGAGCTTCATTTCAGAACGCTAGAGTCAATGTTTCAGATTTGCTCTCTCTCCTTTAAGGCTGATACAGGCTCGCATTTCAGTTACAAATATAATTATTCATTCAAAATGTTATTATTATTACTAATAATATTTTGTTTGCTTGTTTTCCATACATTTATACTATAAAAAATGTTGGTATGAAATTCTCCCTGTCCTATTTATATCAATTTTGTTGTTTCATTAATGACAATCACATCGAAATAAAATATGTCTTACTTCTTCTTCCGATAATATCCATAATATTTATTAATAGTTTTGGTGTGGGAAAAAATATTCACATATAAACAAAGTTTTATAAAAATCCACAAAGCTTCACCACTGTCCAGTTCTGAAAACAAAGCACCAGCTTCCAAATGCACATTGCAATGTATTTTGATGAGATTGTGTGCAAAGTCAAATTCGTCACCGGATGTTTTGATTCCATAGTTACCAGGGACGTTTAAACATGGCGGTGTAGTAAAAACCCGGCGAAACGCTGGCCAAGTGCTGGCGTTTCTCTTCAACATTGCAACTTTCTTGAATTGATCTGTGTGAAAATTGGGTTGTTTCAGCTCAGTGAATACACAAGGCAAGTTGTGATGCTCTACAATCTGCAAGAAAATGCGAATTCGCAATATTCAGCCCCTGTGGATCTGAACTTATGATGGCGCCACAAAAGACGAACACAAAATATTTCATGTGACTGCAGCTATCAGTGCCGATGTCAGTGTTCGCAGACCTTTCAGGTTTTTGGGAAAGTAACGACGCTACAGTGCAGCATTAAGAACAGTCTTTGACTGTGAACTTTGTGTGACTGAGGATGTGTTCAGAAAACGGTTTGAGGATGTACATTTGATGATCTGGTTCCGCGAACCCTTTCAAGACCTGTATAAACGTCTTTCATTTCTGATGGCAGTATAATTTAACCAGCCATGGGGAAGAAGCACAAAGTCTACCAGAGTCCAACAGTGAGAATACAACCACTGCCGAAAGCTTTTGATGCCTCTGTGTCTATGTCCAACTTGCAAGAGCAAAAGGACCGGTTTCTCAAGCATGGGAAGACCCCGATTTTTGTTGTGCAGGGAGACACGTCTGTGGTAGAAGAGCTTGCAGCCAAAATCAGTGGAAAGATTCGTTTTGATCTGCTTGGGGAAGCTGAGTACATTCTGCAGACAGTGAGGGATAAGTACGGGGTGGGAGAAAATTATCTGGAGCATATTTATGGCCCACGTATTGACCAAGATGAGGCCAATGAAATTCTTTTTGACTACATCAAGGAGAACTCCTTGCAGGAATCATTGGCAGTCTACTGGTCAAATGAAATGACATGCAGGTAATTTGTGTTTTGCTTCGCAGGCACTGATTGTGTGCTTGTTTTTTGTTTGTTTGTTTTTTGTCTTTTCTTTGTTATTTGTAATAATTAACCATTTTTTCAAATTTCAGGAGACATTCCATCATCTGGTCTTAAAAAGACAGACAGAGAGAGAGAGACTAAAGTAATTTCGAGAAAGATACAGCTGCCAAGTGATTCGTGCATATGTGAAAAAGTAAACTTTTTTGTCTGGGCATTGAACAAAAGCCTTTTTCTTTAGACCTGACAATATTTTACAATATATACTGATAGGACATACACAATCCAAAAGGCTTAAAATCCTAAAGACTGTCCTTACAACCTACCAACCTAACTACAATGTTTTCTCCAGGGTGGTCTCAATGTTTTCCTTATTTCTTTCCATGGAAAAGCTGATGTCAAAGCCAAGGAAGACCGGAAGCAGCCCTCAAAACTATTGTCAGGAACACTATGCAGTAGACAAAGAAAGATCTGATGTACATCGACATGAATGAAGCAGCTACAATAATACAACATACTTTGTGTGTTAGATTGATAATCCTACAATAACACAAAAGTTTATTTTTTTAAATAATTTTTTCCCATCCTTGTACTTATAGAAAGTAAGGGATAATGAACATAAACTGCCTGTTTTTTTTTGTTTTGTTTTTTTAATTTCATTGCTTTTTTTCAGTGCTCGAATGATATGGAAAGGTTACAATTTCAAGTGCAATAGACCAGAAGCACGCCGCTATTCGCTGTGGCTGAATGGCACTGATGAGAACCCCTACCTTCGTAGATTGGGACTACGATGTCTGCTCGACCATGAAATTGGCACACATTTTGTATCCTTCAAGTTCAGTGATGTTTGTTATGCAAGGCATTGAACATACAGAACTGAATCTGTACCACCTTCTTGGTATTTGTTCACAGAGAAAGTGTGTGTGTGTGTGTGTGTGTGTGTGTGAGAGAGAGAGGGGGGGGGTATGTTTGTGTACATGTGTGGGAGGGTATGCATGTAGCTGTAGCTCAGTTAGCTCAATGTTGCATTCAGTGTGCTACTAATACAGGTTTAATGCCCCAATGGGGTTTTTTTTCTCCCAGAGTCAGCTTTCAGTGCAGATTCTATTACAATACGTGCACAGTCATATGCATTTGTGCACATTAAAAATCCCTAGCACTGGCAGCCATGCCATTGCCTGGATACACAAAAATACAGTACACATTAGGTCAGCCCTTTCTAAAACTGCATTAAACTATCCCTTTTCCTCTTGCTGCTAACTAGTCAACCAGTTTTCTGCAGTTCATGTGTATACATACATGTCCATCACAAATATCAAAATGCTTCAGTCTTTAACATGCACAGTATCGGGCCTACAACGATGGACTACAACCATGGTTCTATGATAGAAAGAAGTTTGGTCTTCGAGGTGTTGGTTCTTTTGAGAGCTTGTGTACAGAAGAGGGTCTAGCTGCCATCAACACTACTCTTCGAGCCAAGGAGCAATATCTGTGGCTCACTGCCCTGACCTACTGTGAGTTGCTCTGATATCATTAAAGGAACTAGCCTCATCAATTCCAGCAACAACAACAACAACAACAACAACAAAAAGTCATTTCTTTTTATTTAGCCACATACATAATTATTTTGACTGATAATTATAATTCTGAACACTTGTCATTGTTGTGTGCAACCAGTCCCATTATTTATTGCTATCAAAATTAAGTTTAGAAAATTAATAGAAAATAAACAAAACCATTAAGAGCTTATTTTGATCTCTTCTAGTTCTGCCTCTTGGGACAAACTTGTTTTGAAAGGCTACTTCTTTTAACATTGGTGTTCGTGCCTAATTGTCTTGATTTAATTGTCTTATTCTTTTTCAGTGAGTAACAGTCATATTCATAATTTTTATATTCAAAACAGTCATTTCCCTATGCTGTCCAAACAAAGTATGAATAACAAGTATGATTTAAAAAAAGTGTGAAAACTATATCCATTTCACCCTTAGTGTAGTAGCACATAAATGATCCCAGTCAGTCTGACAAAAGTGCAAGTGGCACATTACAGCTAAACACATATGTACCCTATATAGGTGGCTATGGATAAAGTGGCCCTGTAATCTGGTGCATCATTGTATGGTGTACCCAGAATATGCACCAAGACAGTACCAGTTTCGCGTCGTATTACCCATGCAACAGCCAAACAGCACTATAACACATCACTTTGGTGGATATTCAAAACATGTGCTGTGTAAAGCTACAGTCACTCATTCAGAGCCACATATGACTAGAGCGCAGTGAGTCTGTTTGGAAGCAGAGAACGGCACAATGTAGTCACCATTGTGAGATGAAGTGTTCAACAAATATTTATATAAATATGTACCTGCCAATAGTTTGTATATAATGAAGTATGTGGCCCATCTTGGTCCCGCAGACACGGCCTGCAAGTCAACAGAGATGACTTTCAAACAGCTCTTTGACCACCTGGGGAAGTTCCTGCACAACCCAGAGCAGCGGTGGAAACATGTGATGCGTGTCAAGCGAGGCCTCATTGATCCCAATGACTTGGGAGGCTATGGGAAAGACCAGTGCTACTTTGAAGGTATTGACCTGTGGTTGTGATACAGGGTGAAGGATCTTGCTTTAACAATTTTTACAAAGTTAACACTTACGCAGATTCATCAGTGTGTTTTGCTTTCATGTGCACAGCACACTCCAAGGCCACACATGGCTTGTGTTATAGTGCTTTTATGTGGCAAGGATAAAATTCCTGTCGTACGTAATGAACGTTGTTTCATTTATCTCAGGAGCTGTAACAATTCTCCGCAACATTGATGACATCAACTTCAACCTGCTGATGAGTGGCAAAATCTGCTTTGATGAGGTTTCCCGAGTCAAACGCGTAGCTCGTCTCGGAAGTGTTTGCCTGCCAGCAATCATGCGTGACATGGCAGAATACCGCAAGCAACTGAAGAGAATAGCTGTAGTCAATGGTCTTCACCTGCCCCACCCCACGCATGCAGCACCACAGGCTTACGTCCAACGCCTCAAGGAACGACAAGCTGGAGTCCACAGACGAAGAAAGGTGAGGAAAAGGAAAAAAATACGAGCTTCTCTTTCAAAGCTTTCATGCACAGGGTCAGAAGAATCAAAGCAATCAGATGAAAGTTCAACACGATCAACAGAGCTTGTTAATGCAATATGTGCAGTGCCAGAAGGTGTCAGTTTTGATCATGTGGGTTCCAGTTCAGATATAAAAGATCCCAGTTCTGCTGATGCAAAACGTCATGTGAGTGCTGAGACTAAACTGACGGCTGTACTCAAAGATGTGATGAAAGTTCCTGGTTTAGCTTCAACTGTACCCAAAAAAGTAAATCCTGGTATGGCCTCAGAAGTACCAAAAGACACAGTGGAAGTTTCTGGTTTGACCGTGTCTATTACCAAAGACACCAAAAGCTCAAGACGTGCAAGCAAGGTTTTTTGTGTCAGTGCTGATGACATCACTCAGGCTTTTGTCAGTGATCCCAACAGAATGCTGGATGAGCAGCGAGCACCCACTTCTTTGGGTAGAATCTCTGCACGAACAAAAACTTCTGCTGAAGATGAACAACGACCAAGTACAGCAAATGCGCAGAGAAGAGGCAGATTGACCCCCCTCTCTAAACATTATGCTGAAAAGATGTATCATTCTCCCAGTGTAAAAGAGAACACAGAGGCCAAGATCAGGGATGGTGATTCAGCTTCACCTGCAGTGTCTAAAGGACTCAGTGTTGGTTTTGAGGACTCACTGTCTGTCAGTCACCTCAGTCCAAGTGAAGAGATTAAATCATGGCTTGTTTCCCTTCCTCCAGCTTTTCCCTCGCCATCTTTTGTGAAACCCCAGGCTCAGCCCCTTCCTTGTGTCAAACTGAAGCAGATCAAAGATTCACAGGTGCTGAGCTTGCAACAGATTAATGCTGTCACTTCCTCAAAGACAAGCTTCAACACTGATCATCCCTCTTCTCCCCAGATGTCCCCACGATCACACTGCTGTGCCAAAGCCAAAAAACCTGGCGTTCCTATCACACAGTCATGAGTTACATATACACCAACAGGCAGCCAAAACATTGACCAAACAGTCCTGATTCACCCATTACAGGCAACAGAACACCTGACATCCATAAAAGTAATGAGTCACCAATACTGGACATTACCATCACACAGTCATGGGTCACCCAGTAAGCCACATAAAATTCTGACATCCCTTTATATGTCATGGTGTCAGATGTTGTCACCCATTTGTAAGCCATGGAAAACTCAGTCATGGTGACAAATGTTTTCACCCATTAGTAAGCCATGGAACGTTCTGATGTTCCCATCATACAACCATGGTGCCAAATGTTGTTACCCGCTTGTAAGCCACCCATTTGTAAGCCATGAAACATTCTGACATTTCCATCACACTGTCATGGTGTCAGTGTTGTCACCCACTTGTAAGCCATGGAACGTTCTGACATTTCCATTACACAGTCATGGTGTCAGTGTTGCCACCCACTTGTAAGCCATGGAACGTTCCGACATTTATATTACACAGTCATAGTGTCAGTGTTGTCACCCACTTTTAAGCCATGAAACATTCCCATTGCATGGTCATGGAGTCAGTGTTGTCACCCACTTGTAAGCCATGGAACCTTCCGACATTTCCATTACACAGTCACGGTGTCAATGTTGTCACCCACTTGTAAGCCATGGAACGTTCTGACATTTTCATTACACAGACATAGTGTCAGTGTTGTCACCCACTTGTAAGCCATGGAACATTCCGACATTTCCTTTACAGAGTCATGGTGTCAGTGTTGTCACCCACTTGTAAGCTATGGAACGTTCCGACATTTCCTTTACACAGTCATGGTGTCAGTGTTGTCACCCACTTGTAAGCCATGGAACATTCCCATTGCACAGTTATGGAGTCAGTGTTGTCACCCACTTGTAAGTCATGGAACATTCTGACATTCCCATCACACAGTCATGCCACACATGAATAAACAATGAAAAATTCTGACATTCCAGTCACACAGACTTGAGTCATTCATAAGTAAGCCATGAACAATTCTGACATCTCCATCACACAGTCACAGGTGACCCGTGACAACTCTATCATTCCCATCACATACTATTGGGCTGCCCATTGACAGTCCATGAATTTTCAGTGCCCACTGACAGGCCATGAACTATCTGTACCCACTGACAGTCCATAAATTACCAGTACCCATTGACAGGCCATGAATTATCAGTACCCATTGACAGGCCATGAATTTTCAGTGCCCACTGACAGGCCATGAATTACCAGCACCCATTAACAGGCCATGAATTACCAGCACCCATTGACAGGCCATGAATTATCAGTACCCATTGACAGGCCATGAATTATCAGTACCCATTGACAGGCCATAAATTATCAGTACCCACTGACACGCCATGAATTATCAGTACCCACTGACTGGCCATGAACTATCAGTACCCACTGACTGGCCATGAATTATCAGTACCCACTAACTGGCCATGAATTATCAGTACCCACTGACACGCCATGAATTATCAGTACCCACTGACATGCCATGAATTACCAATACCCACTGACAGGCCATAAATTATCAGTACCCACACAACTGGCCATGGATTATGGATTCAAAATTGGAGATGTTTCACACATGATTAACAGGTCTATAAAATAAAATAAACCATGATGTTCCCATTACACAGTCATAGATCGGCCATTAACAGACCATGAAATGTCAGACTTTTCCATCCCACAGTCCTGGTTCACCCATTAAGAAGCATGTACAAACTAGCAGTATCATCACCTATTCACGAGTCGCTCGTCCACAGGCCACAACACCGAGGTTTATGACAGCTTGTTCAGTAGCAGAAATAGCCATAAAATATGTGCTTAATAAAAGAGGACATACAAAAGAAATAAACCTAACTCTTTTGTGACATGTCTTTTTTTTCTCTTCTTTTTTAATTTTTTTTTTTTTTTTTTTTTTTTTGTCTTTGTAGATTTCAAATATACAATGCAACACTCAGAAGACTGCACTTGCATGGTGAAATGAATGCAGTTTGTCCTTTCATTGCTTAAATAATGCATGGTGCTGGGTTGAATTCCAAGTGTCCAGTTAAATTTGTGTATTCAAATTTATTGCTGTTCTGTGCTACTATGCTAAGTGAAACAATGCCTTGCCATGCAGTGCATAGTGATAACACATGCCTTTGTTTCACCTTTTTCGTCTATTTTTTCCTCTTCTTTTTTGTTGTTGTAGCTGTTGGACCAACTTTCAAAATGGGGAATAAATGGAAGAAGCATGACCTTTAATGTGTCCAATGGCTTCTCCAAATTTTGGTGCCAAACAAACTAACAGCTGGAAAAGCACAGTATGACATTCCCACCATAGCAGGGATGTAGCTCACTGATAGAGTGCCATACTCATGATCAGAAGGTCACAGTTTTGAACCCTGGTAGTACCAGTGGAAAGATATTCTTTTACAGAGTCAGCTTTTTGTGCTGACTCTTATTTTAGTATCCATTCCACCCCCAAAAGAGTGGAACTGGTGCCTGCAAGCTGGTGGGAGAGTGGGGGGTGGGAGCACAGATGGGGATCTCCTTTTTTAGCCTTGCCCCATAATTGTCACATGTTGGGGGGGGGGGGGGGGGGGGACCCACATACAGACATAAAATTTAAGGAAACTGCAATATGTCCATTAACAACCAAAGCCACAGTACCTGCAAACACAGACCCACTGTTAAGGCAGATAACCAGGCAACCTGTACATTAACTGTTTGCTTGGAACATTGGGTATGTTTTCAAAGGTACTGTAGCAGTAACTGGTGATGAGAAGTTAATCTGCCTGGTAAAGAAGCAGAGAAATATTCTCTCTATTCAGCTACAGTACTGATTGTGTATACCAAATTATATCCAAATGTTTCTTTCATCTTCTACAGCTCATTCAGTCATTGCTTTACATCAAACTTGGAGTAAGGAAGCACCCTGCTGCACAACCTTAAGACTGTCATTTTACTCAGCTCAGAAATGTTGTGAAGGCGATCACCTGGTACAACTGATGTTGAAATGTGACAGATGTACCAACACACTTGAAGGCTTGACAGACCATACTTAAACTGGGTAAAAACTTTTGTTCTAGAAGACATTAAAAAATAAAATAAACAATGTTCAACAGCTCAAATACTCTTGATTAATACTGATAGTCATCATAATATAGGTATAGGTACAGGCTACAAAATATAATTAACCCTGCCTGAGGCCAAGGCAACTGCATGCCCCAAGAATTCACAAAAGTGTTGTCAAATACTCAAAGGAAACTGATCTAAGGAAACAGATCTATGACGGGAAATGTTACTGATGTTATCTTGTATAAATGTACTTTAGGTGTCTGCTGCGCATGTATTAGTTAACCACTAAGCGTTGTTGAGGGAAACAGGGAGCAAGCTTACACACAACCCATCAGGGAGTGCCCATCCACAGTCATCTTAGCATAAAGTTCCACCTTGAGATTAAAGGAGTGGAGTTGTTGTTTGGTGTGTGTGAGCTGATGTCCACCAAGAAAAATAAAAAAAATAAAAAATAAACAAAAGGCAGACAGGAATGATTCACGGACCCATCCCCAATAATTTTTGCATGTGAGGAAGAAGCCACCAATGCACATGTTTGTTTGAAATTGTATATTGCCTGTCTACACACCAAGCTGTGAAAAAGCACAACACATATTAATTATGCAACTGTTTTAGCACCCAAAATCAAAGTGTTATACATTTATACAAAAAAAGTGTTTAACTAATTAAGCTGCTGTTGTTTTGTTTGTTTATGTCTTGTGGCATTCTGCAATAATCCACTCAAGCACTGTGCAGAGAATGAGATGATTGAACTTACGACAGACAGAGGGGTGTTGAACATGATATAGCAGTCCATGTGATTTTTGTTTTCACTTTACTGAAGTTTGCAAAGTGCTCTGGCAAACTTATATGTTCATTTCAATCATTTTGCCTTAGACGCTTCTCTAAGGCATAAATGGGGCCAAACATATGGTCTCGAACTGTCCACTTCTTGTAATACTCCAGCCATTCGTTTTGAGTCTGGTCTTGAAATTAAACAACTGCTCCTGAAGTACATAATCTGTGGATATGTTTTTCATCAGATTTTCTCTCTCTTCTGATTCTGGTTTCAGTGCCGAGCATGTTGTTGGCCGCTTTGAATATGGCAACATAAGTATATAAGTAGAAGGCTTTTTTCTCTTTCTGTATGAGTGCTCTACTTCCCCAATCCTGCCTATCTATTTTCATTGTTATTATTTATAATCAGCAGTTTTGGAGTTGAATAAGTTGTACACTCACATTTTTTATTGACTGGACATTACTGTGTGTTACCAAACCACAAACACACTCTAACCTGCACGAGAATTATTATTATGTGTAGGATAACTTCAGGTTGTCTTTTCCACTAATTTTATTTTCCTAACAGCAGCTTTTCATTTTGTTGTTGTTGTTTTGGGGTGATTTTTGTTTGTTTTGTTTTTGTTTGTTTTTTGTGTGTGTGTTTTTTGGTCATAGTTTACATTAGTGTCTCAACATGTACGTAGCATCATTGTAAAATCAAAGCACAACAGGCTGTTTTGAAAGAATTTTCAAGAGACAATTTTATTTTATTTTCCTACTAGGGTAATTTAGTCATTCTAATAATCATGGGATGATGTGTTTCGCATACACTGAAATTAAAGGATGATCATGTAACACACTTGTATCCTCTAGCAGTTGATTTTCACTCTGTTGTTTTTGCATTAATTCTCTAGAACTTAGCACTTGTTAACTGTGATAACATTTATGAACCAAACCATGCACAAGCAATCTAACTTGAAAAACTGAAGTGGTAATACTAAACTCAATGTTACCAAGACATTTATTTAGCTCTTGCTACCCAAATACTTCTCAGTTGACTTGGTGATAGTGAATGGATAGAATGGTGTAGAGATGTAGCCAGTGTAGCTTCTGCATATATATGCTTAAAATTCACTAGTTTTAAGCTGCTAGAGATAAACATTGGCCACAGATGACTTGTTAAACGCAAAGCAGCAATTTCAGTAGTTGGTAATGAAAATGCTTCTTTGTAGCATCATTATACTGAAGACATGATTGCCAAAGTTTTCTGCCAGATAACATTATACGTATGCTTATTTATTTCTATTTGAGGAAGAACATTCATGTCCATATTGACTATGCAGTTCTAAAAAAATTATACATATGCACATACACACAGACATGCATACATACACATACATGCATGCACTGATGCACACACACACACACACAAATATGCAATTTTGCATGTACACACGCACACATGCATGCACACGCATATATATACATATACATATACACATACACACACACACACACACACACACACACACACACACACACACACACACACACACACACACACACACACATTAAACAGGAGAGAAAAGCACTAGAAGCAAACAAAAGAGAAAAACACTCTAAGTGCTCCACACAAACAGATCCATACATTTTGTGTTATATTCTGGTCATTCATGTGTTGCCAGTTAAGTACAGTCAGTTAATTAATGTTTATTGTTTTTGGTTTTCATGTGAAAACAAAACATATACATTATGTTAATATTGTATATATAGATAAACATAATTTATTTTTGACATGTGCCAAATGTAGATGCTAATGTAAAACTTCTAGTCATGCTACCTTTTAGCAAGATGGTTGCTCTGTAGAGGTCACATATAATGCTCCTTTGTCACACTTAATTCTGTGAGGACATTTTTTTTTTTTTTTTTTTTTCAATCCCTAAAATAGAAAACAAGAGGGAAAGAGAAATGAATGAATGAAGTGATTAAAGGGTTGGATGCATTTTGTTTGCTTATGTACACAAAGAGTGATATTTAAAAAAAAATGTTTACATGTTTCTCAGCATAACTGAAATTTATCAAGACTAGTTTGTGAGCATTCAGAGTATGGACTTGCTAGCACCAGTTTTTAGTTGATTTGTTGTTGGTGTTGTTTAGTCTCCCTTTTTGTTTTTAATCACAGTGAAAACATTTATGTTTTTCATACTTAACCACTTGGCTGCCAACAGTGAATTTGACAAGATAGCAGTAAATGGTCAACTTAAGCTCATCAAAATACTCTCAGTTACTCATTTGACTTGTTATGAATAATTAGCAGGCTAAAACATTGATGCTGTAAAAAGGTAATACATAGAATAATAGCGCTTGCCTTCACAACAGCATGAAAACCTCTGTGTTTGAGTGAAACCCATGCAGAAATTCTCTCCAGTCATAAATGTATGTTTTAATTGGGCCAGTTGCACATTTGGCTCATCTTGGGCTGAGAGTGGGACGCTGCATTCACATCTGTGACATGGACCAAACTTTATTCAGAGGTCTGACATCATTATCACTCCAGATGCGCCATCTATATACGACACTTCCAGACCTCAGCTCTATGTTCCTGTGGAATGTGAGCTGTTCTCAGCCCTACTCCTGAACCAAGCTGAATGCAGCTAACATCCATCCTGGGGTGGCCAAGTGTAAAGGCAGAATCCAGCATCTAACCCAAAAGATTTTGCTAGTGTAAAATTTAATGGACCTAATGTTGTGCAGAGGTGTGATAGGCTTTACATTAAGCTCTGCAACAGTAGCTGCTGAAAAAGCTTGGAAGCTTGACAGATTGCTGCTGCACACTGCTTCTTTCCAGAAAGATGTGCACTACATTAGTCTGCATTTTGCTGCTTGCATCTCTGGTCAAGATGCCAGTGTTGATTTGCTCCACATCATTTATTGTATTCTTATATGCTTTTGTGAATGAATCTCAAACATATTGTATGGAAGTGTCCATGTGCATCTCTCCTCTACAGAATCTTCATAAGAAAATGGGGTGTTTCTGCATTTTCTGATGTGTGTGTGTGTGTGTGTGTGTGTGTGTGTGTGTGTGTGTGTGTGTGTGTGTGTGTGTGTGTGTGTGCAAGAACTTGTTTTCTTGTGTGTCACCTATGTGTTATCTTATGTAAATATGTGGCTGTCACAATACTGAACTGAACACAGTCTTTCACAAGTCACTGGTGCAGTTGCCTTACTAAAAGGAAACATGAGTGAAAACTGCAAATTACTGAATGGATACATGTATTTCCTATACGCACAAAAAGGTCTTTGAGTTTATGTGATCGAGTGAAATCCATGCACAAATTCTATGCAAAATGAAGTAACCACCAAAATTTTATATACTTGTTGAATATCATCATCGTCCCCCACTCCTACCCCCCCCCCCCCCCTTCATTAATAAATGAGTTATAATCTTACAATTTGTGGTTACTTTTGTTTACAAGAGTAGCATTTTAGTCTGTACACCTTACAGTGTGTATCACAGTACATGACAGTTTAAGGACATTTATGATATTTGATCAAATATACACTGAAAATGTTTTTTTGTTGTTGAAATAATTATGTCTGTGATATTAGTAGTACATGAAGTGTTTCTTCACATTTAAGTTTCCTTCGTAGCCTCAAATAAAAGGATGCTAGATGCTGATTCATGTTTGTTTGTGCATTTGTTACGTTCTTGTGAAATAGTTTCTACAACACAAGAATAAGAGAGTGTGTTTTGTGTGTGTGTGTTTGTTTTATATACTTTAATCACACCTGAAATTGTTCTCTTTAATTGATCATCTCACGCACCAAATTTAACCACTGTCATATAAGCTCAAACATCAAAATAAAACACTCCTTTCTTTGTTCTCATATCAAATCTAATAAACTAGTTACAGTGCTAACAGATTTTCTGGGTTGCTCACCCAGCAACAGCTTCTAGGAAACAGTTTGATACGCACTCAGAATAAAAATAAATATATAATGCACAGTGAAGTCAAAAGACGAACATCATTTTCCATAAATTTATTGACAAAATATCCACATGTATGTATAGATGCATGCACATACATGCATGCAAGCATGTACACACACACATCCACCTACATGCCCATCCACACATGTACATTCCTTGTAAATTTGAAGTACTGGTTGATGAAATTATGAACACACATGTACACTCACAATAAATGTCATTTCACTGTGTGGTCATGTATGGTATTTCAAAACTTTCACATACAAAAAGTAATCAGTCCTTAATTATTACATTTCAGTTTCAAGTCAAAAGTTATAAAAATATTGCCAATTTTGCCTTCTAAAAAAGAAAAAAGTGTTGGCATGATCTTAAATGGACTTGGAGAAAGAAAAAGAAAAATCTATTTTTATAAGTTCAGATGTTAGTCCTCTGAGGATGGGTACATTCTAATACCTGATGACCTGCACAAATACTGGGAATGTCTGTGAAGGATTTTTATTCACATTTAAGTCCAGTTAAAGTCCATTTACATTAAAATCCAAATGCCACACAATCCAATGCAATGGAATCATGTTTATAGTACTATATATTACCTGAATATATTCGTGTGTACAGCAGTGAAAAGCATTTTTTTTTTTAAACAAGTCTGGCAGAGAGAGCCTAACCTTACACAAACTACCACTTTTCACACATGCACATGAACAAAAAACCTGCTCCCATAAAACAAATCCAAGTTTTGTACCGAAAACTGCATCTAGCTCTGCTGATCAGTTGTCTGTGAAACTTGCAGGCGAGTCCAAAGCTTTGACAGCATGAATGGCATAGTTTACGCTCATGTTCTTCATCCATGACCACCGCTTTGTCAGTGGGTTGTACATCATGCCATGAAGCAGTCGGGTGGAGAAGTGGTCTGGAAGGCAGAACATGACAACACCATGAGAACAGGTCTTTCACCAGCGTTACAAATTCCCACTGGTCCCATGGTCCGTGACTACTGAAACCACAAGTGGACCAGTGGAACTCACCTTTCTACTGTCCTGCTGGACCAGTAAGTATTATGAGAAATGTAAAACCATTTCTCAGCCCATACCTCTGAGTACTTTTCTGAGTGAAAAGCAATGGCTGTGTAAAGTGGCAAAATCAAACACACTACATGCAAGCCATGTCAACACAGTAAGTAAGTACGTTGGTGTTTTGCACCCAGTCAGCCAGTATGGTTATATCAGAGTGAGATAACCCAGAAGTGTGAACAAAGGATTCTTAATAATATACAGTTCATCAGCAAGAACACTCACCCAGAGGGTTACTAGACTGACTATGCACACACACACACACATACATTCTCTGTAGTGTAGCTCGCTCTTTCATTGGACATTTTTGCAGACTAGTGGAAATCAAAGGGGATCTGCTGGTCCCCAGGATCTGTGAAAGATTTCAGGGAATTTCTAGCCCTGTTCCAGTTTCAACTGATACTGTCATTCAGTCAAAAGAACCAAATTCAAGAATCCAATCGGCACACCCAAACAAATAATTTATACTGTGCTCTTTTTAACAATAGTAAATAAATGCCTTTTAAACTAATGAGCTTCACCTCGCAGTATGTAAAGCTTTTGTTAAGCTGTTCCAAACCTAATGCAATCAACTATATTTAAAGTTTTAAAGTGTTTCAAACTTAATGGCACACCGATCAATTAACTGCCTTTTCTGTGTTAACATTTTGATACAGTGTAGAACTTTACACAATCTAGTCTGAATAACAACTGGGCTAATCCCCATTGTCAAGCTAAAAAATGACACTTTAAAAACAACAGCTAAAATGAAAAATGACATAAGAAGCTGAATCACTTATCTGTTTTGGGTTGAGTTATGTTGTTTTCCTGCTCAGTGCTTGGAAGAATGGTGTCCCAAGCCCTGGACAGGACAACATAGCTCAACCCAAAACAGATAAGTGATTTAGCTTCTCGTCTCATTTTTCATTGTTTTTCACCGTTCAACTGTCATTTAAGTCTCATTTGTTGCTTGGCAAAGGGGATTAACCTGAAAATTTGCAGATTGTGTTTTTGTCCTAATTTATACCATTCTTTTGAACCTTTTACGTGTTTGGATCTAGTCTGAACAAAACAGTTTTATTTTAGTGTTTGTGTGCGTGTATCAGCTGTCCTGCAACTCATAAGAGAACTGGTCCATTATATGACAGCTCATCCTGACCGTCAATTTTTTTTAATTAAAAATAATACAATCCATTATATGACTGCTCATCCTGACAGTCAATTTTTTTTTAAATTAAAAATAATACAATCACTTGTTATAGGCACCTCTTAAGCAAACCAGGCCTGGACCAAGCCCCCATATGTCAGCCAAAAATTTTGAATCTGAAATAAACAAGTTTTAAAAGAAGACCTGTTTGTGTATGTTTGTGTGCATGTGTGTGCATGTGTGCGTGAGTGTGTGTATAGTCAGTTTTACTGTAACACACTCTGGGCTCCCACCGTATATGGAAGATGGGTGATATACAAATCCCCTGTACTATTATTACTACTCTCTCTCTCTGCACAAACATATGTCTGAGAATAACCTTTCATCAAATTTGGACGGATTTGTTTGAATCACATGTTTGCCTAAATATTTGAGTGTTGTATGCATGTATGCCCATGAAAGAAATTTAATTCTGATGTTTCTGCACGTTTGTAGGAACTGTGAAACTGCATTAATCAGTTGCTTAATCGTGCTTATAATATTTGTTTGTGGTATTGTCATGTTTATTTGTGTTTTGTAGTATAGCAAGGACTGGCTGTTAGATATGTCCAAATGGACCTAACACTATTATTCTTGACTTAAAGTTTTTGAGTTTGAGTTTGAGTTCTCTCTCTCTCTCTCTCTCTCTCTCTCTCTCTCTCTCTCTCTCTCTCATGACCAAACTACAATCCTTGTAAAATAAAGTTTTCAAGTTTGAGTTTGAAATGTCTCTCTCTCCAGGGGTGGTGGTGTGGGTTTAAAATGTCTCTCCCTCTCTGAGGATGGCGGTGCGGGTGAGTGCATAATGACATATATACAAAAGGCCTAGTGTAGCTGTGATGTCCAGGCATGACTGCACTCACACAGATGAAAGCACTCACTCTTTTCTAACATGTACTGAAGATCCTGTGGAGAGATGAACTTGTTCCAGTCATGTGTGCCTGGAGCAACCAGCTGTAGAAAATTCTCAGCCCCAACCACACCTAAGGCATAGCTCAGGTAAGTCTTGTTCAAAGTCGTCAGGAATATGGACCCACCAGGCTGGAATCCAAAGAAATCAAAGTGCTGTCAGTTTAACCTGTTATTTCACTCATGACCTAAAATCTGGAATGAGTCTCCCGCCCAACATGTTTTGTTCAAAAGGATATATAGAAGGGATTGTCACAAAAGTGAAAAAGGTGTTTAAAAACAACAACAAAAACAAATCGGGTTCTGTTTTCAAAATGCCATGTTGATTTTCTATTTCTACTAAGAGAGAGAGACAGAAAAAGAAAAGAAAAAAGAAGTAGAAGAAGATAAAAGATCTAGTGCACTGAACGACCTGCCACATGTGGTGCATGCCTACACTGCCCAAGGCCAAACAACAAGAAGTTGCTGGTAGTGGTACACACAGAGGATTAACACTTACAAAGACTTGCCTATATTTATCACATCATTTTAATACAGATTCATGCATGTGGGTCCCAATATTTGTTTCTTCTTGTGGGAAAAAACAATTAGCACCACAATTTTGATATGCTTTGGCTGATTGTATCTACTGTATTATTGTTTGGTCAGCTTCTTCAAAAGGAGATGAGAAATGGAATTACTGATGTTAATGGTCAGGGAAAAACTGTTTTATACAATTAACCTTTTTGACTGGTGCACATTTACTGAAGTTAATAAACCTTCATGTCAAGCAAGGTCTGAAGAGAACAACAATAAAAAAGAAAGAAATAAATAAAAAAGAAAGATGAAGATTACAGGATAATGCCAAGGGAGTAAAACTTCATTGTAAATAGAACAAACCAAGAATGCAACCATACACATGTATAAAATATAAAAGTACTCACACACACACACACACACACACACATACACACACACCCACACACACACACACACACACACACACACACACACACACACACACACACACACACACACAATATATTATATTGTGCAGCCTACATATACTATGAGTCATACTCAGTAGTCAGTTTAGTCTGATGGGAAGCCACACTGTTGATAAACAAAGCTATTAATGCACACAGCATATGTGGGAAATAAACACTGAGAATGAGATGGTAAAAATTGCTGAATCACACAAGAAAGATGGGGGGAAATGATGAAAGAAATGTTGATGGCAATCATTAAATAAATCATTAAATAATGGATAACAAGCGGACAAATGATCCACCAAAAACATCCTCCTCAAAATGCCTGCTCAGAGTCTCTGTCATTTTCCTAAAGAAAAAATTACACAAAAGAGAAAACAACAACCCACCTATATAATGAAATATCATATCATTATAATTCATAATTAAAATTGTAATCCATTGTTACCTTTGTGTTGTGCTTGAATGACTTTCACCTCCTATTTTCAAGAATAAATGTCCAAAACTAAAAGCAGGTTGTTCCCTTTAGTTACAGTTAAAAATTGTGTAACTTATAAATAATCACCTTTATAAGCTCACAACAAGCAGTGACAAATGTTGAAACCTCTGCGACATGCTCCACGACCTCAGAAGCGACAACTGCATCAAACTTCCCAGCTTCCGTCCCCACCAGATCCTCGACGGTAGCCTGGATGTACTTGATTTTGCTTGCCACCTTTGGCTCATGAATAACGTGGGCCTGAGCAATCTTGATGTTCTCTTCCGATGCATCAACTCCTATCACAAATGCTCCCAGGCGAGCGAGGGGCTGAAAAGGATGTCCCATCATAGACTGTTACGAAGAAATCTCATGTTATTTTGTACTTTTTCTACTTCTGCATTCCTCTATTTAATGAATGGTGTATGTGTGTGTGACTGTTCTCAACTCCCTGCCACTTGGGCAGCAATATCAATTCCATCTTTGAGAGCTGACCTAGTATGTGCTCTGTTTTTGCATGTTCAAACAATGGTATAGCTGCCAATGCTTGGGATTGTTAAGGTGCCCACATATGCTGACGTACATGCAATTGCACACTGGGGCCGTATGAACACCATAAGAGAGTAGTCTGCACTGAAAGCCAACTCTGGGAGAAAAATACCCTGCTGCAGTGGAGAGTCAAACCAGCATCAGCAACTACATCCCCACCCCATTCTGCACTTTCACAAAGTTAAAAATTGTAATCTTCAGTGGCAAGAACCAAGTAGGCCATGGAGAAACCAAAGTATGTCAGATCTGAAATTTTACATGGACCTGGTTAAAAACTAAATCACTTAATCAGCATAATTAATCCAGCAAGTCACATGATGTAGTCAAATGTCTACCACCCCAAATGTATAAGAGCTTTTCTCATTAAACTTCAGCCAAGCCCAAATATTTCTTAAATATATAAATGGAGATGAGCGGGGGGGGGGGGGGGGGCCACATCATTATAAATGTTTCATCAGTTCATAACTTTGTACACATGTGCTGGAAAATGGTCAAACATGCAAAGTCTCAACTAGTTCTGCAAAAACTACCAAGTTGTTAGCAATTTCTAGCAAAGAAACAAAATCAACAACAGCAGCAACATTTCTACCTCTGATAAAATGCCACCTCCACTGCCAACATCAACAATATGAAATCCATTCAGTGGTAAGGATGGTTGGATGCTTCCTCCAGATGAGTTCTGTTCACGAACGCTGACCAGAGCATCACGTATTAAAGGCACTCGTAGTTCATTCATACTGTGCAATGCCTCAAATTCGCCAGCCTCATCCCACCACAGTTCTGCAAGCTTAGAGAACTTGTTCACCTCCTCCTCATCTATTGTTGTTTGTGCCACTGGACGTTGGGAGTTTTGTGCATTATCTTCTGCTGATCTACAAAGAAGTAAAAAAGAAGAAAAACGAGTCAGGTAACACACTAAAACAGTATACAGTGCATGTAAGAATCAACATGCACACATGCACATATGGTCACACATGTACACACACACACACACACACACACACACACACACACACACACACACACACACACACACACACACACATTCACCCAGGGTACTTTAGCCAATTTTCAATTCTGTAGATCATATGTAATTTGTACATTGATTATAATATTAACAATAATGCAGCTACAGAAGGGACTTTGTGAGAACTTTACTTAGTATTTGGGTGGCTAATGTGCTGAAATTTTGAACATTATCCAGTGGTCAAAGTTTGACTCCTGGACATGACAGGGTTAAAGACTGTTTTTCAGCTATCCGAAGTCAATATTAATTTGTACATGCTAGTCTCGCCTTTGTGTGCACAGCATGCACTAAGATCATTGTGCATGTTTAAGATCCCATATCCAAGACTAATGGCTAGTGGTATGGTAAGTAAGCAATTGTTTTTGAACACCCAGTCAACCTGCTACTGCTAGATGTAGATCATATCAGCCATAATCAGGGCAAAGGTTTTGGTGGTATGGAACACAGAAAAAGCATATTAACATTAAAAATAGCAGCAAATTAATATATATATATATAAACATGATTGTGGTTGCCCCTCATGGAAGAAGAAGGGTGCATTTCTGTAGGTCTTTGCAATCAGTTTCAGTTTCAGCGCAGGTTACTCTGAAGGTTATGTAACCATCCGCAAATTACGCAATCGACACTAATGACCATGGCTTCTCTCAGGGAAGAACATGGTCGCTCGCTATTCTTCAGGTGAAGCTGTTGGCTAATTACGCTCACACTTTCAAATATAATCACCGGTGAACTGAAGAACTGGTGGATATCCATGCTTTTGTACATGAAAATAAATGCTGGTCTGTTGACAGAATTGGAGGAGGGTGGGTCGTCCTCAGACTTTGACGTTGAGAACGCAGACTGTGACAGTTTCTTCTCTGCTCAGCGATGTTTTCGCCATAAGTAACATCTACTCCCGATGATGAAAATGTGAAAGCAAAATTTTGACGGGTAAGTCTCTGGACAGCTTGACGACATGTACGGCAAACGAGGATCATCTTGCAAGCGTAAAACAGAGTTCCGGAAACAGCAGACGCTCTTTTTGGTAGGCGCAGTTCATCTTTTAAGTAATATCCTTACAAATGATATGAATTGATCATAGTTGTTTACATTTTCTAACATTTTCCGTTCATGGCATTTCCATAACGATGTTTGTGTATCATGAGGTTTTCAGCTTGTTTGAAGTAATATTGCAAAGCCCAAAGAGCAATGCCGACATTCATAACTTTGGTAGAATACAGTTTTAAGACGCATGGATAACTGGACGACGCCATGATACTTGTCAGACCGTGCATTTGCAATGCGTTAGAAGTGGTCGTGCCTACAGGTCCAGAGAGTCGATTGTCATCCTAATCGTGAGTAAATTGCTGCATTCTTACCGCTAGATCCATGCACAGTTAGTATGCATCGAAGTTTATTAGGTACTCGTTTCTTATAAAAATGACTTAGTGTGGGGCTTAGAACTGGCTGTGTTACTAGAATCCACAAATCTCCGGGCGAAAAACAAAAAACAAAAACAAAAAAATGTTGTGCGTTTTATTTTGCATGCTGCCAGCGGAAGTGCTATCTTGTTAAAGCTGCATAGCGCTTCCATTATATTATGGGCTACTGTTTTTTTCAACAACAACAACAACAAAAATCCCATTGCAAAAATGGCCAAAATGGTCCCTGCAAGTGCAATGTATTTAACTATAAAGCCAGTCAGAACTTGAACAAGCATCTGCCTTCGTCGTTTTTCCTTCCTCAGAATCGAAATCGAATCATCCACTTCCAGTTCACTAGTTCCAGTGACCAGTCCCGCTGGCGTTGTGCAGTCATTTTAGTATTTTACCCTCCCTTTTCAAACGTGATTAAATTTAGATACGGAACTTCCCTTGTGTTGGTGATGACATCGTTATTTTAGTTCAAAGGTTCTGTTGGCCAGTGCCTGTCAAGTGTCATAGTGTGGTGTAACACAGGGTAACTAAGAGTTGATGATACAGGTACTAAGGTAGACTGTTTGGTAATCTGTACTATTTCTAGAATTTGTTTCTAACCTATCGTCATTGCTTTTTTATTTTGTATTTAACCTATTTTACACACAAATCATTACTAATACAATAATGGCTGATTTACAGCCTTATGAATATCACTGTTTTTGTTTTGTTTGTTCTCTCTCTCTCTTCTTACTAGACTAGACATTGTTAATAAGTCTTACTTCATTTATAAATATAATGCATCCCCAACTGTTGGGTAAAAAAAAAAATTGTCTTTTTATTTTGAAGCAGGTTTAGCAGCTTTTAAAGACTTTAGAAGCTGACAATATGTGGGCCAATCCATGGGGTGGGACATGGCCCATCCAGCAGTCAGCTTATCAGAATATGCCACACGAGCAAGGTAAGAACACCCACAGTGTGTTTTCTTCATTCTTACTGGCAGTTTTACACATCTTGCTGTACATACCAATTACTAGAATTAGTGAAATTACCAAGACATTGTCATCAAGTTTACTAGCATTGTGAAGCTTGACTTATGAAGAAGAAGAAAAAAAGCAGATTGCATATTGTACCTTTTAGTTTTACTAGTTTTAGTTTTATTACAATATTAGTTTTAAGTCATTTTTTAATCAGTGCATCATCAAGTCATCATGTTGATTGTTTAGGAAGTGTGATGTTCATTTCTAATTCTAGAGCGTGCAGCAGAAAACGTATGTATTTAGTGATTCACAGAATGTGCTTAGAGCACTTCATAAAGAGAACAGGATATAGTCAGTATTATTTTCACACAAAGCTACAACAACAGCATCCCAGTGTCATATATATGCACAAAGTGCTGTATTTTATGCCCTAAATTGACTGGAAAATGTGATATGACTTAGTGCCAAAAGGTGTGCATGCAAGGGGTTATGCACTTCAGTTGAAAATAAAACATTGTTGAAAACTGTTTTTATTTTAAATGTTGTGTTGTGTACTTGCATAAATGAATGAATATATAGTACAGATAATTTCAGCAACCAGGCTTTGGTTGATTTCGAGATACAGTCATCACACACTGAAAAAGCGCCGAAAAATGACCGCCCAAAACGGACATCCATGTACCAAGTGATTTTCGTCACTTTGCTTGCAAACACATGGAGAACCAATCACTGTTTTGTACGCAGAAAACATCGTTTTATACGGATAATATAACATCAACACTCACGATAGTTGTATTTTCGATCAATTGATCGCGAATGTTTGCCCTGTATGTACGTCAGATGTGTTGCAAACTCAAACTGAAAACTTTGAACAACCAAAAAACGACAGCATCACTTCGGAATCACCGGAAACGTCGCGTGTGTTCCGATCCATGCATTTGCACTACACAATGATACTCGTTTTTTTTTCAGCGAAGTTTTGCACGAAAACTGAAGAATATTTCCCCGATCGTTTGATATTGTTGTAATATCTGACGTCCCTACAAGATATCTAATATTTTGTACAAAACAAACGAGAAAGCAATCTCTTTTTTATCGACAACATCCGGAACATCACCTGACCTTTCCCGAGTACATTCATTTTCCCGGCCGCATGGCGTGTCTTTGTTTGGAAACATCGAAACGTGTGTTGTAGTCTCCTTCAGTGGTGCGACGTTTGTTGAGATTATTTTCAAGTTTTCCACTGATTTGGGTGTGCGAAATGAAAGTACTGTGAAAAGTGGCATCTTCCCGCGCCGAAGATTTGAAACCTGTTTTTTATACTTAGCCGAGTACAGCATGAAGAATTTCATTACGACAAAGCAATATCTTGTAAAGCTTACGTGCAACTGTTGATTCAGGATGTGTGCTCAGTTTCATCAAAAGCTTATCAGTTATAAGTGTATGCTTTTTGTAGACTGTTTAGTGGTGTTGCAAGAATATTTTGTTAACTGAGCGAGAGTGACGAAGATATAGTTTTTTTCCTGGAAGTAATCGCTGTCGTGAAAGTTGTGTCAGACGTCATGTTTGCCACACAACTGTTGTTGTAATATGACGTAAAACGTTAAACTTTTAAAGTTTAATTAAGCCCAGCAGATGTTAGTAATACTAGTAGCGGTTCTGAGTACTGATTTGTGTAGAAGTCATGGTGTGTAGGTTTGACATGTTTGTACTGAGCATATCAGTATTGGGACAGTTGCAGGTTATTGGGTTAATAATTTCATATTCATAACACTTCAAATTCATTGACAATACCATGGTATGCAGAACTGAGTGTACTCCTGAGCCAAGTGGTACAGCAAGGAGGAAAACATCAAACACAGATAGCTGCAGACGGTACAGAGAGAGGCTGGCTGCAGAGAATCCACATCTCAAACAAAGAGCGTGGGGGGGGGGGGGGGTCTGGACTTAATTGTTAATTACCTTGATAAAATCAGGTCATTCTGATTTGTTTTTGTTAGACTGATCTAAGCAAACAGAATGTTTTCTATGCTAAAAAATGGGGAAATGTTATTTTGTTGTAATACTGATGTAATACAGAAAAAAAATTCATTTAATTTTTATGACTTGTTATTAAATGCAAACAGAAAAAATCTTCTCACTGTGTTTTTGCATGCACTTGTATGGCTGATTATAATATATTGCATGAAAGGGTGTGTTACTTGTTATATTTAAAAAATGTTGAGTTTTGGGTTTATGTCGCCCATCAGATATTACAACAATCAACATGTCATAATCATGTGTAAAATTATATGAGTGTACAAAATTTGGCACAAACATAGTAGGGGAGATGTGCGCTAATAGTGTGACTTGATTTTGTGCATACTTGTGCAAAACTGAAGACACAATTAACTATGCATGTTGTAATATCTGATGTACAACATGCAGCCTTTTATGACCTTTGTCAGCAAATATCTCCAAAAGTGCGCACGTTTTTATCTTTTGCTTTTAAGAAATATTTCCTAGCATTGTGCACATTCTAAAAACACAAACTAGTTTCAATGTATCATCAACTTTATTTTCTACCCCCTTTGTCCTGTTTTCATGCACACCTTTTGGCACTAAGTCATATACATAAATCAAATGATAAAAAATGAAGAAAAAAATCTTCAGTGGGACCCTACCCAGCATACTGCCACTGGGGTAAAATCACCAAGACCACCACACAGAAAGCTGACAACTCCTTCAGCTGTGACAATGGGAAAGTATGCCAGTGAAACCTCTAATTTCTAAACAGTGCACCAGCAACCACCTGTTTACAGATAAATAAACAACAACACAACCAAATGTGCAGCCCAGAGACTCATGACACACAAACTTGATGTGTGATAAATGTAAAACTTTTTTTTAAAGAGAAAATATTAGTAAATTAGAGGCTATTTTGTAAATGAAATGGGATTTTCTTCTTTATTGTTGCTGTGTATGTTGTATCTTATAGTGGTTCTGTGAGTATGTTGTGTAGTTTACATTATGTAGTAAAACTAGCATGTACAGCCATGCACTGCAGGTCGGGACTATTGTACTGCTTGTAGCCTGACATGAGTAGAGTTTTACCTTTGACTTTAAGAGTTAAGTGTTTGCTCACCATCTTTTGCTGCGGAAGACTTGTAATTGTATTAACCTTATTACAGCTTACACACTGGTTCACCGTTGACACTTTGGCTTTGAATCTTTAACACTTCACTCATCTTTAGAGATAGTAGTAATACTGGATGTAGCTGAATTCCTAATTTCAGTGGACTGGGCCTCCCTTGCCAAGCAGTGGATTGCACAGAGAGAAGCAGCCGAAGTGATACATCATGAACAGAGCGAAGTCCTGGCACAGCCACCCCCACCCCCTCCTCCACTGCCAGTTGCTGCTGCAGAGCCAGAGCCACACAGAGCAAGCCAGGAGGATGAAAACAGCATGGATATCTCGGATGATGAAGCTGAAGGTGGACCCAAACCTAGTGCTACATCCAGCAATGGTGAGATGGGAGGTCAGTGTTGAAATTTTGAAAAGCCACATGTTGCCTAGTCTGAAGATGTTCTTTCAGGTTTCTGTGCTGAAAACAAAAAAGTAACAGTATTAATTTTCTGTCCATTTTTCTTCATCAGACATCAGCACATAAATAAGACTGGCAGAAAAGATAATAAAATAGTACTACCAGTAGGCATGATTACACTTTAATTCAGTATATAAAAACAAAGAAATTATTTTATAAAATCTGACCTGGAAAATGTCCTCTGTTTTGTTTTGTTTCTTTCTCCTTTTTTGGGGGGGGAATACTTACAGATAGTAAGCTTAACAAAAAGCTTTATAGACATTCCTAATACCAATTCTCTATGGTACTACTGTTGCAAACCCTGTGTCTAGTGTGACAATTGACCAAGTGTGAGGGGTTGGCTATTTTTATGTTGTACTTCTCAGGTGTGGCATAAAAACATTTTTTGTAAGTGAAAATATGTACTTCTCAGGTGTGGCATAAAAGCATTTTTTGTATGTGAAAATCTGATCTTCTGACACAGTACTTTGACATGGTTAACCTGTAATAAACGGTTCTGGTGCTTGACTTTCACGACATAATTATGTCCCACTTCTGTGTACCACATTTTAGTACAGGCTCATATGGCACTATAAAAATAACCACTACTGTTATTATTATTAAATAAGTTTTCAACCGCATGCGTATTTTGGCATTTAATAGCTGTAACTACATGGATACATGTATGTTTACTACGTCATGTTGCAGGTCTTTCAGGTCAGAGTCCATTGCTGCCCACCCCTGGGCCAGCATCAAACCAGGGGAATGGGGGTGACTGGGTTGCCCCTTGGCACCCTCCTCCCCAGGGCCCAGGCGAATGGCCGGATGGCAGTCAGGTACAGGGTTATGAAAGATATGAGGGCTACCCTGTAAGTGTCCTTAAATTGTCCAAACTTTTCAAAGTAATTGATCAGTCAGGAAACCGGAGAAAGGTGTTGCTTTGCCTCGAAGTGCTGTGTGTTTTTTAGCCTTGGCTCGTTGTTTGGTTTGTTCAGAGATGGTATTAGACACGTATCAGGAAAGTGTGGGCTGTTCTTTATGTGCTAGGTTGTGGCAGGTCACAAGATGGAAAACAAGGCTGGGATGTATCATGTGAAGAGCAGAGAGCGTGTAGACATTTTTGTCAGTTTTATTGGTAGTTGCCCTTTGTCATCTTTTCAAGGCAGAAAGGTGTATTTTCCCTTGGCTCACTTTGGCCTCTCAGACATTGGAGAAGGTTGTTTCAAATTTAAGTGCTTATTTTAACAAGACTTTTGCCAAATGTTTAATACATAATATTCATAAGCCATGCCATTGTTATCAATGTTATAATGAATGCTAGCAGGTGGATTCAGGTGGTCAGTGATAGAGATGCAGCTGAATATTGTAGTCTTTTACATCTTAGTGCTTACTTCCACCTCAGATATAGATAGATCAGATGTTGACTTCAGGGCCAGACATTATTCCTATAACCTCTAAAACCTGGCTCATTATTTGAAATCAAATAGCCATCTGCTTTGTGGAAATATGGCCAACCCTCTCCAACATGCTGCAGCAAACTAGTATTTTTATAATGTTAGCCAGTATCTTGTTTACTCAGAGATGTCCTCTGGATTATTTTGAGAAATGAAAGTATATTATCATGCTGAATTAGACAGCTAATGATTTGCTCTGTACTGTGCTGTGTACAGTAACTTAGTAAGGTGTGTTACACAAGTTTAACACTTACAGTGTCTTGTGCTGTACATGATTACAGTTCTTTCACATCCATCACCCAGATAGTGCTTGCATTGCACTGATTTTTACGATGTACACTGGGTGTGTTTATGCTTTAGACTGAAGTATAGACATAACCCAGCAAGCAATTGATTGTTGAGGTAATATATTTAGGTCTGGAAGACTTTAAACGGGGTTTGATCAGAAGGAGATAAAAAGTTTAAAGGAAGACAGTCCAACTCCCTCCATAAATCTGTTGTGTGCACCAGTCCCTCCTGGAGCCAAATCCAGTGCTAAACAGAGAGCAGGGGGGTTATGAAAAATCGGGCCTTGTTGATGACCATTGTTAGTTGGCTGCCTGACTCAGACACATTTTATTATCTGAGAAGCTCATCAGTGATCGCCATCACTTAACACTGAGAGGATAGCAGCCCAATACTAATGAAAGAATGCCACTGAGTAAGTGGTAGACTCCGTCAACATGGGAGAATACTCTTTCCTGACACCTAAGCTTTCAAGGACGGGAGAAATTCACTAAAAACAAATGAAAGGATGTGCTGACATTAATTAGCAATCAGTTTTGAATGTCTGGAAAGAAGTATTTTTTAAGTTGTAATTACAAATGCATTTTTAGATGTTACAGATCCCAGTCTGCTTTTGATGTGCAAGGTATTCAGTCGCTTGTTTATTCAATCACTGTTAAAACTGCTGTTAAAGTGTTGTGCACTTGCATAACATTTATGTCTTGCCTGGTTTCATTCATGTTGGTATACTTGGCCATTTCATTGATTGTCAGATCTTTTTTGTGTTCAGAAATGGTTGATGCCACCTTTGTCAGTTTGTAAATGTCATTCATACAATACCTGTTTACTTCATGGAAACAGATTCTAATGGTGATCTTTTTTTGTTTTCAGGATGGCTTTACCTACAACCAGGGGCCAAACTTTGGCGGCAAGAACCATTTTGGCAACTTTCCACCAGCAGGGGATTTGTTCTTTCAGGTATTAAAACACACTGCAGGTCTATTTCAGTTTGTGTGGGGGTGACTGGTCAAAGGAGTACTTTGAAAGTGTTTCTTCTGTTTTTTAATCTTTAAAAATAATGACTGTTGGCCCTTTTCCAGTCATTTTGGGCATGTCAAAATAAAGTGGTACTGTTGCAGTATTCTTTTTATGCCTATAAAGACAAAGTAGCCATTGTGTAAGGTTGTTTATTTGTTTTGAGTATGCAGCTTACAAGCTTGGAAAGACAGACAGTAAACACAGCCTAGGACTTGGTGTGAAACATCTTTATAATAATGAATTCCAACCTAAGAGGTCTTGATCAGTCAGTGTTACCTGCTATAAGCCATAGGTGGCAATTTTTGGTGCACCAGTCTAGTAAATATATAGCAAAATTATTGACAGTCACACAGGAAAAAATAGTTATCCTTCCACACCTGGCCTTGTAAAGGTGGATTAGCTGGGAGTATAATAGCAACATCTCAAGGAACATTTGATAACCTGTGGGTATTGTTTCCCCCTCACTCCTCACTCGTCCCTCTTCTGTATTCTAAGGCCCTCGTTGGAGCCTTTACAGAATTTAAATGCAGAAAGGATATTAGAAACATATTGTGTGTAGTAGAGTTTTATTGTGGAGGAAATCCTGTCTGAGAGGGCTCTGCTGTACATTTGCAGGGAGGAGGTCCTCAGGTGATCAACAACTACCAGCAGCAGTTCTGGCCCCCACATGGCCCGGGGGCCCCCCCTGCCATTGTAGCTGAAGTGTTTCCCACCCCAGCACCCTTCGTCCCTGTCCCAGTTCGGCCTGGGGATCGTCAGGGTCACAGGGGCCGGCATTACCCAGGAGATCAGTACCTTCCTGGTCGCTCTGATGACTCGGGCATCGGTCAGTTTGGCGTTAAACTTCTGTAATATTGTGTGTGCATGGGTGCAGCTCATTTTACTTGTAATTTTCTGTGTGTGTGTGTGTGTGTATACCAGCGAGTTTTGGGAAAGCTGTTCTGATTTCTAGGGTGGGGGGGACCAGCTGGGACAACAAAAACTGCTCTGACCCTTTTGAGTGGCCAACCGCAGTTTTCAAAGATGGGCAACCATTGACTGGATGTTTAGTGACAGGGAGCTGAGAGACCTGGAGCCTCAGCCCTGCAGAATCAGATTTGTTATCAAGAGATGGAATTCTTTCAGTTGAGGAGCAGCAGGAGTCATTGTTGACAAGAGGGAAATGTACAAGACTGTACCTTATAACTTTTCAGAGCTTTTGTTTATTTTGTAATAGATCAGTGAATTTTCTTCAGAACTGATATTTGGCAGTAGGTTGTCAGAATGAAACAAGATTTAATGTTATAATTTTGTAAGCATGTTTGGATTATGTGTTCTGTAATTTTCCATTTTCACCAAGAATATTTCACTCTTTTGCCCCACAATGTATTGTGAGTTGGCAGTCCTTGTCAGCACACAACCAGTGTTGCCACAGAAGTTGAGTGTTATTTTACTGTGTTGTTAAAAGTTACTGGGAGAGAGAGAGAAAGATATTGTCAAAGTGTGGGGGGGGGGGGGGGGGATAACATATGGCATAGTTATGATATGTTCTCTTTCTTGGGACACTTTGTGGTCTGTCAGATGTAGTAGCTCACAAGGACTTCATATGTGTGATCTCCTGAGGAAGAGAAAACTGTCTTGGAATATATTTGGTCTCTAGTTAAGAAGAAGAAGCGAGATGGTTGAGACTAGTCAGTGCTGTTTCTAATGTAGACTCGGCCAAGAGGAAGCAGCTGCCGGCCTGGATCCGCGAAGGCCTGGAGAAGATGGAGAGGGAGAAGCAGCGGCAGGCAGAGAAAGACAAGATGGAGCAGGAGAAGGCAGAGGCCCAGCGGGCAAGGGAAGAGGCAGAGAGAGAGGCAGCTGAGGAGCTTCAGAGGGAGCAGGAGGAGAACCCCACTGGGGAAGCCAGGGTGCCCAGGAAAAGCCGATTTGTGAGTGCTGTTGTTGTACGTTCCCCAGCTGGGGATCACCCGGAATAATAATGAGGATTAAATGTTTTGTACATCATGAGCCTCTGGCATAAAAATTGAGGATTTATTGTTGTTGTTGATCACTTTTACATAGCACTATTTTACACTCGTGAGCAGACTGACTGTGCTCTTATCACATGTGATTCTAAATAACCAGCTTTTTATATTTTATACAAAACTCAGTGTTTTGAATATATGTACAAAATCCAAAGCTGGAACATGGTGATTTGCAAGTCAATGCAGGCTGATAGCAGATGCCCCTTGGCATGTAAATTATTGGGTCAGGCTACTTGGGGCAGACCTCATAGAGGGGGTCTGATGAATTGCTTCTTCCTTTCCACCAGCCACCATGAGAAGCACTGGAAACATAGCCACAGTTTTTCTTGGTGGTTTCTAAAGGGACTCTTATTTCTATTACTTAGACATTAGTATAAATGGAAATTCTTTATCTGGAAGTGAACTCACAATCCAGATCACGCACAAATATGTATATCAAAAAGGGAGAGGGAGAGAAAAGGGCTTCTGTTGGGTTTGTAATAAAAGAAATGTCTGTATTCACGCAGTCATAAACAGTTGTGTCCTGAATTAAATAGGTGATGATGATGTGAGAACACGTGCATCACGTGTACATTCTTTTATAGGATTGTATCATTTTTTATTTTTTTTATGTGCCCAAAACAATCAGAAACAAAGACTAGCCTTCTGAAACAATATCGAAATATACAAGGGGTTTGCAAGCTAAATTGTCAGATTTCTTCTGTTTCATCATTTGTTAGTTTATGATCTGTTTGTCACTTGAAAAAGATGTTTGCACCAAAAATGTGCATTTGTGTTGTATAATTAAGATCAGTACTTTTTATCTTTCTCTGTGTTCTGATCTTTTCTACATGGCTTTAGAATTTGACAGTGTAACACTTTAATTCCATATGTAGAATTCTTGCATCTCAAGGGGTTTATAATGGGTGAGGCTGCATAATGTTTTCCTGTTACTTGTATGTGTAGAGTGCTTTCTCTGTATCACCAGAGACATCTCCATTTTAAATTGAGTTGTTGGGATTAGTTAATCCAGTGTGATCAGTCAAAGTGATTGTAAGTTTGAATGACAACAAACACAGGATTCGGATGATGAGGAGGATGGAGAACCTTCAAGGACAGCTTCACCTGCTGCCAGGAAAGCTGGCTCTGCCTCTCCAGATGTCAAGAAACGCTCTCCTTCCCCTGAACAGTTCAAGACTGAAGAGGAGAAGCAGCTGGAGTTTGTAAGTGGAGAGATATTGATTAGTGGGTGCACAATTTGTGATTGTTTGAATGGATGGAGAAGTTGTCTTTTAAGATTTTGATGCATAGGAAAGTGGTTGTAGGTGTATAGCACTGCAGATCCCTGGGTAACACTGAGCATGGAATTATCTTTAGAATATTTGTCATTTTCAGAAAATAGGCATTCCATGGACTTTGGGTCCATTTCAGAGTGAGCACTTGTGTTAAAATCAGATTTGAGATAAGTGTGTGATCAAAGATACGGACAGTGATTGAGTTTTTTTTCTTCTTCAGTCCTTTTTGTGACTAGTATTGCATTTTGGTGGGGGAGGGGGGATAGATACAGCTCAGAACTGCTCATTTAATTTTCATCTTCTTTCACAGATGATGAAAGTCAAGCACTGGATGACTGAAGTTTTGCTAGACGTGACCTCAGAAGAAATCACCAAAATTGCACATTCTGTTTATGACAAGGCTAAAGCCCAAGCCTTGAAAGGTAGGTTTTGTCTGTCTTGTCAGAAGGGACATTCTGCACTTGTACATGGAAAGTTCCAGTTCTGGAGAAAAAAACATTTCGTTTACTGGAACAGACTTGCTGGAAAAGAGTATGTTTTTGTCTTGGTGGTTGTATTGATGAAGTAAATCAGAGTTGTTGTTGTTGTTGATCAGCTTTCTGTAATTTCCTACAGCTATGTCAGTTTTAGTTTTTTCACCTGAAGTTGTTATGGTTTTTTTTGTTTTTGGTAAACATTGATGATGATGACAACTCTTTTTTGCAGCACACATTTGTATTGGAACAGGGCAAGAGGGAGAACTGATTTATTTCTGATTAGTTTTCATTATGAAGGAGTGTAAATATTTTGACATGCAAGACAAAAAAAATTAAGATACTATTACATCCATGCATGTTTGCTGTGGGAAAGAGAGAGTGTGTGTGTTCTTTATTTGTTTTAGTTGTCATTATTATTGTTGACGTATTTTTTGTTATACTAAGTGAAATGTGAACTTGTAGAAAATGGCCCTACAGGAAATGGTACTGTTTCGCAATGGGAAGAAAAATGGAGGGGGGGGGGGGGGCTGCTACAATAATCCACACATGACTGTTTTGAGTATTTTCAGCTAGCTGAGAGAAAGAAGCAGTGGCTTGCTGCAGCGAAAGCATGCTGAGCTTGCGTCACACTTGTGTCATGTCTGTGTCCTTTTTGCCATGCGCCACTATTCCATTGTCTAGCCCAGGGCTGTTTCATCAGCTCCTCTTCAAAAGGAAGCGCCCGCCTTTGATCTCTTTGATCATCACTCACTAATTTGTCCTTGTGGTTTAAAGCACCAGCAAAAGTCCTCGCCAAGTCCTCTGCTTTGGCCTCTATCACTTCACTTGGTAAGTCATGTGTCCATTTAGGTGTTCACATAAGCCACCCGATCGCCCACTTGTCCCGGTCAATCTCGTGGTCAGGTCAGTCTGACCCAGATTGACCCTGATGTTAAGAGCTTGCAGATGGAATATGTAGACACTGAAAAGGATTTGATGATAGGCTGAGCAAAGAGCCAGAAAGACCATTCTCTGTCAATCACATGGACTTTTATCTTTCAACTGGAATGCAGTGTTGATTGGGCTTGATTAACTCTTGACATTTGTTACCCAATCAACTGTGGAGGTCATATCAGGGTTAGTGTTGGTTGGGTCTTTGTAGAATAAGAGGTGCTAGGCTGAGGTGGGAGATGGGAGGAGATAGCTGGAAGCAGCAAGACTTCGTACTGTTGATAGTTTGTGATGAGGTTGTGGTTCATTTAATGGGAATTTACTTGCCAAATAAAAGGCAGCTTCAAGAGAATGACAGCAGAAATCCAATCAAAAGGCATGTGTGATTTATTGCTTATAAAGACTGAAGATGCAGAATATTCGTATGAACTCGAACACGTAAGAATACATTCTAAAGGTGAGTATTTCCAGATATTTCCAGATGTTGTGCTAGCCCTGTCATAGGGGTGGGAATTATTTTTGGAACAAGAATTTATTGGTGCTGCAATGTCTCATTCTACTTTTTGATTGATCATTGAGACTCACAGCTGAAGTGACTGTGCATGATTGTGTGATTCTAGCTATTCGTACTGACACTGTCATGCTATAAATGTGAATTCTTAGCCTCAGAAGTATTATATCGCTCCCTTGCATAGTCACTTCACCATGACTCCTCTTGGACTTGAAAGAGCATGAAAACAAAACAGAACCTTCAGGCATTATAGGATGTTTGATTTTTTTGGTTGCTGTTTCATTCAAGACCATTAGATTTAAAATTAAAAAAGTGCCATGTACAAGACAGGATTGGCCAGGTATGGCATCTGTAATTGGTTCCCACCCCTACCGTCAGTGCTAGTGGGAGCAGCAGATAATTTGCAATTGTTTTTTCCCAGGGCTGGGCTACGGGTCAGGCAGCAGCGAGGAAGACTCAGAGGACAGCGAAGGCAGTGACAGTGATTCATCCGATGAACGGGCCAGGAGGGCAGCCACCAGCAACTCGGAGAAAAAAGACAAGATCTTCAGCGACGAGGACTCAGGTTTGTAATTTGTAAACGTGTAATAGGTGACTAAGTTGTCAAGTTCAGACTGAATTTTGAAGAAAGGAAGAAAAAAGACCTTGAAAGTTAATGCAAAGCTAGTTGATTTGGGGCTGAAAAATTCATGCGAAACTAGTACACCACTCAGGGTTTGTACAGTTCTGAAAGTCCATTTTGAAGGGCTTGGAAATCAGAATGTGAAAAACAAACAAAAGAAGAAGAGAAACTAGGCACAGTACCTGAGGGCCCCATGAAATTTAATATTGCAGTGCTCTAGTAGAGTGTTTTGACAATTATTGTGCCTCTCTCCAATCCTGCTGCTACTGGTACACAAGTTTTGGATGAAAAAAAATGGCACTTTCATGCTGTCCTTGAAAATAACAATAGGCTCTTGAAAGTCCTTGAAAATTCTTTGAATTTTGCCTCACCAAACCTGATACGATTTGATTACTGGACTAACCATAACCTTTTCTAGTCTGCAACTACAATGGCAGCCTTGAAACAGATTAGCTTTTGCATGCTGACACTCACCAGTTGTTGCACCAGGTTGCATGCTCTGCAGTACAGATCCCAGTCTTCTGGGAATTAAAGGGGAAAAAAAGGCATCTTTTAGCACTCCATGATGTGTTTTTTCAGTGACAAGCATATGTCTGATCATTTTGAGGACAGCTGTGTATCTGAGAGTGCTGGAATTCTTAATTATAATTAATAAAAAATATATATTTTGGCCAGATGTACGTTGCATTTTATTATTTTGCAAACACCTTTTTATCAGAGATGCTTCACCAGGTAACCTCTCTGTTCCTTTTTTCTCTCTCCAGACTACAAGCCAGATGAAGAGCCGGATGTCCCAGAATATCTGAAGAATCCTATATCAGAATCACAAAATGTGTTCCCATTTAGCAAGGGTGAAGAGTCCATACCTGGTATTGATTCTGCGAAGGGAGAGGGTAAAGTGGAGGATGTGAAAGTAAAAGAAGAAATCAGGACTAAGGACTCTGTCAAAGAGGGTGGGGTATCAGAAAAAGGACACAAAAAGGACCTGCTTGACTCGAAAAAGGCAAAAGAAAGGCCCAAAGTGAAAAGGGAAGAAAGCACAGAAAGTAGCAGTTCCTCTTCTGATTCATCGGATGAATCATCTAGCTCCTCTGTGAGCGAAAGCTCCAGCACACAGGACTCGAGCTCTAGGTCAAAGAAAAAGAAGAAGGAGAAGAGGTCAAAGAGTAGCAGCCACAAGTCTAAGAAAGACAAGAAGACGAAAGCCAGGGAGGAGGGTAAAGAGAGGCGCTCAGATAAAAGGGGGAAGGGAAGCAGGGAGGCGGAGGGGAAGAAAGTAGAGAAGAAAAAGCACAGGGAAAAAGAGAAAACAAAGGACAAGAAACGGAAAAGAGAGCCCAGCAAAGAAAAGGGGGAGAAGGAGCGAAGAAGCTGGAGTGGAGAAAGGGAGGGGAGAAGCCGGGAAAGGGAGCGCAGGCGTGACGTGGAGCAGAGCAGGGAGAGGGAACGGAAAAGAAAGCGCAGCATGAGCGCAGAGCCTGACAGCGAGCGCAGCCGGAGTAGAAGTAGAGACCGGAGACGCGAGCGCAAAAAGCACAGCTCAAGCCCAGAAGTGCGGCGGAGCAGGAGCAGGGAAAGAGAGAGGAGACGAAAGCGCAGTGTTAGCAGGGAGAGGGTGGCACGGACGTGCCGTAGTCGAAGCAGGGAAACTGACAGATATGCTGAGCGTGAGAGGGTGAGTCGTAGCAGAAGTAGGGACAGCTATGTTGATGATTCCCGTAGACGAAGTCGGGACAGAGACTACAGAAGAAGCCGCAGTTGGTCCAGGGAAGACCGGCACAGCAAACGCTCTAAACGCTCTGAAGGGGAGAGTAAAAGTAAGCCGAAGAAGAGGAGGCGGTCCAGATCAGCGTCTTCCGACAGTGACCGTGGCAGTCCCCGCAGGATAAGTAAAGACTCTGCTGCCTTGCGACACCGCTCCCATAGGGACCGGCACCATGATGATGAGTACGAGCGCAGTGGTAAGAAGTCCAGAAAGCACAAGAGTAGATCCAGGTCCAGGTGCGTTTCCCACTTCCTCTTTGGCGTGTGTGTGTGTGTGTGTGTGTGTGTGCGCATCCACTTCTTGGAGGACTGAAACGGTAGCCCAGAAAAGTGCTGAAAATAAATCTTGCTATATCTTTCTGATGCAAAAGGATGGCGTTGCAGTCAGTTTTTTCAGTCCCGAACAATCTACGTGTTAAAGGAAGCAACTTTGTACAGGTGGATCTCATGACTCGACACACAGATTGCTTTTGAGGATAATCCACTGTAACACAGTGTCTACCACCTCAAGACAAAATGTTGAGGTGCACCTGCATAAGTGATACCTACCAACGAAGGGCTGCTATTTCAGTTTTTTTTCTTCTTTTTCTCTGTATGCTTAGTATGGTACATGGATTTTGTAGCCTTTGCACCGAGTTCTCGTTTGTACACTCTCCATGCAACAGACTTGTTGTCAGTGAGCAACACAAGGCTGCCTGAACCAAGGAAGAGCTCTCATGGTGGAGCAGGAAATTGATCAAGACAAAGTACTGTATGGGTTGCATAAATAAGACAACCCCAGTGGAGTTATCCGGTGTATCACAAACGTTACAGAAAAAAACAAAGTTATGTAGTGGAGGTATTTGAAATGTAAACCAAAGAATTTTTTTGATTAATTAACCCAGAGTTCAGTATACTATAAAGCACCTAGTTTTGCAATTAGGTAATGCATGAGGCAAATGGACACGATTGGTGTAGAGGTGAGTGTTTTCAGTTTCTCAAGCATTACTCGCCCCACTGACCCCAGAAAATCTGAAACAGTAGTGACTGCTAGTGTTCTAAAACAAGATCCAAGCACATAAAAGGTTAAAAAGAACAGGCTGTTTATTAGGACAAAACACAGCGTGCACATTTTGGGGGTAAGCCCCTTTATCAGTCTACGAAACGACACTTAAGCGACACAGTTAAACAGTGAAAATAGGATGTAGAACTAGGACACTTATCTGCTAAGCATGGGACATGAAAACAACGTGGCCCAACCAAAAGCAAATAAGTATTTTAGTTCTGTATATCTCATTTTTTACTGTTTAAGTGTTGTTTTGTAGCTTGATAAGGGAGATTACCCCTAAAATTTGCATGTTGTGTTTTGTCCTAATAAATAGCATTCTTTTGAATATTTTATGTGTTTGGATTATATTATAGAAGAGAAAACCTAAAGCAAACAAACGGTTAAAGAGAGCACTGATTTAAATTTAATTAGGCACAAAAACATACACAGATTTTCAAGGTAAACCCCCATGTCAGCAAGGCTTAGTTTACATTTATTTTTTTGATTGAATCGCATGTTTAGTGTGGTCTAATTAAAATCATAGTTCATTGTAAGAATTCACTTCAGATACCTGAATATTTTCACGGTAAGTAAGTTGGTGTTTTACGCCCTGTCAACCAGTGCAGTTATATCAGGGCAATGAATATTTTCGTGGACTTTTTTTTTTTTTTTTTACAAGTGCTTTCTGTGTAGGCTTATTTGATCTGGAGGGGAACAGCATCACTGTATTTTCAAAGAATACTTGTTGGCTGAAAATGGTATTGAAGCAGTCTGAATATTGAATATTTTTACAGACGAGTGGTTTCTGTGTATGCCTATTTGATCTGGAGGGGAACAGCATCACTGTATTTTCAAAGAATACTTGTTGGCTGAAAATGATGTGGGGGGGGGGGGGTGCTGCTGTGGACTCCGTGTCTGCAAGTTTTTTCAGTGCTGTAGGGAGTGCAAATTGAGCAGATCTGATTTGTTTTATGCTCACACATGGCAGTTCCAAAGTCATAATAAATCTTTTCATTGCAGATATGTTAGCATGATTTCTCCGTTATTGTTGGTTGATCACCATGAGACTCATGTGGTTGACGGCATTTAAAAATCACTATTCACTTAACTTTGGTTGGCTGGCGTTAATTTTCAAGTCTTTTAAACAAATTTCTGTTTCTTTGCAGGTCATCATCACCCCGGAGAAGATAGATGGAAGTACTGGGTGTCAGTAGTTCAGTTTGCATAAATAGTTTGTATATACTTGCCATATTGGCAGTTGTTCAGTGTCCAATGATCATAATACAGCATTACAGTGAAACCCTTCTTTACCTATTCTTGCATGGTTTCAGAAATGTTAGCGCTGGAGGAACCTACATTTCCTGAAAGGATTTTCACTTACTACGAAACATTTCAGTACAGATTGACTTTCTGTTTCACTGAGGTCTTGGACTAATTGTCATTTTGTCTGCATGATTAATGTCAGTTTTACTTAGGGTGATACTGGATGCGGTTTTACACGAGGGGTTCCACTGTTCTGCATCTTAGGTCTTCATCCCATGCCCTAGTTCGATTTTCTTGAGCTCACATTCTTAGATGTACATACTGTGAAAACCAAGGCTTAATCTTGTATACATGAGAAGTACAAAGAAGTTACGAGGTTTTGTTTTTGTGGTAAGTTTTGTATACATTTGTTCTGCAGTGTCTCTCTCCACCTCCATCTAATGATTTGTGACAGGCATAGGATTTTCTTTAGTAAATACTTTGTTGGCTGGGTGGGGCAGGGGAGGTCATGGTGATGTTATTTCAGTGCAACTCAGAACAGGACCATGTATGACTGGCAGCAAACAATCTTTAAGCCTGGGTGAAATAGAGACCTCATCCGTGCACCAGTCAGCAACAGGATTCCAAGCTTTCAACTGTGAGGGAGCATAGTACAGCTTCCCTGTTGCAGTAATACATCTGAAGTTTGATCGGGTGTGAGAGGCTTTCCCAGCAGTGGTGTGGGTAAGCAAGATCCTGTCACCCAGACTCTTTCTCCATAGCCCAGTAGTGAATGATTAGTGCAGTTCCTTGGAAAGTACATTGTTGCTACGTATGTAAAGTACTGATGTAGTCATATTATGCAGCACTGTTGCGTAGTCCAGGAACACCTGACAACCTCAGTCCTCTTTCACCCAAATAAGGCAGCCTAGGAGAGTTGGCATTATGTGGGCACGTCGCTACATGTATAATTTATGCTTAGGATGTTTGAAGATTTTCCGTTTGTCAGATAGTCCATGTCTTTCTCAATGGTCTCCTGATTAGCACTGTTCAAGTGAAATGGTTGAAGTGATTTAACACAAAAAATTAAATAAAAATCAACAGAAAACTCAGTTATTTGTTGTTGTTTTGTACTGTGTTGTGTGACTGTTATTTTGCTGTATGCATTTTGTGTGTGTGTGTGTGCATGTCTAGCATATATAGTAGACCAGCATAGTATAGTAGACCAGATGTGATAGATTCTGGCAGTGGCATTATTGTGCATGTACTTCATTGGAGTCAGTAAGACCAGATTCGTGTAATCACTGAAGTAATTTGACATATATATTATTATTATTATTAATCGCTTTTATATAGCGCTATTCTCCGCTCTCGAGCAGACTCACTGCGCTCGCATGTGATTCTACATGAGTGAATAGTTTTTATAGCGCGTTTTTGAATATCCACCGAAGTGGTGTACTTACAGCGCTGGCATGGCTGGTGCCACAAGAATCTGCTGCCAGAGAGAGTCAGTCTCGGCGCATTCTGTGTACACCATACAACCATGCACCGTGTCACTTCATGCAAAGCCACCTACGCAAGGTGTATGCGTGTTTAGCTGTAACCTGCCACCTGCGCTTTTGGCAGAATGACCGGGGTCTTTTACGTGCTACTGCGGTAACACGGGGGTGGAACGGATACCGAAATAAGAGTCAGCACAGAAAGTTGACCCTGGAGAAGAAAATTCTCCCGCCGCTCCAGCAGGGATTCGAACCCGCGACCCTTCAATCACGAGTCCGGCGCTCTAACCACTGAGCTATCCCTGTTCACATGATGATCCATGCACTGACCAATTACGCAGGTCACCAACGTTTCCTGTGGTGTCCAGTCTCGAAACCATTCTATACATGTAGTGAATCACAATCATTCAGACACAGGTGCATTCACCTTTCCATATGTAATTTTAAGAGAGTTGTCGCACACTGTAGTAGTGCATTTGATTGGCTTGCTGAAAAGAGCTTCTGTGCCAAGCACTAAGCCCACCTCTCCTTTCAAGCCGTTGGTCTGACCACCATCTGTGCCATGGGGTGGAACGCACAGTGACGTGATGATTCACCATTCAAATGCAAACAAGGAGCACAACACAGTGTATTCATATGAGAAGTGTTTATTAGTACAATAGTAGTGAATAACACTTCCTGTACACAACTGACCATAAAATACGCTTACCTAATATACATTAGATTCATAAGATCTATTAGGAAAATAACAAACATGCACTTAAGTGCACATGCATCAACCAGGTATTAAACACAAATGTATATCTCAAATTTAATCAACCAGGTATTAAACACAAATGTACATCTCAAATTTAATCTTAAAAATAACAAGTGCAAGTAAACCCAAACTGCACCTCCATAAAGTGCACAATGTCCACCTCTTATTTATCTATCATCTCTCTGAAACAAACGGATATTTCAAAACTGAGAAGCAAGTCTTTCCCCTGCTCCTGCGGCTTACTTTGAGCATTTATGTTGCAAGAGAAAGGAAAAAAAGTCCACAACTAGGCCTGTTCAGTTAGTTCTCCAGTATGTTTCCAAATGAGTTCCATCTAGTTTTGTTCCAAGGTGGGTTCACCTGTTTTCCTCTTGCTTGCTACCTTGTTTTTTGTGTTGTTGGGGGTAGGGGTCTCTCTTGTTACACTTCTGAGAAATGAACAAACTGTAAAAAAAACTGACATTATCTATCAAAGGTATGCTATGTCTCATACTTTCTGACCAGCTGTCCTGAAGCTGAATATATGTTCTAATGAATAAATTACTCCAACAATGTGACAGGGTAAAAACCCAGAATGGTTCATCGGTGGCACAGACAACTGCAACAACATTCCAAGATAAAGGCATACTAAATAATACAGGTATAGGGCTGCATTTCCTTTCACTTTGCCATGGTGGTTCGGTCACCTACCTACCAGGCAAGGCCTGGAGATCTGTCAACATTTTCACCACCTTTAGGCTGTCTTAGCTTTTGTGTGAACAAGTCAGAGTTCATTTAGTTCAGTGTAAGGCACTTTTTTTTTCTTCGTTTGGGGATGGGGTGGTGGGCATTTTTAAAGACAGTAAAAGTGTCCACCTTTATTATCATTATTCACTGGTTTCCATGTCGTCCATTTCAATGCTGTATGATTTACAAAAACACATGCAACAGTTAAAAAAATGTTTGCTGGATAAAGATACCCACAAATTCTTTGTCCATCTATTCCCTTGCCCTGATATGACAGTGTTTCCTATCTATCCATCTATTCCCATCAGTGTCAGCCAAAACAACAACAAAAATACAAGAGAGAGCAGGAAGAAGGGAGAGAAATGTGTGCACACATCCTAAAGGAAACTGTCCTGTCCTTTTGGGTAACTGCTACTGATCCTCACAGGCCAGGCAAAGTAGCAATAGCACTAAACCTAAGACTCCAAAGCCAAACCTCTACAATGACGCTATATTTGACAACTCCAATATGGTGCTCGTTTAATTAAATAAAACCTTTCAACATCACAGGCACTCACATTTGTGAAATACTTTTTAGTGCTTCTCCTTTCAGTACAATACAAACTTTGGAACTAAAGCAAATGCAAGGCATCCCTAGTTATGGCAAGAAAATCCCAAACTGCACCTGAGATAAAAAAGGATGGTGCATGGAACTGGCCCATGGTATGAAGTAATAGAACTGCTGGGTTTGTACTGCCTAAACAAGAACTGCTGGGTTTGTACTGCCTAAACAGGAACTGCTGGGTTTGCACTGCCGAAACAGGAACTGCTGGGTTTGTACTGCCTAAACAGAGTTCATGCTGAACTCTGAAGTGTGAAATGGAAAAACTGGCCTCTCTATGAGTGCAAGTGACCGTCGAGAATAGAGTCGGATGTCTGAAGCTCTGCAACCATTTTCATTCAAACGCCTTGACTGAAAATGATGCACCAGCACCCAGACTTCAACAGCAGGGGCAGTAACTACCAATTCCAGAGAAGATCCAAGTGACCATGATGTGACTGAGGACTGAACATCCAAGGCTCAAGCGCCGTACGTTCACAAAATTCTGCATCTGAGATTCTTTGGTGCACCATTGCAGTACATCACCAATGACGGTGAATACTTCCTGCATGACTGTCATAACCACCAGACTCCGAGAGCAGAAACTGGGCCTGCTGACACAGCCCTGAGGGAGAAGATCTATGGCCCTGCGGAAAACTTCCAGCACGCAGCAGCATATGTCCGATCTACCAGAGTTCCTATCTAACCAAACAATGAAGAAAAAATGCACTTGAGGATCGGAATAAAACATGCAACATAACCCCCCAAGAGCACCTTGGTCCATAATATCATTCCTAGGAGTAGGAGTCCATGTGATACAATGATGACCACACACACAAAAACACATGGACCCAAAAATCTTGCCCTGTGCAGATATTTAATCTTTGTCTTTCTGGGTGCTGTTCTTGACTCCATGAGCCCCCCCAGATACTGGACCCGGCTGATGTCAAAATGAATTCACAGTTTCCTGCCATAACCAGCTCACACACCAGCAGCTCTGTTGCTGCTGGACATGCACACCTCATGCACACTCTCTTATACTTGCGTACAGTTAGTTGTAATGATGTCTTCGGGACACTTTTCCACAATATTGCTTTAGGGATGACAGCAGTGAAACCTGCTTCAAATGAACAGCTATGTACAATGAATGAAAACGGTACACAGTTCTGATGCTATTAAAATATATTAATCTGAAGAGAACTGACGGTAGTAAAAACCTGTGTACAGTCTACTTTTGATTATATTGCAATCTCACTAAGTCTCCAACTCGGATTTACTGCAGCTAATACAGTGAAGTTGTCAACCAATATATAGTCTGGACGGATACTGAGCCAGGTGGATCTAAATGGCTTGGGTTTGTATAAATTTATTTCTTGATGTGCTCATTTTCAGTTTTGTCTTTTTATCAGGGTAACGGATCTTCCATGTAGTCGAAACCACCATCCATCTGGGAAATACTTCTGTCTTCCGTCATGTCATCAAACTGAAAAACAAGAAAAGAAAAAGAAAACTGCTTGCTTCAGGATATGTAAATACAAGTGCAGACAATAAATCAAGACAGAAGTTTAGAGTAAAATGACTGCGCAGACTGGTGAAGTTTGGAATCCAATTTCTTTCCACATTTTGGTTTTACATGTAGCACAGATACTTGGTACCAGTTTCCAGAAGAACACACCAAACTACATGAAGCTGACATAACATGTTCCGACCTAACTTGCCTGTCACAGAACTTAGGAAAGTATGACACGTGACCACTGAAAATGCATACCAGTCAGGCCCTATTCAGCCACTGAGGATGGAAATGACTAGAAATACTAGTGCTCTTTCAGGTCATACTGGCACTGAAGCACCCCATACTTTTTCAGTGCCTCCCCTGTGTACAATCTTTAACTGTAGAGTTAACAGGTGCTGAATCACAAACACATTTTGCCAAGTCAGCTGCTCAGCTTTGGCACTTTAAAGCGTGGTGTTTCTTTTTACAGCGTACCCAACAGAGCCCACTGCACAGCTGCCCCTCTAATAAAAGCCCATGCTAGAGAACAATGCAAAAGTCAACGAAATAGGTCATGGTGGGTTATGAAGTCGAATGAGGTATTGTAATGGACCATTCTTAACCAGATAGGTCATAGTGAGACATGAAACTGAATGAAGTATAGGGCAAAAGACTGACCTGGGATCATTCATAATGAGCTAGGTCAGGAGATTTAAAGCCAGGCACATGCCAACCTAATTTTTGACCTCACGACTCTGTGATCAAGCTCAGAAAGACTAAAAATGACCCTAGATCAATACTGTGCCCGATCTCACTTTTAATTTTATGACCCGACTTGGCCTCCCTCATGAATATTCCTAAGAACGGTCCATTGGACGCTGTTAAAAATAAGAAATGAAGGAGGTGGTCATCCAGCACAGAGCAGAATCCTTACCCCACTGTTTTCACTCTTGAGCAGGTCGTCGTCACCTTCTATGGAGACATCCTCAATTTCCTCATCCTCGATCTCCTCCGCTATGCTGCCATTCTCCGTCTTGTCTCGCCCTTCCCCCTTGCTGCGTGGAGACTTCTGGCTTAGACTGTGCCTGTTGCCAAAGAGTACAGTTAAGGGTGAACTTTGTGTGGAGACTTTTGGCTTAGACTGTGCCTGTTGCCAAAGAGTACAGTTAAGGGTGAACTTTGTGTGGAGACTTTTGGCTTAGACTGTGCCTGTTGCCAAAGAGTACAGTTAAGGGCGAACTTTGTGTGGAGACTTTTGGCTTAGACTGTGCCTGTTGCCAAAGAGTACAGTTAAGGGTGAACTTTGTGTGGAGACTTTTGGCTTAGACTGTGCCTGTTGACAAAGAGTACAGTTAAAGGTGAACTTTTCTGGGTGGCTTCATGCTGAGTTGGCCTTTTCACCAACTGGCTACACACACTCCACTCTTTCTTTTTTTGATTTTTGTTGTTGTATGTGTATATATATATAAATTTTGGTTGTCTTTTCTTCTTCTTAAAAAACAAAAACAAAAATTGTAGCCCTCTACAAAAAGGATTATATAGAAGCTGGGAAGATAATGAGACCACTCATGAATACATCTTCCAAAGATAATAAGATCACTGACAAACACATTGCTCAAAGATCATGAGACCACTGATGAACATTTCCCAAAAATCATGAGACCATTGAATAAAAAGTGATGAACGCATCACCCAAAGATCCTATGATCACTGACCAGCACATCTCCAAAGGGTCATTTTAACATCTGCCAGCAGTCACATCCCTTCATGACCCATGAATGACTTAAAAATACAAGCAAAGTTATAAAAGCTTACTTCAGTAGAGCAGTGTAAAGCCTTTCAAGTAGTTTCAGCTCAGTTTTCTCAAATGGCCACCCCTACTCTCATTAAAAACACCCCCCCCTACTTTGAACTGTGCTAAGCAATCTTGCAACTCAACCAAATCAAAGCTCACCGATTGAATTCCATCTTGATATCAGTCACTCAGACCACCTCCAGTGACACTTTCTCACCCTTTTACTAGAGCTGTTCATATAGTCATTTGAAATGTTATTTTAAACAAGACTGTGACCTACTGTCATGGGTGGCAACTGACAAGAAGTGTTTTTACAGCAAGCTATGTGTAAAACGTACTAGTCTCAGTATCCAATCCTTCAAAGGTGACTAAAACTGGTCATTCACTGGTCGCTCATACCCGGACCCGCAAAATCGGCCCAGCATGTACATGCTATGCCTTCATTCGCTCAGATACATAACTTTTCACTCGTAACACTTACGCTGAGCTCTGGAAGTCATCTTCATACTCGTACACACACATGCTTCAGTCAACCAGTTACTCAAACATAAAAATACAGCAAGCTATGTGTAAAACGTACTAGTCTCAGTATCCAATCCTTCAAAGGTGACTAAAACTGGTCATTCACTGGTCGCTCATACCCGGACCCGCAAAATCGGCCCAGCATGTACATGCTATGCCTTCATTCGCTCAGATACATAACTTTTCACTCGTAACACTTACGCTGAGCTCTGGAAGTCATCTTCATACTCGTACTCATCCTGAACATCTGAAACATAGGTTTTGAACAACACTGTTAAGAGAAAGTACTAATCAGTCAGTCTGGCTCAAACCACAACACACACACACACACACATGCTTCAGTCAACCAGTTACTCAAACATAAAAATACAGCAAGCTATGTGTAAAACCTGTTTACAAAAGTGAATGAAGTCTCCAGTGAATGAAGTCTCCATAGGAAACTGTCATATTAGCTATTACATTTGTTTTTGCAGGCTGTTAGTATCACTAAGAACCAGACTGTGACACTGGCACACAAAAGATGACAGAATGCTTTCAATAAAAGTCTGTTTAATTTTTTTTAATGAAAGAAGAATGCTAATAAACTTGATCCACAGAAAATGGATTTAACTTTTGCTAAGACCCGACACTCCCAGTTGCTGTTCCCAGCTTAGTCCTTTTCAGTGTTGTCTCATTTCATTTTGCTAATGAAAGCAGTCCTCGTGTATTTGCATTTCATCCAAGTCTGTGCAGAACCTCCATCTGCTTAAATAAGCCTTGCAAGATACAAAGTCTTGCATGATAGATCTGGGTGATTCACTGACATTTTGAACATCCTGGTCATGAATAAGCAGAATCTGAACAGTCCACAGAATCTGAACCATCAGTAGACTTTTACAATGGTGTTAGGATTATTACACAAGGCTGTTCACCCCAGCAAACTTTCAGTGTGTCAAACATCTTGAGCATGTGATCATACATATATCTGATGTCAGTAGCAGCAGGCGAGTACAGATACAGTCCCATACATCTGCTTTCTTTTCTTTACTTATTATTTTATTTTTTTGTGTTCAGAAGTTAAAAACTGACTGATGGAATAATACTGGTATATATGTACTTACCATTTTCAAGGCCAAGATCTGCCAATCTACGATCCAAAGACCTTAGTGTGTCACCTTCTTTACCCTTTGCACCTGTACAACACCAAAAGGATTAGAAGCACATCAGCATAGACTTCTTCTGCTTCTGCCAACTGGCAACTTTATCATTCTTAAGACTAGATCTGCTATGTCACTGTGGGGAGTGTGCATGAAGGGGGGGAGGGGGGCTGAAAAACATCAGGGACCAAAAGGATATCAGAGTGGGAGCTGTGGCCATGTCCTTGGGCAGACTGTTGCAGTCAGTCATAGTATGGTGTTGGGAAAGAAGGAAGATGTGACTGTCCATACAATTCTTACTACAGTAGCAGTGTGCAATGACATCTGGCTCTAATGACACAAATTTGTACACACACACACACATACGCATGCAGAGAATATACACAAACTATATCATGTAAACATTCATAGGTTTCTCTATCTAGATCTGTCTAGTTCTCCCCCTCTCTAGGTGTTACACACACACATACGCATGCACGCACGTATGCACGCACGCACACACGCACCCCTACATCATGAAAACATTTATCTACTTGTCTGTCTCTATCTGTCTAGTCGACTGAATCTCCTGAGTCCAGGAGCTCTCTCTCTCCAGCAGTCTACACACACACATCGTACTACATCACCACACCACACACCTGGTTTGCTATTAGGGGCAGATGTGAGAGACCCAGAGTTGAGGAAGGGCAGGTCCCCCAGAGAGCTCATGCTGCTGCCCACTGCCTTGGCGTCACCGCCCGCCTTGCTGTTGGCTCCCTCCTTCTTGTCCCGCCCCTTCTCGCTGCTGCCACCATCACTGTTGCCAGAGAGAACAGAGACTGGTGAGAGCTTAGACACCTCACAGTGGCCACAGAGAAGAGGCTGGTGAGCATTTAGACACTTCAGAGTGGCAAGAGAGAACAGATTGGTGAGAGTTTAGACACCCCAGAGTGGCCACAGAGAACAGATTTGGGTGAGAGTTTAGACACCCCAGAGTGGCCACAGAGAACAGAGATCGGTGAGAGTTTAGACACCCCAGAGTGGCCACAGAGAACAGATTTGGGTGAGAGTGTATACACCCCAGAGTGGCCACTGAGAACAGATTTGGGTGAGAGCTTAGACACCTCAGAGTGGCCACAGAGAACAGAGACTGGTGAGAGCCCAATGTGCGAAGTCTGCTTCCAGGCATATCGCCTTAGCAACCACCTTCAATGCAGGCAGAGCCCCTTGTTTTATTTCCTACGTGTGTGGTTGAGTCACCAAACTGACAGAATGCTGATGAACTGATGGTCTTTCTGCTGAGGCTTCAGAACTTACACGGAAGACATGGATTAGCTAAGCTAAGCCAGCCTGGCTCTAAGGTAAGCAGTGCATTGTCACAGAAGGATGGTCCCTCTGAGGCCACAAAGAGGTGGAGAGAAAAGGTAAGTAAAGCGATCAAATGGCTTGAAGCTGCAAATGTTAGGGGGAAGAAATGGCTTCACTAAACTGACGGTAACCTGGTTATATCAGGCTGTTACTGGCTTCATGTCAAACTCGGGTTTAGGTTCAAATCCCCCCCCCCCCCCCCCCCATCCAGTAGTAAAATTAACCATTTTCAAAAGGGAATAAAAGCAAAATCTGGCAATTCAACTCAAGTCTACACACAAAAGCATCAGTAAAAAGCATAAATTATATGTAACTCAAGTTTACTGAAACCAATTAATTATACATCATCATCATCTTATGGAAGATTAATATATATTAGTATTAGTGCACACTTGGCAGAATTTCTGTCACACCCAGCTATGATTCTGAAATAACTAGCCTTCAAATTTTGAGGTTTGTTTGGATTCAGAAACCATTCTCTGTTTTAAAAGAAACAAAGCAGCATGGCTGTGAAAGGTCAGAATTAGGACAGGGTGACCAAATCCCCACTGACGAATCTTTTATGTGCAGTGTGTGTGTGTGGTGCACGTGTGTGTGTATGTGGGTGGGTGTGGGTGTGGTGTGTGTGTGTGTACATGTGTGCATGTACATGTGTGTGTGTGGTGTGTGCGTGTGTACATGTGTAGGTCTGTGTGTGTGCATGCATGTCAACGTGTGTTTGCGTATGTGCAGGGAGCACTCAAACATGCATGCATGCATACTTGTATGTCTGAGGTTTTGCACTACTTTTTAAAACACAAGGATTTAGTAGAGCACTGCACAAACACACTGCACCTCAAACACGGACAAGTGTTACTTGCTGAGAAGACGTTCCGGCAGGACAACACTTATGCCTTGCAAGAAAAGAGGAACAGCAAAACACTGCACAGTAAAGCTGGCACCTATTTTTTTTTTTTTTAATAATCATATTTCTGCTTTGTCAGTGTGACATACTCAAGCATGCTAACCCTGCAGAATCCCCTCCCCATCCTGCCTCTTCCACCCATGATCCAGGACTGCAATGCTGGGACCTTTCCACTCATGCGTTACTTGAAACTGTCGTTTGATGAAAATGCATGCTGTGGCGGTTAATTACACAAACTGGGAAAAGTTTCTTTAAAATCAAGGAGATAATGTTATTCTAACAGAGTAATTTTGTTGCTGATGCATCTGATGTTAATTCTGTATGCTAAGCTTTTGAAAATCCATCAAAGCTGTGTGAAGTCTCACTAAGCCTGGTTACATCTTTCCATACACTGTACACGTACGTACACACAAGTTTGTTCACATAGTAAATGCCTTATTTTATTCATGCTTTACTCAAGGTCTCAAAAATTAAACATAGTGTTCAGGTGCAAAAAGAATCCAGCTCCTTTGAATTTTATGTCTATAATAGCATAGTTATTACATAATTCTAACATATTCACTCCCAAATGATGTACTTACAGTCTGAAAAAGAAGGAAGTTGAGAAGTACACTTAGATTACAAAGATGTAAATTTTCATTTATTAGTGTGAACCTATATGCTTGATAAATGTTTTGATAAACTGGTTTTTCCTTTCATCATTCACAGATGAAGATAAATCCTGGAGAGAGAGAGAGAGAGAGAGAGAGAGAGAGAGAGAGAGAGAGAGAGAGAGAGAGAGAGAGAGAGAGAAATTACTTCTTTTTTTAATGCCCAAAGGTCAAGCAAAAATGAAACAAAAAACACTACACATTCCAAAACCAAACCAAAAACAACAACAAATCAAAAAATAAAATTGGAATTATCAAAATGCACCCCGTTCTGTTTGCTCACAACTACTTCAACTCGTGCTGTTAACTGCAACCTGCAAACGCTACAGGCACAAGACTGCCAAAAGTCAACAGGCTGTTTTCGGAACCGAGAAATCTTGGCAGGCAGTGCAGCAGTTACCTCCGCAGCGCTGCAAAAACTGGTATCTGAGATGGGCGGTTCTTGGAGCTAGGGCTGGGCGCCCTTTGCTTGGGGCTAGGGCTGAAAAGTAATTGCACATTACACGGCCATTAAAACAACCAGCCCCACAAGACTCCACAAAGGTCTGCATGCATTAGGGCACTCTACGACGTCAAAGTACGGGTCCTGCCAGAGGAAAATTCCACAGGATTACCTTTTTTAAAATATCAGTGTCACAAACTGTCCGCACAACTGAAAACTAATAACACAGCTAACTGTCCAAAGTCAATATGAAGCAAGCAACAAGTAAGCGTGGTTTTTAAACTACATGTCTACTTGAAGAGCATAAAGAACACCATGACAGTAAATAATCAAATCTTCACTGCTGAGTTTGTTCTTGGGTGTTAACATCCCCTCAACCTACCCCACCGTCCTAGCTGCAGTTTTCTTTCTGAATAACATCTAGTCACAGCATTAAGAGTGCTTTTTCAAGGGCAATGAATATACTAGAAATGAATACACCTTGATCTCCAATTCCCCCTTCTTCTATATTGAACAAAACTGTTATATAAAAAAGGCAAGATACCAACAAATGATGTTACATATAGGTACTGAAGTACTATGAGTTCTACTGGCTGCATACATCCTCTCTCTATTAAACAAACAAAACAAAAAAGTTCTTTTACATGTTATGTTAAAGAACAGTTTTGTATAAATTCAGAATGAATTCTTCTTAACATGAATTCAAAACGGCTGTTGCATAATTTTATAATTATCAAGCAATGTCAGAACATACACACATACATGTATACATGCACAAGCTGTTTGTGGTATCCGAGTTCAGTATATTAGAACTATTTCCGTGTGTATTTCTAGCAGTATGTTTTTATTAACTTCCCTCATTTTTTTGCAAACAACACCAACAGCACTGTGGGTATCCTGTAAATCATGTGTCTCCATTACATCTAAACAAAAAGTTGTCATAAACAAATCTACACTTCATATCTATCACCTGTTTGTCACTCACCACACACACACACAATCTCTCTCCCCCCCCCCTCTCTCTCTCAAGCAAAATGCACTGTCTAGAAAGAAATTGAGCTTCTCAAAACCCACCAGTTCAAATAACTACTTATGGCCCACAGCTAATAAGGAAGAGGAAGTGTGTCACAGTTGAGATTGGTTACAGTCATCTGACATTGAAAGTTATCTGTGCAAAGCATGCTGTAAAATATCCCTGTGCATGCAGAAGAATGCCACCAGAGATCTCAGATGTTGGAGACAATCAGGTGGTTCTGAAAAGAACAGTGTGCTCTCAGACTCAGTCTCAGTTCAAGCTGAACACAATGTCAAGTCTGACACTGCTGAAAGTGTTAAAGAGAGAAGGCAACTGTGTTGGTTACCTACAGTATAACATTTGAGGCTGTATTGGTTACCTATCATACTGGTAGCTGTAAATGTCAGGCAGTAAGAGTGAGAAGATTCGATAACTAAAACCCAGCTCATACTGACAGCAACACAAAAGAGTGAGCGGGTAAACCACGACTGCAGAAGTATCCTTCATTTAAGAGAAACTAAGGACAATAATTCACATCAACAAACAGAAAGCCTCAGACTTCAAAGTCTGACTATGACTGATTTCCACCTCACACTTCATATTCAAACACAAAAAAAAAGATCAGTGATTCCCATCCAGCTACTGTAATCCATCACAAACAATACATAACTGCCAATGTCCTTCATGAATGTCACCACCAATGTGAAAAATCTGTGACAGGTTCAAGCTGCCTGGTCACATAAGTGTTATTATTTTTTATTTTTTTTAACCATGTTTCTGATACTTTTTCTATGTGATGCTGGGATACAAAAATCAAATACATAATGCTGACAACCATGTATAATTCCTGTGCATGCAACATTATGATGGATTATGTTTGGCATCTGGTGCATTACAATTCATAACTTAATACTGTGCTGTTTAAGCATTATGCTTGTCAGTGCGAGTGAAGTCAGCCATACAGAGGTGACCTCCAGAAAGCTTCTGTGGCCTGCCAAACCCTGACACGCCAACACTCCATCTGACTGCGCCAACCAGGAAAGACCAGTTTCATGGAGGTATGTCACACTGCTCACAAGCATGCAGCAAAGCCATCACCCAATCTAATACAAAATCACCACTGCACTTTCTAGTTTTCTGAAAACTGCTCAGTACAGTTGTGGTTCGTCCATTTTGGTGCCAGGGCCTGTTTGCCAAAGGCAGGCAGGCGTCCCTTTGTGAAAAAGGAGTTGCTTTACACATTGTGACAGCAGGGGAAGCTTTGCTGAAGGCCACCTGTCAGCACAACCAGCCACAGCAGTGTCAGAAACGGGGCAGGAGGAAAGCTCAGTGTGTCGGAGGAGGGCTGGAAACAGTGGGCCACTGGAGGGGCTCAGCACAGCCGACAGTAAGCCTAGGACACCGCACCACCCACCGCCTGGAGGAGAGAGGCACGGACAGAGAAAGCACTTGATGATGCTCCTTGAAAGGACAAGAGAGGGCCATCACCAGTCAGACAAACGCTGCAGCTGCTTCAAGGGCAACGTTGGGGAAACTGCTGAGCGCTTAGGGGCTTTTCCAAGCACACAAATACCCCATTGAACTGAACTAAATTGAACAATAAAAAAAAACAAAAAAACCCACCTCGAACTGAACTAAACTGAACAATAAAAGTAAATAAATAAAGAAGTCTACGCAGGGGAGAGGGTGCAGTCTCTTGCTGGTAAATTAAAACAACAACAATGTTCTCACATAGCATACACACATGTGTACACAACAGGGCAAAGTTTTGACTTTCTGACATCCACATTTTAAGTACTGCTGAAATCAACAGGACAGAACACTGACTGTAAATATGTAATACTATGACTACTACTCATGATAATCATATTATTTTTGTGTTTTCTCTTCTTTTCCTCCAGCTGGAGCACACTGTCTATTAAGTATTATATGAATCTTAAAACAAGGAATCATTTATTCCGCCCCAAGTTCTTCTTGACATACTTTAAGTCACAATTAAATGAGTCAGGAATACAATAATGGGTGCTCTGATGCTGTGCGCTTAGTCAGCTTAAAGGCTGTGTGAACAAAATATGGTGACATGGTATGAGGATGCAGGTGGGTCAGATACATGACCGATACAAATATCTACACAGATGTATAAAGGGTTCTGCGCTGAGCCCTAAACCCCACCTGCTTCTTCACAGGCTTTCAGACTGACAACCGGCCAGTTCTGAGCTGACTGGTGGAATGGAATATGGACAGTGATGATTTGAGTCTGATTCAGCATCCAAACAATCGTAACTGGCCTTACTGGATTGCAGCAGCAATCTTTCACATTCATTTGTCCAAAGATGACCCTGTTTACAGGATTAAAACTGAAAAACCAACACATTTTCATCATCAGTGAACTTGCATCATTATTTACTTTGAAGGTTTTGTCCAGAATCCACCTGTCTTGTTCCATTGCCATGCTTTAGTTTATGGAGGAAACAAACACGGCACACCCCTAGTCTGTGTTTTACATAGAAATTAGAATATAAATTCTGTCATTATGATTGGCTGAAGTGCTCAGGTGACCAACAGCCCAGAACCCTCTACAGACAGGGTGACACAGAATTGTACGATGTGTGCAAAACAAGACACATGTGGCCAACTTAACACCTGGACTTGCGCAAGGGTATGTGGGATCTGCTGCTGCAACTGTACAATGCAAACACATGACACTCAGTACTCCAGGACACAGAATGGAAAGGTGGATGATGATGATGATGAACTAGAGCTTCATGTCCTCAGATGTTGGTTGACATATTAGGGACAAGCCGAGACCAATGCGTGAGTATGGTTCAATATTGCTTTACATCCACAGAAACCAGATGGCTTGTTAGGACGGGCAGCCCAGGACAGCCACCACGACTTTCACACAGCTCCTGAACTCTGAAGGTAGTGCCATAATTAATCTTTTGTTTTCCTCGGCCATCAGATGTGGCACAGGCTTCTCCCACAGGCGTTCTCTGCCAACACCCTCACAACCTTCAAGTTCAAAGCAGCTGTGGAGGGCCTGGGTTTGGCCCATACAACAAGCCCCACCCCACCCATGCTTTTAACAACTTTGTGTTATTAAGAATATCAACTTCTTCTGATTTCTGGCTCCCAGTTGTTGTTCCTCCTTCATTACCATTGTGACCACTGGTTTTCCCAACATCTGAAACCTGATGATGCACTATCACAATACCAACTGCAGTTGTGTGGGGTTTTGTTTACTGTTTTTTGTTGTTATTGTGTGTGTGTGTGGGGGGGGGGGGGTAAATTACTGCCATAAAAGGTGGGAGGTCTGCTTAAGCCACGTAACCATGTTCGCTAGTAATGTATATATTGGGGGGAGGGGGGGGGGGGGGGGGGGGAGGGACAAACAGAAAGAAAGATTCCAAAAGTAAAAATCAAATGACTCATACTGGTATACAACAACCACCACCACAAAAAAAGTTCACAAACTGATTTAATCCAGTCATGCTTGCTTCTAAAATAAGCAACAGCAGAGTTACCAGTAATCCTACTGCAAAAAGGTAATAAAGCACAATCACTGAATTGTGTTAGATGCACTACAAGACGAGACAAAATGTCATGCTGACAGTACCCACTTCATTCTATTTCCAAACAGAAAGCCAAGTTTCAAGCATGAAAAACTCATGCTTTCCATGCAAAAACAAAAACCACACAAACTACAACTATAACACAAAACAAAACCACTTTAAAGAAACCTGCTTATCATCATGCACAAGGGAAGAAATGCTTTGGTACTGCTACGTGGCACAATGATGCAGCCTGTAGCTTTTCTTTCTTTTCATATGCCTATGGCGGTTGCCAGTTTTTATCTGAAGACAATTTGTTCCCAACGGAAATGTGGCAAAGACAATTTGTTCCCAACAGAAATGTGGCAAAGACAATTTGTTCCTGACAGAAATGTGGCAAAGACAATTTGTTCCCAACAGAAATGTGGCAATGGTTCCGCAATCATATCACAGTTCCCTGACACCTTGAGATACAAGTACATACTGAAAAAAAACCCCAACTCTATACAGATCTCTCCCCCATCCCCACCCCCACTCAGCAATTAAAGAAAACGCCTACCTATTGCCAAAGGAATGCAGACCACCTCCAGATGGCACCAGATCATCAAAGAAGGAGTCATCATTGCCACCAAGTAGATCATCCACAGAGTTCAGTCCCTCGCCGTTGCGAGACTTTGCACTTGTTGGTGGTGGAGTGCTGGGTAACGGTGGTGCACTCTTCTCCAAATTTCTCTGGTTTTTGGCTTCCACTGTGTTGATGGATGGCCCGCTCTGATCAACAGAAAACAGGCTCCATTTAATAAAGACACGTACAGCACGGAAGTTACATGTTTTTGGGGTTTTTTTTTACATTTCATTTGAAGCCACATGCTTCACCCCAACCCCCTCCTATTCCTCCAACTTACATGTTTTAAGAAAGAAAAAAACCCCCATAAAACTGTACTTTACAAGTATGATTTCTAGACAGTGTTTCCTGTGCATGTGCACCCAACACATTTACGTACCACCCTCACTGATGTACAGACACAAAGCAAACAACCTAAACAATGGCAGCGTGGGATTTTATTACAGCTCCACAGAAAATTCATGCTGCAGCCACACAGAGAATTCAAATCTTCCATGCTCCCACTATTTCTGTTGTCACCACTGCTACAACACTGACATGGAATCAAGCCTTTAGACTTCCAACTCCCCAGCTTTCATTTACATGCGATGCCAGGAGCACGTCTCCAAGGGACTAGACACTCCGTCTAGTTTACCCACCTGCCTGGACGACAAAGCGCACCACTTTGGGCCAAGCCAGGCCTGAACCTAGGGTCCACACCGTGCAAAACATTAGCCAGTGAATGACAGGCTGCAAAACCGTTCAGCCACTTTACTTCTGACCTCTCGTCCATGCCTGTCTCATCCTTTATCTTCTCTCCCAAATGCTTCTCAACTCATCAGCAAGCATCCTGCACAAATGTACTAAGCACCCCAAAATGGATGGATTTGCTACATGAGATGTTATGCTCATCATCAGACTCTTAAAATCTGATTCTGCTCCTCACCTTTGCTGGGAGCCCTGAAGACAGATCTGTTTTTCGATGTGTGGGGGACAGAATGTCTTTGACGTCACCCGCCACGACCACACGACACTGCAGGAACAGGCGCTGGTACATTCCAAGGAACTCATCAAAGTCTATACCTGTGAGGAATTAGAATACGTTCAAATTACAGAAATAATGCAGAATTTATGGACTGCATTAAGCAACTCAAAGAGCTTTACAACTACACAAAACTTGTACAGGATGAATAAATACTTCATAAAACATAAAAAACACAAGCAGCATCTGGCAGTTTGCTATACAAAAATACATAAAAATAAAAAAGTAAACCTGATATCAACAACAGCAAAAGGTTTGTATACAAAATGTTTCATAAAGCTGTCATGTATTTCAGTGGTGTAAAATTTTTACAGGTAGACCTGAGATCAACAACAGCAAAAGGCTTTTATACAAAATGTTTCATTAAGCTGTCATGTATTTCAGTGGCATACATTCTATTCAACTTCAACTTCACACAATTTTAAACTAACTGAAAAGTGCGCTTTTCTCTGAAAGCACCAGCACTGCCCTGACAGAACATCCTGATGGGGCTTGCTTGCTTGCTTGTGTGAATGGTTGCTGTTTCAAACTCATTTTGCTTTTCAAACATGTAAAATCATGATACAGTATGTGCTGCACCACAGGCAATAACTGTTATTTTCTTTCATATATATTTATTTTTTTACATCGTTTTCTTCTATTCAAAAAAGGAATGATTCACTGTACAATACGACACGATATAACACAACACAGGGACTTGTTGACATTTCTGTCTTTCCTGCTGAATTGTACATATCTTTCTTCTTTGTTCTTTTTCTGCTGCTATGTGTGCCAGGTTGCCCTACATTGGAAACACTTATTTCGCAGTGCATTTATGTAAACTACAGCCTATAATTCAAACTGGTAAGCACAAAACTAACTACAAATGCAGTAGCCAGCTCTCTCGCTTCGGAAAAAAAGCACTTTTTAAATTTTGTATTCCTTAGTGCTTTTGAGTTGTTAAGAATTCATTCCTTAGTGCCCAGGAGTTGTTAACTTTTTATGTCTTAGTGCCTCTGAGTTGTTAACAGAAAACTCAGCAGAAATGAAGGTTAGAGCAGAATACATTTACTGAGCAAGTCAAAACATCACAATTTTAAAATCATGCACAGTCGCAGACAACAAAACAGAACAGCTCCATAACAACACTCTAACAGAAATAAGTTAGCCAAGCTTAAATACAACTTATCTACTAAATTTTAACTCGACAACATCACATCTCACTAAATGTCCATTTTTAGGTGGTGGGTCAGTGCATTACTTGCATCTCTGCTGGTGCTTCAACACAATCACTGACAGCAACTGACATTGAGTAGCACAACCAGGTTTACATGGCACCACTGCATATGCCCACCTGATGCACAGACATGATTTACTCTTGGCAAGGGTGGCAGTCCCTAAAGAACAGATAAATGGTGACTACTGACTGTAACACCCAGTAAACCATGACAGTTACATTAAGGTGAAACGCACTCTGTCAGGACACAAAACATGCCCAAACTATCTGCATGTTACAATTAGTACACTGTCAATTAAAAATGGGTAAAAAGTGGGTAAAAGAAGAAAAACAAATCCCATCCCAAATATATAGAGGAGAGGACTGGGACTCAGCATTCTGCCTTTGGCTGGAACTGAAAGGGAGCTGACCAGCAGCATGCCATACCTTCTGTGGTTCCTATTTTCGAACAAATGTTAACCATATGGAGGCATGCACATTCACTGTGCTCAGCAGAACAAGGTAGTACTGAGCAGTGTCTACAATTCATGCTTGTGGTTCTCAATAGCTAATACCTGCATTTCAGTTTCAATACAACTAATTCTCAGATTCAAGGCCCGAACCTTTTCACCTGCAGATCATGCACGCATACATGGACCAAAGTCATACAGTTACAGACAGAATCAGTCTACCCATCAGTCTATGCATTCAACTGTGGCCGCAAACACAGAGTAGACTACAAAAAAAAAACAGTTCTGTAAGTGTCACTGTAACCATGCAAGAAATCAACTCCATCTGCATCTGCACATGCCGAACACTAAACAAAGCCAAACCATTCACAAATGATGAAACTGAAAAAAGGATACCTCTCGCTGTGATCGTGAAATAATTCCCTATGAACCAGGACACAAAGCAAAAGCAAATTTGGAAAATAAAACGGATGTGCACAGCAAACAGCCCCTCCCCCATCCCACATACCCAGCCGGTGGATTTGCTTGCAGCTCTAGCGCAATGTGCATGTAATAGTTTGGCAGCTGACAGCAAGTCCTCTCCGTATCATTGCAAGCCTGGATGAGTGAGGCAACCTCATCTAACAGTAACACTACCACTTTTCCTGCCAATCACATCCCCTTCCCTTCCCCACCCAATAATTAAAAAAATGTTTTATGACCTACATGTTTGCACGGGTTAGATCAATAGGACAGTTCAGTTAGCAGGCAGAATCATTCAGTTGGTAGAGTGCTGGACTGAAAATCCAGGCACAATACTGATGCGGATTGAATTCCCTGGTGCAGTAAGGGATTTTCCTCCCAGTCAACTTTCAGTGCAGGCTCTCTTACATTGGTCATACTGCCCTCTTGCGCAATCGTATGCATCGCCACCTGTATGCACATTAAAACCCCCAAAAATGGCAGCTATACCACTGGTGACAGGAGAATACTGCACACACTGGTAGGAGTGGCCATGGGTAGTGCTGCCCTTGTTGCTGCTGTAGCCTTACCCATGTACTGTTAGTGCAGTGACCTAAATTTCCCACAATGAATAATGAAGCACTAAAAAAATAAAATTAAAAAAACGCCACCATGATCTGAGTGACAGACCATGAGAGCCAATCAGCATGCACAGATGAAACACACCACTCTTCTGACAGCCAGTTTTATCTGACAGTTCAGAACCATTTCCTTCTGATGAACTCTCATTCACTGAACAGGTCAGGTGTGAGCGAGAAAACCACTCCAGTAAATCTGCCAAACAAGTGGGTGCTGCCACATTTTTGTTGGACCTTACATCAGTGGGTGGAGCATTATCTCTCATGACGACACATTAATCCCCCAGGTTCCCTTCCTGTTCCTCATGTCTCTCACATCTTCCTCCTTCATTAACCGACATACATATGCAGAAAGAAAGTACAGATCCAGAAAAGACTGCCAGTATGATTACATGTAGATATGGCTACACAAACTAACAAATAAAACTAGCTGCCTATAACAAAGGTTTGAAAAGTAATACTCACTGCTGCTAAAGTCTCTATCTACTGCTCGGAATTCATCGTTGACATATCTTTCCAGCATATTTCTGAAGAAGAAAAAATGTTTGACATAAGATTTGTTACTTTTGGTGCCGGTGAACATTTGGCAAATAGGGTTCACAACAGTGCTGCTGAATCTGAGACTGTTCTATGGAAGTGAATAAAAACTGCTGAAACAATGTGTGTTCAAATGGTTTGTGTTCTGCCCTGCACTGATTCATGAAGCAGTATAACAATAAGATGGAAAATGAAGGTGTAAGTCTTTGCTATTTCTGATTAATAACCATGCCTCGTGCAAAAATGGCTGCCCCCTCTCCCCCCCCAAAAAAACTTTTGAATTTACATCCAATTTCTTCTGTGCTCACAATACAGCACTCCACAGAAATTAACACAATTTTGGACAAAAACTTGTATATGTTGATGATGTATAAAACTACCTGCCTTTTACATAAGACAAAAAGAGCTTGTTTGGACAGTACATTTGAACCAGGTAAAATTCTGGCAACGCTTGGGACAATGTGTGTCACACCTTGTGCTAAGTGTTCCTTTTTTGTCTGCAACTAACATGATTGTACTCTTCAAACTCAAGAAAGACATGCTAGAAACAGCTTTATCAATAATAAACTTCAATTTGTTACAAACTTCAATTACCTTGAGAAAAATTAAGCTGGAATCCAGAGACGTATCCCTGAACCTCAGAAAACTGAGGACCCTAGAGAAATATCCCTGAACAACACCATCAAATAATTTGCTTTAAAGTATCTTTCTCTAACATCATTCGAATTTGAACAGTACAACAAAACATGTTCTAACTGTCAGCTGAAGTCTCTACATACTTGTTGAAAGTTGGGAACATGTCGACAAACAGTTCTCTCAGCTCATCCTTGTCTATGGCACCACTACCATCCTGCAACCACAAACATTTAACTGACTTAGGATAAATGCAGTTATAAGAATGTAGACACCCCAATCACCGAGGAGCTATAATAATAACAGATCTTTTACGGTGCCCCATTTCATAAGAGCCTGGAGCATTTACAAAGACATCAGGATACACTCATTTTATCACACACACATGCACATACGCACACACAGACTACAAATACATGCATTGCTGGTGATGGGTTGGTAGAACCCAGAACTTTTGGTGATGGGTTGACAGAACCCAGAACTGACTCTTATGGTGTGAACGTCACCTCCTTCTCACAGTCACACACACGCACACACAGACTACAAATATGTGCACTGCTGGTGATGGGTTGGTAGAACCCAGAACATTTGGTGATGGGTTGGTAGAACCCAGAACTGACCCTATGGTGTGAACGTCACCTCCTGTTCAGTCACACACACGCACACACAGACTACAAATACATGCATTGCTGATGATGGGTTGGTAGAACCCAGAACTTTTGGTGATGGGTTGATAGAACCCCAAACTGACTCCATGGTGTGAACGTCACCTCCTCACAGTCACACACATAAATAATGCTAGTCTGCTTTGTAATGACAACTGGCAAAAATACTTGAAGGACACAGATAAATACATACCTTTAAAACAACACAACTTCAAACCCAAAAGCTAAGCTTGATTGAGCCTGGCCACCGCATGGATGGCAGAAAGTTATGTGCCAGGCTTTGAGCCCCCACCAAGATTTCTATAGACTCAAATCAATGTGCAGACTTTACAAAAGTTCTTTACATGAGACTGTATTGTAAACTGAGGGTCCTTGGGGTGTATATGCATCCCAAAAGAGCACATATGTATGCTAATGATCCCACAGTCTATGTCAAAAGTCTTCAAAATGTTGAAGTTGGACACTATACAGGTACAGAGGAAGACCTGATGTTTACTCATGTCAAGTCAATGAAGATCATGTTGGGTACAACATTTTAATCTCACATGTCGGTGACAATGTTCAAGACGTTCATTGTCTGTTTTGGACAGGTTAGGAGAAAAGATGACGAATTACTTGGAAAGGCACAAATTAGTCCGGCACTTACTGCATCATATTCTTCAAATTTCTTTCTGGCATCTGCAATTTGTTTTTCCGTCAGAGACTGCAAATGAAAAGGTGACGGTGGGTCAATACACAAACACAATATGAAGTTTTCCACTGCACTAAGCAGGATGTTAATTTTTTGAAAACCTTGCATACATACACAACTTTTTAAAAAGTAGGGGGGGAAAAGAGAGAGAAAGAAGAAAAAATAGCTGATGACATGAGTTTCTTTAGCTAAACATATTACACAAATATGTTACAGATCAGCAGCAACAACAAAAAACAGTAGCAGAGCTAGCCTGTACATAATGTTAGCAGATCCAGAAGTTGGTTAGAAGAAGATACAAAGCGCTCTTTTCTTCTGCACTTTACAGTTGGATAAAGCTGTCATATATGTGTTGCTTATGTAATACTGAAAGAGTATAAATATACACACACAGAAATAACATTACAGAGAACCAATCTCTTTCAGTTCCATTATTATGTTCTAACCAAACTTATGAGAACTACCTCACAAAAGTAGAAGGTCACCACATGGAAATATACCTTTGGATAAGTGTGACTGTTGTTAGAGTCTAGGTTTTCCTGTAGTCCAAGACCAAAAGCAGCAACAGATACAAAGCAGTGTTAGTTAGAGCAAATAAGTATGTGCATAATGTACATGTTTTATTATAGTCAAAGAAACAGGAATAGAACACAGATGTACAACAGTAAAACAAATGTGCATAATCACTGTCTCTTGGCAGGAACTCCTGACGCATCCACACACACACACACACACACACACACACACACACACACACACACACACACACACACACAAACTATTCTGTATCCCCCCCACCCCCCAACACACACACACACCAGCTTACACCAGCTACAAAACAATTACAAATCAACAAGACTGACAAAGATCATTTTCATGATCTGCTGAAACCAACGCATCTGCTGACACCAACCCCCCACCACTACCACGGCATCTTGTATGCATCTGCAACTGGCTAAGTTAAAGGGGAACTAAAACAACAACACAAGATGACCTAAATCATAGAAAATATGCCAATATTTCCATCAGCAGGCTTCATTTGGTTGTTCTGTCAATATTTTATAAACCAACATAAAATGGCATCACTCACAGTGAAGTTTCTGTAACATTCAAATGTCATACCATGCACCTCTTTTATATTCGGTTCTGACTGACAGGGACCATCATGCTTCTTAGCTTTGGTTCCCCTTTAACATATGAAATCCACTGCAGGCGTGTTACAGACGGGGAAGTCAACTGACAGTAACAATTAAAATGCACACAGACACACAGCTGCCAGTGTAAGTGTGCTGCCAAAGATGGCTTAATCCTGGTGCAGTTCTTCGTCATCCCACCCTCCCCCACCAACAACAAAAAGAAGAAACACCTGACTTTCCCCCCCAAAAATCTTGACCCCCCCCCCCCCCCCCCCCCAACACATACACAGCAAAGCGCAGGGGCCAAGAGCTTACACTGGAGAGAGAAAGGGATTTGGCACTGCTCGCATGTGAGGGTTGCTGCTGGCCAGACTCAGCACCGCGAGACCCACGCAGCACCTCCATCAACAGTGGCACTGCCGCCTCCCCTTCACTGGCTTGGGTCTTCAGGTTCAGCTCCCTGGCCAAAGCTTCTCGGCTTTGGGGCTCCTCAATTTGTGACTGTCACACCACAAACAGCACAAGGAATGTAATTAGACATAATATATATCCTACTGCACTCAAACAATCAAACCAAAACAAACTGGGCCCAATCAGAGGCTCCTGAGAACGGCATTGCCATTGTAGGCATTTACTGTCTCTAGCCAGAACATCACAGCTGAAGTCAAATGTTGTGTTACAATTCTCATTTCACGATTACTTCCAGCTATAGCAGTAGCTTTTAGTTTCAGTTTCATGACATGACACACTCAGTTATTGATATCCACACGAAGTCTGAGTGGACCAAATGCCAATACACACTTTTCACCATTAGGTGAACCTACATGTATATGCAACCTTACTTTTATTAAACTCAGTAATTACAAATTATATACCATTTACACCCAGTACCAATATCCATTACTGAACAAGTTGATAGAGACTTGCATGAAATTTTCTATGGTAGCTACAGAGATTCCTACAGGGATTCTTTTCTATGGGTTTTATTCAGTGCCATGTTCAGCCACACAGAGCAAACCGCTCTGTGATTACAGCCACTACAGGATGCTGTCATCCAAGGTAAGAAGCCACAAATAAAAGGCAGATTAGACAAGGACTTGTGGCAACTCACCAAGCCAGTTTCTGGGTCAAAGACAGCTGCAGTGAACTCCATGTGGAAGAAATCCAAGAATTCACGCACAAGGTGTGTAACCAAACGTCCTGGTAAACAGAGGTGAAATATGACATACAATAGAGAATCCAACTGCTCATGTGACTGTCCTATGTATTTGTATTTTTATTCACCCAGCCCCTGAAGATTTATTCCCAGGTACATGCCCTATAGTGTACTGGCACGTCTTGTTTACTTCAAATGTCTATCATTTAGTATTCATTTGCCATTATGTTTTGTGGTGATGATGCATGCAATCCACAACCATTTAAATTTCAAGCCATCACTTGAGACCAACGGCAATAATGGAGCATCACAATGACTCTTTGTTTCTGTGATACAATGACCACTGCTGAGAGACAGTCAAAACAAGCTGAACAACAACAAAAATATTATTAAAAGAATATTATGCACAGTGTGGAATTAAACTTGTAATTACATCAAATTTTTATAAAATATCGCATACAAACCATCTTTTGTTGACAGGAAACTCTTGAGTTCCTTGTTCAAGAAGGGAGTTCTGTTCTGTAATTTAAAAAGGACAGAGTCTGAAAACAAGACATACATGATCATTGTACTCTTTACTGCCTATGCTGTGAAAGAATTAAAACACTGTTCTGGTGGTTCACAGCAAGCTGCACTGTGGCAGATGCCACTTATGAGCAGATGTTGACAGTTACACTTACAGCAAAATATTTCTAGAATCAGTTAAAGTACTTAAACCATATGGTTGTCTGCAAAGCAACTCACCTGTTCTCAATTTCTATAGATGCATACACAATATGCATACAAGTACATCATGCACTACATACAACAGGTTGATCATTACACACACACACACCCACGCACAGGAATCAATTTCAGAAAACACTTATTCACCTGTACAGATTCTTGCTCCTCTAGGGCCAGAAACACACTCGCTCGCAACTGCGCCTGAGAGACAAAATTCCAAAATTATCAGTGTCTTTGTGACTTGCTGAGCAACCAATGTTCTGCTGCAACAAACTCAAGTATGTATGCATGTGTGTGTGTGTGTGTGTGTGTGTGTGTGTATGTATGTGTGTGTGTTTGTGTTTGTAGTGTGTGGGTTTTTGTTGTTGTTGTTTTTTGTATAATACTTTCTGTAAATTGTTTTGGTAGGACTATGCTCTACATCTTATTTAGGTTAATGTGTATCATGTGAGCACTCAGGGCATTGATGAGCGCATGATAAATGTGCGTTATTATTATTATGTGTCATGTGCCATTTCCAGATTTGTGCCTGAATGAGAGTCCTTTTAGGCACACCCAGTATGGGACCCATCACTGGTACATGCATCAGCATAAATCACGGGCACATGCATCAGGATAAAATAAAGGCCTCTGAACAGGTTGTGCTGGTATGGATGTGAGCAAGTGCTCTTTGTATACGTTTTACAATAATCCCGCCCCTGTTAACAGATCTACAGCAATTTCATTACTGTACTGATAGTAACCCGGGAACTGGAGCAGACGACGCTTTTGTTTCGAAGCGCGACGTGTAGCGTAACGCCACATGGCCTTCACACAGCCGACCGGCAATAGCCGCCAGTGCGCGGCATTTTCAAATCTCTTTTCTCCCTTAATATTTTGACCGCTTGTTTGTTTATTTACTCTTTGTTTATTTAGTCCTTTTTATGCACCAAGCCATGAGTAATATATTTTGGCATCTTAGAATGTTTATTTAACGTTTATTTAGACACAGGATCGATCAGTAGCGGATGCCTCTCAAGGTCCAATTTTTTATAGCCGTCGTCTGCATGGCGCGCTTTGTTTAGTACTAGTGAATAGTAGTGAAATGTTGTTTTGATTCGATTAAAGTTTTTCTGTGTCAATCAATGCATTGTCGTATAGTATTTTGTTTAGCTGACTTCATGTTTAGTGTTTATTTTGGGTTGAAATTAACTTGTTAGGTATTGTGTACTGTAGAAGCTAAGTTGTATTCATAGACTACTTAATATTACTATCAGCGCTGCTGCGACTAAGATTACACACCGATTGTTTTAGTACTAGTCTTTGAGTGTGTCTTGCTTCTCTTACAGAGCGTTGTATTGTCATTGTTATGTACCATTTTAACCGTGGGAGCGTGCTCTTTATTCTGATATAAGTTTTAGTGACAGTTATATTTTGTACATTGTGTTAGTTGTGATTTAGTTGTACGAATCTGTTTATAGACAGGCGCAAGCCACGCTTCCCACTCTTGTTGTAAATAAAATAAGTCATGTGTGTACATTTTGTTTATACTAGCTTTTATGGTAACTAGCTTTCATTCGATGTTTTTTATGTTTTAGTTGGTTTAGTTATTGTAGAGGAAACTGTATTTGTGCTGGCCAGGGAAACACAATCGTCAGCCATTTTGTGGTCCAGAGGGGCATTTTTACTGTAGCGATAGCGTGTGTTCCCTGTGGCCCACGCCGTTCTCTTATCTATGCGTGCGAGTGAGGATTTTGTGTGTGCTGAAAATTGTCTGCGGCTGAGCAAGTAAAACCTGATTGCTGCCGTACGCCTGCTGTGGTCTCAATTTTTGACCGACTCTGCTGCCTGGCTCACTGTCCTGTTACTACGCTCCACCACACCATTACATATAACTTGTTGCCCTAATATATATATATACAAGTTATGACAATAGATCATCACTGAAAATGATGATCATGCATCTATTATCTGCTAAAACTTATGAAAGTCTAAATGCATGAGCTCGCAATGATAATCTTCAACTACAGCCCTGTTTGTTCTGGAAGACTGGCAGCATTCTGTGCCTAACACTAACAGTAATGCAGAAGAAAACTTAAAAGAAGTTACACTTTTTCTTCCATTTATGTATTTCTGACTGATTTTGTTCAGTCTCTCTGCAACAGTTAAAATAGTCTGGGTGGCTGCTATGAGTTTCTTGTATGTGATGTCATAGAGTAGTGTTTAGACAAATCTATGTCACAAGCTAAAATTAAAAATAACTGATAAAATACATTCCACCCCTATCAGGATTTTGACCAAAATGGATGTAGTGACCCGTTCTTCAAGTAAAGCTTTGGGAAGGTTTGCTTTCATCTGTTGCCTGCTTGAAACCAGATATGTGCAACATAATTTTGTGAAAGGAATCCCAAACATTGTGCTCTGGAGCTTTTTTTGTAAATGGTCACAAGTTCAGTCTGGAAATGCCTGTGGATGCTAGCACTCACAAACTCACTTTTAATCAACTGAAACAGATCAGAAGTACATCATGAGCGAGTTGAAATTTTCTATATAAAGTCTGAAATGCCGTTGTTGGGACAAGCCGAAAAGCAAGCTTTTTCTTCTAGGGCCTGTCTCATACTGGATTGCATCAGAAGGCCTATATGCACTGGCCGCCCCAGCATGAGGCTACATATTTTAACCCACAGTGGCACATCACCTGTGAATATGATGGTTCCCACACTTGATGCACTGTTTACAGTTCTCATACCAATGCATGCACCAACGTATAAACAGGGCCAAATTCCATAAAGGTGTGTACAGGACTTGCAACACTCTGACAGTACCTAGTCTGTGACAGACAGGAAGAAAAAATACACATAGATCTACAAATGGCATTGGCAATGCCTATTCAAATAAATTATTTCCAAATTGGCAAATATTTTTTTCACAGCAGTTTTGTCTTCCTAACCCACTTAGGGACAGTCAGTGGCACAGAGGAAGAGCACTCCTCTCAAAAGCTGATGTTAAGCATGATTGAGTGTGGTTACCAAATGGATGAGTGGCTAGATGTATGCTAGGCTCTGCACCTGCCCAACTACTTCTCTGGAGTCAAATTCTGAACAGACCCTACAAAAAGTCCTTTTGATAACACCACAAACTGAGGTCCCCCATGTTCATATGCATGCAAAAAGATCACATACATGTACGCTAAAGCTCCTGCAATCCATGCCAGAGTTCAGTGGATTATGGAAACTTCAGTGTCCTGAAGCTGGACACTATACAGAAGAAGAAGTACTCTTGTTCAATACACATTTTCGTTGAAAAAGAGCACTTCTTTATGAATAAATCCAAACAAATGCACACTGAGTTCCACACAACTGTTCCAGACTGTGGGACAAACAGTCCAAAAAAACAACAACCAAAAAACAGCGACGAAAACATCACCAATTAAAATAATTACACAGTTTTACTGAGTTTACCACCTCCTCTGTTTGAACTTCCCTGCGGCCCGACTATGGTATAAATTGAACAAGCTGTATGATCAACAGGCAACAGCCATCAGCCGCTAATGCAATAGCTGCAATGAACACACAACGCTGACAGACAACTTCTCCCCAATAAATTAATAACTGAACTGTCTGAAAAGGTTAGATTTTGCAAGTGTGCACATGTTTTATTTTCTTTATGTTCTTGTTCGGTCAAAAATGCCCAACCCAACCCACAAAAACTCGCGTGCCGCACACAATAATCTACAAACCAATAACATATGCATTATTTCATAATTAATCATTTAGATACAGTTTTTGAACACATACACGCAATTTTCCGAGAGTTCCATTGGCTTCAAGAGTTTGAGCAACCAAATCTCTCAGTTCGGTATCTTCGTCCGCAGACATCTTGAACCATGCCAAACAATTCTGTTGCGCATGCGTGTTCAACTTTTAAACTAATGATACTGGAAAACTCGATTTCAACTGCTAAAGCCACTAATTGTCGATATTTTGTTGAATTTTTTATATACTCCCAAGTTTTAGTTTGCTTTTGTAGTTTTACAATTTGCAAAATGTTTATTGTTTGCTTCCATGACAATGGCCAATAAAAATCCAGCATTGCCCAAATGACCAATCAGATAGTAAAATCATACAAGCTTTGACCTGACGCGGCACGCTTAACTCGCATTCCGTGTGCACGAGCTTTCTGACGCAGGCTGGTAAGCTTATGCTGCGAATTTTGTAGAACTTTGTAAAACTTTCCACGAAGTCTTGAAAAAGTGAGTGTGGTGTTTTTTCTTAACCTTATGAAAAATTATTTATTTGTCTATTTAAACAGATCTGTTATGCTGCATATTGTGTTTGTATTTACTGATTTTTGTGGTTGTTCCAACAGGCCAGGAAATTGTTCTCACTGGACCGAGTCAGTTCGAATATTCGACATCAACTAGATCTAGATCTATCCTTTCTGGCATCATCGCTTCACGAATAAACAGCAAAATGCCTCTCCAGGAAAATGGCGACCGCATCAAAAACTACAAGAACAAAGGCAGAGATGCTGATGTAAGAAAATTCTCTCTTTCTCTCTCGTTGCAAAACTCCCAGATTTGTTCGATTTCTTTTTAGTTTCACATTAACAGAATATTAACAGTTTGTGAGTGATATATTGTAATTAATATATATTATAAATATGTATTTGGGTGAATAATTTCTGAGGTTGAGCACTTTTGTGGATGATTTTGAAAATGAATTTCATTACAAACTGGTGAACTAAGGTTTACCCACTCCTTTCATGTACATCTAATTAACCGATTTCCATTTGCATCCTTTCTGCTACCTCTTCCCTAAGTGATTATGTTATCAGTATCAAGGGGAAACTAATAGTTTAGTTCTTATGCACATTACAATTTACAGGTCTGTATCATTAGTATTAAAGTCATCAGTCTACCTTTTGTCAGTTCCTGGTAATGTTATTACCCTTTTGGCCTTTGTTAACCTGGACCACAAGTGACATGTATGCATATGTGTTGCATCCTTTAAAAGCATGATTTTGTGATGTGTAATACTAACAGACTAAATTAGTAAATAGTAATTAATACAAATAAAGTAACCAAAACCAAATGTGTAATAGTTTTGTGACTATTTACACTACACACTAATTACTAATACAGTAATAGTAATGCAGTACCAGCAACTCTAGTGAAACTGAGTAGTCTGACCAGTATGTATTTATACAAAAGAAATTGCAGTACACAAGCTTCTCCTTAGTAATTTAGTAGTCCTACACCCTGTTTCCCAGAATATTCACCCTTATTATTTGTCCTAAATTAGAATAGACTAGTGGAACACACTCGAAACAAAGTCATTGGTCATTATGTGTAAATTACTGAATATAGTCTGTTGAAAACAAATGATCCTTTATAGTTGACCAGGCACTTAATTTCAGGAATCAAGCATCAGTCAGTCTGCCACATGGCTGAAAGTGAAACCATGACATGCCAATATTAATGTTATGAATAACTAGTAAGGTTTCCGTTGTGAAACTGAAAGTGGGATTTTAATGTTATAGTATTAATTTTCTGCTTGGGATTTAAAAAAAGAGTCTTTGTTCTTTTTATATTTTCTTTTTATTAGTATGAGTATTTGTATGAGAAAATGAACACAGTAATACTAGTGATAGTAATACCTCTATATCATTACTCTAGATACAGTTACACTTACAGGCAGTATTTACTGTTGTTTCATGTTTAATGTTTGGTTTCTTTGATATTCTACAATACCTGGATGCTGATTAATGTTATAAGCAACTAGTAAGATTTTAGTTGTAAAACTGAAAGTGGAGTTTTAATGTTATAGTGTTAATTTTTGGTTTGGGATTTTAAAAAGTCTTCTCTATTACTTACTTTTTTTTAAATTAGTATAAGCATTTGTATGAGAAAATGAACATGGTAATATTATAATGATGATACCTATATATCATTACTCTAGATAGTTACAGGTAGTATATACTGTTGTTTGATTTTAATATTAGGTTTCCTTGCTGTTCTGCACAACTGGATGCTGAATTAAACTTAAACCTTAGTGATTCTGACTTGTAATTACAAGAGGAGTTCTTCTTTTTTCAAACAGGAGATGCGGAGAAGGCGAAATGAGACCTCCATTGAGCTGAGAAAGGCAAAGAAAGAGGAGAGTCTGTTGAAACGGAGGAATGTTGTTTTGTCTGATGATGATGATGATGGCTGCCCAACAAGTCCTGTTCAAGATACCAGCAAGGTAATATACTCAAGCCAAAAGGTTGAGCGGCACCAGTTTGGGTACTCCTCAAACTTTTTACTCTTCACATGGAATGCTGGCAAAACTATTCCCGGTGATATTTTTTACACAACTTGCAGTGTCCTCTGGATGATGTAGTGCCTGAGAATACAATACAGATTGCAGTTTGAATGGAGCCAGATCGACGATGAAATTTTTCATGTGTAATCACTAATGGTTTTGTGAATATTTGTCTTGTACTTTATCTAATAATCTATTGATTATTATAATATTATTATACATGAAGGCTTGAACACTGTTTAAAGGGTTGCTTTTGATTTTGAATGTAGTTCAGATCAGTAAATATAGATAGATAACTGCTTCAGAGAAGCATAAGAAAATGGCCACAATAAGCCAGAGAATTATACTGCCACCATAAGTATAACCAGTTGATACAGTGTGATCTTACATTTTGTAACTACTGTAGGACTGCCACTGCTGCAGATGTATAAACAACAAATAATTTGTACTGATGAAGGCAATGTCTTATCTGAATGGGAGTCGTTGATGCAGTCGCTCTTTCTGCTTTCAGAATGCCTTTATCATTCAAGAAATTGTTGCTGGCATAAAAAGTGAGGATCCAAAGAGGCAGTTTGAGGCAACACAGACATGTCGGAAGATGCTGTCAAGAGAGCGCAACCCTCCCATAAATGATGTCATTGCAACAGGCATAGTCCCACGATTGGTCTTCTTCTTGCAAAATGCACAGAGGTTGGATATCATGTTTATTAACTGATTTATAAACTCGTACAGTTTAACTTATTAATAATATTGTAGATTATTGGATAGTATTACATCATTCAAATTAAGTGCTTCATGTTGTAGGTTTGCATTTTTGTTATTATGCACCGTTTTATTTAGTAATTTTCTGTTCAGCTCCATTTGTATTTACAAATGTCTAAAGCACAAGCTGTGTATTGCATTGGCATGAATGCAGTTAATGGTCATGATTTATTCCACACTGAAGCAACAGTGTGCTCAATACACTGTGCAGTGGTACTGGACTAAATGGTCCATTCTAGAAAGAAGAAAAAGTTTTCACTGAAGTTCTGTTGTGGTTTCCCAGAAGGTCCGGTAACAACTAACATGCTTGTGATGCAGTCACCATAGTGCACATACTGATTACAGCAAATACAGTATGCATGCTGTAGCAGTGGGGCAGGAAAAAATATCCATTGACCTCCACTCTCAAATCCTTTGGGAAGCAGATATAACTTTATAAAAACAAAAACATGTCAGTGTTGTTTTTATTTATATATTAGTGAGTTTGTATTGATTTTTTATGTGCAAAATAAAATATACTTTTTGTTGTTAATCTTTCAGTACTGAGCACCAGTTTGAGGCTGCGTGGGCACTGACTAACATCGCCTCTGGCACCAGTGATCAGACCAAGGCTGTGGTCAATGCTGGGGCTGTACCACATTTTATCCAGCTGCTGAACTCCCAGGACATGTCTGTCAGTGAGCAGGCTGTGTGGGCTCTTGGAAACATCGCTGGTAGGATATGTAACAAGCTTTTAAATAGTTTACATTGGTAAAGGTCTGCTTGACTGAAAGTTCAGTTAAAGATCATTGCAAAGTCAACAAAAGTATGCTTAACAGATATGAAGGTGAAAAGATTCAATGTATACTCATTACTTATTCAGTTACCGTAACAGTGTAACTGTGACCCTTAGTAACACTGTAACTGTGACCCTTAGAACTTGAACACACTAGAGCAATTTTAATGTATTAAAGGCTCCTGGCCATGCATCAAGTCCTTATTTTTATATTATATGTAGTAAGATTAGTACATCTAAAGCCCATTCTTAACTGGGCGAATGTTTGTTCACCGAACATACTTCAGACAGTTCAACAAACTATGATTCGTTTCTTAATTAAACTTTTAGTTGGCCGAACATGGTTTGGACAGTCCAAACTTTACTTTGTTCTCAAATGGCTTGTAATGAGATGCAAGCTTCGGCCTGAACGTGAGGCAGACGCACAGCAGACATCATGATCGAAAATGTAGGCAAAAGTCAAGTAAAGTCGGTATACTTTCATCATCCTCACAGGGTACTTCAACTAACTACTATCTCATTCTGGGTCTCCGAGACAAGGCTGCACCTCCCACAAGTCAACAAATGCACATTGTTACTTGTATGCTTAATGTGATGGAGATTAAATATTTAACAAACAAAACCAAAAAAAAGCAAAAATGTGTATAAGTATGTACAAAAAAACTAATGCCTTCCTTCCATTGTCCATTATATTTGAAAATCAGCTCAGGTTCTGAAATGTTTAATAGTTGTTATAATTATAATAATTATAGTGCTGGATGTACATGTGAGGAACAAAAATCATACAAAGACGTGTGAATGCATGAGCGAGAGGAATACTGTAACGATGGATGAATGTTTCTGAATAAAAGCCCCACAATGATGTGGTTGGCAAAACAAAAATGCTCTCAGCCAATCAGAGGCAATTGTCATCAAATAGGGCGAATGTTCCCAGAACATGTTGAGTGAAGCTTTTTGAACCCTGAATATAGCTTCTCCGAATACTTCCAACTAGGTTCGCGAAGAAAAGTTTGCCCAATTAAGAACCAACTAGCTTCTCTGAATACTTCCGACTAGGTTCGCGAACAAACATTTGCCCAATTAAGAACGGGCTTAAGGAGGAAACTGGGAATATATCGGTTTATGTTCTTTTGGTAATTATGATTTTTAATACCTTGTCAGTCACACAAGGCTGCGTCAGAACAACTATTGATGCTTATAAATTCTGCCTGTTTGTAATGATGAACTAAGACAAGCATATATCTGAAGCTTGTGATGTTATTCAGTGTCTGAACAGACTCAGGCAGTTTATGGGCAAGACTAACAAGCTAATGTGCCTCCCACCCATCCATACTTGTTTCTAAGTGTGAGCTCTCTTTTCTTTTTTTTTCCAGGCGATGGCCCTGGTTTGAGAGACTATGTGACTGAGATGGGCATCCTGCAGCCACTGCTTCAGCTTGCAGCATCTGACGTTACTGTAAGTTTTGTTCTTTATACATGGAAATGGCAACATCTGAAGAGCACTCATGTGTTTATGCTTAGTTTCATTGTTTATAAATACGTGGAATGGGGGTGTCATTTTGACTGCACCATGTGCAGAGTATGTACTGTTTCCTTCCCCACATCAAGCAGGCTAAACTTCTCAAGTGCTTGGACAAGTTGAAGCAGGTTAAAAGAATATGATCCACGGTAAACATTTTGCAGTTGAAGGTGACAGATTTTGTAATGGTGACTTTTTGGACACCATCACTAGCATTTGTTTTGCAAGCTCATTGCTCCACTATGCGCTCTTTTCCCACACTTCATTCTGACATCACCAAAATGTCTGGTGTCATGGACAGAATACCAGGAATCTATTTTTAGCTCAGTGATTGGTAATTCTTTGGTAAAATTAACCAGTGGATGAAAAAGAAATTAAACAGTCAGGAATAAAATCATGCATAAAGTAACAAAAATTAATACAAACTCTGATCAGGCTAGTTTCTTTAATAGCTGCATCTCTGAAAACCATGTACTTGTAGTTTTAACATAATGAAAGGGTTGTATTATGTAATGGGATGTTTTTGTTGGTGTCTTCTGTATTTTAACCCAGTTGTCATCTGTTCATTTGTTTGCTCAGGCTGGCTTCATGCGCAATGTTACATGGACTATTTCCAATTTGTGCCGCAACAAAGACCCACCCCCAAAATTTGAGGTGGTCAGCAAGTGCCTTCCAACACTGCGCACACTTCTCCACCACACGGACCGTGAAGTGCTGGCTGACACCTGTTGGGCTCTCTCCTACCTCACAGATGGAACCAATGAGAAGATTCAAGCTGTTATTGATGCGGGTCAGCTGAAACAAATTATTCTTCACTCAGATCATAGTTGTGTTGGGCCAGCTAATTGGCTTGGGGGGGGGGCGGGGGGGGGGGGTTGCACAAATTGTCTGCTGTGATGACCTTTTTTTCCCCGGCATATCGAAAAATGCTGATACATTTTTGATGCGTCAAGCCAATTGTGACTGAGCAGACATGTGGTAAAAAACTAAGTTTTGATGTCAACATTAGGGAAACTGAACTTACGATGCTAGCTTTTGTTCCGCTTCTTTTTAAAAATTGACCTTGAAAAGTGATGCAGCTTTTGCCACTTGTTCAACAGGTGTGGTGCCTCGTCTTGTTGAGCTGCTAGGCAGCAACGAGCCATCAGTTCTGACTCCTGACCTGCGAGCTATTGGCAACATTGTGACTGGTGATGACACACAAACCCAGACTGTGCTTGACACGGGTGTATTGCAAGCTTTCCCCTACCTGCTGAGACACCCAAAGTCCAGTCTACAGAAGGAGGCTGCGTGGACGTTGTCCAACATCACTGCTGGCAACCGAGCACAGATTCAGGCGGTCATTGATGCTGGACTGGTGCCATACCTGATTGAGCTTCTGATTCGAGTAAGTGGGCTTTTTATACCTAACTGATTCAAGTAAGGGGACTTTTTACTGAACAACTGACTAATTTCAGTTGATCCCAATAAATAGTTCAGTTTATTGACCGAGTTCAGGAAACCCAGATTGCTTTATTGGGTTCACAACTGCATACTTCCTGATGTTAAGAATCAAATCGACAAATGGTCCCTTGCACTGATTTCTACCAATGCTGCCTTCATGCAGAGGACTGGGCACATTCAGACAAGTTAATACCGACATTGGTTCAGTCCTCAAAATCAAATAGTATATGGGATAAACTGATTGTAGATATGCCACCATGTAATGGTGCATGTTGCAAGTTATTCCATCCACGCACACAAAGATGGACAGACAGACAGACGTGAGGACTGTGAACTGACAGGGCTAAAAGTGGATATTGCCCAGACAAAGCATGGTACTTAACATGATCAAGCCCTGCATTCTAGCTGCATAGAAATGTCAGGCAGTGAATGCAAGGCTTGAGACAACTGTTTGCTGCCAGTCAACTGCCTTACTGTCTGTTATCCAGGTTGTTTGATCATAAAACTGCTTAAGCATTTAGATATTTAGGCACATTTTTGTAGTTCACAGATGATGGCTCATAGCCAGCCTTAGTCATGTACTTTATTGTTCAGGGCTTTGAGTTTCCAGGATTATCATAATGGGTAAAGTCAGAAATGTGAGTGTATGTTTAAGAAGATTTTATACATGTATGAAGTTGGTTGCTCCTTGAGGCTTCTTCCTGATTTAACTTAGGGCATTAATTTTTGCGAATATTCTGCAATGCCAGTGATGCTGTGTACTTTTGCAGGGTGATTTCAAGAGTCAGAAGGAGGCTGTGTGGGCCATCACCAACCTGACGTCCGGAGGAAGTGTGGCTCAGGTTGGCTATTGCCTGGAGCAAAACTGCCTGACACCACTGTGCTCACTGCTCAGCGCCAAAGATCCAAAGATAATTCTTGTCATCCTCGATGCACTCTGCAACATCTTGGGTGTATGTATCTTTGCACTTTCTTCATTTTTGTTTTCATCTTCCTGCCAGTGAGTGGCAAAACCCATTCTTCCACTGGCCAACAAAAACAGTCACTGTAGGGGAAAGGCAATATACATATAGAAAATTATATCCCCAAGCATTTCCTGACTCTTTATCCAGAACAGTTTTTCTGCTTTGGGAGAGCTATGCCATAATAATATCAAGTTGAAAATTTGGGGCTTTTGATGATCCAAAAGATCAGCTGCTCAATTTCAGTTGTATAGGTTGTAGTAAAACATTTCATCAAAAATTGATAGTTTATTTTATTAGTAGATTTAATTAAACTGGAACTTCATTTAAACTATAGTGACTTTGTTCTGGACGCAGATGGCCAAAAACATGTCTCAGCTGGACAGCCTGTGCCAGCACTTGGAGGAACTGGGAGCAGTTGACAAGATAGAGCAGCTCCAGGAGCATGAGAACCAGCAAGTCTACAGAGTGTCACAGAAGATCATAGATGAATTCTTTGGTGCTGAGGTGGGTATAATAGTCATTCAGAAAGAGTTGTGATGATGACAACTTTGCAAGCTCATCAAAGTGCCTTGATTAGCAACTTTTTAAATGTCCTTGAATTCATTTTCGCTATCAGTGTAGTGTTGTTTCTACATTATCATGTCTGCTCAGATGATACTATTATTATTACCACTACCAGCTTTTCATGGAGATTTCCTTCATGCCCACTTTCACTTCTGTTGGATTTTAAGTCACATGGATTTTACGTCCCACTGATGTCAGTTTGCTGTCCAAAATGAATGTATGTGACTGGACTCAATTTGAATTTTGTGATGAAGGTAACAAATGTCTTGGTGTTTAAGAAGCCATGGCCTGCACTGACAGGTGGGGTGGGTGGTATAAATTATGTTTAAGATTCCTCGCATGGCTGTTGATCATAGTTGATTTTGAGAGATAGTTAATCATTCTGAATCTGTTGTGCATGTGTGAAATATGGCTGTTGTCTAGCACTTTTTTACTTCTGGAAAGTCTCCTGTGATATCACTTTTTTTTTTTTTCTGGACCACTTATTTCACTCTTTCTTTCCACAGGATGAGGTGAGTGAAATGGATGCACCCACAGTTGGTGAGGACAACACTTTCCAGTTCAAAGAGCCCCAAAACGTCCCTGCTGGTGGTTTTGAGTTTTGAGCTACTGGCATTAGGATTGTATGGATGCAAAAGAAACGACTCAGACCGACGGACTATTTGACCTTTGTTGATTATGCTCAATGGGCTGGGACCAGGATGTACAGCTCAAGGGTACAAAACTGCTATCTGTGATTAAGGTGCTACATGTAGTGAGGTGCCCTGACAAGTGTGTATAGTAGAAGTCCTACTCTGTGCATACATGTGCAACAGATCTGTTTCAAACTGATGTATATACTGTGTTCGCATGCTGCTCATTCGCACACACAAAGCACAAATGCACATTCACTTCACTGCCAACATTTTGTCTTGTCCATTTGTTTTGTCAAGTCTGTACTTTGTTTTGTCCTTTCTTTACATTTGTACTCTTTATTTTCTGTTTGTGTTGATAGAGAGGGAAATTGTATGTCTGAACAATTGTTTTCCAAGAACGGATTCAGAAAATAAAGATTTCTTTATTGTATATTGATATTTTCTATTTATTTCTGTTGCCAATTTCTCCTCTTTTTTTTCTTCTTCCTTTACTTTTATGACCGCAAGGCATTCATAACTTGCCTTTACATTTTTTTGATACAATATTTAAACTTTTGCTTTCATTGTGTTGAAATGTGTAAATGCCACTCATTTGTTGTATTTAATTAACGCTGCAATATCAAATAAAATTGTTTCCTCATATGCACACAATCTTCTTCTTTTTTTAAAGAAATTTATTCTCAAAAGATTGTACAAAAAAACAAATAAAACTGCAACTACAATGTTTTGCAAATGCAGAATGCAACCTGTGACCATAACTTCACTTGAAAGAACAGGCATATCAACAAAAGCATATTTGTTGGCCCTAAGCAACTAAACGCCCTAAACGCAACTTCTAGGAAAATGCACAGATGTTTCCATTTTTTTGTTCTACTGATGAATGCATCTAGCCTTTTGTTGTTCACCCTTTACCCAGTTACAATGCATGGAAAAGGACTGGCTCAGTGTAAAGGAGACCACTTGTAAAATGGTGGCACAGTTCCCACTTCTGCAAATTTTGACAAAACAGTAAGCATAATTCCTATAATTAATGGAGTATCCTAGAGGTAATAAAAAAGGTGGCATAGACTCCGAAAGTTGTGCACAAAAGTGGACCAACAACTGAATATTGCCTTTATTTTCTTGGTAAGATGGGTGTTACTAAGTTTGAATGGTCAATAGATAATTAGCAATGGGCAAATGATGGATGAGAAAAGGAAAATGCATTTGGTTCAGTTAAACAATGTGAAAAGTCAACCAAATACAAGTTGAAAAGAAAGCACAAAAGTATAGTCGATTTCTGAAAGTAATTAGCTTGATCCCGTTTTATAAAACTGGAAAGAAATCCCACCATCAACTTCAAAAAGGAAGACACATGAGGCAGGCAAACTGCATACTTTGGGGAACGTGTTTTGCAGCATCTGTAAACAATACCAACTTTCCTGTTGAATTTGAGCTGAACATGAGCAACAACAATTTGCAAACAAAAACTCTGCTGCTTACGGGATTAGTAGAAAACTGCCGACTACATTGTTAATGAGTGCCAAAATACCCCATCTTCCAAAGGGATGGAGAACTGTTCTACCCAGAAATGGCAAAAAAGAATGGGAATGATAAGAGTGAAGAAAAACTGATAAGCAAACCATGCAGGCAGTAATACATTCTGTAAGACTGGACAAAGATTTCATTGACCATACATTTTTCCAACAAAGCAATGTTTTCTGAAAGTAAAAGATTCTGTATAATAAATTTCATAGTTACATGAACTAAGATTCTGTATTATAAATTCTATAGTTAAATGAACAGGATTACTTGTGTTGCAAGAGCATTCCTGAACAGAATGATGCTTTCATGCCCTTTCAATCAGTTTCTGACATAACAGTGAAATATTAAACTAAGTCAAAATCTGTGCCAAGAGAAAAAACTGCACTAGAACTATGAACATCACCTGAAAACATGTACATATTGTATTAAGCAATTTATTAATTAACTACAAAAGTACATGAACACAGAACCAATCAAACAAATTCCTCCCCTCTAAGGCTGACTGGGCATTAAAGCCAATTATTCACTTACTCCTTACACATGCATTTCAAGCCTCACTTTCCAGCCTGCTTCCTTCAAATTGTACTGTAACTGATTACACCACTGAAAGCACACTTCTTATCTCTACACAAAATTTGCGAAATGAGTATTGGTACTAAGAGTTAGCAAGACTGGAAGCAAAATGGTGATACAGCAAACGCATAAATGCTGGGTATGTCCACCCACTTAAAAAATATGTTCCATCTCAGTTCAAATAATTCTGGTTTTAGTTGTGCTGGCATAAGCATTGTGTGTTCTAAGAGAAATGCTGCCTCGTATAATCTCAGTGTGGTTACAAACTTACGGTTATTGGAGTATCGATCAAAATGGAATAACCAATTATGGCAGTGGAAGGAGGATGGAAGTTGTAAACCGATGCTTGGGGTTTAAACACTTCTTTTTCCTTCATCATGCACTTTAACAGAGATGTGAACATTATATTGTATTTTTCCCTCCAAACTGACACTAAGTGAACCAAGGTGGGAGGGGGGGTCTTTTTTTCTTCTTTTTTTTTAGCCAAGGAATGGTCAAGAACATCACCAAGGGATGTAGTTATATGTTTGCACAGTAACTTCAAATATTGTAAGTGAATAAATATGGATAACAGTCACATAAAATATGATATAATTTAGAGCAAAACTTGGAAAAGATGAGAGCACAAATGACAACAAAAACAGAAAAACCAACTGTGACAAGTTTTTCACCTGACAGTGAAGGTTGTGGCACCACTCGGCCTAAAGATTTAGTGCAAAGCTGAAACATAGTATCTCAAATGCTCCCTATGGTTTGTGGACCACCACGTTTACTTACTTTGCTCCCACAATTGAAAACGGGAAGACGTCAACCACTGCATTTCAAAATGCTCTGAAGACCCCATCTGTTTAATACCTACTACTGCTAGCAAAATCTCTGCCTACCCCTCAACTTGTTCTTAAATGATTTCAGTTGACTGATCTGCTTTGTGTTTGTGTTCACGTATAATATATGCAGGTGTAATGTAGGTCTTGCCAGTATAGCTCTTTGTGATTTGAATTGCTTGTAGTCTTAGTTATTGTCATTTTCTGCACAAAGTATGTAGCTCATATCTGAATTTTGTACAGTGCGCCAAGCTCTATTTTGATGTAAAGGGTTCTCTCAAAGCATTTCATCATTATCATTATTCATTTACACACGGCATTAGACAGGGCTTTGTCCAGGCCTGCCATAGTCATCACTAGGAGTAGGAGCTTCAGCAACTTCACATTTATTGGGTGATTCAGCAAAGCTGGTTTGCTAGAGTGAATGCGCTTTGTAATCTTTCGCGAAAGAAGTTGCGAGAGGTCGCAGTGCACTTCCGGGCCGATTTCTGAGTAGGCGTTGCTTCACGCTGTGTGTAACAGTGGAAGTTGAAATTAGAATTGCGAAGCAGTACAAATGCCAATACTGTTGCAGTAGCAAACATTACCATGGAAAGGGAATGGAGGGTGGAAAAAAAGTGTCTTTGCGTCATTTTGGGGCTGATCTGAAGATCGCGAGTTCGTAGAAAAAAATCGTTTTGGGGCATCCCAAAGCACGAACAACAAGTTATTGCTTATTTCCAGACACATTATGACTACGTGCCTCAAAAAATGCCTTTAACGTTGGCACCGCCTTCCATTGTGAAGAAAGTACGCACCGGAAGTAAAAGCAGCCAAGGGACTTAAGCGATGCCGGGCAAAAGTCAAGGGAGTTAACAACCCCACCTGAATCGCCCAATAGGCTTCATTGTCTAAATCCACTCCTCTGTGCTAAGCCTGCAAGATGGGGAAATTAAAATCAGCATACACACTAAGAAGGCGTGTATTTCAACCACTGTGAAATATAGTCCAGCATATTGGCTTTGTGGGACCCGGTTGATCCAAAAAGGGGATTTGTTCACTGCCTGTTTTTCCTTCCTTACAGTGTCCATCTTCAACATTTCAACTTTTTCTCACTTATTTCGATATTTCCATAAAACGCCAAACTCTGACATGGTCTAATCATCACAATAATGGGGAATTCATGGAGTAAATGCTTTACAATTAAAGAAAAAAATGCAACACGCGGATACCAGCGCACAAATCAACAGCATAAAAACACATAAATAAGCATATTCATACAAGGCACAGTGAAACACAAACATGACTAAAGGATTTTAATTGTGCAGAATCTTGGTTTACAGTCTTGTTCGAAGGACTTTTGTGGAGTCTCCACAGGATCTGACTGTGGAAAAAACTCTGGCATGGGTACAGAGTCTAACAGTGACCCATTCATACAGTGACCAGACGCAGCCTTTGGGTCTCACTCTGCTGTATCAACTCTTTTTTTTCTTCCCCTAACATTATGAAAAAAATAGCCTCATCCCACAGGGCTGGATATCACATGTCATCCATGTCCCTCCCTGCATGACCTTGCATTGACAGAGCACTGATAGATTCCAGGTCTGCACAGATACACCAGGCATTATATCTAGGAGTGAAGCCTTTTCCAGCATTGCGCATAACAAGTTTCACTTCAAATTACTGATGACTAAATAAAAGCACCTTCAAATTAACTCAAAAAATAAAAAATTATTGTTGACAGCAAAGAACAGTTGATCAAAGTTTCATACTGTGATAGAATAAATTTCACATGACCTTTAACACAAATCAAGGTGATACAGTGTCCAACAAAACTTTTTAAAAAATGGCAAGATGACTTGCAGAACTTGGTAAAAAGTATTTTTCAAAAAAGCACCAAAGCAATATTGAGTTGAAATTATGTCCTCCGATACAACAAAAAGACATACAGAATAAAACAAACTTCAGTTGCTGACGGGGTCACCACATATAATTTATAAAAATAAATGCATCAAGTATAAGTTCAAAGCATTCAGCCTCAGGTGACCAGGCAAGTACATTTCTGTAGCCCTGGACCACTGCTCTATTTTTTCAAACAAAACAAGCAAATAAATCAAATGGAGACAAATTTATATATACAGAAAACTCAGGCAATCCAGCAATACTCGGTGGGTAAAGAGGAACTGAAGTAGAACCAAAGAAAAAAGTTGATCTGAAAACCATGAAAATGTGCAATTTTCATCTTTGTGCTTCATATTGATGCTTAATCAATATTTATACAAAAGAAAGGTATACAATTTTGCTTTGAATTTCAGCTCCTTGTGGCATGTTGCTTTGCTGAAGAGCAAAAAAAGGTTGGCTCAGATTACATTTGCCACATATTCTTGCCTTGTTTCTGATATGATTGATGAATGAAATGGCAGCACTCACATTTGTTTTCAACACTTTTAACAAGCAGGATGAGAAACTGAGTGAAACACTGCTGTGGGTATGCAAAAAATAAAAATAAAATAAAAATCCATTCCAATCACAAGGACTGTGATGCCTCTTTGGCTCAATTCCCGTTTAAGGACTCCTTAGCAGAGTGCCAATGACTGAATGAGCAGCACAATTCACCAGTAAACAGATAATTTAAAAACCAATTCAGTTTAAAAACCTGAATCCTGCAATATAACAAGCACTGCTTAAAAAAACAAAAAAAAACAAAAAACAGCAACTGCTGACAAAGTAAATAAATAAGAAACAACAGTAATAAGGCATCAGGTATAAGTTCAAAGCATTTACCCTCATGTGACCAGGCAAGTACATTTCTGTAGCCCTGGACCACTGTTCTATTTTTTCAAACAAAACAAGTAAATAAATCAAATGGAGAAAAAATTGCATTATATATGCCAAAAACTCAGGCACTCCATGGATCACTTAGTAACGAACATAAATCTCATGCGAGTTAAAACTATCACTTGCATAGAAATTAGGAATTGTGCATGCATACTTCTGTTTGTGCAAGCACACTTTTGTAAACTTTTTATATTTACATGCCATAAAAGAATAATTTATTCAAGCAATTTTTCTTTTAATTACAAAAAATAAATAAGTATATATATATAATGTCTTCTTAGTAGCCATGCATGTTTGACCTTGTCTCCAAAATCACAGCTAGTTAGTACTTATTACTCAAACTAGCAAAATATCAGTGACCATGATGTTGTATCATTTCTTTTGTCATGTTATTGGTGTATATTCTTTCAACTGCTTTTGTCAAAGCATTACGATAACCTCTGTTATAATTCATCATAAATATTATTACTCATTAGGGCCACTTGTGGGAATGCAGAAAGAAGTGTCTTCTTCACTGGGAACACTCGGTCACATTGTCTCATCAAGATCTTTGCACTTTCTGTTTTTCAGACGAAGGGTGTTTTCAGTCAATCACTGAGATTTATATGTACAAGGAAAAATGCTAAAAATTATGCCTTAATATTACACAGTTAAATGTTTTCATGCCGACGGTCTCTTATAAAAGCAAAAACATTCACACAATAAAACTTGGATATAAAGAGTCCTCAGGACCAGCAATTTTTTTATTTTTTTTACAGATATCCCTGGTTCTAGTTTTACCCTGGAAGTGTTCACTTATAAGAAAATTTTGCTGGACACAAAAGATATTTAAAACAAATAATTAATATGGGAGTGTTTTGATTTCTCCAGTAAAAGAAATTTCAATGATGCAGTTGGACGCAAACGGACAACATGCATGCATGTATGCGCCTGCCACTGCAGGTGTATATTATTTGTTATGCTGTACAACTTGTGGGTATGTAGGGTACAAGATCCAGGAAAAAGGTCCCACCAAGTGTAAGAAAACCAAGACACTGCCTTGCTCCTGAAAGTGTTTCATGGAACAAATAGAATCCATAGCCAGATATTTCATGTCTTAAGGGAAAATGGTTTAGGATGTCCTGTTTGTTGCAAACACATTTTATACACATGTAATGATGTCTTAAGGGAAAATGGTTTAGGATGTCCTGTTTGTTGCAAACACATTTTATACACATGTAATGATGTATAACAAGAGCATATATATATATATATAAATCAGTGGACTTATAACTGTACAATTTAAAAAAAAAAAAAAATCCTGACCCTGTTGTTTGGTACTGACCTTACATTAGGTGTAGGTGCTTGCTAAACAATATTCTTTCACAGTACATTTTTTACAACTTGTTACTGGCACCAAACAGGGGTGTTCTAAAAGTACTGCTGATCTGCTTGCCCAAGAACAAAAGACTAGGCACAACAGCAGGAACAGTCAACAACCTACCTGAAGAAATATCCTAATAAGGTCAGAGCGACTACAGGCACTGTGAATCTGCAACTGAATAATGCAGTCATGCTTTATGCCATGGCCAGCTACCAACAGCGCAGTTGCACACTATTATGAGCATTACTATTAGACCTGATCAGAACATAGGGCAAACGGGCCTCCTGGCCCCAGGGATGTGGATTTGAGAAAGATCCAACATATTCCAGTCAGCAGCTACTGGCCTACTGTCCTTTGCATCTTCTACAGTGGGTTATACCATAGCCTCAGAAAGGTGCAGTAAGCTTTGTGCAGGCACCTCCAAGGGTATTAAGAATGTTGTGTTGCTGTTTGAGCTGCTTAAGCCAGCTCCAGTAAAGCCCCAAAAGGTTAAACTGCGACCAATCTTTTTAATATCTACAACTGACACTTCTAATATGCATCATGGGCATGCCCTCCACAACTATGATTGGGGCACTGACAGCACTTGGTGTCTGCCCAGAGATTTTCAGGCACTCAGAGAAATCATAAAGCACCTCATAAGTAGTTCCCACAATTTATAACATAACCATCCATGGTTGGAAGAGCCAGAGATGAAAGGATGGTACAGTAGACCAGCAGCCGCTGATTGGAATGTGAGCTTCACTGTGAGAGGGATCGAGAAGACACAGCAAAAAGATCAAAACGTATATCAAAGAGGATGAGTGCACCGGAAGACACAGCAAAAACAGCAAAACGTATTCCAAAGAGGATGAGTGTGTCCTCTTTACTCTTTGTCCATGTAGTCAAAGACCTGAATGTTGTTTCGGCACACCACCCACAGCTTGGGCCCCGGTCCCATGGCTACCAGCGTGGGGTAGCTCAGGTCACTCACCCCACTGAGCCCATCCTTCAAGATGACCTGTGGCTTCAGACTGTTCAGACTGGCCTGAGAGTAAGAGTCATCCAGTTCAATCCGGATGACAGAAAAGTTGTTGGCATCTGCGATGATCAGGCGGCCGAAGCTGTCATGGCAGATGCCCCTAGGGCAGAAGTTTCTGTTCAGCTCATCTTTTTCATAGGGGTTGCGGATGCGAATCTTCTCTTCAAGGTTACCATTGAAAATGATGACTGACTGATCCTTTTCATCTGTGACGCAGATATCACCATTGATGTTCACAGTGACATACCTGGTTGAAAAGAGAGGATGCAGAAAACACATAAACATGACCAACAGGAAAAGGATGGCTTCACAATCTCATTTCTTGCCGCAGTCATCTGACTTCAGTACTATTATATAAAATGAAATGTATCTCGGGAATGAATAAATTTAAACAGTTTATTCTAAACAAAAACAAAAAAGTCACACAGTCTGGCCTTATCATAATGGAGGACAAAAGCAATGGACTACATTAACAAAACAGAGCATTGCCAACACTACAACATTAAAAGGCAGCTTGGGTAACCCCAGCTGAAACGTAAATGAAGGAAGTTTACAAATAGGAAAGAAATTACGCAGTCAATAGAATAAGATTCAGGAAGTTAAATACCCACATGCACATGACACAGATATGCACTGCTTGTAGGGTTTAGTTCTGGATGGTGCCACATCATTTCCCCAAATGACCAGTAATCTATTGAACTGAGAGGCCAAAGACCCATAGATTTTTGAGTCTGTGGGCCTGTACTAAAACTTCCTGCAGGTTAGCTTTGTTTTTTCCCCTGTCATGCCACTTTTTCTCCTTTCTTCTGCATTACACTGAACTTATGACTGATAGCTATCATCTGCTCTACAATGGGATGTGACTCTGTGAATTAGCTAAACTGTGATGCCGTTTCTTAGTGGCTGATGGGGAACATCTGCTGCTGGCCCAACAAAACTGCACTGCTTGGATAGCAACATTATTTTGTGCAGCTTTCTAAATATCTGAAGAAAGTCTGCTTTCCCCCCTCCCCCCCCCACAACTAATTCCTGGCTAGGGTAAGCTAACATTGAAGACAGCTACAGCGACAGGGGTGGGGTGGTAGGTGGGGTCGTCTCAAGTTGCCACTTGTTGTAGTGCAGCGGAGGACATTACTATTGAAGCAGTGAGTGCAGATGGGAACACTGCTGGAAGGAGACAAAAGTTCCAGTGTTTGCTTTGCAGACACTTGGCCCATCTGGCTTCGGAACTGACCCACTGGCTAAATTTCCAGAAAAAACCCTGTGCCAGTGACCCTCACCTTGGAAAATACTGGGTGCCGCTAGGTTCAGCAACATGGGAGTCCATTGTTTTGCGGCGAAGAATGTCCCCTCTCATGGTCATGAGAAGTATGCAGGATTTACTCCCCTCCCCAGCTTCCTTCTTTGGGTCTTCCGCTGTGCACACCACCAGGTGGTTGTCTCTGGTTACAGCCAAGCCACGGGGAGGTAGGTAGGTCTCGGCAAACTTTTGCAGCTTGTCGCCAGCCCCTTGTGCCTCAAGCTCTGTCATGCTTTGATCCAGGGCTTGGTCCCAGAACAAGACCTGCAAGGACAAATTGCCCATTCCTTGGTGTGTGTGCGTGTGTGCGCACACGTGTGTGCATGTTTTCGCTTTTATTTTTATGTGTGTTATTTCTCCACCCCACCCCCTGTTTTTAAAGCCTTTCTGCTTTTTTCCCCTTTGTACCCCCACATGAACAGAAAGAACAGAAAAGGGGTTAAAAAAACACACAGCAAGGTGGAAAAAGTGCATCAACCAACAACAGATAATTTGTCCTACCTTTTAAGGGCTTTGATTGTTCTTGTGTATGTAACTGTCCATTTCCAGGACAATAGCATCTATGCAAAACATTAGCCCATCATATTGTTTCATTATATGAAAACATCCTTGTTTCATTTTTGTTTTGTTTTGATCTCTTCATTCAAACAGACAATCAAATTTCCAACATGGAGCCACCTGGTGTCATGTTGCAGTCTTTCGCTTTTTGTTGCTTTTGTATGTGTTGTCAAACACTGCAAATGTCTGAGTGATCTGGCACAATTAGTCAGCCACAACAAAATATTAGTGACAGACCCATGAATGTCAGTAATGATACACATGTGTGTGTGTTTTTTTAATCCTAAAGAAACCATACAAATCTGTTCACATAAAAACTGTTTTCAAAAATCAACCACTCATCACCCAATGTCCCAGTGGTTCTTGGTCTTGTTAGACTTTTTTTTTTCCGAGTTGTCTCTGGAGAGGGACTGGTGGGGATTGAGATCCCAGGAGGTGTGGGAAGAGGGAAATATACCTAACGCTATGCTGTCACCACATCATAAGAATGATGTTGCATTAAGATGTGCAGCGATGAGAGCCACTTTAATGTTTCAATAGTTATAAGGAGCAAAGTCACAAGATAGTGTCCACAAATCACAATTTTTGGTGAGAACAGAGAGCCAAAGCAGGGCATCAAATCAACATCATCCGTTTACCAGCTTAACTAACGCCTTACCTCCAGGCCAAACTGGCTAATGTTCTCCGTCTTTACCTCCCCCCCCACCCCACCCCCAGCTTTTCTAGCTGTCTCAGGTGACTAGGCAAGTTTCTTGCTTTTTTTTTTGCAACATGTAAATAATTATACATGTATGCAGTGATTCATGCATACCTGTCTCTTTCCTTTACTGCCACTGCAGCCTCCTGGTGCTTGGTAAAGCGTGGCAACAATTCCTTTCCCGGGCACAGCAATGATGCTGTACTGTCCTTCATCTTTCAGGTTGACACTATAGTGTTGCTTGATGATGTTGCTGTACTGCACAACTGCTGTAGCACAAGCGCGTGTCTTGCATGACACCAATGCCTCCGTCTCTGTCAGAGGCAAAATGCTGTAGAAGAGCAGCAGCTCATCTTGTGCCTGTAACAACACAAAATAAAGTTAATGAAACAACTGCAGCCTACATATTATAAAGCTGAAATGAACAAGACAAACACCATTCTGAAAATGTTTCTTTTGTTTGGAACAATGAAAGTGAACCTAATCCTACCCTCCCCACTGATTTTTTTCTCTCTCCCAAATAAGAGTAACAAGCATGACACAAAATTAACAAAGCATTTAAGATTAAAGTCAACAGAGTTCAGATCAGTTCAAGATGATATCTGTGTGCTTGGAGAAGCCCAAAAGTGCCCCACCCCATCCCTCAGAAGTTTCCCCAACATTTCCTTTGAGTCAGTTCTAATGTTTGTCGGCTTGATGATCATCCTCTCTTGCCCTTTTAGAGAAGATCACTAAGCACTTTCTCTTTCCATGTCTCTTTCCTCCAGGCACTTAACTGCATGATGTCCTTGGCTTTGTGACCATGAGTAGTGTCTCAAGCTCCTCAAGACTTCAGATCTTCTGAGACGCAAACCACTTGTGATGGTTGCTTTTCCTACTACTAGTACTAGTCTATCTGCTCCATCAACACAGTCTACATGCCTTCCTGTCCCACCACTTAAGCTTGAACATCCTTCACAATAACTAATGACAGACTTTTAACCTTCTCAGTGTCTGAGAGTGGGAGAGGAAGAAAATCTGCCTATTTGTTTGCCTGGAAACTTGTTCTGAGGGGATGATAAATAAAAAATAAATAAAAAATCTGCAACTTGTGATACTAAAAAAAATATGGAAAGTACATTTTTAAAATCATGGAATTAAATATCTCTGCAGAGATACCACAGTTAGCAAGAAGTTTGGCAGTACACACAATGTGCCTGATGCTTCTAACAGAATATTCTATCTGTGGCCATTAGAAGGGTTAACTTAATGCCTGGTCAACCACAGAGGTCACAATTTGGGGATGAAGACATCCTTCAGAATCAACAAAACAAACATCAAAAACTCAACATAAATTAGTCTCTAATATTTAATTATGTGACTGTCACAAAAATTGGCATTTGATCAGAATCAACAGCACCTGTGTACATCTTTATCATGAACATAAAGCTCTTCTATTTAAAAATGATTCTGACAGACCATTCAAACTGAATCATGCAAAAAAGAAAATGCATTAATGTTGAACAGAAATACAGAACAGCTCTCTGTTCATTGTGCTGATGTAACCGTCATGGTTGACTAGACATAAAAAAAACAAGTTTCTTCCTTCTTTTTCTTCATCATAACACATTCTGAATTCAGAGCTGTTCAAACCTGAAATATGTAAGCACTACTTGTATTAGTTGTAAACCTTACTAGCAATCTTGCTTTCCAGTATATATTCAGTCAACATAATGATAAACAGAACAGAAAGGTATTGTAGGATCCATATTTCAGACACATGAATTTGCTTCCTTTCTATTGTTCAAAAGAATTTTTTGTACTCCCCCAAATCTTAAAGAAAAGTCACAAGAAATATCACAAAAAAAACAAAAGTAAGTTTCCCCAACATTGCCTTTGAAACAGTTCTAATGTTTGTCAGCTTGGTGATGGTCCTCTCTTGTTCTTTTCGAGAAGATCACTAAGCACTTTCTCTTTCCATGTCTCTTTCCTCCAGGCAATTAACTGCATGATGTCCTTGGCTTTGTGACCATGGGTAGTGTCTCAAGCTCCTCAACACTTCAGATCTTCTGAGACACAAACCACTTGTGATGGTTGCTTTTCCTACTAGTCTATCTGCTCCATCAACACAGTCTACATGTCTTCCTGTCCCACCACTTAAGCTTGAACATCCTTCACAATAACTAATGACAGACTTTTAACCTTCTCAGTGTCTGAGAGTAGAAGAGGAAGAAAATCTGCCTATTTGTTTGCCTGGAAACTTGTTCTGAGGGGATGATAAATAAAATAAAAATCTGCAACTTGTGACACTAAGAAAATATGGAAAGTACATTTTTAAAATCACGGAATTAAATATCTTTGAAGAGATACCACAATTAGCAAGAAGTTTGGCAGTACACACAATGTGCCTGATGCTTCTAACAGAATATTCTATCTGTGGGCATTAGAAGGGTTAACTTAATGCCTGGTCAACCACAGAGGTCATAATTTGGGGATGAAGACATCCTTCAGAATCAACAAAACAAACATCAAAAACTCAACAGAAATTAATCTCTAATATTTAACTATTTATGTGACTGTCACAAAAACTGCTATTTGATTAGAATCAACAGCACCTGTGTACATCTTTATCATGAATATGAAGCTCTTCTGTTTACAAATGATTCTGACAGACCATTCAAACTGAATCATGCAAAAAATAAAATGCATTATTGTTTAACAGAAATACAGAACAGCTCTCTGTTCATTGTGCTGATGTAACCGTCATGGTTGACTAGACATAAAAAAACAAGTTCCTTCCTTCTTTTTTTTCTTCATCATAACACATTCTGAATTCAGAGCTTTTCAAACTTCAAGTATGCGAGCACTACTTATATTAGTTGTAAACTTTACTAGCGATCTTGCTTTCCAGTATATATTCAGTCAACATAATGATAAACAGAACAGAAAGGTATTGCAGGATCCATATTTCAGACACATGAATTTGCTTCCTTTCCATTGTTCAAAAGAAAAAAATTTACTCCCCCAAATCTTAAAGTAGCTATGCAACAGCCAAAAATTGCTTTATGCCTCTGACTGAATGAAGTGTATCAAATTAAAGGGCTCTTGAAGCTGAATCCATCGCAGTTTATTTCACTCAAATCAGATCAATAGTTTGGGAGATATTCACATTTTAAGTTCCAAAAATCAGCTCAATTTCGGGACAGTCCTTTACTATGACAATGAAGGATATGAAGGCAAAAGGGTGGACCTGTGGAAAGCAGCAATAGTAAGGGTTTATGTACATAAAATCTGAATGACTCAAGTCATTGGTATTAAAGTTGGTGAATTTATATTTTGGGACATGACGAATCCAAAAACGGTGAAAAAAAGTGCCTCACAATCCAATTTCAAAAGATAATTAGCATACTGTTATGTAATAACTAATTAAGTATAATAATTAACTGATTTGTGCATGTTCACAGGACTTACAGATTTTAAACAAGGAAATTTAGATAGACCAATAGTGTACACCACTTCTTAGCATAGAATCTAACCCAATTTGATCCCTCATTTGCATAAATTACATAACAAACTCGTTACTGATCCTGGTTGTTTAGATACCTTAATTATCCCTGAAACAATCTTCAAAATCTGCACATGGGGTTTCTTATTTGTGGTAACCTTGTTGAAATTTGTACCTGTAGCATTAGCAGATCACTGATGTGCAATCTAATCTGCATAAATTAGCATAACGAGCATCTATACATTTTTCATAAATTGTTTATATGAAGTTACCTGCCACATCTATCAGAATACTGAAATTCAGCTCCTGGAGCTTTGCCATTATAGTAAATTGACTGAAATGGTGTCAACCTTGTGAAGTAATTCAGTATATTTGCATAAATTAGCATATTAATAAAACAGGCTAATTTAATTTAGTTTCTTTTCTTTTTTTAACTAGAACTTTCAGATTTTGTTTCAATGTTGTTTTTTGTGTTGCAATTACCACAGGTAAACAGGATCAATCAATGTCAATTTGTGTTCATATCATTACCATAATATAACAAACAAGCTCGTTAGGCTAATTTATTTGCAAAAATATATACCTTTCCACATAATATCAGCTTTTTGTCCAATTCAACCTCACCAAAAAGCAGTCATTCACACAGTCACACAATGATGACAAAAATAATTGTTCCAGTTTTTTTAATTTTAATGATTCACCAATTGCCATAAAAAACAACAAAATTCATGATGACTGTGGTCTTCTAAGTTCTATATAAATCCATCTGGTCTGCCTGGGTTTGGGCACAGCTGCATCACTCTCACAAAAGGCTCTAGAACCTGCAACCACACAATAAAAGAAACATTAAAAAACTGCTAAATCTTTGGATCATTATATGAAACCATTTATTAAAGTTAATATAAATAACATTATAAATAAATCAAATTAAAAATAAAACTGATATTTTACTCCACTTGTTAACACTTTTTAATCTTGTTTTATTAATTTATTATTATTATTATACATCATGAGAAATGCTGGCACCCACCCAACCAAAAAGATTTTCAAAAATTTCAGTTAAAAAGAAAAAGAAAAAAAAAGAAGACTAAAGAGACACTTAATTAAGTCTGCAAAGCATCTCTCTACCTGAAACTGAAAGGGCCATAAATATTAAATCTGGACAAACAAAAAATCACTGATATAAATTTCAAAGGGGGAAGAAAGAAGAATCTTTAAAAAGTCCAGACCAATGTAAATCAAGAAAATAGCACTGATTAAATATGTGACACCCCTCGGCTGAAGAAATAGACCTGCCCGTAGTCAAAATCCAGGTCCGATAAAAAGCACTCTGGGTGCGGCCATTACTGAGGCAGGAGTGACCAGTAGCTGGAGATGGAATGTTCCAAGAACGATCCCCAAACTTTTATAAACTTAACCAAATACCTGACGGAATAAACAAATCAACCGAATATTCCTCAAGTCAGCGTGTTTAGCTTTAGTTTTAGTGCTTTTACTGCACTTAAATGAGAGCTGCTTTGTATTTTTAAGTCTCCTCCATCTCGCTTGATCTGGAGTCCGACGAACCCACGCAATGCGCAGGCCGAGTTTGAGAGATTTTTTTGCCACTTCGTCATCGTTTTAAGCCCATTACCGTCGTATTTTTCAACAAAACCACTAGTGAAATACATGCTCTTGTAGATAAAAGAACACAGAATAAGCCTGTGGGTGAACTTTTTTCCTAAATGACCAATTTTAACAAAATATTTGAGAAAGAAATTACAACAACCGTACTTACCGCCATTACGCTGTTTTCATAGACCGCATCAAAAAAGTTCACATACCGCACGAAAGAGCGTTCTTTCTTCTGATTGGCTGTAAAGTTTAAGCCTTGTACGTCGTCATTTGCGATGGTACGAGGAGTTTGAAGAGAGCCACCCGAAACAGTGTCCTCTCGGAAATCGGTCCACGGCGTGAGGCCGGCCGCACTACCCGTAAAATGACGGTTTTTCAAAGATTATACTACTTTCAAAGGCATGAAATAAAATAACACACAGTGTAGGCTGTAGAGTATTCATTCACTCAAACGATAACACAAGCATGCAGGTTGAAAAATGCAGTTTTAACTGTGCATTTTCGATTTGAAGTGATGCACCCCCCCGGAATCCATACTGTCCCAGGTTAAGCACAGAGGCTTTTGCATAGCTACTTAAAGTCACAAGAAATATCACAAAAAAACAAAAGTAAGTTAGCTCTTGGATTTTAACATCCCATCAACTCTTGGATTTTAACATCCCATCAACTGCACACTTCCAGACAGTAGTAATCAAAAGAAGCTTCCAAAACTGATCCCACATAGGCACACAGAACATTTCAACCGAAAGCAAAGATATGACTTACCCGCAGCACAAAAGACCTGTGCAAGACTGTCCCCTCCACACCAACCTTCTGTAGAATGCGCAGATCAGGATTCATGCAGTTTGGTGCTGGCAAGACCAACCTCTTCTCCTCAAATTGTTGGGGTACAACAACCTCTGGATTTTGCTCCGTTTTCTTATCTCTCTCACCCTGGAGACCCTTCAGGATGAGACTGAGGCCTTTCCAGACACGTACAACTTTAATGGAAGCTGGATTTTCTTTCAAAGCATTCTCAGCCAGCCTGATGGCAGTGTTCAGGAACGTTTCCTCATCATGCATTTCTTTACTCTGCTTATTCAGTTCTGCTTGTTTGCGGCCAGTCTGCTCGATAAGGCTGAAGGCAGTGTTGAAGGCTTCTTCCACTTGCGTCTGCACTGACCCCTTTCTTTTCATCATTTCTTGCTGTACTTGATCAATATGGAATCTGAATGCATCTTCTGCCTTGTCAGCTGACTTGGCAGCATCAGCAAACATCTCTTGCTGAAACTCAAGTGTTTTTTTGAGGGCTTTCAGTTCAGGTAACTTTTCCTTCCCAGCATTGCTGATGTCCAGGGTGTTTTCATGACTTTTGTGTTTAATCATGATGCAGGTTTTGCATATGGGCTCTTCACACACAGTGCAGTATGCAATCAGTTTGTTGTCATCTTTATGATCTGGGATTGGGCATACATTATCTTCCTGGACTTGATCTTGCTGAAGATCCTCAAGCTCAAGCCATTTTTCATGCTCACATCTATCTGTGTTCCTGCAAATGGGACATTTGTACTTGGTGATGCTGCTGTCATCTACCGCATCTGCACTCTTCCTCTTATTCATGCCTACAGTCATGGTTGTTTGTGTCTTGAACAACCGGAGGCAATGGTGGTCACGAAAGTCATCATTGTCGTTGTGGTTACTGTGGCAAGCATCACAAAAATTCTTTCCACACTCAAGGCAAAAGTAGTCAGCTGGCACTGACTGGTCATGGGATGGATCACTACACAAGACATTACCCGATTCTGCATAGACACTCACATGACCTTGGAAAGCATGCAAGTAAGTGTCACTGTTTAAGGCTTTGGAGATGTCTTCCTGAGGGCATTTTGTTTTGCAGATCGGGCACTGAATCTTCCCATCCTTATGTTTCTCAGTGAATGGCCGCACACAATCTGTGCAAAAAATGTGGTAGCAGGACGTCAGTTGCCTGGGCTGCTTCAGATCCTGGAGGCAAATTGGGCATATAAGTCGGAACTCGTGGCCAAATGTACTCAACATGGGGAGGGTGGGCGACAGCGGAGTTGATGCCCGAGCCCCTCCATCGGTACTTTCTTGTTGCATTGTTTCTTGCATGTACACAGAGCTGCGAGGTGACGCTTCTCTTTGTTCAGCCATGGTTGTCCTTCAGTGAACTGTCTGTAAAAATAAAGTAATTGACAATAATAAGGATTACATATTCCTGGTCAGATAATTAGCACCCATAAGTCACATGAAAGCAACAGTGAAGACCCAGATTGCCTTAGATGGTAACTTTCATCTGGCATGTGAGTAAATAGTACACACTCTACCGAAGGTGGTACTTCATCAAAATGGGATGCCCCCCAGGGGTAGATTTTATATATGTTATACTCTATTTCAGGCGTATATAATATACTCTATTTCAGGCATCAATTTTTTATTTGATGTCAGAAACTGGCTTAACGTACATACATGTAATGATAATTATAATAACAAGTATTTTTAAAGCACAAAATCTTGTCCCTAGAGACTATTCTAAGCATTTGCACACACACACACACACACACACACACACACACAGAGGCACCTGCACACACAAGCATTCTGACTATACAAAGCTAAATATACACAGCTTAAAATGGGCAGCAAACGCCTGGGAGACTTCAAAAGGATAAAGATACATAGAACAGAAAACATGGCAGGTCTACAATTGTGGGCTGCACAGTGGTTTATCAGCCCTTGCTGGCTGCAACTCAACTTCAAAAACTGTTCACAGAGATGGCATAAACTGTGGTGTTGTTGAGATAGTTCCAGTCCACCACTATTCGCATGAAGAATGAGTTTTTGTATTGCTCTGTGTGGTAATGCTGGATGATATTTTTAAAGCATCTGTTAATGTTCCTTGTGTCTGTCAACTGGGTTGCTTGTTCTGTAGTCTGGGGTGTTTCTTGCATGTACTAGACGACCTGGTTTCTGTGGAGTTAGGAATTGGTTTTCTGGTATGGCCATTGCGTACTAGGCTTTGCGCCAGCCATCAGATTTCTCCGGAGTCAAATTATGTGCAGACTACAAAAGTCATTCAGACGAGACTATAAACCGAGGTCCTCCGTGTGTATACTCATGCAAAAAGGTCCTGTGCTGTGGTCCATGTCATTTGTTTGCGTTTAGAGGATTATGGAAACACCAAAATAACTAATCATGCACTGAAAGCGTCAGAGGCTTCGTAATGTTGAAGCTGGACACTAGTGGCTACATCCAGGCCAACTACAAGGAAGAAGCCTAGAACCAGAAGTAAATCAGATCACTTTATCACAACACCAGCCTTTCAAGTTAAATAATTTATATTGTTACATCGCCGCTGATAATATGTCAAAACTGTTAGACGAGTACAAAGAATGTCAAACTGTGGAGTTTTGCTCAAACTGTCTGGCTTACCACAGTATAACTGTTACCAAAAAGAAGTCATCAGCGCTTGAGAGATAAGATGTCAGCCGAACAATTATGCAAGGGACGGTACTCTCAGACAACTGAGATACTTCCTGGTAAAACAGAAAGTAGACCGCGCACTTTCTCGGTTTTTTTGTATTTCTTACAGCTGTACAATTTGACTGAGTCTCAGGTGACCTGATCGGTTGTACGGCTCAGTCGACTCAGGCTCTTCAGTGACAGCAGCCAGTCTGTTCAGTGACGACCTTGTACGGACTGAACATGGCGGGCCAGACGCGCCACATCAGTACCGTCCTCCGATGTTCGATGTGTAGCATAGTCCAAAGACTGAACTTGATCGAGGCGGTGAGAAATCCTGGGTCATTTTAAACGCCGTTTTGTTTTAGTGTTGCCAGGTCGCTTTTACTAGCCTGTATAGCGCTATCCTCCCCGGCTTTCGAGCAGACACCGGCTGCGCCGCTCGGATATACTGATTCTCAGAGTGACTGACTACTGAGTTTCAGTTTGGGGTCACACTTATCAGAATCATCATTTGGCATATATATATGAGAAAAATCCTTACTGAAGCGCGAATGTTCTGATCAGTGATTCTGATATTTGTGACCGGCCAAGGCGGCGTTAGTTAGTTTTTTTCAGTTTTTCTTCCCCGTGTGCGCTAGTGTCTGTGGCGGTGTGTATGTCAGTTACGGGTAATAATAGCAATAACTGACCTAGCGGGAAGAAACAAGTAGGAATGGGGGGGGGGGGGGGGGGGGCGTACGGACTGCGAGGACTGACGCCGCAGAGACGCGAAAAGGGGTAGGCCTAATCAGTGCAGTGCAGTAAAGCCGAGATGAACGCGGTCACTGTGAACGTAATTATGTTCGGTCTTACAGTTCAGTCGTGATTTCAGTTTATTCATCGAGTTTTAGTCACCTGGTATTTAAAAAACCGTCAGTGTGTCAACCGGCTGTGTTTCAGCCAGTTCACCCACGTTCAGTCAGCTCAGTGTAAGAAATACCCCCCGAGGAACTTGACTGTGGCGGTGACGAAACTGATTTGGGAATTTTGAGCCAACTCAGACATTTTGTTCTTGTTTATATTTACGTGTCTCGAGAACTCTAGCTCGTTGTATAATTCGAGTCAGCGTCAGTCTTGCCTGCCCGCAGTTGCTTTGGTTCCGCTTAACTTCATGTCCGTCGGGAGTCATTCGTGACACTGTGGATATTAGGGTCAAGATCTCAAAACATCTTTTGATATATATATAAGAAACCATTTGGCCGTACTGATGCGGAATTAATTCTACAGAGTGCACAAGTTTACGGCCTTGAATCTGTATGAATGTAATCCTACGTACTTTATTCAGAGTCTCAGAGTGATATATTTGGAGAAGAGTCACTTTAAAAACATACATATTTACATTTAATGATATTTACAGGTCTGATCAGTTACAAAAGAGATTAGAATGTACTGTCTATAATTGCACATTGTGATCAGTTATACTGAGTTCCAGCCGGTTTCAGTCGGTTATGAAATATCTAAACTGCCAAGGACGGCGAAGGAAGCGACTGACTGAGTCAGCCCGGGCAGAGATACTACAGCAAGGGGATAGCCAAGTGAGCGAGCCGTGTCACGATAAGCCTGTAAACGGAGTGGCGCAACGAGCGGGTGGTAGGCAGACAGGCATTCCACTCTTCCGGTCAGCACGTAACCGTAACTTTCTGTAGCTAATGTTAGTGGGGAGGGCTGAGATTGTTTCGATTTTAAAGTGCATTTTACGCTTAGATCATACCTACCACAATGCCCGTTCAATTTTGAAGGTATCTGCTATATAATATCTTCAGATTATTCTGAGCTTTTTTTGTTTTTTTTTGTTTATTAGTAGCTTACGCAGCATTGTCTCATGTTCAGTTCTTGATCAGTAGATACACCAGATTTATCTCATGGTTTCTAAAATTAGCAAGAGGAAGACAGGATATTTTGTCTTTAGGGTTCTCTTTTTCATTCCAGCATTATTGTTTTATATTATAATATACTATTTATTTATTTTTAATGCGGACAAATCAACGTGGATAAAAACTGAGGGACATCAGTTACCGATCTTCTATCAGAAACTCTCTACCTGGTTTGTTTGTTTGTTTGTTTTTTCGCGCATCAACATCCACCCATTATAATAATGATTATATAGCTATCATAACCGGATGTAAAAGTTTTTTTGTTTAAAAAAATAAAAGTTTGTCTGTCTGTATGCGGGTTTAATTCATTCTGCCAGGGTGTACACGTACTGATGATTAAAAATAAATAAATAATAAAATCGGAAAACTGTTCCAGTTTACAAACTAACTTTTTACCATGCAATGAAATAAAATGATAATAAAAATAAAAAAGAGAAAAAAATAACACACACACACACACAAAGAAGAAGAAGAAAAGAACAGTACATGACAGACCTTTTCAAATGTTTCAACTTTTTTGACTCGTTTGGTTTTCTGATTGAAGTAATTTTGGAAATCAGCATCCTGCAGTGCAATCTATGGTGTGAGGAAAATTATGAAAAAGAATTGACTGCCGGTGTTCTAAAAACACATCAACAGCAAATATGTAAAAGGAGCCACGCACACATGCGCGCGCACGCGTGCACACACACACACACACACACACACACACACACACAGAGGCAGATTAGCTTCAGATCGTGTTTTTTAATTTATAATTTAGTGATTTATACATTACTCGCGTGTGCTAAACTAAGCAATCCACACACACACACACCGTGGCGGTCGACTATCTGCTGAATGTATAGTAACTGGAATGTTAAAGAATAAAATTATAGATGGAATGACGGTGTAGATGTATGAAACCGGTCACTGCACAGCACAGACCGGAAGTTTCGCTTGCCTGTTTGGTTGTATCCTGCTCGCGCGGCCACTCCGTTTAGGCTCGCAGCGAGTTGGCAGTCCCTGTAGTGTAGTGTCTCTGGCCCGGGTAAGGCCTGTATCAGTGCCGTAAGCCTATTGGCAGGCAGCTTACACATGATATTCCGAGAGAGAGGACTGATAATTGTTTTCCCCTGCTGCAGTCTCAGTCAGTGACCGTCAGTTGGAACTTACGCAGCAAAGTCAAATGAAATAACAGGAGACTCATTCAGTCCAATCGAAGAGCCCGCCATTTGATGTGTCATCGCGGACCATTTCAGCGGCAGTCTACACTGATTGGTATGCATTGAGTCTACACTGATTGGTATGCATTGAGTCTGCACCACGTCAGGTAATTGGCTTGATCCCATTTTATAAAACTGGAAAGAAATCCCACCATCAACTTCGAAAAGGAAGACACATGAGGCAGGCAAACTGCATACTTTGGTGAACGTGTTTTGCAGTATCTGTAAATAATATCAACTTTCCTGTTGAATTTGAGCTGAACAAGAGCAACAACAACAATTTGCAAACAAAAACTCTGCTGCTTATGGGATTAGTAGAAAACTGCCGACTGCATTGTTAATGAGTGCCAAAATACCCCATCTTCCAAAGGGATGGAGAACTGTTCTACCCAGAAATGGCAAAAAAGAATGGGAATGATAAGAGTGAAGAAAAACTGATAAGCAAACCATGCAGGCAGTAATACATTCTGTAAGACTGGACAAAGATTTCATTGACCATACATTTTTCCAACAAAGCAATGTTTTCTGAAAGTGAAAGATTCTGTATAATAAATTTCAACAAAAAAAAGAAAAATGACAATCAACAAAAAAAAGAAAAACCAACTGTGACAAGTTTTTCACCTGACAGTGAAGGTTGTGGCACCACTCGGCCTAAAGATTTAGTGCAAAGCTGAAACACAGCATCTCAAATGCTCCCTGTGGTTTGTGGACCACCACGTTTACTTACTTTGCTCCCACAATTGAAAACGGGAAGACGTCAACCACTGCATTTCAAAATGCTCTGAAGACCCATCTGTTTAATACCTACTACTGCTAGCAATTTCTCTGCCTACCCCTCAACTTGTTCTTAAATGATTTCAGTTGACTGATCTGCTTTGTGTTTGTGTTCACGTATAATATATGCGGGTGTAATGTAGGTCTTGCCAGTATAGCTCTTTGTGATTTGAATTGCTTGTAGTCTTAGTTATTGTCATTTTCTGCACAAAGTATGTAGCTCATATCTGAATTTTGTACAGTGCGCCAAGCTCTATTTTGATGTAAAGGGTTCTCACTTTAGAAGCATTTCATCATTATCATTATTCATTCACACACAGCATTAGACAGGGCTTTGTCCAGGCCTGCCATAGTCATCACTAGGAGTAGGAGCTTCAGCAACTTCACATTTATTGGGCGATTCAGCAAAGCTGGTTTGCTAGAGTGAATGCGCTTTGTAATCTTTCACGAAAGAAGTTGCGAGAGGTCGCAGGGCACTTCCCGGCCGATTTCTGAGTAGGCGTTGCTTCACGCTGTGTGTAACAGTGGAAGTTGAAATTAGAATTGCGAAGCAGTACAAATGCCAATACTGTTGCAGTTGCAAAAATTACCGTGGAAAGGGAATGGAGGGTGGGAAAAAAGTGTCTTTGCGTCGTTTTGGGGCTGATCAGAAGATCGCGAGTTCGTAAAAAAAAATCGTTTTGGGGCATCCCAAAGCACGAACAACAAGTTATTGCTTATTTCCAGACACATTATGACTACGTGCCTCAAAAAATGCCTTTAACGTTGGCACCGCCTTCCATTGTGAAGAAAGTACGCACCGGAAGTAAAAGCAGCCAAGGGACTTAAGCGATGCCGGGCAAAAGTCAAGGGAGTTCACAACCCCACCTGAATCGCCCAATAGGCTTCATTGTCTAAATCCACTCCTCTGTGCTAAGCCTGCAAGATGGGGAAATTAAAATCAGCATACACACTAAGAAGGCGTGTATTTCAACCACTGTGAAATATAGTCCAGCATATTGGCTTTGTGGGACCCGGTTGATCCAAAAAGGGGATTTGTTCACTGCCTGTTTTTCCTTCCTTACAGTGTCCATCTTCAACATTTCAACTTTTTCTCACTTATTTCGATATTTCCATAAAACGCCAAACTCTGACATGTTCTAATCATCACAGTAATAGGGAATTCATGGAGTAAATGCTTTACAATTAAAGGAAAAAAATGCAACACGTGGATACCAGCGCACAAATCAACAGCATAAAAACACATAAATAAGCATATTCATACAAGGCACAGTGAAACACAAACATGACTAAAGGATTTTAATTGTGCAGAATCTTGGTTTACAGTCTTGTTCGAAGGACTTTTGTGGAGTCTCCACAGGATCTGACTGTGGAAAAAACTCTGGCATGGGTACAGAGTCTAACAGTGACCCATTCATACAGTGACCAGACGCAGCCTTTGGGTCTCACTCTGCTGTATCAACTCTTTTTTTTCTTCCCCTAACATTATGAAAAAAATAGCCTCATCCCACAGGGCTGGATATCACATGTCATCCATGTCCCTCCCTGCATGACCTTGCATTGACAGAGCACTGATAGATTCCAGGTCTGCACAGATACACCAGGCATTATATCTAGGAGTGAAGCCTTTTCCAGCATTGCGCATAACAAGTTTCACTTGAGATTACTGATGACTAAATAAAAGCACCTTCAAATTAACTCAAAAAATAAAAAATTATTGTTGACAGCAAAGAACAGTTGATCAAAGTTTCATACTGTGATAGAATAAATTTCACATGACCTTTAACACAAATCAAGGTGATACAGTGTCCAACAAAACTTTTTAAAAAATGGCAAGATGACTTGCAGAACTTGGTAAAAAGTATTTTTCAAAAAAGCACCAAAGCAATATTGAGTTGAAATTATGTCCTCCGATACAACAAAAAGACATACAGAATAAAACAAACTTCAGTTGCTGACGGGGTCACCACATATAATTTATAAAAATAAATGCATCAAGTATAAGTTCAAAGCATTCAGCCTCAGGTGACCAGGCAAGTACATTTCTGTAGCCCTGGACCACTGCTCTATTTTTTCAAACAAAACAAGCAAATAAATCAAATGGAGACAAATTTATATATACAGAAAACTCAGGCAATCCAGCAATACTCGGTGGGTAAAGAGGAACTGAAGTAGAACCAAAGAGAAAAGTTGATCTGAAAACCATGAAAATGCGCAATTTTCATCTTTGTGCTTCATATTGATGCTTAATCAATATTTATACAAAAGAAAGGTATACAATTTTGCTTTGAATTTCAGCTCCTTGTGGCATGTTGCTTTGCTGAAGAGCAAAAAAAGGTTGGCTCAGATTACATTTGCCACATATTCTTGCCTTGTTTCTGATATGATTGATGAATGAAATGGCAGCACTCACATTTGTTTTCAACACTTTTAACAAGCAGGATGAGAAACTGAGTGAAACACTGCTGTGGGTATGCAAAAAATAAAAATAAAATAAAAATCCATTCCAATCACAAGGACTGTGATGCCTCTTTAGCTCAATTCCTGTTTAAGGACTCCTTAGCAGAGTGCCAATGACTGAATGAGCAGCACAATTCACCAGTAAACAGATAATTTAAAAACCAATTCAGTTTAAAAACCTGAATCCTGCAATATAACAAGCACTGCTTAAAAAACAAAAAAACAAAAAACAAAACAGCAACTGCTGACAAAGTAAATAAATAAGAAACAACACTAATAAGGCATCAGCTATAAGTGCAAAGCATTTACCCTCATGTGACCAGGCAAGTACATTTCTGTAGCCCTGGACCACTGTTCTATTTTTTCAAACAAAACAAGTAAATAAATCAAATGGAGAAAAAATTGCATTATATATGCCAAAAACTCAGGCACTCCATGGATCACTTGAAGTGTTCACTTATAAGAAAATTTTGCTGGACAAAAAAGATATTTAAAACAAATAATTAATATGGGAGTGTTTTGATTTCTCCAGTAAAAGAAATTTCAATGATGCAGTTGGACGCAAATGGACAACATGCATGCATGTATGCGCCTGCTACTGCAGGTGTATATTATTTGTTATGCTGTACAACTTGTGGGTATGTAGGGTACAAGATCCAGGAAAAAGGTCCCACCAAGCGTAAGAAAACCAAGACACTGCCTTGCTCCTGAAAGTGTTTCATGGAACAAATAGAATCCATAGCCAGATATTTCATGTCTTAAGGGAAAATGGTTTAGGATGTCCTGCTTGTTGCAAACACATTTTATACACATGTAATGATGTATAAAAGTTATAACAAGAGCATATATATATATATAAATCAGCAGACTTATAACTGTACAATTTTATTTTTTTATTTTTTTCCTGACCCTCAGGGGTGTTCTAAAAGTACTGCTGATCTGCTTGCCCAAGAACAAAAGACTAGGCACAACAGCAGGAACAGTCAACAACCTACCTGAAGAAATATCCTAATAAGGTCAGAGCGACTACAGGCACTGTGAATCTGCAACTGAATAATGCAGTCATGCTTTATGCCATGGCCAGCTACCAACAGCGCAGTTGCACACTGTTATGAGTATTACTATTAGACCTGATCAGAACAAAGGGCAAACGGGCTTCCTGGCCCCAGGGATGTGGATTTGAGAAAGATCCAACATATTCCAGTCAGCAGCTACTGGCCTACTGTCCTTTGCATCTTCCACAGTGGGTTATACCATAGCCTCAGAAAGGTGCAGTAAGCTTTGTGCAGGCACCTCCAAGGGTATTAAGAATGTTGTGTTGCTGTTTGAGCTGCTTAAGCCAGCTCCAGTAAAGCCCCAAAAGGTTAACCTGCGACCAATCTTTTTAATATCTACAACTGACACTTCTAATATGCATCATGGGCATGCCCTCCACAACTATGATTAGGGCACTGACCGCACTTGGTGTCTGCCCAGAGATTTTCAGGCACTCAGAGAAATCATAAAGCACCTCATAAGTAGTTCCCACAATTTATAACATAACCATCCATGGTTGGAAGAGCCAGAGATGAAAGGATGGTACAGTAGACCAGCAGCCACTGATTGGAATGTGAGCTTCACTGTGAGAGGGATCGAGAAGACACAGCAAAAACATCAAAATGTATATCAAAGAGGATGAGGGCACCGGAAGACACAGCAAAAACAGCAAAACGTATTCCAAAGAGAATGAGTGTGTCCTCTTTACTCTTTGTCCATGTAGTCAAAGACCTGAATGGTGTCTCGGCACACCACCCACAGCTTGGGCCCCGGTCCCATGGCAACCAGCGTGGGGTAGCTCAGCTTCTTCACTCCACTCAGCCCATCCTTCAAGATGACCGATGGCTGCAGACTGGCCTGAGAATAATTGTCCAGTTCAATCCGAATGACAGAAAAGTTGTTGGAATCTGCGATGATCAGGCGGCCGAAGCTGTCATGGCAGATGCCCATAGGGCAGAAGTTTTTGTTCAGCTCATCTTTTTCATAGGGGCTGCGGATGCGAATCTTCTCTTCAAGGTTACCATTGAAAATGATGACTGACTTATCCTTTTCATCTGTGACGCAGATATCACCGTTGATGTTCACAGTGACATACCTGGTTGAAAAGAGAGGATGCAGAAAAACACATAATCATGACCAACATAAAAGGATGGCTTCACAATCTCATTTCTTGCCACGGTCATCTTTCTTCAGTACTGTTATATAAAATGAAATGTATCTCGGGAATGAATAAACTTAAACAGTTTATTCTAAACAAAAACAAAAAAGTCACACAGTCTGGCCTTATCATGATGGAGGACAAAAGCAATGGACTACATTAACAAAACAGAGCATTGCCAACACTACAACATTAAAAGGCAGCTTGGGTAACCCCAGCTGAAACATAAATGAAGGAAGTTTGCAAATAGGAAAGAAATTACGCAGTCAATAGAATAAGATTCAGGAAGTTAAATACCCACATGCACATGACACAGATATGCACTGCTTGTAGGGTTTAGTTCTGGACGGTGCCACATCATTTCCCCAAATGACCAGTAATCTATTGAACTGAGAGGCCAAAGACCCATAGATTTTTGAGTCTGTGGGCCTGTACTAAAACTTCCTGCAGGTTAGCTTTGTTTTTTCCCCTGTCATGCCACTTTTTCTCCTTTCTTCTGCATTACACTGAACTTATGACTGATAGCTATCATCTGCTCTACAATGGGATGTGACTCTGTGAATTAGCTAAACTGTGATGCCGTTTCTTAGTGGCTGATGGGGAACATCTGCTGCTGGCCCAACAAAACTGCACTGCTTGGATAGCAACATTATTTTGTGCAGCTTTCTAAATATCTGAAGAAAGTCTGCCCCCCCCCCCCCACCCCGCCCCCCTCCTCCCCCTCCCCACAACTAATTCCTGGCTAGGGTAAGCTAACATTGAAGACAGCTACAGCCACAGGGGTGGGGTGGTAGGTGGGGTCATCTCAAGTTGCCACTTGTTGTAGTGCAGCGAGGACATTGCTACTGAAGCAGTGAGTGCAGATGGGAACACTGCTGGAAGGAGACAAAAGTTCCAGTGTGTTTGCAGACACTTGGCCCATCTGGCTTCGGAACTGACCCACTGGCTAAATTTCCAGAAAGAACCCTGTGCCAGTGACCCTCACCTTGGAAAATACTGGGTGCCGCTAGGTTCAGCAACATGGGAGTCCATTGTTTTGCGGCGAAGAATGTCCCCTCTCATGGTCATGAGAAGTATGCAGGATTTACTCCCCTCCCCAGCTTCCTTCTTTGGGTCTTCCGCTGTGCACACCACCAGGTGGTTGTCCCTGGTTACAGCCAAGCCACGGGGAGGTAGGTCTGTCTCGGCAAACTTTCGCATCTTGTCGCCAGCCCCTTGTGCCTCAAGCTCCGTCATGCTTTGATCCAGGGCTTGGTCCCAGAACAAGACCTGCAAGGTATAAAACATTTGTACACACAAATTGCCCATTCCTTGGTATGTGTGTGTGTGCGTGTGCGTGCACACATGTTTTCGCTTTTATTTTTATGTGTGTGTTATTTCTCCACCCCACCCCCTGTTTTTAACCCCTTTCTGCTTTTTTCCCCTTTGTATCCCCGCATGAACAGAAAGAACAGAAAAGGGGTTAAAAAAACACACACAGCAGGGTGTAAAAATTGCATCAAACAGCAGTAGATATTTTTTCCTATCTTTTAATGGCTTTGATTGTTCTTGTGTATGTAACTGTCCATTTCCAGGACAATGGCATCCATGCAAGACATTAGCCCATTATACTGTTTCATTATATGAAAACATCCTTCTTTTGTTTTTTGTTGGTTTTGATCTCTTCATAAGTTCATTCAAACAGACAATCAAACTTCCAACATGGAGCCACCTGGTGTCATGTTGCAGTCTTTTGCTTTTTGTTGTTTTTGTATGTGTTGTCAAACACTACAAATGCCCAAGTGATCTGGCACAATTAGTCAGCCACAACAAAATGTTAATGACAGACCCATGAATGTCAGTAATGATACACATTTGTTTAAAAAAAGAAAAAATCCTAAAGAAACCATACAAACTGTTCACATAAAAACCATTAAAAAAAATCAACCACTCATCACCCAATGGGCTCGTGGGTTCTTGGTCTTGTTAGTCTTTTCTTCGAGCTGTCTCTGGAGAGGGACTGGTGGGGACCAAGACGCCAGGAGGTGTATGAAGAGGGAAATATACCTAAGGCTACACTAACGCTGTCACCACATCATAAGAATGATTTTGCATTAAGACGTGCAGCGGTGAGAGCCACTTTAATGTTTCAATAGTTATAAGGAGCAAGGTCACAAGACAGTGTCCACAAATCACAATTTTTGAAGAGAACAGAGAGCCAAAGCAGGGATCAAATCAACAGTGTCCGTTTACCAGCTTAACTAATGCCTTACCTCCAGGCCAAACTGGCTAATGTTCTCCATCTTTACCCCCCCCCACACACACACACACACCCCCCGCTAGGTTTTCTAGCTGTCTCAGGTGACCAGGCAAGTTTCTTGCTTTGTTTTTTGCAACATGTAAATAACTATACATGTATGCAGTGATTCATGCATACCTGTCTCTTTCCTTCACTGCCGCTACAGCCTCCTGGTGCTTGGTAAAGCGTGGCAACAATTCCTTTCCCGGGCACAGCAATGATGCTGTACTGTCCTTCATCTTTTAGGTTGACACTATAGTGTTGCTTGATGATGTTGCTGTACTGCACAACTGCTGTAGCACAAGCGTGTGTCTTGCATGACACCAACGCCTCCGTCTCTGTCAGAGGCAAAATGCTGTAGAAAAGAAACAGCTCATCTTGTGCCTGTAACAACACAGAATAAAGTTAATGAAACAACTGCAGCCTACATATTATAAAGATGAAATGAACAAGACAAACACCATTCTGAAAGTGTTTCTTTTGTTTGGAACAATGAAAGTGAACCTAATCCTCCTCCCCACTGATTTTTTCTCTCCCAATTAAGAGTAACAAGCATGACACAAAATTAACAAAGCATTTAAGATTAAAGTCAACAGAGTTCAGATCAGTTCAAGATGATACCTGTGTGCTTGGAGAAGCCCAAAAGTGCCCCACCCCATCCCTCAGAAGTTTCCCCAACATTTCCTTTGAGTCAGTTCTAATGTTCATCGGCTTGATGATCATCCTCTCTTGCCCTTTTAGAGAAGATCACTAAGCACTTTCTCTTTCCGTGTCTCTTTCCTCCAGGCACTTAATTGCATGATGTCCTTGGCTTTGTGACCATGAGTAGTGTCTCAAGCTCCTCAAGACTTCAGATCTTCTGAGACGCAAACCACTTGTGATGGTTGCTTTTCCTACTAGTCTATCTGCTCCATCAACACAGTCTACATGCCTTCCTGTCCCACCACTTAAGCTTGAACATCCTTCACAATAACTAATGACAGACTGTTAACCTTCTCAGTGTCTGAGAGTGGGAGAGGAAGAAAATCTGCCTATTTGTTTGCCTGGAAACTTGTTCTGAGGGGATGATAAATAAAAAATCAATAAAAAATCTGCAACTTGTGATACTAAGAAAATATGGAAAGTACATTTTTAAAATCATGGAATTAAATATCTTTGAAGAGATACCACAATTAGCAAGAAGTTTGGCAGTACACACAAAGTGCCTGATGCTTCTAACAGAATATTCTATCTGTGGGCATTAGAGGGGTTAACTTAATGCCTGGTCAACCACAGAGGTCATAATTTGGGGATGAAGACATCCTTCAGAATCAACAAAACAAACATCAAAAACTCAACATAAATTAGTCTCTAATATTTAATTATGTGACTGTCACAAAAACTGCCATTTGATCAGAATCAACAGCACCTGTGTACATCTTTATCATGAATATAAAGCTCTTCTGTTTAAAAATGATTCTGACAGACCATTCAAACTGAATCATGCAAAAAAGAAAATGCATTAATGTTGAACAGAAATACAGAACAGCTCTCTGTTCATTGTGCTGATGTAACCATCATGGTTGACTAGACACAAAAAAACAAGTTTCTTCCTTCTTTTTTTTTCTTCATCAGAACACATTCTGAATTCAGAGCTGTTCAAACCTGAAATATGTAAGCACTACTTGTATTAGTTGTAAACCTTACTAGCAATCTTGCTTTCCAGTATATATTCAGTCAACATAATGATAAACAGAACAGAAAGGTATTGCAGGATCCATATTTCAGACACATGAATTTGCTTCCTTTCTATTGTTCAAAAGAATTTTTTGTACTCCCCCAAATCTTAAAGAAAAGTCACAAGAAATATCACAAAAAAACAAAAGTAAGTTAGCTCTTGGATTTTAACATCCCATCAACTCTTGGATTTTAACATCCCATCAACTGCACACTTCCAGACAGTAGTAATCAAAGGAAGCTTCCAAAACTGATCCCACATAGGCACACACAACATTTCAACCGAAAGCAAAGATATGACTTACCCGCAGCACAAAAGAACTGTGCAAGACTGTCCCCTCCACACCAACCTTCTGTAGAATGCGCAGATCAGGATTCATGCAGTTTGGTGCTGGCAAGACCAACCTCTTCTCCTCAAATTGTTGGGGTACAACAACTTCTGGATTTTGCTCCGTTTTCTTATCTCTCTCACCCTGGAGACCCTTCGAGATGAGACTGAGGCCTTTCCAGACACGTACAACTTCAATGGGAGCTGCTTCTTCTTTCAAAGCATTCTCAGCCAGCCTGATGGCAATGTTCAGGAATATTTCCTCATCATGCATTTCTTTACTCTGCTTATTCAGTTCTGCTTGTTTGCGGCCAGTCTGCTCGATAAGGCTGAAGGCAGTGTTGAAGGCTTCTTCCACTTGTGTCTGCACTGACCCTTTTCTTTTTATCATTTCTTGCTGTACTTGAAGAATATGGAAGCTGAATGCATCTTCTGCCTTGTCAGCTGACTTGGCAGCATCAGCAAACATCTCTTGCTGAAACTCAAGCGTTTTTTTGAGGGCTTTCAGTTCAAGTAATTTTTCCTTCCCAGCATTGCTGATGTCCAGTGTGTTTTCATGACTTTTGTGTTCAATCACGCTGCAGTTTCTGCATATGGGCTCTTCGCACACAGTGCAGTATGCAATCAGTTTGTTGCCATCTTTATGTTCTGGGATTGGGCATACATTATCTTCCTGGACTTGATCTTGCTGAAGATCCTCAAGCCACATTTGATGCTCACATGTATCTGTGTTCCTGCAAATGGGACATTTGTACTTGGTGCTGCTGCTGTCATCTACCACATCTGCACTCTCCCTCTTATTCATGCCTACAGTCATGGTTGTTTGTGTCTTGAACAACCGGAGGCAATGGTGGTCATGAAAGTCATCATTGTCATTGTGGTTACTGTGGCAAGCATCACAAAAATTCTTTCCACACTCAAGGCAAAAGTAGTCAGCTGGCACTGACTGGTCATGGGATGGATCACTACACAAGACATTACCCGATTCTGCATAGACACTCACATGACCTTGGAAAGCATGCAAGTAAGTGTCACTGTTTAAGGCTTTGGAGATGTCTTCCTGAGGGCATTTTGTTTTGCAGATCGGGCACTGAATCTTCCCATCCTTATGTTTCTCAGTGAATGGCCGCACACAATCTGTGCAAAAAATATGGTAGCAGGACATCAGTTGCCTAGGCTGCTTTAGGTCCTGGAGGCAAATTGGGCAAATAAGTCGGAACTCGCGGCCAAAAGTACTCAACATGGGGAGGGTGGGCGACAGTGGAGTTGATGCCTGAGCCCCTCCATCAGTACTTTCTTGTTGCATTGTTTCTTGCATGTACACAGAGCTGCGAGGTGACGCTTCTCTTTGTTCAGCCATGGTTGTCCTTCAGTGAACTGTCTGTAAAAACAAAGCAATGGACAACAATAAGGATTGCATATTGCTGATCAGATAATCAGCACCCAAAAGTCACATGAAAGCAACAGTGAAGACCCAGATTGCCTTAGATGGTAACTTTCATCTGGCATGTGAGTAAATAGTACACACTCTACCGAAGGTGGTACTTCATCAAAATGGGATGCCCCCCCAGGGGTAGATTTTATATATATATTATACTCTATTTCAGGCGTATATAATATACTCTATTTCAGGCATCAATTTTTTATTTAATTCAAGACTAGACATTTGATGTCAGAAACTGGCTTAACGTACATACATCATTACATGTAATGATAATTATAATAACAAGTATTTTTAAAGCACAAAATCTTGTCCCTAGAGACTATTCTAAGCATGTGCACACACACACACACACACACACACACACACACACACACACACACACACACACACACAGAGGCACCTGCACACACAAGCATTCTGACTATACAAAGCTAAATATACACAGCTTAAAATGGGCAGCAAACGCCTGGGAGACTTCAAAAGGATAAAGATACATAGAACAGAAAACATGGCAGGTCTACAATTGTGGGCTGCACAGTGGTTTATCAGCCCTTGCTGGCTGCAACTCAACTTCAAAAACTGTTCACAGAGATGGCATAAACTGTGGTGTTGTTGAGATAGTTCCAGTCCACCACTATTCGCATGAAGAATGAGTTTTTGTATTGCTCTGTGTGGTAATGCTGGATGATATTTTTAAAGCATCTGTTAATGTTCCTTGTGTCTGTCAACTGGGTTGCTTGTTCTGTAGTCTGGGGTGTTTCTTGCATGTACTAGACGACCTGGTTTCTGTGGAGTTAGGAATTGGTTTTCTGGTATGGCCATTGCGTACTAGGCTTTGCGCCAGCCATCAGATTTCTCCGGAGTCAAATTATGTGCAGACTACAAAAGTCATTCAGACGAGACTATAAACCGAGGTCCTCCGTGTGTATACTCATGCAAAAAGGTCACATGCACACGTTAAAGGTCCTGTGCTGTGGTCCATGTCATTTGTTAGCGTTTAGAGGATTATGGAAACACCAAAATAACTAAGCATGCACTGAAAGTGTGAGTGGCTGCGTAATGTTGAAGCTGGACACTAGTGGCTACATCCAGGCCAACTACAAGGAAGATGCCTAGAACCAGAAGTAAATCAGATCACTTTATCACAACACCAGCCTTTTTTTAATTTTATTTTTATGTTGCTTAACGTCCACGGAGGCGGGATGACCTATTAGGGACGGGGACAGAGTGGGAAAGGGGCCAGGGTGATTGGCTCGACCGCGGAAACCGCCCGAAAAAGACCGGAGAGACCGTGGACCGCCGCCAGAACAATGGAAATGTTAAGGCGGTGTCCCCTCGCCATTGCCCAGCGACTTGTGCACTGCGCAATTGCTCTTTCAACTGCTGTGCTGGACAGAGTCACTAAGACAATGTCCGTTGCACCGCTGTTGACGAACAACTTGGACAACTCAAAGCAAAAGACGTCCAACTTGCTCAGCCCAGCTCCACCTCCCTACTCATGATCTCTTCTGGGCAAAAGTGAGGGTCCAGCTCCACCTCCCTCCTCTAAGATCTCTTGATCTTTTGATCTCGCCTGGAACCCTGGCGGCGGGAGAGAGAGAATTTGTGCTTAATGTCCTCGGATGTCTTGAGACATATTAGGGACAAACTATACGAGACTCTTAATACTAATTTACGAGAGAAACTGGTTGGCTGTAAGACGGTTTATTTTGGATTAGTCCACCTCTGTTGAGGGGACCCATGCCAGGACCTAGGAGGAAAGTTAAATTTGGAAATTTGGTGCCCTAGTGGCCTTAAAATTTGTATTGTATTTTCCTCAAAAGTTAAAATTTACATTAAAATGCGGATAAAAACCTTCCTAGGACCAGTTTAAAAACAACTATTGCTGACAGTAACTTAACTTTTTTAAAGACTGTTGGTTAAAACATAACTATGAACGAGAATTATAGTTACTTTTAAGACATTTATTTAAGAACAACTATAGTTTTACCTGATTAGGTTAAAAAGTTGGAGTATTTAAAACTGTTTGTTTGACATATCTCCAAAGTTAGCGTCTTTGTCTTTCTGTTTCTTCCCTCTCCTCTTCTTTCTGCTTACCGTTTCAAACGGCACTGGCGGCATTGGCGGCACGACGACCTGAGCTACTTGAGGGGGCGACTTAGGCTTAAGACATTCCTCCGTTAGTGCACACAAGCGTGCTAAGATGTGATTTACGCTTGGCTGTTGGTTCATTGGCTCTTCGATTTCGGGTTCAGAGACCCACCCATCGTCCAGCTGTATAGTTTGGGTGGCAACTGACACCTTGTTTTCCAAGTTTACCTGGACCTCTACAGCTACAGTTTTAATTGGCACTGCCCGTGGGCTTTCTGTTTGGGTTGCCACCGTGGCAGTGAGGCGTTGTTGAACACTATGAACTACTTTTTCTGTGACTCTCTCGATCAGTTGTTGCTCCAGTCTGTTGAGGCGGAGCTTTTCTATATTCGTTTGAATTTGGGGTTTTTTGGCTTTAGTTTTTAGGGCCCTAGCGGCCAGTACAGTGGGGGTTTTCAGTATAGCTGGGACACAAGTTTGAACCTTGTTCCCCGCAGCATCCGCGTAGCTACGTTTTGGTGGTTCGAATGTTTTTGAGACTGCGGGCTCCTCACGCCAGAAGGGGTCGTGCGGCGCAGTCTCTGCTATCGGCTGTAGTGGCTTTTTCCTATCCTCTACTTCTACGTGTGCTCGTTTAAGGGCTTCCGAGTATGGGATAAAGGTCCCAGACCGGATTCTGTTTGCGATAAGGCGCAAACGTTGTTGTGGGCAGCCTTGGTAGGCTGCCGAGTGAGGGCCTCCGCAGTTGAGGCAGCAAAGTTTGTTGGGACACACGTCAGGCGTGTGGCCCCGACTGCCGCAGCGTGGGCACACCGGCACTGTGCTCCTGCTTTGTGCCTTAAGGTGGCCCAGCTTGTTGCACGTGGTGCATCGCCTGACCGGTGGCACATAGGCATGCACCACGAACTCCTGGTAGTCCAGTTTAATACTGCTGGGTAACTGCGGTGAAAAGAAGGTGATTTTGATTGCCTGGGATCGTGTGCCGTCCCGGTTAGTCAGGCGGCGCACTTCTTTTATGGTTGAGCGGTCTACCAGGAATTGGCAGTCTACGTTTGTTGGTACTGGTCTGATGACCCCCTCAGTTGTTGGCTGTGGAATGGAGCAAGCCACGTTGACTCCACCGAGCACTTTAGTTTTGAGGAGGGCCTCTTGCTGTTGTCTCGATCGGCAGCCGATGAGAAACTTGCCCGATGGTAGTGGGCGTTGCGATAGGATGGGCCCTATGGTTCGTTGGAACAGACTCGCTGTCCTTGGCCCATTGTCTAAGAAGCTAGCAACCCCTGTTCCCAGGTCTTCTAGCACTACGGGATGCTGCAGAAACGTTGGTGGCGGTTGGTTGCCTTGCCGGCGAAAAGGTCGACCGGCAGGGGTGGGTTTCGCTTTTTCGGTGGTTTTTTCCTTGCCTATTTCGGTTTCCGTTTCTTTTGGCTTTTCTATCGGTGTTTCGGGGAAAAGTTTAGCTTTAGCCCGACGGGCCTTTTTGTTTAGTCTCCGTTGGCGCTGAACAAGGTCACTGCCTTCGGAGGTTTCGCCTTCGATGTTCACTTCTTCATCTTCCGTACTGTTTCTGATTCTTTTGGGTGTTTTCGTAATATTCATGGTTGTATTAGTCCAGTTACCTACGGAGTTGTCCTCGTTCACTGGGAGAACGCCAGAGTCATTACCTAAGTCTCCGTCGGACCACATGGTACCGACTTTAGTTGTGGCCCTACCCCTACTTTTACTAAGCTACACCTACTTTAACTACAGTTTTACAATTTTTGTTTTGTCCCTATCACTTTGATCTCTACTCACTCCCTACTTCCTGGTTTTAAAATTTAGAACGGCAGGCCAAAAATGCTCTATACCCAAACTTCTTTATCCCTAGTCTATAATTTGGAACGGGTATCAAAAAATCTACATTGCTATTCTGCCACCTATCAATTTGGAATTGTCGCTTGATTGCGTTTAGAGCCGAACAGCTACTCTACCAAACTATACTCACTACACCGTCGCTGCTCTTTTGGACCGGTTGCAGTGGCTCTCGGGCAGCTCTCTGAGTCGTTCGTGCTGTCTGCCGCTTTTCTCTCTTCCGTGTTACCGCAGTAGGAAGAACAAGACCCAGATCATCCTGCCAAAAGTGCAGGTGGCAAGTTGCAGCTAAACACACACGCAACCTAAGTATGCGGCTTCGGATACAGTGACACTGTAACCCGATGCGCGGTTGTATGGTGTACACGGAACATGCATCATCACGTCGTACCGGCCACGTACACCACTGCCGTGGATATTCAGAACGCGCTGTGTCAGTAAAGCTGCAGTCACTCATTCAGAGTCCCATACGAATAGTCGAAAGCAGTGGGTCTGCCCGAAAGCAGAGAATAGCGCTATGTAACCGCCACTGTGAAGCGCTTTGGGCTCATGTCGATCGAATGACGAGCTCCGTATGTGTTTATATAATGTAACCGAGTGTATTGGATGTGTTTGTATAATGTAACCGAGTGTATTGGATGTGTTTGTATAATGTAACCGAGTGTATTGGATGTGTTTGTATAATGTAACCGAGTGTATTGGATGTGTTTGTATAATGTAACCGAGTGTATTGGATGTGTTTGTATAATGTAACCGAGTGTATTGGATGTGTTTCGGGCTATGACCTTTCACTTTTCTTTCCTGTCCTTTTCCTTCTTGATTGGGTAGGAGTTTTATGGCCCCAATTATCTAAAGTGTTAAAACTTGTGCGCTGGGCCCGCCGCGGCCATAGTTCAGGAGCTGTGTGAGAGTCGAGGTGGACGTCCTAATGAGCCTTCTGGTTTCCGTGGACGTAAAGATTTATTGAACCGTGCTTCGGCATTGGTCACAACTTGTCCCTAATATGTCAACTGACATCTGAGGACATTAAGCAACACTTCATCATCACCGCCGCGTCCTCTTTCCCCCAGTGTCCCTGCAGAAGCAGGTCGTCAGTTATAGTTCGAGCTGCTGCCTATGCATCTGATTCAGGGGAGAGCCTACACAGTTTCCTGGTTGGTGCAATTAAAAGTAATGTTATAGCAACCTCTGACTTGTGACTCTTCATTCATGCTTCCAACCTGAGAGCCTGTAAGTAGTTATATTTCTATGGCTTGTTGTTCTGTTGTTTCTCATTGATGTAAATGATGTATGTTTATAATGATACCATATTCACAACGTGCCTTGATTTTGGTTCTTGAACAGGCGTGGGTAATTTCGGCGTCAGTGTACATTGTTCGTGTGTTTAAATTTCAAGCCTTTATGATGCGAAGTGACCAGCGCCTCCATCATGTATGCAGCTAACCCTGGTTAGCTGATATGTAGCTAGTATGTAATGTTGCCATTGTTGGATGTTCAGTTTGAGTGATGCTTTGCCGATGCAAAGCTATCCCTCTAAAGTATGGGTCCTTTGTCAGTGCGGCGTAACTTATTTGTTTAATTCCCTACCGATCTATTTTTCTACATGAAATCGGTGGTATATTATGGCTAACACTTTGAAGATGTTGACTTCATAGTTGTCGAATGTTCATTTTAATAGTTGAATATATGTTTTAGTGCCGAGGGCTGATCGTAAACTGTGAGACATGTTTTTTTCTGTTTTGATCCGGCTTTTGTATGGCCGAGTCTTGCAAACCCTTTCCGGGTCTTTGTGCGTGTACCCGACCTGGCCGGTGATGCGCGTCAGTGGTGGCAATTAGGTCTCTGTTCACTAAGAGAGCAGACAGATGCAACCAGATCAGCAGCTTAGATTCTTGAGACGCTACCCGCGTCAGTAAGACCCTAGATGTGGTTCACAGATATGCTCTGCTAGTTAGTAACAGTGACATGCTGTAGCCCTTTGTACACGCGTTGAGTAACGAAGCTGGAGCCGGTCAGTTTATGACTGACTTCCTCCCGCTTACGGCATGGTCCCAACTGCCACCCGTGTCACTGTCCATCTCGTTGTGTGCTTAAGTGGAACTGCTGTAACAATTATCTCACTCTTCCTGTTTAGTTAAGAATGAACTTGGTAATCCGTATTTTTCACTGTTACTTTATTGTATACTATTATATACTGGGAGTTCATCAGTTAATTGACTGGCCGTCTCTTGTATCCTCACCGCGACACTGTGAGATACTGATTTTAAGTGCAAGTCATGCACACAATTTATGTGCTTGATTATTGATCATTTTGTCACAGTTACCATCATGTATTATAGTAACCTACAGGTAAACTACACAGTTACTGTATTTATTAGATAATTGCTGTTGTTTAGTCTTTACGTTTGCTTTCATGTTCTAAATGTTTTGTTTGCTTGTGTCTTTTCCAACACAGACACTGCTTCCTGGTTGGTGCAAATAAAAGTTATGTTATAGCAACCTCTGACTTGTGACTCTTCATTCATGCTTCCAACCTGCTTCCCTCACTCCCCACCCCGCTCCCCTACAATAATAAAATAATCACAGAGACAGAGAGGTGTGTGTGTGTGCGCGCACGTTCACACCGTGACACAATGACCACTACGACAAAGCAACAACAACGACGATAACAGCATCGCACAGTAGGCTATAAGTAAATATGCAACAGCAACGTAGACGAAAACGACACCCAATTATGACGACGGTAACAGCAAAGGGGAAGCTGACAACTACTACGACAGCAACAACAACGATAACTACTACGACAACAACAACGATAACTACTACGACAACAACAACGATAACTACTACGACAACAACAACGATAACTACTACGACAGCAAAACAACAACGATAACTACGACAGCAAAACAACAACGATAACTACTACGACAACAACGATAACTACTACGACAACAACAACAACGATAACTACTACGACAACAACAACAACGATAACTACTACGACAGCAAAACAACAACGATAACTACTACGACAACAACGATAACTACTACGACAGCAAAACAACAACGATAACTACTACGACAACAACAACAACGATAACTACTACGACAACAACAACAACGATAACTACTACGACAACAACTTGAATCACTGACTGCGCGGTTAGCGTAAGTGAAGAAGAAGAAGAAGCCATACTGCCCGGTTTGTCTGTGTGTGCACACCGTGTTTCTCAACAAGGACAGCTAGTATCAATGTGCCGGGACATTATTTCGCCACTAAACTGTATAAAGTGCCCCTCTCTTACCCGAGTCAAACTCACTGCTGCGCTGTACAAACAAACAAACAACTAATGACAACATTTTTTTTACATACAGTTCAACAACCCAAACTGTAAGTATCGCATTCTACCAGACAGACTTCGCGTGGCAACTAATAATTAATACATAATTATATTCATATACATATATAACGATAAAAGCAACCTCCTTATCAACGTACTCATCAACATCAGCCCGAGTCACCTTCAAAGTGTTGAAGCTGGACAGAAGAAGAAGAAAAGGTAAGCAGCAATGCAGTAGCAGAGTCCAGTGGTCAGCGCTCTTTCTCTTAGTCTTAACGACCAGGAAACAGCTATCTGGAGCAAAACAAAAACTTTCAGACAACGAGCTTCTTCTTCCAGGGCCCCGACACAGTGGAACTCATTGCCGCTGTGGTGTTCGTCACTCAGCATCAACATCTGCTTTCATACAAGCCTTAAATACTCATCTCTTCAAATCTGCATATAATTAATAAGCCACCTCCACCCCACCAGTGTGTGCGTGTAATCGCGTGTGTGTGGTGTGTGAGTGTGTCGTATGCACTGAATCTTGAAAACGTGTACATTCAAAGAATGTGTAAGCGCTTTGGGCCTGTGCGGTTCAGGCGCTCTAAGTACACATCATCATTATTAATGGCGAGTAAAGAGACGGGCCATCTCCACCCATCGCACCATTGCTTCAGTACATTAAGAGAATTAACTGCACTCAAGTCAGATGTATCTCTGGTGCACTCACCACAAAGCGGCGTCTCACTACAAATCAGTGGATGAATGCAGCCAGGGTCAGCCTATTTACACATAATACCCACACTCTCTCTTTCACCTCAAGATGTATGCTACCCATTTTTTTCCAACGAGAAATAAGAATATGGTGAGTTGCGAGAGGACTGGATAAAATAGTGGACTTACCCGACTGCTCAGAAAGATTCGACGGTACCGAGACCACGTTATTGTCCGAACTGAGAATTGTGGGAAAGGTGACACATCATACAGGATCTCTCTCTCTCTCTGTCTCCGAGTCTCTTGTCTGTCTGTCTATATCTCTCTCTCTGTCTCTGTCTGTCGGTCTGTCTCCTCATGAGTCTCTTTCACTGCCCGAGTCTCTTCTCTGTGTCTGTCTGTCTGTCTGTCTCTCTCTCTGTCTGTCTCTCTCTCTCTCCCTCCCCTAGTCTCTTCTCTGTCTCTGTCTGTCTGTCTGTCACCACACACACACCTATACCTGACTTCGCCTATTCAGAACGCCGATGGACAGGTCATTTCCTAAACATTTACGAATCACAACCGTAGAGCCGGCTCCTCCACATTTTTATATCCCACTGCCAAAGTCCGAAGCAAAACAGGTCCTATTCACACACAGGCTCGGGCTGAAGTGTGGCCGCTTTCTTTGACTACCTTACACACAGACACAGCTAGTTTCCACTGAAGTCACCCAGGGTGGCAACAGGCACGCGAACATGAAATTATTTTGTGAAACTCGATTAACGTCATAAGATTTTCAGGAAACGCCACCGGCTGTCTGCCTGTCCAGTTACAGAAGTGGACAAATACGTTTTTGAAGAACCTAGGACCTCACAGTTACAGGTACATTTGGAGGAATGGAGGGTTTCAGCCAGCTTCAAAAGTGAACGCTTTTGCAGTTTTACACGACTAAAACTCGCCGACAGCACACTAAAACTTCACAAAGATTTGGTGAAGGTCGCATGGTCCGAAGCCTTTTAACGTGCCACCAGCAGCAGCGGCCATGGCTCCTTTCGACACTTCCGGGACGAGAAAACAGCCACCCTTCTTGGTCGTTCAATCCACTCAGTCTAAAACGAAGAAAACGTGTCTGCAATCACATAAACTGAAGAAACCAGAGTCACCACTTTGCACACGGGAAATATCCTCGCACTCTGGCTGGCAAATATCCCCGCACTCTCGCTGGGAAATATTCGCAGGATCTTCAACGGCCCCAACGTTCATAATTATGAGAAAGCTCTCCACAGGGTGAACACAGAATACAGAAATTTTATTGTCTATGAATAACATCGAAATTTGCCTTACGACGGCATAAAAGATACCAGTAAGAACACAGACTTGTTCAAGCTGACAGACCTTCTGAAAGCATGTAGTTAGACATTGCTACATACCTCCTAATCTCTTTGATCCGAACGACTCACAGGTGGTGAAGCTTTGATATATCCCTATACATTGTTAGCAAAACGACGGAGTGCTGATTGTCTTGGCGCTGACGATCCTAAACGTCTGATCCGGCTGCAAGCTGGGTTTTCAGAGCAAGAAGAGACTAACTCAGTTTCGACGTGTTTCGGTTACGAGTACAGTCAAGTTGTAGCTGCTGTGTAAGCCATACTCTGAAGGACTGTTCCAGTGTCACGAAGGTGTGATCAGCACCCTTCCGTCGCCCCGCTAAGAATGAATCCGCCTGCAGTTAGCTTCCTGCTTGGTGATGGCATTGTTTTCCCATTTCAGTGCAGTATTGAGGAAGTGCGTGTGTATCAGTCGCGGACGTCCGTTGACTGGTACAAACTTTCAGTTGCAGTATGGAATATACGCGCGCGCGCGCGCGCGCACGAACACACACACACACACACACACACACACACACACACACACACACACACACACACACACACACACACACACACACACACCTGTGTCCAACGTATGGAATCTAGAACGAAGGCGGCAGAGACGGAGAGAAAGACGGAGTGAGAGGGAGGAAGGTAGGCAGAAAGAGGGGGAAAGGGAGGGAGGGGGAGATGGAGAGATAGGGAGAGGGGGAGATTTCAGACTTCCGATGGTTTGTTGTATTTTGGCCACAGGCCCATATACAAACCCCAAAATTAAAGCATGCACACAGACAGACAAATGAAACATATACAAACAACAAAACGGACAAACAAACAAAAACAGTCGGGGGGAAAAGGAGAAAGGACAAGCGGACAAAACAACGACACCGAGATAATAAGACATTAGCGGTAGATGACGACAAAGTAATATGTGTCTGCCAGTAAAGGGGAGAGACACAGAGAAAGGGGGGAGGAGAGAGAGAGAGAGAAGAGGAGAGAGAGATAAAGAGAGGGGGAGGGAGGGAGGGAGAGACGGGGGGAGCGAAAGGAGAGAGAGGGAGATGGAGGGGGAGATCCTCTGCTACTTGCAAGTTGTTTTCCTCTGAATATCTTGTGAAAACATTTTGAATTGACGACGAAACGTGAAAGGAAAAATGTGTGGGGAGCGTCATGTTCAAACTGTACATTTTCCTGTTGCGTTGCGAGTTTAGCTTTTTCTCACAGGGAAAAACCAAACTCACTTAACCGATTGTTCTCACTGGACGGTCTCCCTCACCATCCTCCCAGTGGTTCTGTTTACATTGCCGCCCATCCCATGTCGGACCCAGTTCCTTCTTCACATACCCCCGTGTTTTTGTTTGTTTGTTTTTTAGCCATATGACAGAAAACAAGTGAAGCTACGTTACTTAGCTATAATATCGTCCTGATGGTGACCCTTTGCGGTAAACACGTCAGTAATTATCATTGGCGGGAGCTGCCACGAGTACCGTTTTCGTTGCGACAGAAGTTTCGTTGCGACAGAAGTTTTGTCGCGACAAAAATGATACTCAGTTGTGGTAGCTCCCGCGCGAGCATGGAGTGCGTGTGTGCGTTCGTGCGAGTGTGTGTATGTGTGCGTGTGTGTGTGTGACTCGGGTCTTTGTTGTTGTGTTTGTGTGACGTCTTTCGAGCGCTAATTAACTCCCTTGCGTGTTGATTACGTGAGCTGTTTATTACACACTAAGTCATCCTTTCGTTGATTCAGTTTTGAGTGTGATTTGTGAAGTCAAAATCAAATTTGTCTTGGGTGACGGCCATTCTATGCTGTGCAGAGCAAAGCGCACGATGAGTTAGTCAGAGAGAGAGAGAATTTACAGTCAAATGTATCTACGTTTTCTGTCTTGATACTGACACAGACGAACAAGAGACAAACAATTGTTTACACACTCACAGCATTCACAGAAAGCGAAAGTCACAGAATTTCAGACCATTGTTCTGTGCGGTGTACACAGAATCTTCAGCATGGCGAAGTTGGTCAGCTATAATATAGAAAAAGAAACAGCTTAATTTGTTGTTTTTTAAATGCAGCTAACGGAGAAAACGTCTGAAATTCTCGTCTTGTAACAAAACTAGCTTGTCGAACTAGGGTGCACGCACTGAGTTGTCACTTCAAACACGCACGCACACACACACACACACACACACACACACACACACACACACACACACACACACACACACACACACAAACACGCACGCACGCACACACAAGCACACGAAACAGATCAGGAATCGTTCAGAACATAATTTATTTTCATATGTGTGTGGATAATCAATTACTGTCAAAATGAGAAGAAGAACAATTATATATATAGGAAAGCGATGCATCAGTTAACATGCAATCAGTAATTCCAATGTCACGCTATCACAGAAACATCTCTATAGCTATAGTTGGTAAAGTCAACCCAACAAAACGCTGTCCACAAACATCCCAGGTACATATACACCCTATCTGAAGAGGCTAAAGACAACTCCTACAGGTCTAATTAGAGAGAGAGAGAGAGAGAGAGAGAGAGAGAGAGAGAGAGAGAGAGAGAGAGAGAGAGAGAGAGAGAGAGGAAAAAGATCATGATCATGAGAAGAAGAAGAAGAAAACAAACATACAAACAAAAAAGAAACTAAAGTGCATCAGCTTAGATCGCTTGTTCACGAAAGTTGTGGTAATTCTCTGAAGAAATCCGATACTTGCATTTCAAATATGAAGTCCTTGCAGAGGAAACAAACAGTGGTTATCAATCATACTGGTAAAAAAAAAAACGACACAGTTTAACCGGGGATTACCGTTTCATTTGTAATACATGCACAATCCTTTTACCCCCCCCCCCCCCCCCCCACCCCACCCAACACACATCCGCTTGATTATATGACAGCAAGCATTAAGAGACGACTTTGCTTTTTTGAAACCCAGGGAAACGGATCTTGATGAAGTGAATGGAAATGACAAGAAGCGCAAACTACTTCGTCTTGCCACAAACGCTGGCCGACTCGATGATGGTGCTGCTCCAGTACACGCACACAATGGTCTAACCACAGCACTGGTGACATGGTCACTTGTACCCACCACGTCCTGTAGGACGAGGAAAGAAAAGCAAGCCCCAATGCGAGTTTGTTACGATGAAAGCAACAGTTGTGTCTGTGTGAGAAGTGGTTGTTGAAACTGAGTCCGCACCCCGAGCGGGAAAAAAAAAAAAAGAAGAAAAAAAAAAAGAAGAAGAAGAAGAGAATGTTGCTGAAACTAGGAAATGAATCTTAGTGAGGAAGTCTGACTGTTGTGTTACCTACTGCGAGTGACAAACAGAAATAATCTGCCATTTTGTGAACTCTGGACACTAATCAGCAGAGTAGTATGTATAAACAAACGGAAGACAACATATAACAATACATGATTTGAGATGGGACAGTTTTGTAGTAAATATTTCTGCAACTATTTAATAAAGGATGCTATGAAATGATAGTGGATGCTGATCTCTTTCAAGATTGATATACCTTTCCTCTAATAATGATGCTAAATATTCATGTAACTTGATGCAGTTATTCCCACACAGACATTCCACTCATACACTTAAAATGTCCATGTCAAGCACAGCAGCAGCAACATTAACAGACGAAAAAAGCTCAGAAAAGAAGAAAAAAAGAAAGAAAAAAAAGAAAGAAAGAAAAGCTCAGAAAGTCTGAGACAGGAAAGATGTCAGGGTCAGTGCAGAATAAACAGAATTCAGTAGTTTTGAGGGGGGGGGGGGGGGGCGGATGCATGTAAATAGTGATATGACAATGATCATGATATGCATGTATGTCAGAATAGTTCATGACACAATGAAAGGATAAAGAAGCTTCCTGGAGAAAACAAACAAAAAAACAAGCCCAAACCAAGACAACTCTACGTTAATGTACAAGTTAGTTATGCTTGGCATAACTAAGTATTCACACCTCAAACATTTCCTCATTTCATAAAAAAGAACAGGCCCACCAACTTCTTTTTACATAACAAAGAAACTCTGAACTTCCCTTTGAGATTTAAAAAAAAAAACAGCCACAGGGTATCTGTTACATGCATCAAATATTTAGATTTACAAACATTCCTATTTAAACTGATCAGTAGCAAAAACAAAACAATTAAAAAATAAAAATAATGGACATTTCTATGGCGCATGATCCCCAGCCAGATCTAGAGTGCAATGTGCCACGCAAAAACTATGCAGAAAAATGTATAAACACATATAAGGGACAAAATAAAAAGGTCTCGGGTCGTACAGAACCCAACAACTCTAAAATAAAACACACACCCAGTCCAGCAAGCAGGCATATGTTTGTTCTGCATACACTAATGACCAAAACAAAGGCAGAAGACTAATTACTACTAGATATCACTGTTGTCTGAATAGGAAATCTGCTGCATTTCTTTTGGTTGTTAGCATAGGTTCACACGTCTCAACAGCGGCTCACATAAGCCTGCATGGAGACCTTGTAACATAAGCCTGCATGGAGACCTTGTAACATAAGCCTGCATGGAGACCTTGTAACATAAGCCTGCATGGAGACCTTGTAACATAAGCCTGCATGGAGACCTTGTAACATAAGCCTGCATGGAAACCTTGTAACATAAGCCTGCATGGAAACCTTGTAACATAAGCCTGCATGGAAACCTTGTAACATAAGCCTGCATGGAGACCTTGTAACATAAGCCTGCATGGAAACCTTTAAAACAGGAAATGGACTAGGAGGAGGAGGAGGTATGGGGGTAGGGGTGTGGGGGAGGTAATCAGCCACGTCTGATTCATGTACACACTGGTGGCAAGGTTCAATCCATGGGATCAATCAGTTAAATCTGTCAACCGTGCCTTCTGACATTCACTGTGTCAAATGCTACTCACTGGATTGTGAATATGAATATTCACACAAAGTTGACACTTTTGAACCAGATACTGCCACCCGTAGTCAAGTTTCGAACCACGATGGTGACAAACCCCCCCAAATGTTTAAGCTGAAGAAGTGACATAATTATCTACTACTTCTCGTCCCACAAATGATGTAACAGATCAGTGGAAAAGAAGGGAGTGTTTCTGCTCATATCCTACCGATGACCAGTTACAGCTGATGGGCGGCTAATGCACCATCTCACAAACCCACCAGTGACTGAACCAGTCAGAGGGCATGGTCTCACATCCCACTGGTACTGGACCAAATAGACCAGAAAGGCGGCCAATGCATCATCTCACAAACCCACCAGTAACTGAACTAGTGGGCACAGTGGACTAGTCACAGCAGAAGGGTGGGCAGTGGCCAGTTTCTATCTCACTGATGATTCAGCCGTGATTATTAAACCATGTCTTCCTGATGACTGCACGAATGGTGCATGGACTACCATCTTGCGAATGTGGCAATGGTGAAATGTCCCATAAGCACACTGCCTTACACCTCACCGATGACTGAAGCATTCCTGGCCAAAGAAAAGAAGAAGAAAAAGTGCACACTAGTCATCACTGATGACTGAAACATTCCTGGCCAGAAAAAAGGACACAGTCATCACTGATGACTGAAACATTCCTGGCCAGAAAAAAGAACACAGTCATCACTGATGACTGAAGCATTCCTGGCCAGAAAAAAGGACACAGTCATCACTGATGACTGAAGCACTCCTTGGCCAAAAACAGGACACACTAGTTACCACTGATGATTGAAGCAATCCTAGTGAAAAATGGGCCCATCAGTCATCACATGTCACTGATGGTTGAAGCAATCCTAGCCAAAAATGAATGCGGCACCTCACATCTGATGATCAAAGTAATCATAGCCAAAAATGGGTGTAACACCTCACACCTGATGATGAAAGCAATTGTAGCCAAAAATGGGCAACTGACACATATTTTACTGATGACTGAAGTAATCCTAGCCTAAAATCTCTCATCTTCCTAATGAATGAAGCAATCCCAGCAATAAATTGATGCATTGCCTCACACCTAATTCATAACTGAAGCAGTGACAGCCAAAAATGGCCCATCTCAAATCTCACTCATGATTGAAGCAATCATAGCCAAAAGTGGGCACACCATCATCTCACTGGTGATTGAAGTGACCACAGATTCAGATGGATGTGGTGGATGTAAAATGTACGTCAGCTGACAATTTCTGAGTTAATGACACTAAAATTTGGAACCTTTTTTCCACCTTTTCTCTCTCTCTTCTCTCTCCCTCTCCTAAACTGTGGTTTCTGGTGTCTTTCACTATACCTACAACAGCACAGGCTTTATGACCAGGAAGAAAATACTCTGTGACTATATATACATACATACACACACATGCACACGCAGAGTGGCTCTTAAAATGGAATGTAGGACCTAGCAGCACACGACACATCCTGAACTGGATGGTTGCACTTCTTCGCTTCTCAAGGTGAGAAATTTGCAATGCGACACGCATTCCATGGAAAGCACGATAGGTACAAGGTTGGTTTGGTTTCGAAAGTTTCCAACTAAAACACAGTTGTACAATGTTGAAAACCACACTGCTTATGTACAAATACCAGAACTCCCCCCACCCGCCGACCCATCCCACCCTGCACACACCAAAAACATTCATCCACTACCCCTGTGAAAAAAAGACTACTATATTATTTTTAAAAAGCGCCTGAAGTTGAAGAATGACAATGGTATTTATTACACTCACACACAAAAGCAATGACTGCATTCTCTTTCGTTACATACTGCAGTGTTGTACAAAGAAGCTGGGGGGGGGGGGGGGGGGGTGGAGAGGGACTAATGGTTATTGCAGCATAAGGTTTTCCTACTTGAAAATCTTATCAGAAACAAACACAGCAGGAGAGAGAGAAAAAAAGAAGAAGAAAGAAAAAAAAAAGCTTCATAATCCCACAAGACAGAAGAAAAATAAAACAATAAAAATAAAAAGAAGAACAAATCTTAATTCTGCACCTTTTTGTTGTTGTTGCTATAGTGTTGCACAATTTAACTGTCTCACTAAAAACTTGCATACTCTACACAGAAACAATGTAGGACATTAGTACTAGTAAATGTCATGCTAAACTCCTCCATAAAATAATACATAAAACGAACACAACTGGATAACAATGTTTTCTAATACACACAAACACACACAAACAAACAAACAAAATGCAAGGGGTAAATCAGTCTACCATACTATGTGTCTACAGAGTAGAATAGAAGGACAAACAGCACACATTAAAACAAACAGCACTATAACTGCATGCATTTTTTCTTCTTCTTCATTTTTCTTTTCTTTCTACATGCTTATTTTTTTGTACTTTGCATGCACTTTAAATCAGCTTCAGCACAGTGCCACATCAACTAGCACACATCAAGGATCTATTTTACATTCACACTTTTTTTTCCGCCAATAATACTTCCATCTCATCAACATATACAGAAAAAACTCCTGATAAACAAAAACAAAGATGATGTACATAAGATATAAATATATACAGACAGCAACAGCAATATCACTTTACAACCAGTAAATCCATGAAATGTGACCCAACTTGTTTTTTGTTTGTTTTTGTTTAAAAATAAAATAAAAAATTTAACATTACTGAACTGTGATGAGCAAGCAAGTGAAATTGTGTCCTTTAAAAAAAATTCTTAATCATAATGAAAAAAAGCTTCTTCTGTAATATGTTCTAACAGTTCAAAATGGAAAGCTAAAGGGATTTTTTTTTTTTTTGAACAGCTGCAATGCAATTATTTTGGTATGAGAGACTACACTTATGACAAATTCACTGAAAGATAAGATTCTGGTCAGCTTATTCTCTGCTTGCATGAAATCCTGCAACGGTCTTGGTAGAGCCCTCTTTGCCTGACCAGCATGCGTGGTGAACAGCATGCATTGCAACACTTTCCCTTAATTTCAACTTTGCACACATTTTCATGCCCAGCAAACTTCTTGAAATGAATGCGGTTACTTTCTCCTCTGTTAGTTCTGCCTACCCTCTGCGCTATTCAGGGATGGAGACCATGCAAGTGGTACAAAGTTCTGTTTCTGCTGCCTAGCCAGGATTGTGACTTCACTTGACAACAACAAAAATTGCCAGCACGCAATTCTTTTTATGGTCCCCTCAATTTGTCTTGAAGCCTGTGACCGGGACCAGCACTGGTGTAGATGATCTCTTCATGTGACATGCCACTCCACCGATGAGATACGCATGTCCTCAAGACTACTACCCCCACTGAGGTGGAAAGGTCTCTGAAGGCTTTTGCCCTGATATAACTGTCACAGCTGACTATTTTTTTTTTTTTTAAATGGTTATCTACCTCTCTGTCTCTAAGGACAAAATTGTTATCTACCTCTCTGTCTCTAAAGACTGCTCTCAAATTCCCCAGCTATTTTACTCTGAAGTCTTATTATCCAAACCCAAGCATTGCTGAATCCCCCCCCCCCCCCCACTCCCCCCCAAAAAAGAAGAAAATCTACAAACCTGTCTCATCCTGAACTGCCAAAAGCAGGACACCTATGGAAAACAATGCAAAGAATGGAGAAAACCACTACCCACCACCCTGGCACACTGGTACACAGTACAACCCACTCTCTCCAGGCCAGCTAATGGCTACAGTCCAGAAAAAAGCTTCCCGGTCACTGGCTGAGGCAGAAAACTGTTGCGGACAAGGAAACTGGATGCTGACAAAACAAAAAGTGTCTGACAGACAGCAATGGAAACAGTTGTGGTTTTCATGTGACAGAGGAACCTGCTATGAAAGACTGCTGAAGAGATTGGCACGCCTCACAGGATTGTCCCCATACCCATGAAATGTATGGCAGCGAGATAACAGCGTCTCCAAAGAATAATCTCAGAAAGACATGTATGTCTGTGAATTACTCCCAGAGAAATGCTGCCTGTCTCAAGACACCACAAGACAACTATATTCTTGAGAGACTCCCTCAGTAAGACAACCAGATGAGACAAAAACGTCTCCAAACAGTATTCTTAATAAAGACAGGCACGTCTCTAAAATAAGAAGAAGAAGACAAAACACCAACAACTCCTGCTGAAATAAGCCTGCCTCAGAAAACCACATGTGCAAGATAAGACTATTCCTGAGAGACTCCCTCCACGAGAAAACTGACCCTCTCAACTGCACCCCCAGTGAGACGAGCACGTCTCCAAAGTCTACCTGCTATCACAAAAAGCAGGTCTCCACAGACTACCCATCATGAGGTAGGTAAGCCAGTCCCTTGTGGCCAACACCCAGTGACATAATGGGTACAGACTGGGAAGACCACCCCTGTTGAGGTTAGCATGTCTGTGAGGACAACCAAACAAGATGAGGTGTTTATTTGGTAACTGGATTTTAACACCCCGTCAACTGCGCAGGGTCACCTCAGGACAACCCCAAAGAAGAAACGACAGCATTGTTTCATAGCAGGTCCCACCACATCAGCAAGAACTGGATGAAAAAGAAAAAAAAACAATGCAAAGAAATGAATCAATGGGTTTTCTGTCTGTCTTTACTTTCTTTTTCTTTTTTTGTACACAAAAATCACACAACAGTCAATGTGCATAATGTGGATGGTTAAGGCTTTAACCCAACGATTCCTCACCCCACAGTTAAGGCTTTAACCCAACGATTCCTCACCCCACAGTTAAGGCCACATGAAGATGAAAGATTCAGATGGAAAAGTAAAAAGAGAGATCTGAATTTTCTGTGAATAAAAATCTGTTAGACAATATGTAACTCACCCCCCCCCCCCCCCCCCCCCCCCAAAAAAAAAAAAAAAAAAAAAAAAGAGAAGAATACGGAGGGTGACATTTATTTATTCATTTTTGGATTGCATTTTGCATTGAGGAAAGAACCAAATCTCTGAAAATGACACCACAATTCTCCAAAATTCATATTCAGTTCTGATTTCATGATAAACACGAAAAGCTTTGATATGTTTGTGTTGTATGGAAACCTAAGTCTGGTTAACACCCTCACTTTTTTTCAATGCGATGAGATGAATTTTAGCTGGTGGCTGGCACGTGCCTCATCAAGCAGCAAGCAACAATTAAATTATTGTAATACAAGTCTGTCGTGATTGCATTAAAAAAAATCTGAACAATTCAATGTTAAAAAAGAGTGAACACTGTGACAGAGCAGATTCAAACACAGATTCCATGAAGAACATGAATGATTTCAACACAGAGAGATAGGTACAAGCATACATACACATAACTTGCTCAGAACAGAAGCTGTGTACTTTCAGCGGAGAGAAGAAGAAGCTCTAATTGCGACTCTATGTGGGCGTGATTTACCAGCAAGAACTTAAATGAAAATGTTTCCAAGAGACAAAACATAGAAAGGGTACAACTGAAAATCCTGCAAGAATTCTCCACAATTTGGGCAAATGGCTCTTTGAACAGACATCACCTCTGCAAACCACAAAATACAGTGGTCAAATGAAACAGAACGGATGACTGGAGAACAAAAAAACTAAAAATATCAGAAGCACCGCAGGAGTACATGCTTCTTTGGCAGGAAGCAAAAACTGTCAACTTTGCAGAAGAAAAAAAAACCAGACTTGTTTGGCACTCTACCATTCCAAAAGCAGGCATAGCCAAGGCCACTCACAGCATCTTCAGCAGGTGACAAACACAGATAACGCGCATGCTCCCAGTCGACACTCATCGCCGTCAACTGTCACACACACCTACGGTTCCAGCTTCACAGCATGGGAGCGTTTCACTCCATGTGAAGACAGTTCTCTGCTGAATCAGAAATGACACAGTCTTAAATTGTTGTGCAAGCGTTGCGCGGCCTCACCTATGCAAACCCTCGTGGGGGGAAACCAAACCAAACGGGCGGAAGAAACCAAAGGGCCGAGTATAGAGGCAATGTGAGTGGAGAAAGGTGACAAAGCAAACAGCACAGGTTGGAGGAGGGATGTCGGGGCTCTCATCTCTTGGACAGTGGAAGTCCGGGCCCGCGCTGCGTGAGGCCCTCAAAGCGTTTGTAGGTGTAGTTGATGAACACCCAGTCCTTGTACTTGGCGTCCTTCTGCTCCTCTGTGGACGGTGCCGCTGAGCAGGAAAAAGAGAGAGGAAAAAAACAAAGGTTGAAAGCATATGTCACAGGTGAAGAAGAGAGGTTTTCTTGTCTTGGTGTCACACTGAGAAAGAATCTGTCAGGTTTTACCTAGGCTTGCATTTCAGATTTGGAGGAAACAGTATTTTATTTCTGTCCCTTTGTTTTTTGTTTGTTTGTTGCTGATCTTGTTTCAAAAACACGCTATAAAAGGCTATTCACTCATGTAGAATCACATGCTAGCGCACTGAGTCTGCTCGAGAGCGGAGAATAGCGCTATATAAAAGCAATCAATAATAATAATCTCTGATAGCTAACAGAATTGACTGTTTTTTATTTTTTTTATTGTTTACTTCTCTTTTACATTATAGGTGTGCAAGTATGTATGCATGTGTACCAGAGAGAGGGGGGAGAGAGAGAGAGAGAGACAGACAGACAGACAGAGAGATGAGGAAGAGGAGAGAGAGAGAGAGACAGAGACAGAGTGAGAGGGAGGAAGGGATGGAGAGAGAGAGAGAGGCGGAGAAAGAGAGTGAAAGAGAGTGACAGAGACACTGGGGCGGAGAGAGAAAGCGAGAGAGACACACAGACATTACAGACAAGGGGGTTCAAATGGTGTTTGCCCTGTTCTGCAATGGGCAATGTTACTCGTAAGAACCAGCACCAGTAGCCTAAAGCAATGGGCACTGTTACTGGTAAGCACCAGCACCCTAAAGCAATGGGCACTGTTATCGGTAAGTACCAGCACCAGTAGCCTAAAACAATGGGCACTGTTACCCGTAAGTACCAGCACCAGTAGCCTAAAGCAATGGGCACTGTTACCCGTAAGTACCAGCACCAGTAGCCTAAAGCAATGGGCACTGTTACCCATAAGTACCAGCACCAGTAGCCTAAAGCAATGGGCACTGTTACCCGTAAGTACCAGCACCAGTAGCCTAAAGCAATGGGCACTGTTACCCATAAGTACCAGCACCAGTAGCCTAAAGCAATGGGCACTGTTACCCGTAAGTACCAGCACCAGTAGCCTAAAGCAATGGGCACTGTTACCCATAAGTACCAACACCAGTAGCCTAAAGCAATGACTGAAAGCTTACGTAGTTTTAAGTCAACTTCAGGGAAATCATCAAAGTTGGACGTGTCGTCGATGCCCTTGACCTCAACTGCTATTACAGCTGGACGTTCCCTGCAAACAAAGCACAGGTGAATTTCCACTGTGTCAAATCTTCATAACACACAACAGCCACCACTAGTCTTGTATGCAATCCTTCCACTGTTTGGGGATGTTGGGGGGGGAGGGGGGGGCACAGGGAGGTGCGGATTGGGGGGGGGGGGGGGGGAGCTGGAGCTGCCCTTGTACAGGAAAACCGCGCTTATCCAGTTTTCATGTCACAGGCATGCAGAAGTCACAACCAAGATGAAAACGCACCAGCTCTGTGTTGCTGTGCCAAAATGTTGTTTAGCTGTTTAGCCGATCATGTTCAGTTGTAAAGGTGAGAACACACCAGGACACCACCTATGCTGTAATGTCATCAAACTGTTCAGCGGAGCAACTGCACAAATCCACACAAAGTTGATTTGCATTCAGATTCCCCGTCTCCTCCTGAAATCACCACCTCCACTGGTCTTTGCTCACTACCTTTTTAACACTGGCTTGCAAGTTAGAGAGCATGTCAGCCAGTTGTCATGACTATGTGCAGGTGAAAAGATTTGACGACCCCCATTTCATCATGATTAAAACATACAAAAGGTTCAAGAGGAATGTCTTTTAACCCCTTCACTGCCCCAGACAGTTCAATTCCTGGGCTGAAAGGTGCACACACAGGCCTGCAAACAGATTATTTTCTGGTCCTAGTATAACAAATCTACTTTGGACATTGTGCATTTGAGTAGAAATTCGTTGACGTGCTACGGCAAAAAAATAAAAAAGGCTTAAGTATTTCTAATCTCCCCCTTCTATTGGTTGATTTCAAGCAGCGTCGTGGCAGTGAAAGGGTTAGTGGGACACGACTAGACAACATACACATTTTTTGCCAACTGGCAGGTAACTCTGTCTTAGATGTTTTCTCTTTCAGCCATCAATAGTTTGAGCCCACTTCAGTCAGCGTATATCACGTTGCAATGGCCCTGCGCTTGACTGAACCTTTTTCTTGACACTACACTTAACCACTAACTGTCACAATTTAAAAGATAAAAAAATCCCTGTTTTCTCACAGAGAGTTGCACTTTAAGCAGAAATTGCACACATCAGTTACCATGCCTCCCCCCCCCCCCCCCCCCCCCCCCCCCCCACACACACACACAAAGTACTTGCCCAGTTACCTGATATGTTCCCAGTCGACCCCTCTGAAGAACCTGTGTGCCTTGATGTCCTCTGGACCGTTTGCTCCAATCCTGTGTTCTGGGTCGCAGCAAAACCTGCAGTGACAGATGTTAAAGTCAGTCTCAGCAACAAGCAATGCCGGCACCTGCTTGAACGATGTCAGTACAGTAAATCCTGTATGTCAGTTAGTTACTACATCAACAGGCAGTGAAACAAAATAATTCTTAACCCCCTCCCTGCCAAAGCCTGTCAAATTTCTGGGCTTTAAAGTGCCTGCGCACGCCTGCAAATGATATATTTTCCAGTCCTGTAACAAATCTACTTTTAATAGTGTATGTTTTTATGTAAATATGTTCACAGGCAAATGGGTAAAAGAAAGCATTTCAAACTGCACACCATTACTGGTTATTTTCAAGTGATACCATAGCAGTGACAAAGTTAAAGAAAAGAGAATTACATACACTGAACAGTTTTGTCCATCTGAACCTGACTCAGAGGCAGTCACAGAAACTTGTTTCATCAAACTGGTTTCAGAAGTGGTAAAACTATGCAGCCTAATGAGAAAAGGGAGGTAACTACAGCCTTCGGCTATTCCACATGCCACAATCAAGCAAATTTCTTTGAATTTCTTTGCATTTTACAAATTTCTCCAGCATCATGAGCAAGTGCCAATGCTACACACTCAGGGAGGTTTTAGCTGAGGTGTTTGTTGATGAGGACGGTGATTTTGATCCAGATGTTGCCAGTTCTTTGTCAATTCAAGAAATATTTCTTTCTTTGTCTTTCACCAACTGCTGAAACAGTGAAAGATAGTGAATGAATGATACTTTACTGAAAATGAAGCACAGAGCTGCCTGCTCATTTTTAATACTGTGTGCAAAATTTTGTGGCTCTACCTTATGTAGAAGTGGTAAAAATGAGCTCTAAACACAGCAGCCATGGTTTCTGAGCAGCAAGGCTTAAAAACACACACGCCCAGGCAGCAGAGGCTGCACAAGCAGCAAAGCCTCCAGGGCTGAAAGGGTTAATGCAGTGTAAATATTCCAGCTGTGGCGGTCTTTATCTCGTCCATTACTGCACATACATGTACATACCTCTGTATAAGGTCCCTGGCCTCGTTGGAGATGGGCATCTCAGGTGGGAAGATGAGGGTTTCCCTCCAGTTCATCACTTTGCGGTAGGTCTCCTGGGGGTTTTCAGAGCAGAACGGGGGGTAACCTGCACAAGCAGCAGGCAGACCATGACAGCCTGGTTGAGACTGGAGCTAAACCCTGCCCAAGGGCACACACAGCCTTTGAATCTCATTCCGCAAAGCCTGATTTGTTGACAGTGGGTTTTTTCAGTAGCCTGAAACTGTTCTGACTGAATATCTCGTTGCAGAACTGAAAAGCTTTCTACACTCATACCCTGATTTGACAGCCACAACAAGCTACCCAAGCTACCATATTTCATTCCCTGACAGAGCTGTCTCCAGTGGCACTGTCTTGAAGTCAAAACATGCATGTACAAAACAAAGGACAACATACACAAAAGTAAATCCATTCACTTGCTTTCACAACACTCCTGACTGGTAATTTGCTATTACTGCAATCTCTTTTTCAACACGTCCTTTATGTGTCATGCCATCATCATTGTTCTGTTCAAATCTTCATTTACATTTTATCGCAAGAAGCTGATAAGTGTTCTAGTTCTACATCTCATTTTCCACTGTTTAACTGTTGTTTAAATGTTGTTTTGTGGCTTGAAAACGGGGACCACCCCAAAAATTTGCATGCTGTATTTTGGCCTAATAACTAGCGTTCTTTTAACATTCTGTGTGTTTGAATACTGACCATATTTTTGCTACAGGATAGGGTCTTGAGCATTATCTGCAGTGTCCCCTTAACCTGCCAATTACTGGACAAAGGAAGCAGCTCTGCAGGTTAATGAGACCTTCTGAAAGCCAGACAACCTCCGGGAAAAGCTACGTACCTATAAGCATCTCGTACATGATGACGCCCAGCGACCACCAGTCACAGGAACTGGAGTAGCCAGTCTGCATGAACACTTCTGGGGCAATGTAGTCTGGCGTCCCCACTGTGGAGTAGGCCTGCAACACATACACATATACACTGACATTAATAACAAATTTAGACAGTTATGTATATAGCATCTTGCCACACTGTCTCAACACCTGAATAAACCCCACCATCACCTTGAGACTAAGGAGATGGGGGAGTTCAGGGTGGGGGTAAAGGTTCCTAAATGATTTTGGTTTCAAACTTACAACTCAGTTCCAAGTCTGGTGCCTTTGCCATCTGACCCCTTGAACTTTCTACTGTGCAGGTTACCCTCATGGCGAATAACACTAACTGGCTGAAGATGTGAATGCACATAAGTGTTCTCTTTCTCCCTAAAAGAACAAAGAGCTAACCAAGGTTCCTCTTTCACAACTGCAGTCTACATAATGTTTGATCCAACATCAAAGGAACTGAAAACATTCTGTCAGCTGTATGCCTAAGGAGGTGGGGGGGGGGGTGGGGGGAGTAAAAGATAAAGGGAAGGAGGGTTCCTGAGGAGAGGGAGAGGGAGAGAGAGAGAGAGAGAGAGAGAGAGAGAGAGAGAGAGAGAGAGAGAGAGAGAGAGAGAGAGAGAGAGAATGTGAAGTTTTTCTCACCAGCTGTCGTCTGTTACGTTTCCAACTCTCTGCTCGTCGTTTGGAGTCCATTGGATTTCCATTGGCTGAGGAGGAAGGGAGGCAATGTCAGTCAAGCATCAGCTTTGGTGAGTCAAGCTTATCTTTAACTAGTTTAAGTCAACTGATTAAACCTACCCAGGAATGCCCCCCCAAAAGTAACAAATTCAACCAAGTTCACAATACATCACATTGTTGACTTGCTCATATACACAGGTTAAGAACAAACAAATCCAATTTCACAAACATAATAATGTTGCAAGAATAGGTACAGGCTACATACTAATCTAATGTGTCTGGCACTTTACGGCAGCAAAAAAGAAGAAAAAAAGTGAGCTCCATTTACTGAAAATCTAGCACAAAACAAATTAACAACAATATAAGCTTTATTCATCCCAGCAGGAAATTACAATTCTGCGAATTTACTCATTAACTCCCTTTATTCCTGTCTTTTTTCCCTGTCCAAAGCTCTGTGGGTAAATACTGCCTGAGCCTAATAAGAGGAAATGTTAACCCACCAAAGTCTCTAGTGAAGTCTCCGGCTTTGGCCTGCGTCAAGTCTTTGTAGAACTCTGTCCGATGGGACTTTTTCAGCCCTGTGCACAGCCCAAAGTCAGACAGCTTGATGTGGCCCTGCAGTCAGAGAACATAAGCACTAGTTATGGCCTGTGGAAGAGAACATAAGCACCAATTGTGGCCTCTGGGAGAGAACATAAGCACCAATTGTGGCCTCTGGGAGAGAACATAAGCACCAGTTGTGGCCTGTGGGAGAGAATGTAAGCACCAATTGTGGCATAAGGGACAGAATGTAAGCATCAGTTGTGGCCTAAGGAAGAGAACATAGCAGCAATTGTGGCCTAAGGGAGAGAACATAAGCACAAATATGGCCTTTGGGAGAGAACGTAAGCACAGATATGGCCTGTGGGAGAGATCGTAAGCACAAATATGGCCTGTGGGAGAGAACATAAGCACAAATATGGACTGTGGGAGAGAATGTAAGCACCAACATGGTATGTGGGGAGAGAACAGTAATAATTATGGCATGTGGGGAGAGAAAAAGGTCATGCTGGCCTGTGGGAAGAGAACGTGATAACTAACTATGGCTGTGGGGAGAGAACGTGATAACTAACTATGGCTGTGGGGAGAGAACGTGATAACTAACTATGGCTGTGGGGAGAGAACGTGATAACTAACTATGGCTGTGGGGAGAGAACAAGGTCATGCTGGCCTGTGGGAAGAGAACGTGATAACTAACTATGGCTGTGGGAAGAGAACGTGATAACTAACTATGGCTGTGGGGAGAGAACGTGATAACTAACTATGGCTGTGGGGAGAGAACGTGATAACTAACTATGGCTGTGGGGAGAGAACAAGAGCACTAATTATGGTCAGTCAGGGGAGGAGAAAACAAGCATTACTTATGGCCTGTGATGACAGAACATGAGCACTTATGGCATGTGGGGAGAGAACATTAAGCACTGATTATGGCATGTGGAGAGAGAACACGAACATAATTATGGCTTAGGGTGAGAGAACATGCGCACT
>OY757544.1:25387883-25409473 GCA_963584105.1 Alviniconcha strummeri
CGCCCAGTCGACAGCGACCGGACAAACACTGGTTAGTTAGAATACAGACTAGAGGGAGAATAGTACTTTTTACCCTCTTTGACAAATGCAGACGTTCATATTTCATCACAGTCAAAAACCTCACGCCAGTAAAAACAACAACAAAACGGTGAATCACGCCACGCGGATGATGTCATGACACTACTTACGGGTACAGAACCTAATAACTTCAGAGAAAACGCCCACGGTTGGCTGACGGCTTATTATTTGATTCTCGTCATCACACAAGCCGTCTTGTGTTTTATCTTACTCATTGTGACAGCGCCCGCACGTCCATCGGATTTCGACCATTTGCTTCATGCAGTTTGTGTACATGATGAATCAAGATTCATTTCCTGCCGTTCGGTACTGTCACGGTGATTCATACGTCGCCAGCCAAATAATGATGAGTCGAATAGACCACGGAACATTTTTGACTTGAGCCGCCGCTGTTGTATTAAAGAATACATACGTTAATATTCACCGCATGTTCCGAGCTTGTTGAGGACGCATCCGGCAAAGGCCCAAAACAGCAACATATTTTTTAGAGGATGACTATAGCCGGTTTAAACAGTCTCTCCTTTGTTTTAAATATATATCCATCACATCATCTGCTCAGCAACATCGTTTGACAGCTGCTGGGGTTGTGTGTGTGTGAGTGTGTGCGTACACGCTGCGTGTGTATGTGTGTGTGTGTGAAAGAGGGAGAGAGATGTGTGTGTGTGTGTGAAAGAGAGAGAGAGAGAGAGAGAGAGAGAGAGAGAGAGAGAGAGAGAGAGAGAGAGAGAGAGAGAGAGAGAGAGAGAGAGAGAAGATGGACGTACACAGAGCCTACTTGATCTTTACACGTATATTATACATATAATTATATTTATTCTCAAAAAGTCCTACACCCAGAACACATTAATCATCCTGCCGCATGCACCAAAACTGCGCATGACAGAAAAGCAGACCTAAAAATACCACACACGACCGCCACCTAATAGACACACACCACTAATACATCATACAGTACATAAAATATGACGTATGCATCAACGATCTCAATCGCTTCGCTGTAAGTCTGCCCAACTGTGCACACAAATCGTTCATAATACAACTCGTCCCGGAAGACTGAAGCCGGCCAATGGACATACATAATCGAGCGCACTGGAAATCACACCCCTCCACCCAGAACGATTAATGGCTGGGCTAGCACCCTGCGTCTAGTACGGGTGGCGGTGAAACGGCGAACACACCCTTCACTGTTGCGCAGCATAGGCGACACTGATGCAACTCTGTTCCCTGCCCAGACGGTAAAAACCCTGCCCATTATAATTTATACCACAGACACACATAATCATATAATCAGATTGTGCTTTTATTCTCTCGTTGTATTTATTGCTGCCCTTCAAACTGGGCGTGTTGTGACAACACGCGCGATGCATAGATCCAGTAACACAACAGTGAACGTACATTTGAGCAGGAGCACGACGAGCTCACGAAAATAGCCGACACGTTTGACAACGTCTCCTGACGTCTCTCCGGACATATGTCAAGATCCGACGGTCTATCTATCTCTCTATCGCTGCACCAGGCAACGTCCGCTGACTGTTTGATACGCAACGCAAGTACAAATACTACGAGTTAGTACGACGTGCTTGCGCTCGCTACTATCAGTAGTTTGACTGCGGGTTCGTTTGTCTGACTGCGGGTTCAAACAGATGGAAAATGAAAAGCACACGTATTTAACCTTGGCTGCGTTTGGTCAGAAACGTGGTCCGTACTGTTTCAAATGAAAAACCACCAATGGGTTCTTGTTTATATATATATATACACACACACCACTGATTTATAATTATATATAATAATGGGTATCTGCGCGTTGCATGTTTTCCTTTAAGTTGTAAAGCGCTTTGCGTCTCCGAAAGCGCTCTATAAATTCCCTGTTATTATCAATACTATTACTAATTAATTTTTTGTTGTTGTTGTTATCATCACAGGCAGTGAAAATTACCCCACCCTACGTTTTAAAAGCTAACTGAAGTTGCTAATTTCCCGTTTTAGTTTCCAAAATGACCGTTACATTTAACCTCCTCCCATTTTAGGGTTGCGCTTGCTATTTGGTGAATCTGTGGGTCTCACGAAGCAGCCCCCCCCCCCACCCCCCTCCCCCCGCCAATGCCTATATTACTTATTTAACGCGCATTTTATGTGTCCGTGATAGCTCAACTGTAAAATCTCCATTGCATGGTCGCGCTGTACACAATGCACATGGCGGAACCTGCGGGAAACTATTTTTGTTTTTCAGTTTAATAATTGATTAAGTTCTGCACTAAACAAATATTGCTTCCTGCGATACTGAGTGGCATTTCAAATAGAAAGTGGCAACCCCCCAAAAAGGAACTTACGGAAGCCAAATAAGAGTTACAGCTTTGGGTACAAAAATAGCAAATTACGGTAAAGTGTAATCAAAATGTTCCAGCCACAAAGGTTCCACCACTGACTGTTTACCATCGAAATTTGAATCTGCACTGTTGGCAAGTGTACGGTTTAACAGTACAGTACACAATGTGCGCCTCCAGCTGGCTGACTCGCCCAAACTACAGCGCCAAGTCACTGAGTCAGGATTTTGTTCTTCTCTTACCACCGGAAATTGAATTGCCCGCACACTAACAAAGCCAGCCTTGAGCCCGAAACTATGAGGAAAACCAACTCCTGATGTTTGGCGTTACCAGCGGATCCCAGATTATAGGATGGAATAGGACCCACTGCTGCATGGTGAATTCGCCTTCCCTGCCGAAAGAGACAGAAGCAGAAGCGAGGCAGCAAGACCAACGCCTTGTTGCGGAAGAAGTTCAGTGATTCGCTTTGTCGTACCAAACTACAAGTCCGGGTCGTTGACTGTACTTTAAACGCGTCCGGTTTCCGTTGGTGCTTGTTCATTCATCAATGATTGCGGCACTGTTTTGTGTTACTGCCATTCGGTGCCTGTCGCTGCCACAGTTAGGCCTATGCAGTGCGGCTGCAGCTCATTCACTGAGTTCCCAGAATTGTTTAGTTATCACTCAAACTATCAAAGAGAAAACCTTTCCTTCCGCGAACTTGTATTTTTCGTCATGTGCAAAGCACCGTTTATTGGAAAGCATTTACAAACTAGAGAGAGGGAGGGAGAAAGAGAGAGATAATGAGAACTCAGTTGAAAACATTACTTAAGAATAGTAGCGCTAGGTCCATTTGGATCTATCCGAGGCTAAGTAACAGGCAGACCTTGCTGTACTACACTAACACAGATAAGCACGACTATACGGTATACCACAAACACACATAAGCACGAATAAACAATAGATTAATGCAGTTATACAGAGTTCCTACAAATATGCAGCAACATCGGAATTACATTTCGTTCATGGCCATACATGTAGACAACACTCATTTTAGGCAAACATGTGGATGTGATTCTAGCAAGTCAGTTCAAGTTTGACGTCAGAGAGATTGTGTGTGTGTATGTGCGTGTGTGTGTGTGTGCGCGCGCACGCGCGCACGCGTGCGAGCGTGAGCTTGTGTGTGTGTGTGAGTGAGTGAGTGTGTGTGTGTGTGTGTGTGTGTGTGAGAGAGAGAGAGAGAGAGAGAGAGAGAGAGAGAGAGAGAGAGAGAGAGAGAGAGAGAGAGAGAGAGAGAGAGAGAGAGTCATACAGGTAGGACCAGCACACAGGACTGCCTTGTACAGTTTTGTAGCGGCTTGTGAAGTTGTAGTAAGCTCAGCGCGAACCACCCAGCACAAATAAGACGCCACAGACTGACAAAGGAAACCACGCTGTGGAGACTGATGTAAGCGGACAGACTTCCAACAAGGACGACGTGAACCGACAGGAACATACGATACACGCAAGATGTCACAATAGATCCGCATTACACTGAACCGCCTTACCTGTTCAGCTGTCAGTCCCTCATCATCCATACTGCGTTCCAAGATTCGGTACCTGCACAAGCACATTCCCATGTTAGTGACTGAATTGGGCAGTCTCATTTTTTATCCCCTTCTTTCCTGTTCTTCGTGACAACGGGATTACCCCCTCCCCCCAACCGTCACCACCAACCCCACTCAGTCTCAGCCGCATGCACATGTGCTGCGATGGCTGAACGTCTGCCGCCACCACAACACATCCACAACCGCGACAACAGCTACAACCCGAACAAGGTATCACATGCACGTGATCTTTATTACGGTTACACACGCAGCTGTGCTTGGAATGCGCGCCAACAGGAAAAACCTGGGACTGCTGGGTTTGAATTATTTGATAGTACAGGCATTTTGTCTGATTCACGGGCGATCAATCACGACACTTAGTCACTAAACTGCCCAGTCGACAGATGATCAATCACCCTCAGTACAACTCTACTGGTACTCTACTCGTCTGGGTACGACTGATTGGGAGGTGGCTCGGAGGCCTTTTAGTTTTAGGCATGGACATACAGTATTATAAGTCCATGGATTCAGGTATGCATACTACACTTACTCAGTAGTAGTAGTAGTAGTAGTAGTTAAAGTCCTAACACCAGCAACTTACTGTGCCATGCAGAATGGTTACAGGCGAATCTGCTGGGATAGTAGTCACGTGAGATGGAGGGATTTACAAGTAATTATTTATAAGCAAATCTTAAATCGTCTTGGCTTGTCCGTCTAAGCATTATTTATTTATTACCTTCAACGTCAGATTCATCATTGAGGGCACTGACGTTTGTGTGTGTGTGTGTGTGTGTGTGTGTGTGTGTGTGTGTGTGTGTGTGTGTGTGTGTGTGTGTGAGTGTGTGTGAGAGAGAGAGAGAGAGAGAGAGAGAGAGAGAGAGAGAGAGAGAGAGAGAGAGAGAGAGAGAGAGACTCCGACCACCGTTTTCCGGCACCTTCCTCCTTAGAGGAAGGATGTCGTAAATCACTGCTTGGAGTGTGTGTGTGTGTGTGTGTGTGTGTGTGTGTGTGTGTGTGTGTGTGTGTGTGTGTGTGTGTGTGTGTGTGTGATCACAATTTTCACATCATTCCTAAAATGTATTTTGCAGCTGCGAAGTCATATTCATGATACTGCACACACACACACACACACACACACACACACACACACACTGAAGATCCGAGAGTTGCATAATATGGAACAGAATGTGGAGCACCTACAGAGAGGTGGCCTTGAAGGGAACGTCACTCTTGAACTGCCAGACAGCAGAGCAGGCCGCCACAGCATACAATATTACAAAATCGATAAAAACCAGTTCAGTGTTCTTGGAATGTTTTCCTCTTTCTAGCTAAAAATGTCGACATTCCGTCCACAAAACACTCTACGTGACCGCCTAACGCAACAAGAACGTCTTTTTCCCTTCTTCTTGACCCCTCCCCCCCCCCCTCCCCCACCAAACACCCCTCCTTTTTTTTGGGGGGGGGGGGGGGGAGGGGGGCATCCTCTCTCTCTCTTTTAATAAAGCTGTTGTGACTGGTTTTTAAACTCTTCTGAAACTTGACCAGTTTCACCTCTTAACTTGTCACTACAGTGTGCTCTAAAACTACACGGTCTACAAGGGCAATTAAGGTCCGGGAATTAGGTCAGCGGAAATGAGAGCCGCGCCGGCGCGTAAAAAAAGCTCACCTTCTACCTGTGCAGTTACAGTAGAAGGCTCTCGACGTGTGAAGTGATCAGGGCGGTCGCCCAGCCCCCTTGCTGGCTCATCGCCAAGCCCAAATCTACACTAGGAAGTGCACCGGCGTTTGCAGAGCAGCTACACTATCTGACGGTGCCCATGCACCTTTGGTTTTGACGGTGTTCTTCTTTCTGCCCTCTTCTTCTGCTTCTGGCTTTGTTTATTATTAGTTTGTTTATTTATTCTGTTATTATTTGTAACACGTATAATATATTTCTGATACTTTTATTACATGTGAGGGAAATTCAAAACAAGCACGACAAAGCGAGGCACAATGAAGAAATACTTGTTCTGGCAGTAGCTATACTGAAAAATTCGTAACTCTTCTAATTCTAGCACTGACTGACACTGATTCGGATCTAAAGTAAAATATAAATTAGGTCCCCATCTCTCTCTGTGAAAGTGTGAGGGTATTGTGGAATTTACAGACTTTACTGTTGGGGTGGGCAACAATACCTTTGCTGCTAAAGTTTCACAATACATTTGCAGCTACAGAAACTTTTTCTTCTTTTTTTCTTTTTTTTTCTTGGTCTGTTGGGACAGTGCAAAATGTAAACCCACAAAAACCTCACACACACATATATAATATATATATATTGTATATTTTTTATACTATAGTCACAATCCAGACTTCTTTTGTGTGTGTGAGTTTTGGTGACATTTTTTAATTATTAATATGTCTTTGTTACAAGAATACAACACAATCCAGACTTACTTTTTTAATTATAGCACTGACTGACACTAATTCTGATCTAAAGTAAAATATAACTTAGTTCCCCACCTCTCTCTCTCTCTCTGACAGTATGAGGGTATTATGGAATTTATTCACTATACTGTTTACAAAATATGCAATTCTGTGGCTTACGCAACCCAAATGACCTCCCTCTAGAGCTCTGAGTGACTCTTTGGGTGACATGGGTTTACTTACCAGGGGTGAACCTCTGATTAGTCTCAAACCGCAGACCAACAGAGAGAGTGACAATATATATATATTGCCGCCACAGGGTCAGTCAGACTGAAGTGACCATGAGCGCAAACACACTACACCTCTCTCTTTCTCTCTCTTCTCCAAAACAACAAAGTATGCATACTAAGTACCAAGGATGGTAAAACTAAGTAAAATCTCCCACCATTAAATAATAAAGTTGTATACTAATAATAATGGACATTTCTAAAGTGTCTACCCTGTGTCTCAAAGCACTGAACAAACACACATAATGTACAATGAGATATGAACTGTTATCAATTTAACAAACACTGAAACAGCTGACATAATGTACACATACATCAACATGGGTTCAAAGATAATTAGGTGCAAGACGTACACACAAACATGCTATTGAATTAATAAGTTTGCAAGACTTGATTTTTCATAAACTGCAGGACTTGTTATTTGTGGAGCAATAAATCTGAATAATGCAAATTTGCAGGCTGTTCCTTCCTGCTTTTCCTTACCTGGATTCGCGTTCGCCATTTTGGTTGATGAGGTTGGTGTAGTAGTTCTCCAATGTGACTTTGGCCTTGGTGACCTTGTCCAAAGTGTGAGTACTCACCGGCCCTTGTTCTCCTATCGTGGCCATTTTGGAGTGGCGACCCTGCAAACAAATCAAGAGAAATTAAATATTGGTAAATTATAATCAAAATGGCATCAGTTACATGTGACACTTTCAAGTGAAAGCCCCAGTCTACCAGCATACTACCAGCACCATTGATATTACTGTATCAATATTAACATGATAACATTAAAAAAAAAAGAAAAAAAAAAGAAAAGTCCAGATACATCAGGTTCTAGTAGTGTTATGGCAGGACATGAATCAACAAACAAAATAATGTACCCAATTTGGCCAATACTCATGAATACCTGTACTTGTAACACTGGTAAGACATAATACATATATATATATAATATACAGTTATTTAATACAACTTACAATCTTTTACAAAAGGGCCAACAATGCTGTCATAAGGTGCTTACTACTAATACTATTTAGACGGTGAACAGAGACTCACTGTCAGAGCCAGATTTATATTATGCCTACTCTAACCATCTATGCTGTAAACTTGTGCTACATTCTGTTAGTACTAGACTACTACAGTACTAGTCTGCTAAAGCATTACACTTGTACAGTTGCAGACTTTACAAAAAAAGAAAGAAAAAAAAAGAAGAAGAAGTGATCTATCCTTAGATTTATAAAGCAAACAGCAGAGAAAGAGCATACCCCTTGAGGTTGAATCAATATCTCTGAAACTAACAGCCAAACACATCAGCAGTTCAGCTGCTGAGCTAACTGCACTTCAAAAATGATTGTTATTAACTAAACCCCTCTCATTGCCCCTTTGTAAATGGAAGCTTCCATGCAGTCAGGCTCTATTTCTATTCTGTATTCAGGATCAGCTATGCCCATGACTACAATTGTACAAAGGCCATAAAATTGATCAGGAGATGACAGGAACATGGCCCTGGGAGGAGGGAACCTCAGTGGTTTTGTGAGTGTGTCACTTTTACACACACACACACTGACAGGGGTCGCAGGGTGCAGTTCCTTCACTTCTTGTGTCACACTCAGTCTGTGCAACTCTTTCCTTTTACTGTTTCAGTTTTGAAAGTTTTTAAACACTTGACCTTGGCAATTATATGATATGGGCATGTCTGTATCATTGTATGATATCAGCAAATTTGGAAACCATGGCATTCACAGTATTACTATCAGTATAAGTTCTATAACAGATGACACTAGAGTAATATCAGTGCAAAATGTACATTGTGAATGTGATTGTCAATGATACATTTTTGGTGAACTTCATCACTGACATTGGAGTTTTAACTGTTCTGATGGACACATCTGTGGATATAATCTAACAACAACAGGATGAGAGTGTAGATCATCATTTGAAACCTTTTTGTGTGGATTCAACCAACAGACTGAAAGGGTGAGCTCAAAAGATGATGGGCAGAAGTTTGAATTCAAATTTCAGTTAAAAGTTCTGGTATTGATTTCCAACACAAACATGTTATAAACAGCTTACACAACGCCAATGGGTTTTCTTTGTGGTTTACTTGGAAATGAGATTCACTTGTTGAAATTTTGTCACTTTTAGCTTGTCAAGACTTGCTGGCTACAACAGTTTACACACTCATGTTTTTTATTTCTTGTTAATCCACTGCATTTAAAGCTTTCATCTTACATAATAGTTAATACATACAGTATACACTGTCAACAATGTATAAATAAATAATATACAACATGTGTGAATTCACTGAACATGCTTCTACAGTCAGGCTTGAACAAGAAAAATTTACATCATAAAATAATTCTCACTGACACTAATGACAGCATCCACTCTTGTCCTTTGCAGACACATGTATAAATATAATGAAAAAGAGGTCAACAGTGGACAAATTTGCTTTGAACATCAAACATGTAGTTCTTCTGAAGTAGAATCCCTTTCAATATTATAACAATGACAGTGTCTACTCAGTACTCTCATCCTACTCCTAGGTTTAGGCCTAATGAAAACAGAGGTCAACGTCCGTCACAATGACTGACATTGTGATAGTGTGAATGTAATTATAACTACCACTGTACCAATACCATGGGGGTGGGTGGAGGTGGGGGGGATAGGATGTACACACTGAGATCTATACATGAGAGTCATGAATAGAGATGATCGAGGTGGGGGCAGAGGAGGAGAAGCAGAGAGAGAGAGCAGTTTACAATACAGTTAAACTGACAACAGTTTCATGAAAACTGACATTCATCAATACAATGGCAAAAAAAATTACAAGATTAGTTTCCCTGGCCCTGTCTTCTTCCATTATATATTACTGAAAGAATCCCAAATACTGGCAAAATATAAGTTGTCCATGCAACATTACATATAATACAATATAAAATATGCCCCAGGCCCTAACTTATAAACTCAAGTCTCAACCCTTTTCCGGTCCATTCTGAATCAGAAATAGTATTAGATGGGCATCATAATTCATACATTTGCACATGTCTATTTTTGCTCTGTGTTCAACTAATCTAAATTTATTTTTATGTATTACAATTTACATCAGATCTGTGACAACATCACATCTTCTGTAACCATTCACTGATTCAGTAGTCACAATCTACCAGTAGTGACCACTGGGAGTGGGAGTGGCAACATAAAAACTAAATGTTAGAAGCTTGCTATGAGAATAATATGATAATGAAAATGAGAAATGAGATTATGAGTTATTTTGAATATCATACAAATCGATCAGGAAAACATTTTTCTTTTGTTTTAACATGTGTCTAATACTTTCTCAGTTTCTGTAGTTTCAGACAAGTCACAAAATATCAGTCCTAATTAGTGATTTAGTATGGCATTTTAGCAATACCTGTTAGCACAACAATATCTTTCAAATTAAGTCTAAAACTAAGACCATAAGTAGCGATGAGAAATCTCTTATTTTAAATTTCACATTCCCAGTTTGTTTGCAGTGGCTGGGCAAAATCATTTACTTTTTGATTTAAAACTAAATTTAAGTGTCAGAATTCAGATCATAAACAACAATAGTTTTGGTGACAAAGTTATTTAAATCATATTCTTTGATACAATTTTACAGTTCAAACGGGGCAAATCAGCTGATTAATTATCCTTTCCTCAGTAAGTCAAGAACGCAGTTCGTCTGGCCGGGCTACCGCACGTATGATCAACAAAACTTACCTAGAACAAGTAGAAGCAGAATCGAATGGAGTTCGAAGAAGCTGTGCAACAGAATTTCAAATAAATGTCCTGAAGTTGGCACTATTAGTATTAAACAACGTGCTTAGATTGCAGTGTCCATAAAGACCTCCAGCCCCCAAGATCTGTCACGTCGCTTTGTCTTCGTTCTGGGTCATTTACAAGTTTGCCAATGATTCGGGGAAAATGTTGTAACATAAAACACAATCCAAAAACAGAGCAGAAAAATCAGTTGGATTTTATGAACCTGGACTTGACGACAAAACCAACCAGTTTGTTCTCCACTGTAGCAGACGGGCGCCTCAGCTGTGTCAAACAGGTGAGCAGGCAAGCTTCATTTGAAACGGTGCTATTATAGATGCAGAAGTTTGACCCCTAACAACGGGATACTGCACCTGAAAGACGTTGGATCAAACAAAATCGGTAGTCCTTACCCTGGCCTTCAGGAGTTTATTCTTGAGTCTCCAAATTTCAGCGGTTTACACGGTAAATCCCTCATGCAAATGTTGTGTGTAGTCCTCGCTGTGTATCGTACGATATTTGTGTCAGTGACTACAAATGGAAACTTGGGCCCTAATACACAACCACATTACTCATAACCGGAAATGGCGTAGATCAGTTAGAAATAGTTCCATTCACAAAGACAGTTTATTATACGTTTGCACGAATATAAGTGACAGAATTTATTTCATGCAATTATAAATCAAAATCTACTGAGACAGGTGATTTGACCGTGGTGAGATTTTTATCTTAATGTCAACTTAGTTTTCGTCTCCGGATTTCGACTGATTCCACTTCCGGTCCAGATTTTGACAAGTTGGAAAGCAAGTGACCTAGTGAGAGTAGTTTATTTTTCTCTCTAGTGTTTAATAATAATAATGGTAATTTTCAGATTTCTTAGGTGACCTTCATTAACATGATATTGCATGCATGAATTTGTTTTTGGTTGTTGGCCATGGTGTGTACATTGTAGTTTTGTACACTTTCTCCCGTTCCTGTGTAATTGAACCTCCACTTTTTCTCACCACTTTACGCTGTTGGGCACTGCGGATCCCACAAAACTCTATGTAGCATAATCTCCAAGTAGTTCCTGCCTAATGGATGATGGCTGCCAACATCAAATAAAAGGAAGATCATGTTTGTTTTTTGTTTTAATGACAATTTGAAACAGAATGACTGCTGGCATTCTAAAACAAGAACCAAACACAAAAAGGTTCAAACGAACGCTTATTTAACACGGACACACAGTTTGAGCATGCCAGTAATCTTCCAAGCACAAAACAAGGTGTAAAAACTAAGCCAAAACAAGATAAGTCTTTTCCTGTAATTTTAAAAAAATAATTTTTGACCATTTATCTGTTGTTTAAGTGTTGTTTTGTGGCTTGATAAAGGGGATTTCCCTGAAAATGTGCATATTATTATGTGTGTCTGTTAAATAAGCATTCATTTGAACCTTTTTGTGTTTGGATGTTGTTTTAATGAACAGTAAATTACTTATTTACTAAGTTCTTCCTTTAGTGCTTTGATGCTGGGCTGGGCTCACATACAACTTTGGAGTGTTGGTGGCCAGTGAAACGTAGCATGCATGCATGGCAGCTTTGGACCCTTCTGTTAAAATGCCCGTTGGTTTAAAGCTACACAGTCTCTGGTAGCTGCTGTACATGAGACTGAATACGTTAGATGGAGGAGCTATGGTGTGCCACTGTGGGAGCTAGTTCCACCCTCAGAGAATCCTAGGGGAATAAAATGTATAATAATAGAGCCAGATGGTCTCCCCATTCTTGGAAAAAATGCTGTGGGTCTCGGGTTCTTGGGTAACTTTGCTGCAGGTTTTGTTGTTTGTTGATGCCACTAAGCCTGTCAATTATTTTTGATCTTGCTTCACAGTCACCACTTCTGCAGTCTCATCTGAGGAGTCTGCAAAAGTGTTGACTGTCCTCAGTATCTCTCTTGACTTCAGTTCATGTGCATAGTCCAAGCAAAGCAGGCACTTGATTGATTCTGGAACTGAGCTGCTCAAAGTAGGAGATCATAAAACCCCCCACTGATTTCACAATTTATCCACCTCATTCTTGCATTAATTGGTAATTTCAGGTATTTTAGTTTTTACCGGTCAAGATCAGCATATACTGGGGGAAAATCAGCAGTCAGTCAGATGTACTGGCTGTTATTTTTGCTTGACTGGTTCTCAGTCCTGTCCCACTCATAAAACCACCTCCCACCTCTACCTAAAAAACAAAACAAAAACAGCACACACAGAGTGCATGTGGCATGTTATATGTGTGTTTGTTTGTTCTGGAACGGTAGAAGGGGAAGGGAGCAGGGTGGTTGCTAGTCGAGCTCCAGTAGTAGTATAGACAGCCATGTATCTGACCAGTTATAGACTTTCACCAACTTAAAGATGTCACACAGGTTTGAAAAATGTTTAGTGCGATCATGATATGGTTGACTTGTTGTAGGTAGCGGCAGCCTCTCATCGCCTATGCGGGAACATCGGAACTTTGCTCAATTTTACTGTATTTCAGTCACTAATTTCTCCACAGTCTCTGAATGTATCCTCTTGGAAATTATATGAATAAAAGGAACGTTTTCTTCGCATTCTTATGGTTGTTTTTATGTTTGCATGCAATGTACCTCGAAAAATCGCCAGTTGATTTTCTACGGGAGGTATTTGCCGTTTGTCCGGTGCCGATCACGCGGTCCGAGACTTGAACGAAAACAGTCGATGTGTTTATCCACTCGGTGACAAAGCGATATGCGTTCTACACAGCAATATGTGGTATCACTGGATTGGAAATTGAATGCCGATTCCAGTGGTGTAAACGCCGTGGTCGTTTACAAACATCTCTGGTCGCTAGAACGCATTTTAGTCGGAAACTCGCAAAAAAAACTTTTTAAACCACAAAACTCCCTCAAATGTCTAAAATATCCCCCATAAAATGAAGCTGAATCCGTAACCTTTCGATTGAGGTATGGGGCTAATCGATTGATGACCTGTGGGTCTTTCACAAGCCAATAAAAGACCGCAATAAAGGTGCTTTTTTCAAATTGAGTTCATCCAAGATGGCATCGACTGCGTGGAGTTTTTGTGACTGGATTGCCGAGTTTTGGCACAGGATTCGTGAGTATTCTCTTCACCTGGCTCCAGTTTACTGAATTTGGTGATAGTTTATCTCATAATTTAGCATTTTTATATGATATTTTGATTCATTCTTGCAGGAGTTGCCTAAAATCTTACGAATTTCTCGACCGACTCATAGTTCTGTCTTTGTTTACAAATACGACTAACCGGAAGTTGTCGATCACTCGCTTGTTCTCCTAAATATTGCCAAAATACACCAAAGTTTCTAAAAAATAGTCATTGAAATACATTCTCTGATGTCTTCTGGAACAGTATTATTTGGGGGGGGGACTAACCTTTGACGTAAACTCATGGCGATGGCTGTTTTCATGATCAAAATTCTTCATCAGGGGAGGTAACTAAGATGCTGAGAAAACAGTCGACTTCATAATAACTTCTGCACTTGAACTCTGTTGAAAGTCTTTTTTGTTTTTCAACGATCGTAATTGAATTCTCAAACTTTAATAGTATGTTGACCAGCATTTCTAGTTCAAAATTATAAGTGGATTTCTGCTTTGCTAACGGTAGCCAGTCTGATAATGTGATAAGTGATGATAAAATCATAACAGATAAGAGTTGAGGCCTGAGTGATAATGATTATTATTAATTATGCTGTAGGCCGTAGATCATTCTCTCAATGAAGATCAACAGAAACAACAAAACTGTGTTGTTGTTTTCCTGCAGATGATGACCAGTTTTCCGAACTGAAGCCTGTTTTCCTGGCAACTTGGAGAGGATGCCGGCAAGACCTTCCTCTGGTTGAAGTGGACAACCGACTGTTAGTGCAGCTGCTTCTCCCGAAAGATGAGGGATCCAAGACTTTGGATGAGACTGCATTCTTCCAGCAACTTCTCAAACCAGATCTGGTCAAGACAGTGCTGCTTTCTCATCTGCGGTATTTATGGTCAACAGACTGAAGGAGCTGTTTGGAGGCGAGCCATTTCCAGAACTTCCACCTCTTCACGGCCATGGCAGCTGCCAGCAGCGATGTCAACAAGTGGAAGAGGAATCTGACCCAGGAGATGTCGACTGAACCAAATGATGAATCAGAACCTGATGAACCTGAGTTTGAAACCAGCTTCAGATTTCAACAGGAGGGTGACATTGTGGCAGTCTACAATGTAGAAGATTTCTTTTTCAGCAAAGTCACCAGGATCATCAGTGAGGAAGAGGCAATAGTCAATTTCTTGGAGAAGGCGGCAGTAAAGATGGAGTTGTTGTGTACAGGTGGCCATGCTCTGAAGATTACACTCAAATCTCCTCCGCAGTTGTGTTTGCCAAGAATCTGCAACTTGCACCTTCATCATTGTCTCCAGGGATGTTCGTTCTTTGTTGAATCTCGCAGGAATTTATTTGGCAGATATCAAGCACTCAGATGCTATTTACAGTGAAATCACCTGTAGACCGTGTCAACTGACTCCAAATCACAGCCTTGTAGGCCTGTGTGTTCATGGATGATAAAGGTGATACTGCTGTACCATGTTTTCTTTAGCATACACGTCCTTTTTCTGCTGTGAAAAGTGAAGATTTTGCAGACTTTAAGACTAACACTCAAAATAAGTGCAAATGCTGCTGCAAATGTACTTCACACTTAGTTTAATGTACATGCAAAGTTTCATGGCTGTATCCGTAGTAGTTTTCAAGTTATGAGTTAAAGTATGAAAACCATTATATTTGTCCTTTTTTTCCACTGTGAAAAGTGAAGTTTTTGCAAGCTTTAAGATCTATCACTCTCAAAATAACTGCAAATGTTGCTGCAAGTGTACTTCACACTTAGTTTAATGTACATGCCAAGTTTCATTTCTGTATCTGTAGTGGTTTTCAAGTTATTACCAGTTAAAGTGTGGCAACCCACATATTTGTGTTTTTTCCGCTGTGCAAATTGAAGATTTTGCCAACTTTAAGACCCTGTAACTTTAAAAGTAAAAGTCAGAGCTGCTTAGAAAAAAATAAGTACAAAGACTGTGATAAACCCTGCTTGGAAATCCATTGGGAAAGCTGTCATTGCCATATGTTACCCACTGTGTGGTGTCAAAAGTGCTCTTTCATGCAAATTGGCAAGCTCAGAATTGCTTTTCGGAGCAACTTCAGCCCTCTGCCTATGTTTTATCTTTCTTTGCTGACCATATGATTTAGCTGTGACAAAGTGCAACCAAGGTATACTTTTGAAAAGTGTAAGTATTTGGATTCTCCCATGTTCATGAGAACCACTATGGGGGGGTAAATTTGAGAAAATGTAATAAACTGTTTATTGTCGTGCAAAACTATTTTCGAATGGCTATATCTTTGGAACTAATTAAGATAAACAGTTACTTTTTTTCTCTCCATTTTCTTGTATCAATATGGCCTGTCTGAAAATGCATAAATTAAATTGCTGTTGCAAAATTTAAATTTTGGCTGCCGCTACCTACTTGTTGTTTAGTTGCACATGGTGAAATCACATCATTTGATGATGATTACTTGGCCTGTGGTTGTGTGAAATAAGATCAAACAAAGTAAATCTCAGGACACACTGGGTTTTTGCAAATGTTTTGCTGCTTTGGAAACTCCACAACATACGGTAGAACTTCTAGAAGTATTGCTGGGGTCCAGTTTATGCAAACAGCTATTTTACTGACCTGTTTAACACATGTCTGAGTTTCTGCTGGCTCCAGTTAAAGGCTGTTAATATTTTTGTTATTGGCATTGGCCAGAATGTTGGGGCTTTAGCTGTGTTAAGAGTTCTGGGTCAGGATTACATTCTTTTTCACTGGTTTCAGTTTTAGGAATAGGAAGGCACATAAATGGACAATTATTGAAATCCTCGAATTGGGAATGCAGCTGCCAGAGGGGTGGGAAACACTGCATGTGTATGTATTATGTAAACATGTGTGTGACAGTGAACAGAAAGGGAAACAGTTGCAAACTTGCATGTGTAGGTATGTGCTGTTCTACCTTCTTGCCCAATACTGGGTAAATGATTGAACATCAGTGGTTTAACTGAGGAACACACACGTAAAACAAACAGCACACTCTTCTGTTTAAATATACTTGAAATATCATTGTTAGCATCTTTTAATCTGTCATCATTGTGCTTCCTGCACAGGGGAGATCATTCTCTCTGTACTGTGCCTTTCATTTCCTTTGCCCCTTTCCTTCTTTCTTCATCAGTTCATGATAATGTAGATTGCCACACATTGAGGAACTGACTGACTTTACAGTGAGGGTCATGTGAAGCAGGTTAACACTGCAAGACAACTTGTTTAAGGTAAAAGCTGGTTAGGTCTACATTAAAAATGTGTGGCTGGTTCCTGGGTTAGAACTGGTTTAACTTTAAGACTAGTTAATAAAAACTCACTGATTCTGCCCTTCCACCCTTCTCTCAGTACAGATCTGAAGGCAGGTACTGAGGTAGGATCAACTCTTTGACTAAACAAGATTATGGCCTGTGACACATCCCTCAGTGTAGATCTGAAGGCGGGTACGAGGTAGGGTCAGCTCTTTGACTAAACAAGATTATGGCCTGTGACACATCCCTCAGTGTAGATCTGAAGGCGGGTACGAGGTAGGGTCAGCTCTTTGACTAAATAAGATTATGGCCTGTGACACATCCCTCAGTGTAGATCTGAAGGCGGGTATGAGGTAGGGTCAGCTCTTCAATTAAACAAGACTTTTGCATGTGATGGATTCTCTTACTGCCTACTTCACTAAAGTTCAGAGATCATTGTTGTTGTTTTTTCTTTGTTAGGACAATGTAATGGCTTCCAAATCGCCCAGCAAGGCCAAGGAAAGGTCCCCGAGCCCCAGTAAAGCATCGCTATCCACATCAGTGGAGAGCAGCAAAGCTGATGCAGAGCCTGAAGACATCAAGCCCAAGCGCAGCCGACACAGCAGTGAAGAGCACAGTTCACAGGAGGACAAATCGGGCAAACGCAGCAGGTAAGGCAAGGAACAGGTCGTCGTTTTCTTGGAGGTTTGTTGGCCTGTGATTTAAAGCCACTCCCTGTCAAATGGACCTGAAGCAACACAGCCCAGCAAAGTTGTCATTATGATAGCATAAAGGCAGTGTCAGACAAATCCTGGAGGAGAGTGCGTAACTTTGCCACGAGTGTACTGGGTACTGGATGCTCTCTTTAGTTTAACTGAACTCAGATGGAGGACTTGCTTAAATAGTAACATGTGAATTGATAATAAGATAAAGAGCATGAAACAAAGACATTAAAAAAGGGACCCCCTAAACAGGGACCCCTGGCTCTGGCTAATATGGCGTCAGTTCCAGTGGTGTCTAGAAAGAAGGGAGACCTGAGTTTGGTTTGTGAAGGTTGTGCAGAATGGACAATCTGTGGAATGATAAACTTTTTAAAATTTATATACACATGTATGTGCACACACCTGTATGCATGCACATTCACACACACATACATGTGTGCATGCACACAGGCACACACACACACACACACATACTTACACACAAGGCAAGTAACTGAAACTGAGGAAGACTGGGGTAGCACAAGAGTTAGCTAATACATTAAAAGCATTTATTTTAAAAATAAAATAGAGACACACTTTAATTTTTTTTTTTAATTTTTATATACTATAATTATAATGTATATATTTTTATAAAAAGATACAAATTTGAACTGAAGCTAGCTTCTTTTGCAGGTCTGGGAGTGAGGAGCGCAGTTTGCAAGATGATGGGCCTGGGAGCTCAAGCAGCACCCCAGAGAAAGCACACAGCAGCAAGCAGCCGTCAGATTCTGCGGAGAAGAAACGTAAATATGAACAGATCAGCGAAGAAGAGCTGAAGGAGCATCTGAAGAAACGGGAACGGCAGGAGGAAGAACGAGTCAAAATGCAGTGAGTAGTTACCATAGATGTATACAGGAGTGACAGGTTTTGTACAGTAAGGGGGGAGGGGGCGGGGGATCTGCTCCCAGAAATCACTGATCTATTAACAAAATAATTTAAAAAAGATACAGGTTAACAGAAATAAAGGGGGGATAACTCAGTGGTTGGGACACAATGTACATGTCCTGCACCTGACCCTATGACTTTTCAAATATATATGACTTAGTGCCAAAAGGTGTGCAAGAAAAGAGGACAGAGGTACTAGAAAATAAAATTGACAGGATGTGAGTGAGTAATGCATTTTTTGAATGAACACTTGTGAAGTCATCCACTAGTGAAGGGAGAAGGCAGTGCTGCTCTTCATTCCTGAGAAATTTGACTTTCAGTGTGATTTGTGACAATATGTTTAACATTACACATTGCAACAAGCCCATGTCACTGTGCTGCTAATCATGCAGTTAACTGCAAAAACCCAAGTGATCTTACAAGATGTGATCCACATGAGTATTACCAAGTGAATTGTTGTTCTGTGTCCCACAGAACATGCTAAGCATTGTTTGTTGTAATGGATAACGTTCAACATAAGCCAGTCTTGAACAGTTTTAAATGGTAAATAAAAAAAACCAACACATTTTGTAACAGCAACAGTTATTCTTTAATAGAACAGTATGTGACAAGGAAGATTTGATGATTTTTTTTTCTTCTTCTCAAATTGAAACTTTCTTGACATAAACAGCAAATGATGTAAGAAATGTGTCGTACATTACTATTTCAACAAGGTGCTGCTTGTTTCTTGATGAAAATGATATAACTGTTTCCATGTGAACAGTTTTTGCTGCATTACACAAAATGGCATGTCCAATTTTGTTGTAGTGGATAACAACGTTAATGACACAACATGGTACTTTGTTTTTCATAACAAAATAAGTAATATTTATTATTTAACAAACAAGTAAGTGTTTTGTAAGAGAAAATGGAGCAAGTAAGAGTGAGTGCAACTTTTGCTGCTTTTGGGTGTCACAGGAAAACACACATGCAAGCATGTGTTTCTTGGTCATGTTGACTCAGGTGCCTAGCACAAAAATAGTTGAACTTCAAAGTGAAAGAATTAATAATAGTAAAATATAAAAAATCTAGGTCATTTGGCAGTAAAATAAAACATTGGTGCCTGATGCAGTGACGTGGGTAAGGTTTTGACAAAAGAGAAAGTCAGTTCTTCACTAGATTGTCCATGGATGCTGGTCATGAAACATTTCAACACACGTAATGTTCAACCGTGGAACATTTTGGAGCTTCTAACTCCAAAATCAGAACTTAGTGATAATCGATATCATATGCACTGTGTAAAGCGATATCTCCTCTGTACAGATTGGTAACTGAGGTAATGTTTTGATTCGTCATGTATGTGAATAATTAAAAGCATCAAAAGCACCCACCATGAGCGTGTCCGTTTTCAGCGTTTGAATTCCGTGGTGCTTTTCACTTTCAAAAATTAATATTTCTCCAGCTGCTCCAGATTTGGAACTCGTATTGTTTCCACTGTGATACTGACCAATTATGAACACACACACAAAGCAACAACAAGACAAAGTGTTTGAAACAGATTTTATTGACAGTCAAAAACCTGACCCCCCAATTGGGCACCTTTTGGCACTAAGTCATATATAAACAGGGCCAGCGAATGGTTGATTTGTTATCAGTGTTTGATGGTTGCATTTCAGTAATGTCATAGAGGGATTTAAAATTATATCATTTTAGAGTTAAACCACACAGAGCAAACATGACATAGAAATGGGGGACAAAATCAAAGCCTGTTATTGGCGGTTCGAGAATTCAGATCTATAGACTTAATTTGATGATCCACACACACATGTAAACACGCACGCACACACACACACACACACACACACACACACACACACACACACACACACACACACACACACACACACACACATACACACACACACACACACACACACACAAGTGAACACCACCAGTTCACCAACTATATCCTGTGTCAGTGTGGTGATTAGGGCAGATTGATAATAATCATTATGAGTTACTCTGTAGGGAGCAGACATTTTCTGCCAACTTCCACTATTCCAGTTAGAATTTTTTTTTTTATACAATAACTAAACAAATTGTAGTACTTAGTAAGTAAGTCTGATGAATTTACCTCAGAAAGTTACCTCCCTTTAGTAGAGTGTTTCCCCCCGCCCCCCCCCCCAACCAAAACAAAACAAGTAAGCAAGTTGGTGTTTTATGCCCAGACGACCATTACTGTTATCTCAGGACGTTACACATTTTGTCGGCACTCAATAATTGTTAAAATTTGTATATGACTAAGTGCCAAAAGGTGCGCAAATCATGGGTGAAAATATTAACAGTCAATAAAAATCTGATCCAATTACGTTGTGTTGGTGTTACGTTTAGAGAGTGTTCAGAAATGGCCAATAAAACAGTGGACACAATATAAACATTTATGCTGAAGTGCATATGGAGATATTTGCAACAGAAGGCGATTTAAGCTCTGAAATCAGGCGCATGAAAACGGACAACGTAACAGTGACTGACTTCTTTGACGATTACATACATGTGCACAATACACAAACAAGTTTAATTTCATGAAGGATTACGAAAGAAGCATCCCTTTACATAATTCAGTAAACATTAAAAGACAAATATTTAATTTGTGTTCATGATCATTTCTGAAAGATCGTGATGACCGACGTCGCGCGTAGTGTAATATTTCGATCAAAAGTGTCGGTCGCTAAAAATCGTCTGCAAAGCTTTGAACAGGCCGGATGTTGACGTCATTCGCTTGACCTGAGTGTTGCACTGCGGAAACAGTGTTGATTTTTACCACCGAAAATGCGCTTGACTTCTTACAAAGGAATTTGTGCCACGTTCTGATATTGCGGTAATAAACAACGTTCATCATAATACCGAATAAAATCAGTTTGGGAAAGAAAAAAATCATTTCGCTTTTACTTTACATCCGGGCTGTTATACGTCACTTCCTCCTTGCTGCGTTTCCATGTGGAGCCGATGCTGATGCATTTTTTGCAGAAAACAGGTACGTGGTAATATTTTTGTTATGCTGACGTTCATCATCAAACAATGTTTGCCGCCATTTTCACCCAGTTTTGTTGATCTACAGTTGTAATCAGTCTTTTATTCATATATTCCTTTGTAAGCAGTATACGCTGATGCATTAGCTGCAGTTTCGTTCATTTCT
>OY757544.1:25409673-25437082 GCA_963584105.1 Alviniconcha strummeri
ATTCAGGGTGGACTATATAGGTACAGAGTCAAGTTTTTTTAAAGTTTTATGGGGGAAGAAAAGCAGAGTAAATCACAAACAGAAATATCAGAGCCTTTGAATATTAGGGAAGAGAGGGGATTAAATATGGTTTTTAATCCCCTTTTGCTCAAAGCAGGCTCTCTTAAGCAGATATTAATCCCAGTACTGGGTCTTGATGGGATCACCTAGGTCAGCATTAATTAAGCGTTGTCGGACTTCCAGTAATTTTTCAATTAACGCCGCTTCGGTTTTTTCATAAGCTTCAGCATCCGGTACCCGGCGCACCACCACACCTAATAATTCAGTAATAGCATTACCTATGGAGTTCTGACTGATGGTGACAATCAGTTTGCCCTGGTCATTACGGTAAATCAGCTGCTTAAAGGCCGGCTGCCAGCGGATGGCATTGGCGTACTTGGCATCTTTAATACACATATCCCTGACTTTTTTGGCCGCTGCCAGGAAATCATTATCAAACAACAGAGTATTTTCAATTTCATCCGGAAAAAAGGCCTTTTCCGGTATTGGCGCATTGCGGGTGGATACCTGAGTAAAGAAAGTGCGATAAAAGTCCAGAAAGCCTTTAAGGATCAAATCATATTCTTTCCAGAAGTGGGTACTCTTAAGCATGGCCACACCACCCTGAATCTCCCAGCTTGGCAGTCCCTGTGGATAACCGGTTAAACTAATCTCTGATTCAGTTCCATGAATAGGTTTAAGGATCTGTAAATCCAGCGATTCAAAAAACTTACGGTACACTGAGCGCATATGAGCCTGGAACAGGCTGTTCTGGCCGCCGTCCGTCAGATTTGGATTATTGGGATCAGCCATTTCAGCGTTACGCAGTTGATCTATATTAAAAACAATAAAGTGGTTATGCAGCATACGGATACTGGGTACACCCGGTGCTGTCAGGGGCCAGGTAGAATCTAGGCTGGCTTCACCGGCGAGGATCAGGGCATCGGCCGGATCGGGGTATTTTTCCATCATGTATTCAATCATGATCTGGTTCATCCGGTTCCAGGTATTTTTAGTCACCTCCGGCAACTGGGTACGTCTGACCGGGCGGCCCAGGGGGTCGAGAATACATTTTGAGGAATTAAAAATTATAGATGTGTCAAATTCATTGCTATGCCCCAGTGCTTTGCGGTACATAAGCAGGTTTTCCGGATTGGACAGCAAACCATTATTCTGGGAGAGATCCTGCAGATTTTCCGTACTGTTAAAAAACTCATTGGGCTTCATCCCTTCCGGTACATCCAGGGGAATAGGGCGAAACGGGGTAATAATCTCTCTTGGTCCGACTTTCATTTAAAATTCCTTAGTTTTTGCTGCACTTGTACCAATAATTTATCGTAAAATATTAACATTCTCATACTGACTTTGTCTTGATGTTTATCAGCCCAATGTTTAAAAATCCAGGATCTGCTTAATCATTTTCATATCCAGATGTTCTTCCAGTGCATCAGCCACCCGTTCAATAGCCTGCTCCTGATATTCATAATAGTTAAAACTTGTCCGAGTAGAAAGGCCAGCCCATTGAAGTAAGTACTCACAAGTATCCGGATGATTAAAAATTCCATGCAGATAGGTAGCCATAATCTGCTGATCATCTGAAAGAATACCGTCATACTGCTCATTTAACTGAGCGTTTAACTGTATCAATGCCTGCTCCGGTTTTATACCCAGTGTCTGACCGGCATGGATTTCATAACCATTGACCGATGTCTTTGGACTGTTCTTAAAAACTCCGCTGACCTGACGCAGGCATTTTTCTTTTTGCAGTGTGGTCTGATAGTCAAAATAAGCCAGTCCCTGGCTACTGCCGGGCCGGCCTTCAATTCCCAGCGGATCATCAATACTCTGTCCCAGCATCTGCAGACCACCGCAGATCCCCATCATCTTGCCGCCGTAGCGAAGATGATGCTCTATAGCCGTATCCCAGCCATTATCTCTTAACCACTGCAGATCCTGACGGACACTTTTTGATCCAGGAATAATCAACAGATCCGCTGGTGGAATATCAGCCCTTTCACCAATAAAGTTTAAGTTTACCTGGGGATGCAGACGCAGAGGGTCAAAATCGGTATGGTTAGAAATGCGGGGTAATACCGGTACCACCACATTTAATAGCTGAGTATTTGTTGCCTGTAACTGTTGTGTGGATATGGCATCTTCCGCCTCAATATGTAAATTATGCAGGTAAGGTATGACACCCAGCACCGGTGTTTCAGTTTCCCGTTCCAGCCAGCGGTTGCCCGGCTCCAGCAAACTCACATCACCGCGAAAACGATTAATAATAAAACCTTTTATACGCTGCTGCTCAGACTGGGACAGCAACTTCAGAGTACCGTACAAGTGGGCAAAGACACCGCCCTTATCAATATCCGCCACCACCAGCACCGGGCAGTCTACTGCCTCAGCAAAGCCCATATTGGCAATATCATTTTCCCGCAGATTTATTTCCGCCGGACTGCCGGCCCCTTCTGTAATAATTAAATCATACTGTTCCGATAATCTCTGATGGGACTCCAGCACGGCCTGCATGGCTGTTTTTTTATACTGATGATAACTGAGGGCATCCATATCACCTCGGGCCTTACCATGAATAATAACCTGGGCACCAGTATCAGAATTGGGTTTAAGCAAAATCGGGTTCATATCCGTATGCGGCGGCAGAAAACTGGCCTGTGCCTGCACCGCCTGTGCCCGGCCAATTTCACCACCCTGTGCGGTTACGGCACTATTAAGCGCCATATTCTGCGGTTTAAAGGGCGTCACGCTGATACCCTGGCGAGCAAATAGACGGCACAGGCCAGCCACCATGACGCTTTTACCAGCATCGGAAGTGGTGCCCTGAATCATTAATATTTTTGCCTGCTTATTATTATTTTGCATGTTAGAATATGCTTCTTTAATGTTATGCTTTACTCAGGGCAGGATCATACTTTAGTTAAAACAAGTTCAACATGAATAAATATTACATTTATAACCACTGAGTATCCATTGACCGTGCTTCTTGATGAAGTTTCGGCAGCAGGGACAAGGAGTGCGGTCAATGGGTACGGTATTTGCGTTTAAATGAGAATTATTAAAAGTATGCTCCCGCCCTGATACCTTGCTAACGTTATGACTACTTTACTTGACTTGTAATAATTTAATAGATTAAATCAAAGGATCACCATGTTTATTATTCTATCATGCGCTTTACTGCTTGATTATTTATTTTCTGAACCTAAAAAATATCACCCCCTAGTAGGTTTCGGCCGTCTGGCCGAACAGCTTGAACTGCGCCTGAATGATCAACATATTCAGCATAGCGATGAGCAGTTACGGGTGAATGGTTTTCTGGCCGTTTTAGTCTGCCTGATCCCGGCCTGGTTTATTACAGACTTTTTAACCCCGGACAATTTTATCGGCTATGCTATTGAAATCCTTATTGTCTATCTGGCTATTGGCTTAAGCAGCCTCAAACAGCACGCCCGGAATATTTATGATCCCTTGCTGGCCGGTCAGACAGATAAAGCCCGTGAAGCTCTGGCTATGATTGTCAGCCGTGATACAGAGTCCATGGAAAGTGATGATATTGCCCGTGCAACCACAGAATCGGTACTGGAAAATGGTAATGATGCCGTATTTGCCGCTATTTTCTGGTTTCTGGTCGCCGGTGCACCCGGTATTGTTGTATACCGGCTTACCAATACCCTGGATGCCATGTGGGGTTATAAAAACGATCGTTTTAAGGCCTTCGGTTATTTTGTTGCCAAACTGGATGATTTACTTAACTATATTCCAGCACGTTTAACTGCAGTAACTTATGCTTTTATGGGCAACTGGCACCATGCCACCAAATGCTGGGCCAGACAGGCACCGTTCTGGGAAAGCCCTAATGCCGGGGTGGTGATGGCCACCGGTGCCGGAGCCCTGGGTGTACAACTGGGAGGTAGTGATCAGTATCATGGTGAAATCAAGGAGCGTCCCGGTCTGGGCTGTGGTAAACCCGCCGAACCAGAAACCATTATTGAGGCCTCTCATTTACTGGATCGCAGCACTTTATTATGGCTTTGTGCTGCAGCCATTATTAACCTGATAATTTAACTCTTTCTTTAATTGACTAAAGTTTAGAGCGACAGCTCACCCTTGAGAGTCCTGTTTCGCTCATACGTTCTTTAACAATTTGTTTGTAACCAGCTGTTTTGAAAATCTTCAAATCGCCTTAAAATATCCGTATCCGGCGGCTGGAATTTTTGGGACTTACCATCCCACCAGTCCCTGACCCTAACCTGCGAAAAATACGGTAATCCCCCCGAAAAATAATTCTTTTCATAAGTAGAATTATCCATTAAATTATTAATGAGGAGAACCTACAATGAAGAAGTCCAGATTTTCAGAATCCCAGAACATTGGCATTCTGAAAGAAGCTGAATCAGGCGTGCCAGTCACTGAATTATGTCGCACCCATGGTATGAGTGATGCTACCTTCTATAACTGGCGGGCCAAATACGGCGGCATGGATGTTTCCATGATGAAACGCATGAAAGAGCTGGAAGAAGAAAACCGCCGCTTGAAGAAGATGTATGCAGAAGAACGCTTAAAGGCTGAAATTATTCAGGAGGCCATGGCAAAAAAGTGGTAAAGCCATCCCATCGCAGGGAGATGGCTAAACAAGTAGTCAGTGACAGAGGAATATCCATCAGGCTGGCCTGTCGTATCTTTGATATTAGTGAAACCTGTTATTGTTATCAGGCAAAAAATTTACAGGAAAATGACAAAATTGCTGACTGGCTGCTGCGTTTGACGCAGGCTTATAAAAACCGGGGCTTTGGCTTATGCTTCCTGTATTTGCGTAATGTTAAAGGCTTTCCCTGGAACCATAAACGAGTATACCGTATTTATCGGGAGCTGGAATTAAACTTAAGGATAAAGCCTAAAAAACGATTAAAACGTAAAAAACCAGATAGCCTGGCGGTTCCAGAGCAAATCAATGATACCTGGTCGATGGATTTTATGCATGACCAGTTAAAAGACGGACGTAGCTTTCGTACCTTTAATGTTATTGATGATTAGAATCGAGAATGCCTTGGGATTGAGGTGGTTTTATCATTACCGGCATTAAGAGTGATACGGACACTGGAACGCATTATTGAATGGCGAGGCAAGCCCAAAACCATTCGATGCGATAACGGGTCTGAGAACATAAGCCAGAAAGTGGTTGACTGGGCAAAGGCACAGGATATAAAGCTACAATATATTCAGCCGGGTAATCCACAATAAAATGCTTATGTAGAGCGGTTTAATCGAACGGTACGCCATGAATGGTTAAATCAGTTTTTCTTCCATGGCCTCCAGCAGTGCACTCTGGGTTTTGGCAGTACAGGTAGAAGGAGTGATGTGTTGTGTGTGTGTGTGTGTGTGTGTGTGTGTGTGTGTGTGTGTGTGTGTGTGTGTGTGTGTGTCTGTGTGCCTACAAGACCGCCACTAGTGAATCCAAACAAAAACCATCAAAAACATTCCTTTGTAACTCTTGGCTCTAGATCAATTCAAGTTATTTGACTTATTTTTCCTCTATTATTATTCATAATATTATAATCATAACAATGTAAAGAGGTACAGCAGTTTTCTTCCAACTGCAACCATTACTGCACAAGATACTAGAAACTGTCCCTTGGGATATGGGCATCACAACAACTTGAACAAGAAGAAAAAATCCAGATAGTGTTATTTCTTCTTCTTTTTTTTGGCACAAATTTTGTTTATTTCACACACAAAATCTGACACAGGACAACATGGCCAACATATTTATCAACAAAGGTACAAAATGGAATGAATGTTATTGTCCTTGAAAGGTGAGCACCTACAGAATTTTTCTGTTGTGGGACCCAGTACATATGTTGTACAGTCACAAAGTTCGGCAGAAATCAATTAACTGTCAAGCACCTGCGAGTCTAAGTGCAGTCAACTAACTGCATGGACAGTTAATGTATGTATTGATTTGTTTGGCAACACTCCTGTACGCGACACGAACCACGTGACAGCTCCAACAAGAAAAACAGGTGGATCCAACATGGCGGTCACCCTTGTAAACAACAATGGCATTTTTATTTTCCCCTCCAAGAACATCCCGCGCAACATATTTGCAGCACATAATTTATCCATTGCAATACAAATGTTTGGCAGACTCAAACTAGTTAACGGTGCACGCAAATTAGCAGAAAGTGTATGCTTGTTTGTAAGTCCACACTCAACGCCGACTGCAGAGGTCAACATAATTTGGAAGATGCCCTTCAGCAACTCTGTGTCCTTTGCGAGTGAGAAAGACTGGTTCACGATGACAGCATGTGCTAAGGCGCCACTTTACCAACCAAAAAACTGACTAACAACGTAAAACTGAAGGTATCATGTAGCACGCCTTACCATGGACTGGTAGCAATAGCTGGCATGGAGCTCCATGTTGATCTGGCGGTTGACGCCAGCTTCGCACTCGGCATGATAGTTCTGACGGCACTGACTGACAGCCATTTTGTGGAAGAGATTCTGACGACAAGGTGTTTCGACGAAGAAAAATGACTGAAAAGGCTATAACTGGTTGAGACAGATCGAAGCGTATTTGCCCGTACGTTCCCTGACGCAGCAAAGCAAACACTACTACGCCGAAAAATCTGCCACACAGCTTATTATACTTTCCTGAACGTCATGTGACGGCAATGTCAAGGACGTTTGAGGTTCTGTAAGGGTACTTGAATTGGTTAATAATATTAACGTTGCTGAGTCATTTTACGACAACGGAAACAGTTGAGGCACACACTAATTAGTATGTGGCAGTGCTTACAAATAATTATCTCAATCTGGGGTTCCCGATAGCTCATAAATATACATATCCTGTTTACCCATCACTACCCTGAATCAGTGATGTGTGCATCTGGCGCTGTGAACACGCTGTTTTTGTGTGGAAATTATCATGTCACTAGAACGTTTTACTCACTCATTCATGCCTATATGTATATATAATGCCTGTAATTTTATATTTATTCATCAGTAGCTTAGCAAGGACTAGTTGTTAGACAGGTTTATGACTAAACCTAAACTACAATCCTTGTAAAAGGGTACATTTTCGAGTTCAAGTTCAGAATTTCACGGCAATCGGCCTTTGGGACGAACTGATTAATGACACATCCGGCTTTGCCGTCACTCATTCGTGTAAAAACAACCGGACATTGATGGCGGGTCGCGTGAATGACGTCACTCAGTTGAGCTGAGTATGCCGCAATACGTGGACTGAAAATTATCACTGACAAACCGTGACCTGACGTGTCAAATCTCTCTCTCTCTCTCTCTCTCTCTCTCTCTCTCTCTCTCTCTCTCTCTCTCTCTCTCTCTCTCTCTCTCTCTCTCGGCTCTCTCTCTCAGCCCTGAAAACTGACTCGACACTCACTTGTAGTTGTCCGGTCTTTCTTGCCGGCCTTAAAAAAGCCGCTTTTGATCTTTTTAATCACAGACCCATTCCGATACTCAAGGCGAAATTATCCGGCCAACTAGTCCCCATCTCTCTCGTATTTAAATCTTATCTGGAGGAGCTAAGGCCGTCACAACGAGGTCTAACGAGTGCATTATTCGCGGCTGTAGCCGAAATCAAGTTCAGTCTCAACGAGGATCTATTCTAGGACCTCTGCGTACAGAATCGTATTTTTCAGTAGCAGTGATCTTCCCTTGCATAGTCAGTGTGAACATGTTGTGAAAGAGAAACGTCACAGTGCTTGCGGATGATACGTCATGATACATTTAATAAAGACAGACTAGACACTGTTCGAAGCTGAGAAACTACAGAGAAGCATCAAGGAAGCACATGAACTGACTCTGGTGCGGCAATGATGCCATGGTTTTACATCTGGCTGCACTGAAAGTAAAAACATCAGCCGTTTACCTGCTTCATTGAGTCACCTTAATCCTCGGCTTTGTCCAGCTGTTTCAGTCAAACAAGTTCATGATGCGGCACCGGCACCTGTGACGTTATTATCAGATGACTGATGACTAGCTGGTGACCCCACATACTAATCAGTATCACGGCATAGTTTAGCTGGCGACCCCACAAAAACAAAACTATGACAACTGACAACAACAAATGTTTTACATGAGTAGCACATGTAAAACAGTTTGTTGATGTTGTTGTTGTTTAAATCTAATGTGTATCTATTGTCAGAACTCAAACACTTTGTGGACACTCCCAAACGCAAGCTGTTTTACGGGCCATGCTCACCGTGCATTTCCCTTCATCTAACCAAGCATTATAAATACATGTATTTATAATCTTTGACCTAACCTATGCATCTCTCGCTGCCGTCTGGGGAGGCCATAGGAGTGATGTCTTGTTTAACAAACTCTCTTCATAGGATAATAATAATCATTTATTTCATTTTGCGCCTCAACAACAATTATATGAGCTCTTAGCACTGTACAGATCAACAAACGCAATAAAACACACATCAGTATGTTACTTCATATTAGCCTTAAACAACAATTTAAAAAGATAAATTATCTCTATCTATAAATATTTCAATTCACGCATATTCAAGATTCATTTTAAAACATAGCATTGTAGAATATATATATATGAATTTAGAGACAGATAGCTTTGGAATTAAGCTCAGCACGTCATTCTGTTTCAGATTTGTATTTATTCCGTGGAACAATCTATAGAACATCACTGGCAAACAGAAAAAGTTTCAAACTGCAGTATCACATTTATCTTCTACGTCACTGGAGTGCCGACGAACCTTCCCAGCTGTCTCGTGTTTTACCGTCAAGAACTACGAGATCGTATGAACCTTTGCGGCCTGTTTAACCTCGCTTTGGTCATCGTGCTTTACGTCACCTTCTTCTGTCTAGTTGGTTCTTACTGTCTCGTCCGACAGCTGGTACAAGAAGTTGTGCAATGGTAAATTAAAAAATAATTAAAAAAATAATGTGCGTGCATATTTTATTGGTTTATACGGGGGATTCTTCTCGTCAGGCTGTCTCACGATGGTGGTCGCCGTTGAGAGATGTCTGTGTGTCACCCTGCCTCTCAGTGAGAACTGTGACACTGGTGAAGACATGAACGGTTGCGGTGATCATCGTCGGTGTGGTGGTGTCGCTTCATGGTGTGTGCTTGCTGTACCCAGTCGAGATCAACATCTGGATCAGGTAAGGCCAGAACGTAGAAAGGATCACACAATTGTTTTCTGTCCACAACTAAGTTTTATTCTGAGCATAACGTTCTGTACTGGCAACGTCGTAGAAAGCATGATCTTAATGATTGTGATCCCCTTTGCCACGTTTGTTGTTGTCAGCATCGCCACCGCCATCGCTGTCGTTCCGCAGCTGAAGCAGGCAATTGTCTGGAGATGCGGCTCCGGCTGCAGTTTAATTTCCATCAGACGCCCGCGAGGTGGCGCTCGTCACTAAGATGCTCGTCGTCGTTTCTTTGATCTACATCACCTCGGCTGCAGACAGATGGTGCCAGAATTCCATCACATCCGCAAATATGCCAACATTTTCTTGACTTCCCACCCGACTTACTTGGTGCTGGCCGAGGCGAACAGTTCTGTCAACTTCTTACCTGCCTTAGGTCTTCCAGATTCAGACAGGAACTGCGCTGCCTGCTTCTCCGTTGCAAAGTACAGTGCGTGACAGCTGAAAGTGCGATGAGGCACAATGACCAGAGCAAGGTGACACAGAACAAAATTTTAGAACCTTCAGATGGTGTGCTCTTATGACTTTATGGCGATAGTATGGCGAGGCATCCACCCCACCTCCACCACCCCTTCCCCCGCATAACGGAAACCGACTGGGCATGGACAGTTTAGGAATATTCATGAGGTTTCGCCGTTTTCCTTCTTTAAAACAACAACACAACAAAACCGATAAACAGACAGATACACACACAAACACACAGAGCCACACGCACACAAGCACACACACACACACACACACACACACACACACACACACACACACACACACACACACACACACACACACACACACACACACACACGCACGCACACCACCACCACCACGACACAAAAATGTGATTTAACTTGCAGAATCGAAGCTTTATTCGATTGAAGTTAGGAGATACTGAAGGGCGGCAATTGCGGTAGCGGCTGAAGCACAATACAAATGAAGTACAAATGTGTTTATACATTTTTCTGCAGCTTTTTGTACGGCGCATTGTGCCCTAGATCTTGCTAAGGATCATGCGCCATAGAAATGTCCATTATTATTATTAAGCCAGACCAATTTTACTGTTGGCGTTGATTAGCTCAGTCGGCTTCTGGGCCACGGACATACTTCCGACAGGAGCTGTGTGAGAGTCGAGGTGGCCGTCCTGGGCTGTTCCTCCTAACGAGCCTTCTGGTTTCCGTGGACGTAAAGCTATACTGAACCATGGTCTCAGCTTGTCCCTAATATGTCAACTGACATCTGAGGACAAGCAGCACTACCTACTTACCAGGGCCACGGACAGCGATTTGGGGCTGGCATAAACAGAGATGAAGGATGGCGATGGGGACAACGTCAGCCCCAGTTCCGGGCTCATGTACCTACACACAAGTACAGTGACAACGTCTTACTACACACAAGTACAGTGCCAGACTCTTACTACACGCAAGTACAGTGTCAACGTGGTTACTACATACACGTACAGTGTCAAGCTGGTTACTACACACAGGTAGTGCCAACCTGGTTATTACACACAAAGTTTTCTTCTCTTTTCTGTTGTTGATAATTTGTTCTTGTGTTGTTTTGTTTATTTGGGTGGCAAACATGCATGGCGTGGTCAGTTAAAGTCTTGCTCATTCCTCTCAATGACTGAGCATTGTATTTGTACAAGAGAAGGGAAAAAAATCACTGGTTCATAGCCTATGGTTTTAACTAAAAATGAAGCTGGTATTGTTGAAAAAACATCTTTGGAACTCCAAAGAACATTTCACACTTGGAATTTGAAATAGTTTCGAAGTTGTGTCTGGTTTCAGCCTGGTTGACGCTCTTCTCCAGTATCTTTTTAAGATACACCTGCCCTTTCTTATATGTCTGCGTTAAGGAAACTGGATGTAACGTGGAAATAAAGGTGTTCTTTCAAATCGGTGATCGTTTTGTGCGTGTTTGTTGTTTGAATGTAAGTGGTATAGCGGCGTTTTGGGGGCATGCAGATGGGAATAAATATAAAGGGGAATTAAACTGGCTAGGTGGCCTGAAAAATGTATACAATTTGCAAATATTTTCAACTGAATGCATCATTTGGTTCTATCAGCATTTGAGCAGAAGTCCTCCCCACTTTTTTTTTTTTTTTTTTTTTTTGCATTGAATCTCCTCAGGATGTAGCCATGTTGGTTCACTCTTGAATAAGAAGCAGAAGGGGATTTTTGTTGTTGTTGTTTTTGTCATACTTCTGCCATACATACCGGCCTTCCTTATTGGTGGCGGGGGAGGGAGTGGAGTCGAGACAGCCACCCTGGGGAAAGGCCGCTGGGAGCGATGACTGGGACTGAGACGAGGGAGGGGGCACGGGAGGGGTGAGGACTCTGGAGGCGCAGTCTGCGTCCCAGAGGACAGCTCACTCTGTCAGGCAGCCCGGGACACAGCACAGAAGACGGAGCAGGAAGGGGAGGGCACTGGGCTGATGTCGAACATGTTCTGCCTGGCCCCGCTCCAAACTCCAAGCACTGGTTTACGACATCCTTCCTTGGAGGAAGGTGCCGGAAAGCGATGCTCGGAGTGTGGCCTCGCTCCTGCCTCCTCTCTCTGATGCAAAGTCTGCAACACAAGAAGTTTGCTGGCTCTCGGAATGGTCATTTTTGAAAGTTAACCCTTTGCCATTTGTGGGTTTGTATAATTATGTATGTAATGGAGCGGAGTGGTCAAAGGACAAGACACAGGCAGCGGAGTCAATAAAGTGGAGACCACAGCAGGCGTATGGCAGCAATCAGTTTTTACTTGTTCAGCCGCAGACAGTTTTCAGCACACACACAAAATTATCACGCTCACGCATAGATAAGAGAACGGCGCGGGCCACAGGGAACACACACTATCGCTACAGTAAAATCGCCCCTCTGGACCACAAAATGGCTGACAATTGTGTTTCCCTGGCCCGCACAAATACACTTTCCTCTACAATAACTAAACTAATTAAAACATCAAAAACATCAAATAAAAGCTACAGTTACCATCTTTTAAACTGTATAAACAAAATGTACACACATGACTTATTTTATTTACAACAAGAGTGGGAAGCGTGGCTTGCGCCTGTCTATATACAGATTCGTACAACTAAATCACAACTAACACAATGTACAAAATATAAACGTCACTAAAACTTACATCGGAATAAAGAGCACGCTCCCACGGTTAAAATGGTACATAACAATTACAATACAACGCTCTGTAAGAGAAGCAAGACAAACTCAAAGACTAGCATTAAAACAATCGGTGCGAACTTTCGCTTGGGGCGCGTAACCTTAGTCGCAGCAGCGCTGATAGTGAGATTAAGTAGTCTATGAATACAACTTAGCTTCTACAGTACACAATACTTAATAAGTTAATTTCAACCCAAAATAAACACTAAACATGAAGTCAGCTAAGCAAAATACTATACGACAACGCATTGATCGACACAGAATTACTTTAATCGAATCAAAACAACATTTCACTACCATTTACTAGTACTAAACAAAGCGCGCCATGCAGACGACGGCTATAAAAGAATGGACCTAGAGAGGCATCGGTGGGGCGGGGATAGCTCAGTGGTTAGAGCACCGGACTCGTGATTGAAAGGTCTCGGGTTCGAATCCCTGCTGGAACGGCGGGAGAATTTTCTTCTCCAGGGTCGACTTTCTGTGCTGACTCTTATTTCGGTATCCGTTCCACCCCCGTGTTACCACAGTAGCACGTAAAAAATCCCGGTCATTCTGCCAAAAGTGCAGGTGGCAGGTTACAGCTAAAAACACGCATACACCTTACGTATGTGGCTTTTATTGAACCGTGCTTCGGCATTGGTCACAACTTGTCCCTAATATGTCAAATGACATCTGAGGACATTAAGCATCATCTCATCATCATCATCATCATCATCAGGCATCGGTGTGAGCCGGTGTGGCCTAGCGGTAAGGCGTTAGGCTGGTAAGCGGAAGGACCTCGGTTCGATACCGCTTCGGCTCTCCTTTCTCTTCAAAAAAGGTTGTGGTTTGTGGACACTGTCTTGTGACTTTGTCCATCACTTCCTACTGAAACATTAAAATGGCTCTCATCGCTGCCCATCTTAATGCAGGAATCATTCTGGTGGTGACAGTGTAGCGATAGGTATATAGTCTCCCTCTCCCCCCACCTCCATGCCCCCTTCCCCCCCTTCTCCCCGTCCCTAATAAGCCTTATGGTTTCTGTGGACGTTAAGCACCATGTTTACTTACTTACTTACTTAGGCATCGGCTACTAATTAAGCTCGATCCGGTGTCTGAATAAACGTTAAATAAACATTCTAAGATGCCAAATTATATTATACATAGCTTAGTGCATAAAAAGGACTAGATAGACAAAGAGTAGGTAAACAAACAAGCGGTCAAAATGTTAAGGGAGAAAACAGATTTGAAAAAGGCGCGCACTGGCGGCTGTCGCCGGTCGGCTGTGTGAAGGCCATGTGGCGTTACGCCACACGCCGCGCTTCAAAACAAAAGCGTCGTCTGCTCCGGTTCCCGGGTTACTAAAGTACAGTAATGAAATTGCATTGATCCGTTAAGCGGGGCGGGATTATTGTAAAACGTACAAAGAGCACTTGCTCACATGTACATATATGTGTATGTTCATGCATGCAATGGTACTTTTCAGTTAACCCATCTGGATTCGCTATGGTCCTTCCGCTTCAGTACCAGCTTTCCTTTGAACCTTTTATGTGTTTGGAACTCGTCTTAGAACGCTAGCAGCCATTCTTAGGCAGCTTCATTGGCTTCCTATCCAGAAACGGATCCGCCACAAAATTATCTCTGCGGCCACTTACCGGTCAGTTCATGATAACACCCCCTTCTACCTCTCTGATCTTCTCCAAAAACACAACCCTTATCGCTTCTCATATCAGCATCTAGATCTCTCCTTGATGTTCCCGGGCCCAGGGATTCCAAGACAAAGCGGTACGGCCAGCGAGCCTTTAGATAATATGTTGCTCCCTCCCTCTGGAATGTCCTCCCCGAGAGCATCAAGGAGAAGGACTCCATTCAGTCTTTCAGACCTTCGCTGAAAACCCATTTCTTTACCCAGGGATGATAGTCAATACGATTGTGTACGTGCGCCGGCGCTGGTGTGTGTGTTAAGTGAAGTTGATGTTGCCATAATTACTGTGTGTGTGTGTGTGTGTGTGTGTGTGTGTGTGTGTGTGTGTGTGTGTGTGTGTGTGTGTGTGTGTGTGTGTGTGTGTGTGTTTGTGTCTGATTCTTTTTTCTGTTATCATTATTTGTAACTCTGTATATATTTTTTACAGTTTAACTGTTATGTATAGTTCCACTTTTGGAAAGGGGTGGGTGGGTAGGAGGTGTTTGTACTTTTTGGTATGATTGCATGTCCTTTGGTAGTTTTAGCTTGCGAGAGCTTACATGTGTGCACTGTGTGTATCTGGCGCTGTGAACACGCAAGGTTTTGTGTGGAAGTTTTTTATGCGTTATATATAAATTTTCATTCATTCATTCTTGTTTTAGGGTGGTTGTTGTTGTTGTTTTTACCGAGTAAAATGATTAGAACTGATCTTCAGAGTATTGACGTTGGACACTATACGGAAGAAGAAGAAAAAAATGGGGTGGGGAGACTTGAAAAGGGTTTGTGCACAGACATGACACTATTCTGTCTTATCAGGCCTTTGACGTCCAAGCACAGACACTGAATAATCAGGCATTGAATAATATATTATTCAATGTCTCTGCGTTCAAGGAGGAACAAACAGGTCACAGACTGACTCCACATAAACTCAGCATGCCGCGCGTCGGGTCACTCTACCGAGTTATTTCAGTAAATCTAGGCCATAGCCGCGCATATCACCTAGGCTACTTAGTCCGCTATCACTGACTAGATACCATAAGGGTAGGTAGTAATATAATGATTCATTTTCTTTATATATTGCTGCTTCTCATTTGGCACATGTACTTGTATAATTATTATACATTGTTAGTTAATTTTATATATATATATATATGACGGTATTAATTATATGTATTATGTTTGTAAAACTTAGAAAATGTTGGAGAATGTTGTAAAGCGCAGTGAGTTTGGGTACACCAGAAAATAGCGCTATACAGTTATCTATTGTTATTATAGTTATTGCAGTCGAGTCGAGACGTAATGCATAACCGATTAGGTCCCCAAAGTGTGTCGCCACATCAAGCCCAGCGGATCGGAAAGCTAGTAAACATGGTGATTAACGTCCACAGAAACCGTAAGGCTTACTAGGGACGGGGAGAAGGGGGGGAAAGGGGGTATGGAGGTGGGGGGAGAGGGAGATTATACTACCTCATATCGTCACACTGTCACCACCAGAATGATTCCTGCATTAAGATAGGCAGCGATGAGAGCCATTTTAATGTTTCAGTAGGAAGTGATGGACAAGGTCACAGGACAGTGTCCACAAACCACAACCAGTTTTTGAAGAGAAAGGAGAGCCGAAGCGGTATTGGTGAGCCGGTTTGGCCTACCGGTAAGGCGTTAAGCCCGTTCTTAATTGGGCGAATGTTTCTTCGCGAACCTAGTTGGAAGTATTCGGCGAAGCTAGTTAGTTCTTAATTGGGCCAACTTTTCTTCGCGAACCTAGTTGCAAGTATTCGTCGAAGCTATATTCGGGGTCCAAAAAGCTTCGCTCAACATGTTCTGGGAACATTCGCCCTATTGGACGATCATTGCTTCTGATTGGCTGAGAGCAGAGCTCTCCTGTGAATGAAGAAAAAACAAAAATAAAAATGGATGACGGTGTCGCTAGGTTCTTCACTCGCTTCGGAGGGAATTTGTTGATTTGTTGACTTGTGGGAGGCGCAGCCTTGTCTCGGAGACCCAAAATGAGATAGTAGTTAGTTGAATTACCCTGTGAGGGATGATTAAAGTATGATGACTTGACTTTAGCCTACACTTTTCGATCTGCTGCGCGTCTCAGTGCCGCAAGTTCGGGCCGAAGCTTGCATCTCATTGCAAGCCAGTTGAGAATGAAGTAAAGTTTGGACTGTCCGAACCATACTGGGCGAACTAAAAGTTCAATTAAGAAACGAATCATAGTTCGTCGAAGCTGTCCCGGCGAAGTATGTTCGGGCAAACAAACATTCGCCCAGTTCAAGAACGGGCTTAACGCCGCCTTACCGCTAGGCCAAACCGGCTCTATGGAGGAAAGCTCGTAAACATCAGACTTATCACGACTGGCGGCTTTTGCAGACGCGCCGAGCGGGCATGAATTATTTTTTTGGAGTTAACTCAATGATCCTCGCGCACACAGAAGCCGGCCGGGTTTTCACCTCATGGTGAGTAAGCTTAGTCACCACTGACACCGTGCACACACTCGAAGAGAGAGAGTCTGAATCTGAATGGCTTATTGAGAGAGGCCATGTCAAGAGAGAGAATGACAGACAGACAGACAGAGACAAATGGGCCCATGTCAGTCAAGAGACAGACAGAGACAAAGACAGAGCCCATGTCAAGAGAGAGAGAGAGACAGACAGACAGACAGACAGACAGAGACAAAGACAGAGTTATCCCAAGTACACGACTAGCACTTGCACTTGCACTGCACACTGTCACGGCGCCCAGGCACGCGCGCGCCGCGTGCACACACACACACACACACACACTTGCACTCACTCACGATCTGCTTCGGATATTTTATGTTCTACAGACAGGCACTGACACACACGCTTGATGGGCGTTGGGGTGGTGAATCAAAAATATACAAAAGACACCGACACTGGCGCACGCACGCACGTCAGTACCAGCTGACACAGAGACTCACAAACACCCGCTTTTATCGCGACATGCTGACATCGCACATCTCGTGAAGAAACTGGGGCACACACACACTGACACTTGAGTCACACACACACACACACACACACACACACACACACACACACACACACACACACACACACACACACACACACAACGCGCGCGCGCGCACTCTACACGGACAAAAGGAGAACCAAAAAATCGTATGGGGTTGCACATCGGATTGCATTGCGGCGGACAGAGTGCCATTATACTCGTATGAAACTGATCATTATCCACAGGCCTGAGGCATGCTGGCACAAGAAAAAAGGGTTGGGTGGGCTTGAAGGACGGTCGTGAGGTGGGGGGGGGGGGGGGGGGGGGTATAATCCGCACGCACTCGTGACTTCGCCTCGGTACGTAGCCAATGTCTGAGGGTATGGTTCCCCCCCCCCCCCCCACCCCCCAAGACACACTTTTCTGGTGACTCACTTTTTCTTTTAGACACACATGGCACAGCAATCCAATAGCCGGATGTTTACCAGCTGTGGAGACTGGTGGTACAGTCAGTTTAAGGTGCGGGTATTCGGTGTCAACAGATTTTGTGACATTTCGCTCCAGCGGCTTTGCGGCAAGGCTAGAACACGGTCTGAATGATTTTACTGAGAGCCTAGTCTAACAGTTTATGTAGGCAGCATTAGTTCGTGTGTGTATGTGAAGGGGTCTTTTGTTCCCTGTCTATATATATACATGTATCGCTTATTCTAGGTCCCGAGCCGTACGGTTTATGTGGACGTTAAGCACCATGTTTACTTACTATATTCAAGGTCCCCTTTTTCACTGAGTCTACACCAAGGCTTCAAGAACACGCAAACCCTCAGTCCACTAATAAACAGACTTTTTAGTCAGCAAGTTGCCATTCTTCAAGCCGACATTAACTATTTTAATTCAGTTCTTTCTCAAGTTTCTTTTGGCGGGCAGTTTCCTCCCCCCTCCCCCCCCCCCCCCCCCCATGTTATTTCATATTCTTTTTTATTTTGTTGATCTGAAGTAAGCAGTGTATTCATATAAATAACAGCGCAACGTTCTAAGCGTTTTTGTGTGGCTAGACAATAAACTATATCAATATGAGTAATATCAGAGTGACCTGTACAAACAGAGAGAGCCGAATTACATCAAAGAGGGCAAAATTTCACAGGCGAGAGACTGAGCAGAGGTTTCACCAGGAGTGACCTGTACAAACAGAGAGAGCCGAGTTACATCAAAGAGGGCAAAATTTCACAGGCGAGAGACTGAGCAGAGGTTTCACCAGAGCCGATTCAGTTTGACTAGAGAGAGGCTGTTTTACCCAGTAGATACAGGTCCATGGTTTTACCAGCCCGGTCATATCTATCTGTACGTCGCAAGACCTAACTTTAGGTATAAACGCGACGGGAGGGGAGTGCGTGCATGTGTTATATGGTGCTTGGGGTGGCGATCCGTCGTCTGAAGTCCTCAAGCGTGGGGTCCTTCACCTGGTCGTCACTGAGGTGGTTCCAGTCGGTGGTGGTGCGGACAAAAAGCAAAGTTCTTGCGCTGTTCGGTATTTAAATGGGGGGACTATTATGGGTCTGGGTTGAGGGCCGGTTTGGCCTAGTGGTAAGGCGTTAGGCTGGTAAGCGGAAGGACCTCGGTTCGATACCGCTTCGGCTCTCCTTTCTCTTCAAAAAGGTTGTTGTTTGTGGACTCTGTCTTGTGACTTTGTCCATCACTTCCTACTGAAACATTAAAACGCCTGTCATCGATGCCCATCTTAGTGCAGAAGTCATTCTGGTGGTGACAGTGTAGCGATAGGTATATAATCTTCCTCTCCCCCCACCTCCATACCACCTTCTCCCCGTCCCTAATAAGCCGTACGGTTTCTGTGGACGTTAAGCACAATGTTTACTTACTTACTTATGGGTCTGGTCACGGTTGCTTGTTTGTCTTAGCTGTGAAGTGTTGGAATTTTGTTGGCCGAATATTTGTCTTTTGTTTGGCGGAAGGAGTTCTAACAACTGTTCGACTGACCAGATCGTCTAAGCATAAGCCACAATAAGACTCGCAAGGGGAGCCGTCTTGGCCATGGTAAGCAATAGGACCTCGGTTCAATGCCGCTTCGGCTCTCCTCTTAGTTCAAATGTTGTGGTCTCAGTGTGGACACCGTCTTGTGACGTGTTCCCTCACAATGAATGAAACATTAAAATGGCTCCCATTGCTGGCCATCTTGATGGAGGAGTTATTCTTGTGCTGACAGTGTAGTGCTGACAGTGTAGCGTTAGTAGAGTCTGCCTCTTCCCCCACCTCCTGGGATCTCGGTCCTTGTTTCTTCCCCCACCTCCTGGGATCTCGGTCCCTGCCTCTGCCCCCACCTCCTGGGATCTCGGTCCCTGCCTCTGCCCCCTCCTCCTGGGATCTCGGTCCCTGTTTCTTCCCCCACCTCCTGGGATCTCGGTCCCTCTTTCTTCCCCCATATCCTGGGATCTCGGTCCCTCCCTCTGCCCCCATCTCCTGGGATCTCGGTCCCCACCTTTTCCTCAACCTCCTGGGATCTTGGTCCCCACATTTCTTCTCCCACCTCCTGGGATCCCAGTCCTTGCCTCATCCCCCACCTCCTGGGATCCCAGTCCTTGCCTCATCCCCCACCTCCTGGGATCTTGATCCCTGCCTCTTCTCCCATCTCCTGGGATCTCAGTCCCTGCCTTTTCCCCAACCTCCTGGGATCTCGGTCCCCACCTCTTCCCCAACCTCCTGGGATCTCAGTCCCTGCCTCTTCCCCCACCTCCTGGGATCTCAGTCCCTGCCTCTTCCCCCACCTCCTGGGATCTCAGTCCCCACCTCTTCCCCTACCTCCTGGGATCTTGGCCCCTGCCTCTTTCCCTAACCTCCTGGGATCTCGGTCCCTGCTCCTGGGATCTCAGTCCCTGCCTTTTCTGCCACCTCCTGGGATCTCGGTCCCCACCTCTTCCCCCACCTCCTGGGATCTCAGTCCCTGCCGATTCCCCAGCCTCCTGGTATCTCGGTCCCCACCAGTAACTCTTCGGAGAGAAGTAAGAGTCTCTGACTCCCAGGATTTTCAAGTGAGTCAAAAGGAAAGTTTAAAAAAAGTATGCTATATGTCTCTTTTTCAGTTGTTGGCTGCATTCAACAAATCACATCAATCTCCAGTTCCACACACACACACACATTATATATACACAAATACGTGCACATACTGAAGATTTTTTATTGTTATTTTGTGATAAAATTAAACTCAGTTTTTCACGATTTCATGTTTGTTGTAAACAATGGGATAAAAAGGAATAAAGTAAAACACTTCTCTGAATATACATAAACAAAATACCACAATGTTTATGTGTTCATCTGACATCACAAATGTCTTCCCCAAAACTAAAAATTCTATCACATTATCTTTCAAAAAATGCTGTTTTGAAAAGCATACCAAAATGTTAAAAACGCACTTTTGATGTAAATCCCTTAAACATAAAAAAGAGAGAAGAGACTAACAAACTGATATGGCATCTCAGGCCGATGGTATTCAGAATCAAGCCAAGTTCAAAACCGAGGTGGAGGTGAAAGGTCTGGGCTCATGGTCATGGAGCAGAGTGATGACCTTATTTTCCAAGGGTCTCCTTGTCATACAAGAACTCTCCAAGGCCAGGCCCCACACGCTTGAGGTTGGTGATGTGGTCACCAATCTCCTTGATGGCAGCCACCTGCTCCTGCAGGTAGTTACCCTCCAGGAAGTCCGTCATCTGCAATCACACACACATAACAAAAGAGTTATGACCACTGTGTTGGACTCTTCCAACTCCCACAGGTGAGGGCCATATACGGGTTTTTTTCCATCAAAGAAATGGGGGTTGGGGGAGGAAAAGGTCTCGAAGATAGTCCCCATATAACTATGCAGCGCACAACAACATTTTAATAATGCCTTTGTGTTCTTGTTCATATCAGTGTGTTGTGACACAGCCCAAGCCAAGGTGGACGCAGTGTTACAGACCTGGGCATCCTTGTGGCTGTCGGCCACGGCGTGGAGGTCCAGCAGAGCCTGGTTGACGCTCTTCTCCAGTCCCAGTGCCACCTGCATGGCGTCCAGCCCTGTCCCCCACTCGTCACGGTCGGGCTTCTGCACACATAGACATGATGCAGTGAAGCTCCTTGTAATGTCCAGTCTCCCCACCGCACCCCTGCACACTCATCAAGGTCTGGCTTCTGTATAGACCTGTGTGATGTCCATCCCACCCCTCTTCCCCCAGGACCAACACCTGAAACTGTGAAAAAGGGTCTGACAGTGAAAAATTTATTTGTTATTTTTTGTTTTGTTTTTGCTTTTAAATTTAATAACATTTTACGAGGAAAAAACTTGGGGTTGTAACAATTCCTTCAGGGTGAACAGATTTTCATATTCACACTGTCATATTTATTCTCCAGGTCTGTCATTACTACATTACCACTATCAGCAAATCTGCTGACCTAGTCACAAACCTTGATGTCCTGAAGGACAATGCGTCCACCACGCTGATTCTGGAACTTCATCAGCTTCTCGGCGTGCTCGCGCTCTTCCTCTGAGGCCTTGCTGAAATACTTGGCAAATCCCGGCAAGGCAACGTCATCACGGTCAAAGTAGAAGGCCTGTAACCAAAGAGATTCTTTCCTGTCATTATACATTTATATGAGTGCACAACTCTTGGGAGTTGCTGTATTGCCCACAGGTCTTTTACCCACCATCTTAGCACACACACGGACATGTGTGTGTGTGTGTGTGTGTGCCTGCGTGTGTGTTCCTCTGTGTGTGTGTGTGTGTGTTGCAGGAAATCAGAACTGGGGGGATCACAGCAGCACAGGACGTGCTTCTTCTCTTTATGTGTCCTCGCACTGGTATGTTCTAATACAGTGCCATTCCATGCCCTTCTGAAAACAATACCACCCCCACCCCCCTCCAAACTGAAACCAAAGGCCAAACAATCACCTAATTAAATCAGCAGATGGCAGCATTAGAGCATTTTAATTTGCATTAGTGCAAGTAGTAGTTGTAGCTGTCAACGGTTTCATGAGATATGCAGAAACAGGACTAGCTGGCTTTGTCAATGTCATTTTAACCACCGTAACTTACTTCAGATGATTATAACCAGACAGACACCTGCTGTTTCCTGACATCCCACAGTGGGGCACTGCTGACACAGAAATTAAGGTCCCCTGTGTTGAGAACCCAGAGCTGACAAATGTTCTCCCTTTAAAAGCCTGGAGTAGGTCAGAATATAGCCAAGCATACTTTGCCTACTGCCAGGAATTTCTTCCTTGTCCTATTTTCTAACTTCCTGGTCCATTCACCTTCTTTGTTTCCTGATCCTCTCCCTACTTTTTAACTGTGCTATAGTTGACATAGTTTCCTGTTTGGGCCTACAGATACCTGACAGAATAAAATAGGCCACCTTGCTCAGTCACAAGCATTTCAGCAAGTTCTTGTGGTGAGTGCCCACAGAATATAATTTATGGGTACCAAGGAGTGGAAAGGAAATTAGTTTTTGACTGACTAAAAGATGTGTTATTTGTATTGATAGATTGATGGAGGGGTGGTTTTTTATGCCAAAACTGTGAATTAGACAAACTTGTGATTTAGTGACTTGTTTTTTGAACAGATGTAAAAGAATTCTGAATGTGTGATTCATCCTATGACAGGATGTTAAAATCCAAGAACTGTTTACTGACACAGTTTAAAGTATTACATGTAGCCTATGTGTATTAATATAAGTACTATTGTTTTAATCAGATGCTTGTGCACACATAATAGTTATTTCTTAATGCTGTGAAGATGTTGCGCATGTGCTCAGGTGTGTGTGTGTGTGTGTGTGTGTGTGTATGTGTGTGTGTGTGTGTGTGTGAGAGAGAGAGAGAGAGAAGAGAGAGAGAGAGAGACTACTAGTAATATTGTTTAATTACAGATACTTGTGTAAATATTTACTTTTCAATGCTGTGAAAATAATCTGTTTTGTGTGTTTCATGTATTTTTGTGTGTCTTTGTAGCCATGTTACAATATTAGTCTATTGTTTAAATTATATTTCATAATGTGCACCATAAGACAAATTTCCTTGTAAACTTGTACTGGGACAATAAATATTCTGATTCTGAGTCTATTGGTGAAACTTTGTTTTTTGACTGCAGGCAGTGCAGTGCACTCTGACGATCTTATGTCAAATCCACTGTATTTTTTATTATTATTTTGTTTTAATGCTAAAGGTACAGGGTTATGTGCCTGTTGGTAATATCAAGCAAATCAAATGAAAATGCAGCGTCACTCTGTCACACATGCACTTAATCTGACATTTAGTCAGCGAAGTTGGATCAGACCTACATGATGTCTGTTTATTGCTACAAGCTTTCAAGTATCCTAGACTATGCCTCCACAGGACTCCTACAAAGTCTTTACAAGTTATTGCTGGTAACATCTAGTGGGCTTTTCCTATTCCAAAAGCCTGAACTACTTTAAATGTTCAAATTCAAGAGCCTGTTGGTTGTGAGTGCAGGATTACTGCACAGAAAGAAGCTGGCTCTATTGATTTGCTGGCAACATTAAATCGAAGCCCCTGGCCACATGCCAAGTCACATGAATAAGCCAAGGTGACCTGACATTACCTATAAAGATAATGGGTTTAACATGACTGCAACTGAAAAAAATTGAGATGTCTTTATATAACTTTTTTTTTTTTTAAATTAAGGACAAAACCTTAGCCCTAACTCAAATGGGCAAATCTTGTACCAGTACAAATACAGTATATATTCATTGTGCTCGCAAACACATAATTATATACATTCACACACCTGTCTATCTGTCTATCAGAGTAATCTCTCTCTCTCTCTCTCTCTCAAATATATCAGAAAAGGTAAACACAAAGAGGGAGATTACACCACAAGTAACTAATCAGTGACTAATTAAAGTAAATTTATCAGTAGAATTGCTAGAAAGCAAAAGCATGTAATATCCTGGTTGAACTTCTTTACATCTGATTCAGTACCAAGCAGACACTACAAATTATGAAATTTTCTGCACCACCTCAAGAAGTAAACATGGTGCGTAACGTCCACGGAAACCACAAGACTTATTATGGACAGGCCCCTCAAGAAAACAACTGTTGGTTTATGACAGCAAAATGGAGTAAACTGTCACTGCTTTCTAAAATCAGATCCTTTCACTAGTTTTAGAAGTGACCAGGAAATGACTTAATCAGCCAAAGTATTTTGTGTAGTGGAAGACCTGTTTGTTCATGACACATTGACAGCACAGTGGCGTATAGCATCACTGTTTTCTAAAACCATTTAATAATACTGAGTCCATTTTGAAGTGCCCAGGAAACTGTTGAAGTGCCCAGGAAATTAAACAGTCAAAATATTTTGCGTAGCAGGCCTATTCATTTATGTCAGCATTGTAAAACATGGCTGCTTTACAAAAGCAAAACCACTAAATAAAATTAAGCTGGCCTTTCAGAAGTGACCAGAAACTTCAGTATTAGTCTATTAGTATTACTCAAAAATATTTAGTGTTGCAGAAGACCTCTTTTTTGTGGCAGCAAATTGAGTACTTTATTACTTCTTTAAAAAAAAAAAATGAATAAAATTAAGTTCCTTTGGCTGACGTGACCAGAAAATTAATTAGCTGGTCAAAATATTTTGCAGTTGGGAAGCAAAAGACTTAACAGCACAATGGACTAAACCACCACTTATTTCTAAAACATATAGTATTGATACAAATGAATAAAAAATTAAATTATGTCTGGTCTGACTCTGAGTGACCGGGAAATTAATTAATCACTAGTCAAAATATTTTGTGTGGCAGAATATCTGTTCATTTATGTCAGCATAATGGAGTAAAGTGTCACTTCTTTCTAAAAAATAAAACCAGCAAATAACATTAAGCCCTTTTGGAAGTGACCAAGAAAATAATTAATCAGTCCACATATTTTGGCATTAAATATATTATAAAACTCATAAAAATAAAAGAAAAACAACAAGATGGCATAAAACTATTAAAAGGTCCCAAATTTTCGGCTATCGCCTTCCTGGGGGGGGGGGGGGGGGGTATTCTTAACAACTGAACCAGGGTAATGACTGTTTTATATATATATATATAGTGGAAGACCTGTTCTTTGATAGCATAATGGGGCAAAGTGTCACTTTTTTCTTCCTTTCGAAATCAGTAAAATAATGCAGTCCTGTCTAGGGTGACCAACAAAAAACAAACAAAAACCGAAACAAACAAAAATCAGTTTTAAAATATGAATTTTTTTAAACCTGTACATTTATGACAGTGACTTAGTTCTCCGCGGGGTTAAAGCGTCACTTCTTTCTAAAAACCAGGATACGAAGTTACGTCCTTTGATGTGATGACGAGAAATTAATATTAATCAGTTGCAATAATTATGTCGTGTGGCAGCTGAGCTGGATGAAACTCACCATGGACTGGTAGCAGTAGCTGGCGTACAGCTCCATGTTGATCTGGCGGTTCACACCAGCTTCACACTCGGCATGATAGTTCTGACGGCACTGACTGACAGCCATGTTGTCGGTTGTAAGAGATTCTGGTGATGGTGTTATGGAGTAAAAGATATGGTAAAGGCTTGAAACGATCGAAGAGTATTTGCTCGTACGTTCCCTGACGCAGCAAAGCAAATACAACTACGCTCCAAACCCGCCGAGCGCAGCCTAATATACCGTCTGTGAATCACGCAGGGCAGTAGGTCAAGGACGCTGGCAGCTTTGCGAGGGCGCGTGTACCAGAAACTTGGGTGCCGCCAGTCCCGGAGTTTGCCATTCTGCAGTGTCATCGACCACTTTTTTTGTGTGCAGACATGGTATGTGACGCACAGTCACGTAGGTTCTGATACTGATAGCGCGATTTAATTTCCGTCAAAAGTGTGACCAAGTTCGAGGTCTAAACTAGTCGGTACTGGCAAGACTGCTGAAACCGCCAACGGCCGGTAAACTTCTTGAAAACCGTGATACATTCGTACTTACAAGAAGTGTTCTGTCCTTAAACGTAATCATTTCGCTTAACGTCCACAGAAGTGAGTTTGCTTATTAGGGACGGGGCCTTAAACGGTTTTAGCGTGGGCCATTATATATATATATATATATGAATCCAGGGGTTTTTACGACCAGCGGCCGGGCCCCTCCTCCCGCTCTCCCGCTTTTCGTCTGTCCGGGGTCAGTCACCTAGCCCCAGTCGGTGACTACGCCGTAGCAACGATTATAAATGTATAAACATTATCTTTGGCTGTAGTCAGCTACGGCCGGACGAAGAGTCCCCTGTCTGTCCTGTCTGTCTCTCTCTCTCTAAATAAAGTTTATTCATTCATTCATTCATTCTCTCTCTCTCTCTCTCAAGCGGGCAGCCGGGAAACTAGTGAGACATCATTCAGACTCTCAGTTCGGCTAGAGCGACGAAGTACACTGTGTACAGTAAGCACTATGATTAGGTGCACGTCCCGCACCGACAGAAACCACAAGGCTTATTAGGCGGGACGGGGGGGGGGGGGGGGGGGGGGCGGATGGGGGAGACTGAGGCTCGGAACTGAGATTACCGTGACTTATCGCTACACTGTTACCACCACTGAGAACGAGGTTCCTGGTGGGCAGCGATGAGAGCCATTTAGTGTCACATTTTCATTGTGAGGGACAAAGTTACAAAAGGCGCCCGCGAACCAGCCTTTTTTAAGAGAAGGGAGAGCTGAAGCGGAAATTAGGGGGCGGGGATAGCTCAGTGGTTAGAGCGCCGGACTCGTGATTGAAAGGTCGCGAGTAGTCGAATCCCTGCTGGAACGGCGGGAGAATTTTCTTCTCCAGGGTCGACTTTCTGTGCTGACTCTTATTTCGGTATCCGTTCCACCCCCGTGTTACCACAGTAGCACGTAAAAAATCCCGGTCATTCTGCCAAAAGTGCAGGTGGCAGGTTACAGCTAAAACACGCATACACCTTACGTATAGTGTGGCTTTTATTGAACCGTGCTTCGGCATTGGTCACAACTTGTCCCTATGTCAAATGACATCTGAGGACATTAAGCATCAACTCATCATAGTTTCAGGAGCTGTGTGAGAGTCGAGGTGGACGTCCCGGCTGGGCTGTCCGTCCTAACGAGCCTTCTGGTTTCCGTGGACGTAAAGAAGTTATTGAACCGTGCTTCGGCATTGGTCACAACTTGTCCCTAATATGTCAAATGACATCTGAGGACATTAAGCATCAACTCATCATCATGAAGCGGAATCGAGCCGATGCCCCTTCTCAGTGACGCTTACCAGCCCAGTCCGAATGTACAACTAAGTAAACGACGTCCACATGAGAAACCACAAGGCTTATTAACCAATTTCGGTGAGAAGGGGGTAAGTAAACATGTTATTAGG
>OY757544.1:25439782-25442282 GCA_963584105.1 Alviniconcha strummeri
GAGATCATGAGCAGGGAGGTGGAGCTGGGCTGCGAAAGTTGGACTTCTTTCGCTTCGGGTTGTTCCTCAACAGCAGTGCAACGGACATTGTCCTTGTGACTCTGCCCAGCACGGCAGTTGAAACAGCAATTGCGCAGTGCACTACTGAGTGGCTGCGCAATGGCGAGGGGACACCGCCTTCACACTTCCATTGTTCTGGCGGCGGTCCACGGTCTCTCCGGTCTTTTTCGGGCGGTATCCGCGGTCGAGCCCTCTTCCCTCCCTGTCCCCGTCCCTAATAAGCAGCCTCGCTTCTGTGGACGTAAAGCAACATAGAAGAAGAATACGAACATCACATAGTTCAGGAGCTGTGTTAGAGTCGAAGTGGCCGTCCTGGGCTGTCCGTCCTAACGAGCCTTCTGGCTTCCGTGGACGTAAAGAATTATTGAAACATGCTTCGGCATTGGTCTCAGCTTGTCCCTAATATGTCAGCCGACATCCGAGGACATTAAGCATCACTTCATCATCATCATCAACACGAACAAGCACCACAAGCCACAATCCATCTCTGGGTACGTCCCCAGGGGCTGTCTCACAGACACGTCGTCAGGGGATGTCCCACGGACACATTCCCAGGGGGTGTCTCACGGACACGTTCCCGAGGGGTGTCTCACAGAAACGTCATCAGGGGATGTCCCACGAACATGTTCCCAGGGGATGTCCAGCGGACACGTTTACAGGGGGTATTCCGCCGACATGTTCCCAGGGCTTGTCCCACCAACACGTTTACAGGGGGTATTCCGCCGACATGTTCCCAGGGCTTGTCCCACCAACACGTTTACAGGGGGTATTCCGCCGACATGTTCCCAGGGCTTGTCCCACCAACACGTTTACAGGGGGTATTCCGCCGACATGTTCCCAGGGCTTGTCCCACCAACACGTTTACAGGGGTTATTCCGCGGGAATCCCACGGTTTGTCCCACGAACACGTTCTCAGGTGTCTTCCACGGACACGTTCCCGGGGGATCTCGCAAGGACATGTTCCCAAGGGGATGTCCCACAAACGTTCCGTTGGATGACGGGTCTGGAGACTGCGCTGGCTGTGGAAAAGTCGTGATTCTGCGAAAGTGCAGCTGGTCCTGGACAACACTTGCACGATGGGCTCTTGCGCTGTCGTCTTGAAAAATGAATGCATTCTCGTGTCGACGGACGTAGGGAATAGCAATAGGCTCAAAGACATTGTCTTTGTTGTTCAGCCCAGTGACATTCGAGTACCTTTGCAGAGTTTTGTCCTTCCAGCCGTGGTGATCCCTCCCCGGAACCACGACATGTACTTGCACTTCCGTAACAGTCGTGCGTGGACATGGATGGAGGCTGGCGGTCGAGTCTAAAACCAAAGAGCTGTGAATACTGTGTTCAGATTGTGTTTCACGTGCTTGGTAATTAGCATCAGTCGTTACTGAGACTGAATTTTGTGAGCTGACCTTTGACCTTCCGCCGTGATATAACCGTCCTTGTTGACTGGACGTAAAAAACAAACAAAAAACAATTATTTACTAACCCGTGACCATTTCGTCCTGAAATTGAGGTCATGTGACTTACTAAACACCGTCATATTTTTAGTTTTTTCCTCTTTTTTTCTTTTTCTTTTCTTTTCTTTTTTACTTTTTTTTTTAATTGTCTGTTTGTTTTGGATTAATTTGTTGTCTGAATGTCATTAATGAGATATTAACAGAAATAATCACTTTCATCCGGCACATACAGGTGTTATGTCTTTCAGAATCACAACACCCTTTCTTCTTCTTCTTCTTCTTTATTTAATTTAAAAAAAAAAAAAAAAAATTGTTTTTTAGTCCCTATAATTATTATGTTTCAGGCGAAGACGCATACCCCCTGAACGTCTCCTCCTCGCTATGCTCAAGGGAAGATGTCCGATCATTCGCCGTGGAGGCCAGGGCACTAGGTGTTCAGTACGTCGGTCTGTGCTGCGGAAACTGCGCTGCCCTGCTCCGGGAAGTGGCGGAAGCGTACGGAAAGAAGCCACCATCTTTAAAATATGCACCGGATATACGTCATAGCATCGCAGTCGGTGACTCGACCACGCTGACGCCACGTCAGCGCAAAGTTATGCTGCACATGGTGGGTCGGCTCAGAGTGTGAAAGACATGCGAGAGCCTGGCTGGTTGACTGATCAGGTTGACTGATCAGGTTGACTGATGAGGATGAGGATGGGGACGACAGCTGTGAGGCTGGCGATGATGGTGGTAGTCGTTTTTGTTATTACTTTTTGCTTTTGCCGTCACTCTTGTTTTTTGCGCGGTGTTGGGCATGCGCGGCGGTACTGCGGGCGCAGAAATTGAGGTCCCTTCTGTTGGGAATCCAGAGCTGTCAACGTTCTCCCTTTTAAAGGAAATATCCTTCGCAGGCTAAACTTCCCGTGTGCTTGGAGCAGGTAAAAGGGATATGATCCGCAGTAAACATTATGTGACTGACTTGCCGTTGATTTTGTATTGATTCTATT
>OY757544.1:25444782-25465505 GCA_963584105.1 Alviniconcha strummeri
GCTGAAAATAGGATGCCGGGTTACAGCCGCACACGCGGCCGGCGCATGGTAAGATTCAGTTGCAGCTGAAACACTACATTAGCTGCAGCCAGATTCCCGTGTTGAATACGATACACGTACAAGCAGTGCCATTGCTTTCAACCACAACAAGAGGGCCTCTGAATCAGACAGCATACACCGCAGCAGGCAAACAGGCACGATTTACCAAAGTAAGTAAGTAAACATGGTGCTTAACTCGGCGTCCACAGAAACCATACCTATCATGCGTATCTGCTCACCGCGCTACTCTCAGGTCACCACCAGAATGACGCTTCTGCAGCGATGAGAGCTATTTTAATGTTTCATTAATTGTGAGGGACACATTCACAAGACAGTATGCACAGAACAGAGAAAGGAGAGCCGAAGCGGATTCGAACCGAGGTCCTTTTGCTTGCCAGCCTAACGCCTTACCGCTAGGCCAAACCGGCTCACAACACGAGTTACCGGCCGTAGCAGTAGGTATAATCACGCCCCCTGGATATGTCAACCCGACATCATCATCATCACCGACCCCCCTTCACCCCGTTGGGGAAATGTTACGCGGTATTGAGATCATGAGAATGTTTATAAAATATGTTTGTCCAAACGTAACAACGATAAACAAAGTCTGTGCAACAGCAGATCAACACCAAAGCCTGTCTGTTTTAATAGACGGGCTTTGAGAAACACCATAAAGGGATGGTTTTCCCATGGAGACTTTTCCCTTCACAGAGCCTCAAGGTTAACTGTTGACCTTTGCATCTATTTATGATAATTATATATTTTATTTTACCTTGGTTGATTAGTCTGAGACTGTCATCCCGCTCAGTTATAATATAGTGCTATAACGAAAATAGGTAAGCAAAACTGCAACAAAAAAGGAAAGAAAGGAAAAGAACAAAAAGAACAAAAAAACAAAACAAAACAAAAAGAAGAAAGAACGTACAAACAATTTCCCATCATGCAGTTCGACCAAGAATGAATGAGTCCAAGATGGAGGATTGAGTGTGTTTACGTCTGTGAAAGGTAAAGACACGGTAAGTTTTGTCATTTGATCAAAGGGTTAGCCGCCCGTTTAAAGTTTTTCAGGTGTCATATGTGTAGATGTGACATTTGGTCCACTGATACGTTTGTATGAACGGCCACGACCTGTCAAATTCGCAGACAGACAGTTTGAATGAGATGACATAAGTGTTCTGATCTAAAATTACACAATACTTATGTGTCTCATTTCTCATGGTATACACAATATTACGTCGTCATTTATCTCCATTACGAATGACATGGTGTGAGGTCCATTACGAATTTCAATGTACGTGCATAAGAGGAGAACAGTTTTGTGGAAAGATACTGTGTACGCAGGAACTGGTTTACTTTATGTTGTTTCGATTGGGGAATTCCGTCTTCAGTCTAGTTTTAAATTCAGCACATCTTTGTATTTATAATGAAGTAGGAGTGCAGTGCTTGGTGCTAAAACTAGTAAAAGAATACTAGTGTAATGTTCAGCAAAACCATTTTAGGCCGGAACAAAGTCTACACATCGCTGACCAGTGTGTGTGTGTGTGTGTGTGTGTGTGTTTCCATATAATACCCTATGAAAATTTTTTTGGTAGGACTGCCCTCTATGTGTTAACTGTTATAGAATATTGTATTTAGGTTAGTATACATGTATGTTGTGAGTGTTCAGGGCATTGATGTGTGCATGATAAATGTACATTATTATTATTAAAGTTCTTGCTTTTGGATTATTTGTGGAATTTTTGAAAACTGAACTGTGTTTTGTCTTTTTTGTTAGGCTGATTGTTGTTTCTGCTTCTAGTAAATTCTCCACCATGTTACTTTGTTGGTAACTTACCACATATCTTCTTCTTTCTGTGAAGGACTGGGCTCTGTCACTAGTGTAAGACTGAAATGCTGCAAGTCCTATAGTGATGTGTGTTTAGATTTAAAAAGGTCTTCACGGTCAGGCGGGTCACTGCCTTGAGACTTGTGTGCTAACTTGTTGTTAATAATTAAAATAACAAAACAATAAAATAAATAAGACATGTAATAATACTATACATAGGTCTGAAACAAGAAGAGACTGCAGTCATAGGAAACTATACATAGGTATATCTCTGTCTTGCTGTTTATGGAGAGGTAGGGAGTGGCAACAGCCTGTGAAGATTACAGCCTAGTCAACTCTAGGAGGACTTGAGTGAAGGGGCTGAGAAATTATACAAATTTATAGCCTTAAGGATGAGGTTCCATGCAGAGACTGTAATTATGACACACTTGCGGTTATGACTTTTAAAAACACGTTAATGTTTTGGAGGGGGGAGGGGGGTCAGAAAATATGTCTACATGTACATCATTTTACATGATAGATGATCCTGCGCAGTTGATAGGATGCTAAAATGCAGTTACTGACTAACCTATCACTGTAGCAGCCATAGGCTTGGTTGCTGAGTCAAAGTGCAACTGCAGAGAGTCACAGACATTACTGACCATGCCATTGCCAGAGAATTTAAATTGTCAATGTCATTACAATGATACATGCTCTCTCTCTCTCTCTCTCTCTCTCTCTCTCTCTCTCTCTCTCTCTCTCTCTCTCTCTCTCTCTCTCTCCTTCCCCGATTGCTCCCAATTTGACACGGGCAGATGGCCTAGTTCAATAAACCATTCGTTCGTTCGTTCGTTCTCTCTCTCTCTCTCTCTCTCTCTCACACACACACACACACACACACACACACACACACACACACACACACACACTTATGACACAGGAAATAACACTGACTCGGGAACAGGTATTTAAATGAGTGAGAAACTGACCTAATCTACTGTTGCGTGTAACTGTATCTAGTATGACTATGAGGACTGCTAAGTTTTTGTATGCCTTGGTCAAATAATATACTTTATGCTTTATAGACTTGCGTACCAAAATACTAACAAAAAAGTAACATACATGTACAGCCTACAGGTTATGCATTGGTTCAAAATCTAGTGCACCAGTCTCAGCTTAGTGCACCAGGACTGCGGTACACATTATATGTCATTAATCATCATGAAGGGGAAATTATAAAAAAATAAATAAAAAATAGGACTGTACACTTACACTAGTTACACTTACTACAGCAAACAGAGACATTGTCATTTCAGCATCAAGCAGTGAGAATACATGGTGCCCTTATAACTGCAAGTTTCTTGTTTGTGGATCATCTGTGGATTGAATGACACATAAACTGAATTTTAATTTAAAATTTTCCCTTTTTGTTTGTGTGTGTGTGTGTGTGTGTGTGTAGATTGATTGGTGTGTCTACATTGAGTATTAAGACGGTGGCCTGGCGCAAGCTTCCTGCTTGTGGCTTGTGTGTGGAATGGCCCATAGGCGTCACCAGCGCCTGAGGGATCGGCAGCGTGCATATGACCACTACAGCAGTGACACAGAGGAGTACTCGGAGGCTGAAGATCATCACTCTCGGAAGACGTGCATTAAGAGAACAAGGTCAGTGACTGAATATAGTTAACATCTGTTTGATGTAGTGTATTAGACTATTACTATTAGCTATTGCCATTGCTAATAATACTTTAATATAATAATAGTCAACAGTAATACTAAAAACCACTAGTACTTCAGTACTAGTAGCACTGGTCCCTGAGGTGGGTGGGGTACCACAGATACACACAAATCATTAAGAGAACTAGGTGAGTGACTGAATATGGTTAACACTATAAAGTATAATAACAGCTATTTGATGTAGTGTATTACTGTTATCTATTGCCATCGCTGATAATACTTTAATAGTCAACAGTAATACTAAAAATTACTAGTACTTCAGTACTAGTAGCGTTGGTCCCTGAGGTGGGTGGGGTACCACAGAGAACTAGGTACTCATTAAGAGAACTAGGTGAGTGACTGAATATGGTTAACAGCTGTTTGATGTGTATTACTTTTAGCTATTGCCATTGCTACTGGAGTGCTGGACACTTACAAGTACACTGTGATTCATTGGATATTTTGCTGCGTGATCTATTCTGTGCTAACACAGTAATAATAATAGTCAATACTAAAAATTATTAGGAGTAGTACTTCAGTACTAATACTAGTAGTGTTGGTCGCTGAGGTGGGTGGGGTACCACAGATACACACAAATCAAGGTCCCCTCTGCTTGGACTGTAGGAGATTATAGTGCCTTGTTAGTATCACTATTTGTCTATTGTATTACTATTAGTGTCAGTAGTAATAATAGTGTTCTAGTAGCAGTAATAGTAAGAGAAATAACTATTACTTAGTATTGCACTTTACAGTATTAGCAATTCCTACTGTTAGAACTGGAGTAGGACAGAAACTACTTTTCGTGTTTTGCCTACTGCCAGGACCTCCTGTTTGAACTTTGATATTTGGCTTCCCAGTTCATAGAATTTCCCCCCAAACTCTGTCAATTAATTTAATGTATAAACACTATAAATGTATAACGTGTCTTTTTGACAAGTATCTTGAACAGTTGGTAATTGTAATAAGTCAGGCACATAATTATATGTTTTATCATCATCTGATGAATGATGACGATGTGATGAGCAGTGTTTCTCCCTCAGGTAAACTTCATTTCCTAAGTTCATGGTTGACTTGGTAGCCAAGTAAGAAGTGGTACTTTTACTATAATGTATAACTGTGGGTGCCAGTACATACTGTTCCTCTAGTTATAAAACCTTTGAAGGGCTAAAGATTAGGCTAAAGGCATTATTAATATTGTTCTTTAAAAAAGAAAGAGAAGAAAAGAAGACATCTAGATGACAAGAAGTAGGGCTTGGGCTGATCATTGTTGGAGTCATTAGAGTCACCTTCAGCAAGGATTACCTTGGGGCTGAGTCACTGAGCTATACTGATACAGTGATACTGATAGTGGTACTGATGCAAGATAGACTGAACTAGAGTAAGTTGAGTGACTAGTCACTGTGGCAGGGCACAGCATTGCAAGAGGCTTTTCTTCAGGAATGTCCTGTGTTTTTGCACTTACGCACTAAATTACAGTATTAGAACATCTGACACAAGTTTACAATCTCATCAGGCCTTTTAGGATTCATGGAAATTGGGATAACGGCTCACAACACTTGACAGCACACCAAATTATTCAGGGACCAAAAACATCCCCCAGAAGCCTGGTGGTTGATGGTTTAATTTTTCTCATTCTCGCATTTGATTGACTGAACTTTTAGCAAACTGTAAATTTCTTCCATGACAGTACAATGCATACTCGAGTCTCTGACACATGCTGGCAGAACTTTCCAGAACCAAGTGGTAAAACCTCACAAAAGGATGATAAACACATTTGATTTCATATTGACAGTTGCACACAGCAAAGCTTGTATGCTAAAGTGTTTTTTTCATCTCTTCAAACTCTCAAATTTAAAGGGAAAAACAATGCCAAAAGTTAACGACAGCTTCTTTCATTCTTTCGTGGTGATTTATGTTCACAGAAACTGTATGGCATATTATGGACAGGGAAAGAGGGGGGTTCAAGTGCCAATGTCAATGAGTAGCGCATCCGGGCAGCACTGCAACCTGCAAAGACTGAAGAGACTGCCAGAACAACAGTGTTAAGGAGGTGGTCCCCACTGGTCCAAAGAAACTTGTGTACTTTGCTAATTGCTGTTTCAACAGCTGTTTGGAGCAAAGTCACAAAGTGTCCGAAAAGCAACTCAGCAGCAAGATGATCCATCCAGCTATGAAAGCCCAGCTCACCTCCCTCCTCTTCCTCTTGATCGCTCCAGAGCTCTTAAACAATAGCAACAAGTCTGTAGTCTGTATAGTCACTCACAGTCACAGCCACCTCAGGCTATCTCACAATGTTCGTTAGAACTAGGACTGGCACTAAGCTGTAAATAGTAAGTCTGATACTTTGTCAGGACAGATTATTTCTGGAGGCTGAAACTGAAAGTTAGGAATCATGCCTTACCTGCAGGGAAGTTGAATATAGCAATTAGCATTAGCACAGTCTTGAGTGATTTTTTTTTTTTTTTCAATTTGTTTATTTGATGCCTTTAGTTTTTGTACAGGACATGGTCTGTTGCCATTCCATCAGGCTTTCAGCTTAGTCTTGTTTTGTTCAGCTGATTCAGTGGTTGTGTTTTTGTTTAACAGAGTGATCAGCCTTTTTTTCTTCATTTAACTGATTCACAGTTGATTTTATTTTCAAGACTGATTGTCTTCATTTGACTGATTCATGCTTAGTGACTGTTGTTTGACTGATTGTTTTCATGACATTTGACTGTTTTCCTTTGATAGGTACTAAGATGACATTTCATTTGACTGATTGTCTCATGTCTGTTTGCATTTGACTGATTCTGTGATTGACAGAATATTTGTTTTCATTTGAGATTTTGACGGATTGTTGCCATTTGAGATTTTTGACTGAGTACCTGTTTCTATTTGGCTGTTTTTATTTATTTGAACTGAATGTTTTCATTGGATTTTCGTTAACTGATTGTCTTCTCAAGTATTCATTGGGCTAATGGTGATGCTTGGTATGCGTGCGTTATGTGTCTTCTAACATATTCATTGAGCTAATGGGAATGCTTTGCCTGTGTGCGTTGTGTGTCTTCTCAAATGTTCAGTGGGCTAATGGGGATGCTTTGTGTGTTGTGTGTTACACTTGTAGTTCCATCGGCCCTCCCCGTTCCAAACCCTGCCTGGTGAACCGCACTCGCTCCCTCAGCCTGGATAACACCAGTAGCAATGAGGATTGTGGGCCAGAAGGTGTCCACGGGCCGCAGTCCCTACAGACAGCACCCCAGCAGTCAACGTCCGTAGCAAGTGCCATCGCCAAGGCGGCTGCCGCCTCCTCCAGCTTCAAGGAAGTGGAGCATGCCCATCGCAATCTGTCTCTCAACGCCAACAGTAACCGCTCCCATGAAGGAACTCGCCCCCATGACCTTGACCTTCGTGCCACTAAAATGTTTCACCTCAACAGCCCCCTGGCACATGCGGCGTGCAGGGGGGACCACTGCAAGGCCATGGAGTGGACGGAGCCGATTGTGTGTTCAAGTCCTCGGCTTCCTCCTTCATCAGGAAAATTGACACTGGTGGTGGATGATACCAGGTTCTTGGTGGATGCGGACCTCTTCAAGGCCCACCCGGAAACCATGTTAGGAAGGTGAGCGCTTAGATTAAAACTGTTCAAGGAGGTGGTCACTGAGTCAGTGTAGTCACTATGCCAGCAGCTACTCTCTTGATATACTTTGGTCTGAATTTACTAAATTAATATGATTTAGTCCAGTTTAGTCACTACTTCTCATATATTCAGGCAGTTCAATTTGAAACCCAGAGTTGTTATATATCATGGGCAATTCCTACAGATGATGTCTTTCTTTTGTAAGGTAATATTCACTTTTAGCTCCGTTGGTTTGCCGTCCTCAAATGGTTTGAGGATATGTGTGTGTGCTTGTGGCACTGGCATAGTATGGAATGAACTGATATGTTGATATGCCAAGATAGTGCATATTTCAAGTTCATTCTGTACACACACATGCATGCACTGACACACACACACACACACACACACTCTCTCTCTCTCTCTCTTTCTCACACACACAAACACACACACACAAACACATTCTCATACCATTTGAGGACTGCGAACTAATGGGGCTAAAAGTGGACATTGCCTTTTCTAACATCAGTGAGGAGTAGAATGCTGGACCAAGTTTTACTGCATGAGGTGAAGCCCCCAACTAAAGCTGAATAGTGGTTGTGACTTGTATTCTCTTCACTGGTTGTGGCGGTAGTTTTGCAGTCAGTTTTTGCATAAATCCATGTCATTCAGTGTGTTCAGAAGTACTAAATAACAACAGTATTTCATTGCCATTGTAAGGTGCAAAATATTGTCTGGGAGGATCATTCTGCATGTTAACACACACACATGCATGCACACGGGCGCTTGCTCACAATCACATGAGTACACTACACAGTTTACAAACCAACAGTAATCAGCAGGACCTGGGGCTTATGCTGTAGGGAAATGGCAGTGTTGGGGGGGGGAGGGGGGCGGGAGGGGGGAACCAGATCTGTCGTTTTGGAAAAGGATTTGAGATTGGGGTTTGACAATGACACATGCCTGGCCTTCCTTGGCAGCTGACATGGCATGGTGCTGTAAATGTGTGTATGCCGTGGCAAGCTGGGGGGAAAGTTCACGATGTTAACTGTGTCTGTGTGCAGAATGTTATCTAGAGTCTTCCAGTGTGTGAACTATCGTATCTGTGTGCAGGATGCTAATAATAATATCTTCCAGTGTTTTTATTTTTACTGCGTCCACATGCAGATTGTTAGGCTGTTTTAATCTAATGTGTAAACTGTGGCTTTGAGAATGTTACTTTTTGTGCAGTTACACTTACAGTGTTAGAAGGAAATATATTTTTGTGTTATCAGAATCTTGCAGTGTGTGAACCCTGTTTGTGTGCAGAATGTTCACATCATCATTAGATTACAACTTCACGCGCCCCAATGAGAGAGGAGAGTATGAAGTGGCTGATGGGATAACTGCCACTGTCTTTAGAGCAATTCTTGTGAGTGATACAACATAGTGCAATTCACTGCATGCTATTATTGCTACCTGCTAGTCAGTTTATGCATTGCTCTTTTACATTTTTTTTTTAAACATCAGTTGCATTTCGGTATGGCACAGTTACTGTCTTCAGTTTTGAAGCAGCCCTTTGAAAAAGCCTTTTTGCCTGTGTGCTATGTGTTAATGCAGAAGTTAACTTACGAAGGTCCCCATTGCTGAGAACCCAGCTATAGCTTTTATTCTTTGACTGTACTTGTAGTGTGTAATATTCCTTCTTACCTGTCTTCACTCTACTGTCTCACTGTGTGTGTACGTGTGTGTGTGTACGTGTGTGTGTGTACGTGTGTGTGCACGAGCTTAACTCACTGTGCTTCTTACAGTGTGTGTGAGTAAAAATAAATGTTACCAGTCCCACTCCCGACCCCTGTGCTATGAACCTGCATATCCTTGCTGTATTGTTCATTTGTTGTTTTATTTGCATTTTTATAAATTATCATTCATTCATTTGTACAGCCATGAAAGGTTCTAATGTGAAAATTTGTGCAAGCCTGGCATGGATTAAAAAAGTACACACATGTTTGCATGCTTCATTAATGGCCTGGAAATTTTTCTTTGGGATAAATTATCTGCCTTTGCAGTTCATTCAGCTTCATTTGTTTGTTTCTGTAGTCCTCTTCAAACTTAATTGATATGTGAACAGTTAACCAGACTCTACTTGATGACTTGCTTTTCATCCTGACATGGCTGTAGTGGTTGATAGGTGGGAGAACTTGTGCATCAGTAAATTCTTATCTGATCAAGCTAACATTTGGTGTGACCACTATTTAATTAAGTACATCAATACATGGGACTTGATTCAGTATCAGCTACAATGTTGCTGTTGTCTTCAGCACTTGTCCAAGTCCAAGGGAGTTAATGCATGTGACGTTTTCTTGACAGTTACTCTACACACAAGTTAACGTTGGCTTTTGCCCACATGCTAGGTCACAAGTGATGTCTTTCATGTCAAGCTTTGCAAGATTACAGCCTGTATTAAAACTGTTACGCTCCACCCTTTTGTACTAGAGTCAGTTTTGTTGACTGAAGACTTACATCTATTTCCCAATTTTCTGTACGAGTCATCTTAGTCTGTGAGTGTTTGCTCTTCTTGTTTTCTGAGTACATACATGTACTATGTTAATTATTCTTGTGCGAGTTTGTGGAATGTTAATTCCGTGTGCTCCCGTGATTATTGTTAATGACACCCGTAGTGTGCACTGCTGTCTGACAGGAGTTCTACAAGGGTGGGAGGATCTACTGCCCCCCCTGCATGTCCGTGCAGGAGCTGAGAGAAGCCTGCGACTACCTGCTGATCCCTTTCAACTCGGAGACCGTCAAGTGCCAGAATCTCCGTAAGTATGCACAGCCGGCATGGATGCAGCTGAAAGATGGTGATGGAATTTCCTGGTGTTGCCTGCGGGGTGACCATAGAAAGGGAATAAGTATCTGAGCGACCAGTATGTATGGTTATTATGAATGGAAGGTATTATGTGTTGACGTGAAGCATAGTGATAAGTCCCATTTTTCACAGGGTTATAAAAAAAATTGACTTGTATGAGAATGGATGAGGGAGAGGGTTGAGAATGCAAATAAGATTCCAGTTGATTGCAAACACAATTTTGGCTAAGAATAGGACTCAAATAGTATTTGGTCAGGAATGAAAATCTATCTCACTTGACTATTCATTGTTGACTGTTGTTGCTGCAGTGACTGTGTGGTACGGCAGTGCTGGTTGAGTATAGTTGACCACACTGCTGCTGTGGGTTGTTCACTGTTACAGTTTGTGTGTTGTCTGTGTTGTAGCAGCAGTGCTCTGTGCAGTGAACTGCCTTGTGGCGGCACTGCTGTGTGTTGCAAACTGTTGTGGTGGCAGTGCTGTGTGTAGTTGACTGTGCTGTAGTGGCACTGCTGTATGTAGTTGACCGTTGTAGCGGCAGTGCTGTGAGTAGTTGCATTGCTGTGTGTTAACTGTTGTAGCAGCACTGCTGTGTGTAGCTGACTGTGTTGTAGTTGCATAGCTGTGTGTTGTTGACTGTGTTGTAGTGGCACTGCTGTGTGTTGACTGTTTTACTTTTAGCGCTGTGTGTTCACTGTACTGTTGCAGCAGTGCTGTGTGTAGTTGGTTTAAACAAAAATTTATTCGAGACGAAATAAAGATACAAAAAAAATCATTATGTACTCATCAACAAGCTATGGCTTATAGGCGATGAGCTGTGTGTAGTTGACTGTGCTGTACTGACACTGCTGTGTGTAGTTGACTGTTGTAGTGGCAGTGCTGTGTGTAGTTAACTGTGTTGCAGCAGCAATGCTCTGTGTAGATGACTCGTTGACTGTGTCGTAGTGGCAGTGCTGTGTGTAGTTGACAGTGTTGTAGTGGCAGTGCTGTCTGTTGGCTGTTAAGTGTTATAGTGATGTGTGTAGTTGACTGTGTTGCAGTAGCAATGCTCTGTGTAGATGACTCGTTGACTGTGTCGTAGTGGCAGTGCTGTGTGTAGTTGACAGTGTTGTAGTGGCAGTGCTGTCTGTTGGCTGTTAAGTGTTATAGTGCTGTGTGTAGTTGACTGTGTTGCAGTAGCAGTGCTGTCTGTTGGCTGTTAAGTGTTACAGTGATGTGTGTAGTTGACTGTGTTGCAGTAGCAGTGCTGGGTGTTGTTGACTGTTGTAGTGCTTTGTAGCCGACTGTCTTGTAGTCACAGTGGTGTGTGTAATTGACTGTTGTAGTGGCAATGCTGTATGTAGTTAACTGCGTTGCATTGGTATGTGTAGTTGACTGTAGTAGCGACAGTGCTGTGTGTAGTTGACCGTGTTTAGTGGCAGTGGTGTGTGTAGTTTGTGTTGTAGTGGCAGTGTTGTATGTAGTTGACTGTTGTAGCGACAGTGCTGTGTGTAGTTGACCGTGTTTAGTGGCAGTGGTGTGTGTAGTTTGTGTTGTAGTGGCAATGTTGTATGTAGTTGACTGTTGTAGTGACAGTGGTGTGTGTAGTTTGTGTTGTAGTGGCAATGTTGTATGTAGTTGACTGTTGTAGTGGCAGTGGTGTGTGTAGTTGACTGTGTTTAGTGGCAGTGGTGTGTGTAGTTGACTGTGTTGTAGCAGTAGTGCTGTGTGTAACTGACTGTTGTAACGGCAGCACTGTGTGTAGTTGACTGTTGCAGTGGCAGCGGTGTGTGTAGTTGACTGTTGTAACGGCAGCACTGTGTGTAGATGACTGTTGTAGCAACACTGCTGTGTGTAGATGACTGTTGTAGCAGCACTGTTGTGTGTAGATGACGGTGTTGTAGTGGCACTGCTGTGTGTAGACGACTGTTATAGTGACACTGTTGTGTGTAGATGACTGTGTTGTAGCGGCACTGCTGTGTGTAGATGACTGTTGTAGCAACACTGCTGTGTGTAGACGACTGTTGTAGCAACACTGCTGTGTGTGGATGACTGTGTTGTAGCGGCACTGCTGTGTGTAGACGACTGTTACAGTGACACTGTTGTGTGTAGATGACTGTGTTGTAGCGGCACTGCTGTGTGTAGACGACTGTTACAGTGACACTGCTGTGTGTAGATGACTGTGTTGTAGCGGCACTGCTGTGTGCAGATTACTGTTATAGTGGCACTGCTGTGTGTCGATGACTGTTATAGTGGCACTGCTGTGTGTAGATGACTGTGTTGTAGCAACACTGCTGTGTGTAGATCACTGTGTTGTAGCGGCACTGCTGTGTTTTACAGGTGGCCTGCTGCACGAGCTGTCCAATGATGGTGCCCGTCACCGCTTCGCAGAATATCTTGATGAACTCCTCTTACCCCTTATGGTCAAATCTACAAATGTCAGTGCTGTATACTTTTATATTTTATGTATTGATTACCTTCTTGTGGTGCTGTTCGCTCTTGATCAGACTCACTGTCTACTTTTCACGTCTTGCTCCGTCAGCTCTTTTTTTGTTCTGCTTCTCTTCCTCCTTCATTTTTCTCCCATCTCCAGCTCCTCTTTTTACCCTTATCAACTAGTTGCATTTTCATTACTGGTCCAGGCATAATTGTGGACACTTTTAAACTTTAATCTTGAAGCTTTTGTTCATCAGTTTGTATGTAGAACTAGATGGACGATAGCTGTGAACAGCAACTGCTTTTTGTCATAGGCAGGGTTCAGTCCAGTGAAAAACAGCAATGATCAGTTGACCTAATCACCTAGGTTTTGATAGGCCTGTTGCTGACTGCTCAAAATAGCTCTCACCAGTATTGTATTTATACTATCATCATTGTAATACAGTTATACACACTATTTTATACATGCCACAGTATCTTTGTAGTTTGCCCCATCTCTCTTACATACACATACCCAAATGCTGATTGCTGTATGCATAGTTAATATTTCACACTGGGGTGTGTATGGGGGATGTCATTGTATTTGTGTTCACAGGGTGTGTGGGTACGCATGTGTGTGTGTGTGTGTGTACGCATGTGAGAGTGTGTGTGTGTGTTACAGTGACAGCAAATATTAGCCACAGGTCAGAGTGAAAGCAAACTGAAGAGGCTAGAGTAAAATGCCTGTGCTCAGCCAATTGTAGCTGCTCTCAGTGGGCTTTTACGTCAGTTAATTCTTAGTCACTGTCCTCTGCCACTGGCAGAACACAGGATGGCACACTGGTACAGAAAAACGATGCCATTTGACATGCAGCATCAACGCTGAAGTGTGCAGGGTGCGTTAGTAAACAGAACCCCACGTAGGTAAAACAGCACAGTAAGCTGAGTATGTGTAAAGGGCTTGAGATTTGACAGTGGAAGAATTTCTCTTTTGTCTGTTTGCTGATTTTCTGAGTCGTGCTTTCACATTTAAGTCCATCAGCGTTAACGATTCGTGTGTGGGTGTGTTTCAGCGAGGAGACCGAGAGTGCCATATTGTCGTGCTGACTGATGATGACGTCTTGGAGTGGGACGAAGAGTACCCGCCACAGATGGGAGAGGAGTACACAGAAAGTCAGTTTGTGTTAATTTACTGTGGTGAATTGCGTAATAGCTTTTGAACCCCAGAAAATCACAAATCCTACATAATCTAGTGTAGTTGACTTCATCATGTACAAATTGCTGTTTTAAAGACTTTGTGTTGGAATCAGTTGTTTTTGTCTTGGAATCAGTTGTGTTTTTTGGGGGGTGGGGGTGGGGGGGTTACTGTGGTTGAGAGGTTAAAACAGACAGTTTTGTACTGTGGAGGAGAGATGTCACCTGTGGTTTGTTTGACCGCCTGTGTTGCAGTCATCAGCAGCACAAGTCTGTACCGGTTCTGTCGCTACATAGAGAACAGAACTGTCGCCAAGCAGGTGCTGAAGGAGAGGGGGCTGAAGAAAATCCGGCTCGGCATTGAAGGTAAGCTCAGACACACGTGCATGCACATGCTCACACGCTCACACGTGCGCATGTGTGCACACAGATGCTCTTCCACATCTGCCCTTTCCGCCATTTTTTATTTATTACTCTGTCACATCTGAGGTGGGTTTTTTTTTTCTACAGGTTCACCTGTCACAGCTGGCCCTCATCAGGGGTCTGTTTTTCATGGAAAATGTGTAATTTGGGAAAGTGAAATGGACAAAGTATTATGAACACCAGTTTAAAAAAAAACTGATATGATTTTTATTTGGGTTCCCCAGCCTCTTCTTATAGCATCTGAGGACATTAAGCAAGAAGAACAATTGCCCTTTACATTTTTTTTTAATGTGTTTTGATTGAAAGACATTAATCTTGATAGCATTATCAGAATGTAAATGATCTTGCATGGTGTGCTTAGTCAGGATAGGAATGAGGACTGTTCAGTAATTTAAAGGGAAATAACTTTTAGAATGCAGGGAGAGACAAGGGGAGGTAATCTCAATGGCTTTGTTGCTCAACCTCTGACTCTGATGAAAGTTCAAATAAGTTAATAAATAAATCATTTTTTTAAACCAAACTTATTTCTAATTAGAGTTGCATCTTTGTATAAAAAAATCTCATGACACATGTTTTGAAGTTGCAGATAACAGGAAAATAAGAAGTGATACACCACAATCCAGTGTGTACTGAATTCTGATTTTATTTTGTGTGTTCCCACCTCATGTGAAGACTTGAGTTAGGTAACCACCCAAAGCATCACACTGTGCTGTACACAATAGCTGACATTTGCAGTCTGAGAAAGAAAAAAATGGAATATGATTGAAAGAAATTCTTGTATTATTTATTTCCCTGTGATGTTACTTGTTATGTTGTTGATCATCTGTGTTTGAGTACTTATCCGTGTGTTAAAGGTATGCCATGGAAAGTAAAATCACTGACAGTTAACATATTGCATGTTGCAGGGTATCCAACATACAAGGAGAAAATCAAAAGAAGACCGGGTGGAAGAGCAGAAGGTAAACTGACAGTCCAGTTGTTTATATTCACAAGGATACACTGAGGGCTTATATAATCCATATGTGACTGTACTGTATTTTGCAACCCCAACCTATACTGATGGTAGATCATCATAAGCCAAAGTGTCCTGACAGTATCTCCTGAACTATTTAATGTTCTGTAGCCAAACATTGCATGGTGATGCATCATGAAGTATAGTGTATTGCAAAGAGATTGTTTTGCTGTCGTCAAGGTCAGGGTCACAGTGCAGGCTCGTATAATCAGAATATGATTGTTTTTACTATTTACTATATCTTAGCTGCTGATCCTTTTGGAACCAAATTTAGTTGGATGATGCATCGTCATAAGTCAGACTGTCTTGTCGGTAGATTGTGATGGTTCAAAATTTCATTGAATATCTGTCAGTGCTATATTTTCTATACCGCTGATATCTTTGCACCAAACCAGGTGTGCTGACTACTAATTACCGGACCTTGTGCGAACAAAGTGAGCCTAGCGTACTGACTATAACGGTGACTTACATTTAGGCACTCCAAGGGGTGGTGGTGCCGTGCTTTATTTTCCACCCTCCCCTACTTATGATGAATCTCACCCCTCTTCTCGTCAGTGATCTACAACTACGTCCAGAGGCCTTTCCTGCGGATGTCATGGGAGAAGGAGGAGGCCAAGAGCCGGCATGTTGACTTCCAGTGCGTGCGCAGCAAGTCCATCACCAACCTGTCCACCACTGGCAGTGAGGCTGGCGGTCCGCACAACGAACACCCCCCTCAGCCCATTGTGGAGCAGGCGCAGGACGGCACCATCAACGTTATCCCCCCTCAGCCCTCCCCCTCCGAGCCCTACCCTGAGGTGCAGTTGCCACCTGATGTGGACTGAGGGTACAACCAGCATTTTCCGTTTTTTTGCTTCTGTTTTTATTTTTTTATTTTTTTGTCAGTGCCTGGATAAATCAAAGACTTTGCTGGTTGTTGTGAATATATATGTGATTTCTTTTCCCTGGGGTGGGGGATTTAGTGAAAAGAACAGAAATTTTAGTGTCAGGAAATGAGCAAATGCTGTCAAGACTTTTTGTTTGTTTTGCTGTTTGAAAAGAACGCTGTGCACTGACATTCAGCCAGCCATTTCCAGCAGGGTAGTATTTTCCTTGCTTACTGTTCATAATGCTAACAGAAAATGCAGAAACGTTTTGTTAGATTTCTGTTTGGAGCATGAGATAGTAAATTCGAACAGTGATATCATTCAGAGTGGCTTCATTCCTGGAAGTTTATGTTTCCATGGATTTCTTTTTACTCCCTTTTTCAGAAACCAGCTTCTGATTTTGTCCAGCTATTCTTGGCAAGATGGATTTCATGTCCATACATTTATAATACACAAGATCTGTTAGTTTTTCACAAAAATGTCCTATTTTGAATGGAAGTGGTTCATTGGTCAGATTTTAAAAAAATAAAAAAATCTTTTTTTACTGTGTTTATTTACCATTGCATCATAGTTTCAAAGGAATTAGTAGATTACTGTTAATCATTTCTGTCCTTTAGAGAATTTTTATTTTTTTATTTTTTATTAATCCTTTTTTGTAAATAAGAACACATCAGGGACTGGGTAATATTGCCCTTGAGGTTTGGTTATTTCTTACCAAAGTGAAAAAATGCTGCATTTTTAATTGATCTTTTTTAAATGTAGTAGAGGCAGGGATCCCACAGACTGAAAAAAATGGGCTAAGCTTGTCTGGGTCTGGAAAAAGTGTGGACATGTTCAGAATGAAAGAGAGAGAAAAAAAAGGTGTTGGAAACCCCCCAGAATTGGACAAACATTGATGTAGAAAATGGATTCGAACCAGTTAAAGAGCATCATGTATCAGTCAGCTTGAGCAGACCATGCTTTTAGAGTGTGTTGCTAGTGAGGTTTGTTCTTAAAAAGGAGGTTTAATTCAAGTACATGTTTCATCTTGGCATGGGTGTTAACTTACTCCAGTCTGGAAAACTCAGAAGTGTTGGAATTTTGTCCCTGAAAGTGGGCAAACCTTGGAAGAGAGGGCGTTCACACCGACTGCCTTTCGTTGCATTTATTTTTGGTTCAGGGGTCCGTAGTGTCAGAGCAAATTCTTCTGCAGTGCCTCACCAAGTTCATGGCAAGTTCACCTTGAGTATTGTCTGTCTGTTGTGTTATCAGGATATGACAGCACGCACTTCCAGTACACTTTTGGCTATTATTTTCATGGAGAATGTAAGAATATAGCCTATAGGCATTATTGAGAAATACCCGCTTGCGGCAAATGGTAAAACTGACACCCTTGCCACATCTTGACCATACTTGGCAGATAGTAATGCATGCTGACGACAGTGGGATTAGTTTGGGTTTGTCCAAAAGGAAGCTTTCTCAGCACCCATTTCTAATGTCATGGATATTTTTAATTCAAAAGAGAAGGTTATGTGAGTGTGGGTAACTGTACATTTTAGGCTGCCCAGCGAACTAATGTTAATGTCTCATCTTGGAGACTATGTAAGTGAGCTGTTCCAAAGTTTGCATGATAATAAGTTCACTCAAATGAGCTACGCACTTCCAGGTCAGTTTTGCTGACCTTGATCTAATTTCGAGGTCACGTGGGGGTCTTAAACAGAGAACTGCAGTTTGTGTTTTCTCGGCATCTTCTTGCCGAGTTGGAGTCCAGGCCTTGAATCAATGGTTGTTCTGCGGAATACTTTTTATGACTGTCATACATTCAAGGAAAATAATGGATGCATTTATCAGAGACAGAGCGAGTGAAATCTATCAAACTTTGCATGATGATAACATTTATTGAGCTTACATTTTCAAACTGGTTTCAGTGATGTTGGTTAAATTTCAAGAGCACAGTTTTCAACTTTTGTGGCCCCCCCGCCCCGCCCCCCGCCCCCCCCCCCCCACACACACAAAAACAACCACCCCTAGCAACAGCAACAGCGAAAAGGTTTTTTGTGTAACTGTTATATTTGTGGGGGTGTGGTTATATACCTTCAATGCTTCAAGATGGCTCCAACATAAATTTAAGGGAGACAGTGGGTGCATTTTTTGCCTGGACAAAATAGTGGTTTTGAAGTGAGATCATTGAAACTGCATAATGATAACCTCTTTTGAGCTTGACATATTTATGCTGACCTCTGTGACCTGACCCTGTTTTTAAGGTCATAGAAAAAATTCTTACAAAAATTATGAAAGCTGCTTTTTCCCGCATTTTGAATGTAAATGGACTTTATGTCTGCTTGTGTGTGTGTGTGTGTGTGTGTGTGTGTGTGTGTGTGTGTGTGTGTGTGTGTGTGTGTGTGCATATGTGTTTCCGTTTTTTCCTTGGCTGCAAAACTGTTGCTACGGACCTTACTTGAAATAGTGAATTTTTTACAAGATCAGTCCTTAGCTAAAAGCCAGGTTGTGCATTAGCTGTATGTTTGTGATTTTTTCTCTTTTTATATATTTAGAAGACACACACACACCATTTGCTTTGAATTATTGCATTAACATTAGAATGCACATACATTTGCTTTCTGTTGCAGCAATATCCCCAGCATTTATGAAAGACCTTGTATTTTTGTATAACGTACTTAATAAAGAAAACAACTGTTACTGTTTATTTCTGTATGTGCCACTGTTAAAGGCGTTTTCTTCTGTTTTGATCGCTTCAGAGTTTATGTTAGTTCATATAACTACATTAATTTTGATCTGTATATATCCTAATTACCTCTGTGTCAGATGAAATGCTTATATCTGTTTGAGTAGATGTTATTACTGTTCTTTTGTGTTGCCACAGGTGGAAATTAACAGTAAATCTGCAGAACCAAGTGTTTCTGCAATCATACCTTTAAAGAAATAATATTTGGAAGACCTAGAACTTATGGTTTTATTATTTTTTGATCCATAATATTATTGTATCAGTGCTGGTGATGGTACTTCAGTCATTGGAATACTGTTAAGTACTAATAATGTAGTAGAGATTACTATGGATTTAACTGGAGAAAAAGAAATTAAAATCCAAACATGTCTTTAAAAAACAACAACGTCTTGATGATGGCTCAGTTCACGCAAACTTAACAAAACCTGTATCACAAATTATTGTTCCTTCCGCTTTTATGTGGTGAATACTGTGCTGCAGGGTATAGTTTCCCCAGCAAACCTATGTGTTTTTGTATAACTGCTTCAGTTTTTGCCTCACCTATCTCGTCTCCACTGCACTTCAGCTTCTCAGCAGCAGTAATGTTAAACAGTGGGATGCTTTTGTGAGATGCAAGAGAACTTTCCACTGAGCAATTGTTTGTATGCTTGATACACTGTCTCAGCTCCTGATGGCCTCTCAGCCTTCAGCCAGTTCATCCCACAGTAACTTATTTTGTTTTGTCGTTGTGTTTCTTTGTTCTGGAATGGGTTCACGTCGTGTAAACTCTTTCCAGAACTGTTTATTTTGTAAGCAGACGGGAGTCAAAATGTGCATTTAATGGTGTGGGTTTGTTGTTTTTACAGTCTGATATTTCACTGGATAATAATCAGAGAGAAGAAAAAAAAGTTTGTTAAAAGTGTTTACCGACCCTCCATAAACACCACTCCCCTATGCAGCGTTTGTTAGAGGAAGCGACAAAGTGGAACATTCAGACTAGATGGGTCCGGGATGTGTTGGATGACCATTGAGCTTGCTGCCCTTCAAAATTGAGAGCAGCTTTCATAATGCACTGAACCCAGGATGAACTTTTGCACAGTGAGCCGCACGTAAGATGGAAGGCTGGAATCCTAGTTCTACCTTGCAGAAAATTTGTAGAGAAGAGAGTCCCTGTAGCCTATCTTTAGTCACAGGGCTATGGTCTTTGCATTCTGGAACAGTCCAAGTTACACAGCAGCATCTGCTGTGGCCGAAAAGGCCCACATGGGAGTCAGTCCTTGTTGCAGCTGCTGCGTTTGTAATGTATTCTTTTCATTCTTTTTTTTTTGTAGATGGTGTCTCAAAAACTTCAGTGTATTCTTTTTCAGTGTTTGTTTGTTGGTGGTGTCTTGAAAACGTACGGGATATTCCGATCACTGTTTGGGGTGGAAGTTTGTGCAAGTAGACCATGTCTCAGAAAGAAGAAAAGCACAATGGGTCTTTGGATCACATTCTTGAGCAGACCTTGGTGTTCAGTGGGTGGTTTGTTGGAAAGGAGAGTGCAGTACATTCCCTGTTTTCAGCAGAATGTGGCATTAAAGGACTTGGTCTGGTGAAGGTGCCACTGTGCACAGGTTAAAGGACTTGGTCTGGGGAAGGTGCCACTGTGTACAGGTTAAAGGACTTGGTCTGGGGAAGGTGCCGCTGTGTACAGGTTAAAGGACTTGGTCTGGGGAAGATGCCATTGTGCCCAGGTTAAAGGACTTGGTCTGGGGATGGTGCCACTGTGCACAGGTTAAAGGAGTTGGTCTGGGGAAGGTGCCACTGTGCACAGGTTAAAGGGGTTGGGTCTGGGGAAGGTGCCACTGTGCACAGATTAAAGGACTTAGTCTGGGGAAGATGCCACTGTCCAAAGGTTAAAGGGGTTGGTCTGGGGAAAGTGCCACTGTGTACAGGTTAAAGGAGTTGGTCCGTGGAAAGTGCCACTGTGTACAGCTTGAGTGGAATCAGTGTGCTGGGACTTGGCTACATTGATGTAAGCATGATCATTTTGCATTGGTATGACGGGTAATGGCTGTGGCCTGGTGGGCCCTTGGTCGCAGTTCTTGTGGACATGTCGACAGGTGTGTGCACACGTATGGCTCCGCACTCCTCC
>OY757544.1:25473205-25485705 GCA_963584105.1 Alviniconcha strummeri
ACGATACTTCAAATCACCGATGCCTCCCTCCTCCCTCCCCCCCCCCACTCCCTCCCCTCCCCCCCCCCCCCCACCTCCATCCACTCCGCCATCTCCTCTTAAGATACTCCGACGCACCCCATGGGATCAATTGACACGATCAGAATCCCCCCACCACCCTCATCTCCCATCCGCCTCCGCTTAATTTACTCACTTCAGGCGCACCCCCTATTTTTCGCTTGGCTGCTCCCGGATGAGTTCCAAAAAGACTTCATCAGATGACCAGATTTGAGAGGTAGTCTTCCGGCACGGTCCTCGGCCCGAACTCGCGGAAGCGCCTGGCGGGCTACAGGCACTCGCGCCTCTTTCACGGGCAAGAGTTTGAAGGCAAGCTGCCCTCCCTTGCTCTATGCTGAACCGCTCGTGTGTATGACGGCACTCTAGGAGTAATTTGCTCAATTAATCGGAGTGATGGACAGCTCGTTTTTAAGTGACGTACGGATTAATGACGTGACGGGGTGGGAGGCAGAAATAGTCCCAGAAAAATTGGCCCTGACGGCTGGAAGAGGTATTTAAGATTGAAACTGACGAGACAGGATCCACTCTCGCCGAAGTGGGCTTCCAGATTTCAAGGATCCGTCGTTGGAACTGTAAGTAGGCGATGCGCCATGTTTTTCCTTTGAGTACAATTCACGTGTGCGTAATAGTTTCTCAGCGAAAGGTCCCATCTTCCAAGAATACGAGTATATCTCTGCGTTGTACCGTCTGTAGGTGTGGATACAGTGTTTGTTCCATGCTGTTTTTTGGTTTACTCCTTCATGATGTGGGAAACCTTCGATGAATCGGTCTGCCAGTCTGGGAGGTGTATACCCACTCTGCCTGGGTTCGGGATCCGGCTCAGGCCTCTCCTCTTTGGACAGAACTTTTCACAGGCCTTGGCAGACGATGCATTCCTGTGATAATGGATTGTTGGTTGAAGTGTTGCTTTACGTCCACAGAAACCGTAGGCTTATTAGGGACGGGAGTCCAGGACGGCCACCTCGACTTTCACGCAGCTCCTGAGCTCTGAATGGATTGTGTGTATGTCGGTGTTTGTATACGGCGTGAATGGCGAAGTTTGTTGAAATGTTGTTGTTGTTGTTGATCGCTTTATATAAATGTATGTATATGTGGCTCTTGTCAAGTTTTTGGTACAGCACAGTGAGTTTAACTCGTGTTAAAGAATAGCGCTTTATGAGAATTCTCTCTCTCTCTCTCTCTCTCTCTCTCTCTCTCTCTCTCTCTCTCTCTCTCTCTCTCTCTCTCTCTCTCTCTCTCTCTCTCTCTCTCTCTCTCTCTATATATATATATATATATATATATACTGTCTTTAAGTACGAATTAACGAAGACAGCGATTAATATAAATTAAACGATGTAGTTGTGAAATGAAAATGACTATTGTCTGATCTCGGGGTTTAAGTTATGTGGAACAGGAAGCTTTTAAGACGAATGAATAACGGTTGTAATGGGTACTACAATACCGCTTTGGTTTACACTGTACAGGTGTGCATTTATCCTGCTACAGTTGAGTAGGTGGGGAATTTTGACACTTTAAAGTTCGGGTATATGGTCGAATATTATTGATGTCATGCACGGTAAATTTGAATCTTGAAGATGAGCGTTTGTGACAGTTATGTTTGTGACAGTTAAGTTTCATCGTGTGCCACCCTACCAGCTATGATAAGCCTTGAGCATCTGTTACGTCCATCAGACTAATGGTACCTGTTTGTGTGGGGGATATTAATGCCGGCTTTTTCACCCTTACACTCCAAAACTGTTCTGCAGGCAATATGCACACAAACATTGCAAATACCAGTCATCGATTAAACTCCTATTTTACACACACACACACACACACACACACACACACACACACACACACACACACACACACACACACACACACACACCACCACCACCACCACCACCACCACAACCACCACCACCACACACACACACACACACACACACCACCACCACCACCACCACCACCACACACACACACACACACACACACACACACACACACACACACACACACACACACACACACACACACACGCACGTAAGCATGTGAGCAGCTCTCTGGGTTTAATGCCGGCTTTACTAGCTGAACCTTGGCACGACAAATCTATATTACATACTCCATGCAAAGGGCAGTGGTCGTAAGGGAAGGTCAGTTGCAAAGGATTTGACTCTCGAAGTAAGTCAAACATAGTATAGTGCTACAAAGCAAATAGTAATATATAGTCGGAACCTTCTGGATAACAGCCTTAATCTAACTAGTTAACTCTAATCCTGTACTAGTAGAAACAAAGTATAAAAAAACAAAAACAAAAACAAAAAACAAACAAAAAAACCACGTTATTCCGGGTTGATGGAGGTGGACATTGTCTTTAAAAGTCCAACTGGTTTCATCGTGTTTGTTTATGAATGTATCTCATTTACCCCTTGTTGTTTAGTAATGGACTAAAACAGATGTTTCCATTTCCTAGAACTTAGCTTATAATTATGTAAACAAAAAAAAAAAAAAAAAAAAAAAAAACCCGTCACTCCACCATTTCATTTCAGGGAAGATCAGAACAGATCGACAACAACTTGAGCAAGAAGCTTCGCATCAACGGCAAAGAGAATTTTGAAAAAAACAAACCACCACCAACCATTCGCAACAGTACATACAAAAATCAGGAAAGCAACCTCAGGAACGAAAGGGCAATAACTCTTGCCAGAACCATGCGGCACACAACGACTTTCTTTGTGCTCGTCGCCTGCTGTCTGCTCTTTTTGCAAGGAGCACGTTCCGAGCACGTGAGGAGCGTGACCTCATCGATGAACACTCCAACGCGCACCCCTCACGAGGCGACGTCAAAACCGGAACTGACCTATCACCGACACAGGATAGAACGCGGTCTTGGGTCCGAGAGGGGTGTCAGGAGTCGCCGAGCTGTGGATGACGCTGGGACGGACCTCACGGAGACGGACCATGCACGTTTTTCTCGACTGGCTCGTCGTCAGACGGAATCGGCGGGAACAGGCACACCAAGAATCACAGGCAGGAGAAATGTTGTCGAGTTCACAAGTCGAGCGTCGGCCAGTCTGAATGAGCGACGCATCAGCGATGAGACCAGACGGGTTGCTGATTCCAGACGACGTGTCGATGACGAAACCAGACGGGTTCCTGATTCTAGACGACGTGTAGATGACGAAACCAAACGGGTTGCTGATTCCAGACGACGTGTGGATGACGAAACCAAACGGGTTCCTGATTCCAGACGACGTGTGGATGACGAAACCAGACGCGTTCCTGATTCCAGACGACGTGTCGATGACGAAAGCAGACGGGTTGCTGATTCCAGACGACGTGTCGATGACGAAACCAGACGGGTTGATGATTCCAGACGACGTGTCGATGACGAAACCAGACGGGTTGATGATTCCAGACGACGTGTCGACGACGAAACCAGACGGGTTGATGATTCTAGACGACGTGTCGATGACGAAACTAGACGGGTTCCTGATTCCAGACGAGGTGTGGATGACGAAAGCAGACGGGTTGATGATTCCACACGACGTGTCGATGACGAAAGCAGACATGCAGCTGACTCCAGACAACGTGTGGGTGACGAAAGTGGACGTGTAGCTGACTCCAGACGACGTGTGGGTGACGACAGCAGACGTGTTGCTGACTCCAGACGAAGTGTGGGTGACGACAGCAGACGTGTTGCTGACTCCAGACGAAGTGTGCGTGACGAAAGCAGACGTGTTGCTGACTTCAGACGACTTGTGAATGATGACGAAAGCAGACGTGTTGCTGATACCAGACGACGTGTGGATGACGAAAGCAGACGTGTAGCTGACTTCAGACGACTTGTGAATGATGACGAAACCAGACGTGTTGCTGATTCCAGACGACGTATGAGTGACGAAAGTGGACGTGTTGCTGATTCTAGACGAAGTTTGGACGACAAAAGGCGGCATGTTGCTGACTCGAGACGACATGTGGGTGACGAAAGCAGACGTGTAGCTGACTTCAGACGACCCGTGAATGATGACGAAACCAAACGTGTTGCTGACTTCCGACGTCGTGTGGATGACGAAGCCAGTCATGTTGCTGACTCTAGACGTCGTGTGGATGACGAAAGCAGACGTATTGCTGATACCAGACGACGTATGGATGACGAAAGTACACGTATAGTTGACTCCAGACGACGTGTGGGTGACGACAGCGGACGTGTAGCTGACTCTAGACAAAGTGTGGGTGACGACGAAAGCAGGCATGCTGCTGACTACAGACGAAGTGTGCGTGACGACGAAAGCAGACGCGTTGCTGATTCAAGACGACGTGTGGATGACGAAAGCAGACGTGTTGCTGACTCCAGAAGACGTGTTGATAGTGATGAAAGCAGACGTGATTCTGACTCCAGACGACGTGTGGATGACGAAAGCAGACTTGTTACCGACTCAAGAAGACGTGATAGTAGTAACGAAAGTAAACGTAATGCTGACCTCAGACGCCGTGTCGATGACGATGAAAGCAGACGTGTTGTTGACTCCAGACGACGTGTGAATGACGAAAGCAGACGTGTTACTGACTCAATTCAACGTACGCATAATGGCGAAAGCAGACTTGTTGCTGACTCAAGACGACGTGTCAATGACGACAAAAACAGACGTACTGCTGACTCAAGTCGACTTGTTGATAGTGACGAAAGCAGACGTATTGCGGACTCCAGACGGCGTGTCTTTGATTATGAAAGCAGACGTGTTACTGACTCTAGACGACGTGTGAATGATGAAAACAGACGTATTGCTGAATCCAGACGACGTGTTAATGACGAGGGCACACGTGTTGCTGACTCCAGACGCCATGTTAACGACGACGAAAACAGACGTGTTGCTGACTCGAGACGCCGTGTCGATGACGATGAAAGCGGACGTACTGCTGAAACCAGTAGCCGTGTCGATGACGACGAAAGCAGACGTACTGATGACTCCAGACGACGTGTGAATGACGAAAGCCGACGTGTTGCTGACTCCAATCGCCGTGTCGGTGACGACAAAAGCAAACGTGTTGCTGACTCCAGACGACGTGTGAATGATGAAAACAGACGTATTGCTGAATCCCGACGACGTGTGAATGACGAAATCAGACGTGTTGCTGACTCTAGACGCCGTGTCGATGACGACGAAAGCAGACGTCTTGCTGACTCCAGACGCCGTGTGGATGACGAAAGCAAACATGTTGCTGACTCAAGACGCCGTGTCAATGACGACGAAAGCAGACGTATTGATGACTCCAGACGCCGTGTGAATGACGAAATCCGACGTGCTGCTGACTCCAGTCGCCGTGTTGATGATGAAGAAAGCCGACGAATTGTTGACTCCAGACGACATGTGAATGACGCAAGTAGACATGTTGCTGACTCTAGACGCCGTGTCGATGACGAAAGCAGAAGTGTGGCTGACTCCAGACACCGTGTCGATGACGATGAAAGCAGACGTGTTGATGACTCCAGACGACGTGTCAATGACGACGAAAGCAGACGTATAGCTGACTCCAGAAGACGTGTGGGTGACGACAGCGGACGTGTAGCTGACTCTAGACGAAGTGGGGGTGACGACGAAAGCAGGCATGCTGCTGACTACAGACGACGTGTGGGTGACGACAAAATCAGACGTGTTGCTGACTCCAGACGACGAGTGAATGACGAAAGCAGACGTGTTGCTGACTCCAGACGCCATGTCAACGACGATGAAAACAGGCGTATTGCTGACTCCAGTCGCCGTGTCGATGACGCCGAAATCCGACGAGATGCTGACTCAAGACGCCGTGTCAATGACGACGAAAGCAGACGTATTGATGACTCCAGACGACGTGTGAATGATGAAATCCGACGTGTTACTGACTCCAGTCGCCGTGTCGATGACCACGAAAGCAGACGAATTGTTGACTCCAGACGACGTGTGAATGACGAAAGCAGACGTGTTGCTGACTCCAGACACCGTGTCGATGACGATGAAAGCAGACGTGTTGCTGACTCCAGACGACGTGTGAATGACGAAAGCAGACGTGTTGTTGACTCTAGACGACGTGTGGATGATAACGAAATCAGACGTGTTGCTGACTCTAGACGACGTGTGGATGATGACGAAATCAGACGTGTTGCTGACTCCAGACACCGTGTCGATGACGATGAAAGCAGACGTGTTGCTGACTCCAGACGACGTGTGAATGACGAAAGCAGACGTGTTGTTGACTCTAGACGACGTGTGGATGATGACGAAATCAGACGTGTTGCTGACTCTAGACGACATGTGGATGATGACAAAATCAGACGTGTTGCTGACACCAGACGACGTGTTGATGACGAAAGCGGACGTGTTGTTGACTCAAGAAGACGTATGATTGATGACAACAGAAAACGTGTGGGAGATGACGAAATCAGACGTAATGCTGACTCCAGACGCTATGTGGATGATGACGAAATCAGACGTGTTGCTGACTCCAGACGACGAGTGGATGATGACGCAACCAGGCGTGTTGCTGACTCCAGACGACGTGTGGATGATGACGCAACCAGGCGTGTTGTTGACACCAGGCGAAGTCTGGATGCCAAAACCAGACACGTTGCTAAATCCAGACGACGTGTAGATGATGACGTAACCAGACACGCTGCTGACTCCAGACGGCGTGCGGTTGATGATACCAGAGAACGCGTAAGAGAAGACAAAATCAGACGTAATGCTGACACGAGGCAACGTGTTGCTAACTCCAGACATGTTTATGATGACATGAAACCTGTTGCTGACTCCAGACGGGATGTGGATGGTGACAAAACAAGACGTGATGCTGACTACAGGCGACGTGTGGACCATGAAACCAGAAGTGTTGCTGACAACAAACGACGACGTGTTAACAATGACTCAACCCGACAAATGACGAGCTCCAGACGACGTGTGAATACTGACGATACTAGCCGTGTTGCTGACTCCAGACGACGTGTAAACTATGACGATAGTAGCCGTGTTGCTGATTCCAGACGACGTGTAAATACTGACGATACTAGCCGTGTTGCTGACTCCAGACGACGTGTAAACACTGACGATACTAGCCGTGTTGCTGACTCCAGACGACGTGTAAACACTGACGATACTAGCCGTGTTGCTGACTCCAGACGACGTGTGAAAGCTGACGATACTAGCCGTGTTGCTGACTCCAGAAGACGTGTAAACACTGACGATACTAGCCGTGTTGCTGATTCCAGACGACGTGTAAATACTGACGATACCAGCCGTGTTGCTGACTCCAGACGACGTGTAAACACTGACGATACTAGCCGTGTTGCTGACTCCAGACGACGTGTAAACACTGACGATACTAGCCGTGTTGCTGACTCCAGTCGACGTGTAAATACTGACGATACCAGCCGTGTTGCTGACTCCAGACGACGTGTAAACACTGACGATACCAGCCGTGTTGCTGACTCCAGACGACGTGTAAATACTGACGATATCAGCCGTGTTGCTGACTCCAGACGACGTGTAAACACTGACGATACTAGCCGTGTTGCTGACTCCAGACGACGCGTGGATGACAACACACAGACTACACGACGTGTACCCGACTCTAGTCGCCTTTCGGAAAACCGACAAATGTTCGCGAAAAGCAACCCGAGCACCCGCCGACAGGCCGTTCATGTCCAGCCACTTGAGAAACGGAAGTCTGCAGCGATTAACTCCCGTGGGCAGGGCCATGCAGGGCAGTACTCCACCTCCTCTCGGCGGACCTCACCAAGCTCAACGACTTCAATGGAAACGGAAGCTTCGATTTCTGACCAGTTCCACCGGGCGGAAACCCCGTCTAGCTGCGAATCTACAACGTACTGCCTCAAAACCATGACAGCACCCAGAATGTGCCGCAGCGTCGAAGTGACGGACCGCACTGGGAGGAACGTGTCAGACTATGACGGCAGCAAGCTGTCTGAGAAACCGGACTCTCAGGCTGGCTACACGACCATCAGGGAAAGCGACATCCTTGGCAGCTACTTCCATGATTTGACCGTGACCTGGAAGACCCTGGCTTCTTGCTTTTCGTAAGTAGGCTGCCGGTTGCCTGTGTACGTTATAATTACGCTCACTCTTTTCATGGCGCTTTATGTCGACATAAACAGTGCGGTTTGTTAAAGTAAAAGTCCAAGGTTTTTAAGTATGCAAAATGACCATCGAAATAATTGACAAATGAGTCACTAGTTTCAGATTTAATGAAAAAAAAAAAAAAAAAGTTTAATTGGGTTTTAATCGATCTTATTTTCTGTAGGCTTCCCCGGAAGTGACGTAAGTCTGGGGAGTCAGTGCGGTTGCCATCTTAGATTCTTCAGTAAACTGTGTATGCGTGTGGTCGCAAAAAAGTTAACTATGCCGGCCTACTGTGTTGCCGCGAACTGTAGCAATTCGCAGACGACCCCAGGTATAACAATTAATGCACGAGCTACCGCGCAATCGACCCGCAGTGGGGCGAAAGTGGATTAAGTTTATACAATTCAAACGAGCTGACTTTCTTGCTGCGCCGCATCACGCCCATTTGTGTAGCGAGCACTTCGGTGAGTGCGATTTCGCAAACCCCATGGAATACCGCATGGGGTTTGCTTCGAAGCTGACACGATGTTCCGGTACTCTTTCAAAATCCTGCCTGACAGGCTCAAACTGATACGGCTGTATCCTTGTGGGTCTCTTGGGCAAAGTATCAGTTTCGTCTTCGGAGCTCGAGTTGGCCATTTTGCAGCGACTCCCCAGAGTGACGTAGTAGGCATATGGTCACGTGATTTGGGCGTCATGGCGACGCTTTCGGTACGACAGAAAATGCCTTTTTTTCGTGCATTTATAACCCTCAGATCGCAGTTTCACCTACATCATCGTTCTCAGCGAGCTTTAACGGAAATCGTGTCAAAAATCACCCCTAACCTTGGACTTGTCCTTTAAGGTCGGGGAAAGAATGGGATGGGGAATAAAAGCCCAGGCTCACCTCCCTGTTCATACCGCTCCACAATCATGCACGCCTGTTTGAGTAGTGTGTGTGTGTGTGTGTGTGTGTGTGTGTGTGTGTGTGTGTGTGTGTGTGTGTGTGTGTGTGTGTGTGTGTGTGTGTGTGTGTGTGTGTGTGTGTGTGTGAGAGAGAATGTGCGTGCGTTCGTGCGTGCGTGCGTGCATGCGTGCGTGTATGTGTGTGCATGCGTGTGCGTGCTTGCGTGTACGTGTGCGATTGCGTGCGTGCGTGCGTGTGTATGCACGTGCGTGCCTGTGCGTGCGTGTGTGTATGTGCGTGTGTGCGTGCGTGCGTTCGTGTGTGTGTGTGTGTGTGTGTGTGTGTGCGCGCGCGCATGTTTTCTTGTTCTTGCTTTTGCTCGACTGCTTAAATGAACTATAAATTTAATTATCTTTTTGATCACAACGAAGAGAAAATACATAGTATATAATCGAGCAGCAAATGCCGCTTGTTGTATTTGTTGTTGTTCTTTCTCTTTTTTTAACCTTTCTGACGAGATTATTTGTATTGAAGGTCTGCATTAATTGTTCCGTTTTCAAACATATACATGTCTCTCTCAGTCTCACTGTGTCGGTTGTAGGCTTTCAGGCAAAGGTGACCTCACCGGTGACATCTTCACTGATCCGCATCATCGCTCGAATACCTCCAACACCACCGCCACCACTACCTATTGGTAAGTCTTACCTGCATACAGTTTACTGTAAATATCAAGCAGTCTCCCAGGCTAAACGAATCTATATCTAACACCCGATACTGGTGGTCCATAGGAGAAACGTAAACACATACACACGGGGGGGGGGGGGGGGGGGGGGGGGAGAACTCGAACTCGAAAACTTTATTTTACAAGGACTGTAGTTTAGGTTCAGTCAAAAACCTGTCTAACAACTAGTCCTAAGAGAGAGAGAGGGGGGGGGAGGGAGAGAGAGAGAGAGAGAGACACACACACACACACACACACACACACACACACACACACACACACACACACACACACACACACTTTGCTAACTTGTTATATCAAATCAAACCAAGACTTTCCTGAATTTGAAGAAAATGGATAATCGACGCTTAAAGCGCTACAGGCTTACGTACCTTCAGGATCCCACGGCAGCGGATAACCATTTCCAATTTTTCGTTGTAGAAATTCATGAGCAGGTGAATTCCATGATGTAGGGAGCCACTCTCTGTGTCCCAGTTGCCTTTCTTTGGGGAACAAGACGCGAATGAAAAGGTTCTGTTTGAATAAGGGAATATAAACCAAAGAGTGGATGTAAATAGAGTATGCATTTTAATCATTGTAGTGATACTTGCATACTGGTTTGAGAGAGAGAGAGACAGAGACAGAGAACTCGAACTCGAAAACTTTATTTTACAAGGATTGTCCTTGCTAAGCTACTGATGAACAGATATCAAATTACAGGCATTATTTATATACATATAGGCATGAATGAGTGAGTAAAACGTTATACATGAGAATTTCCACACAAAACATAGCGTGCTCATAGCGCCAGATGAATACATGCCATACATCATTCAGTTACATATTATGAGCATATTATGAGCAAATGAAGTGCAAAACATCTGATGAGTTCATATAACTAGTATTGGAAAAGAAAACTGAAGCAGTCAATGCTTATCTTATAAAGAACAGTAAGGGAGAAGGGGGGGGGGGAGGGGGGAATAACCACACACACCCCAAAACAACAACAACAACAAACAAACAAAAAACGGGAGGATGGGGTGGGTCGGAAGGCAGTAGGAAGGACTGGGCAGAGAGAGAGAGAGAGAGAGAGAGAGAGAGAGAGAGAGAGAGAGAGAGAGAGAGAGAGAGAGAGAGAGAGAGAGACAGACAGACAGACAGACAGACAGACAGACAGACAGACAGACAGACAGACAGACAGTACAAAGTCAGTGAACACCAAACAGCACAGACGGCCTGAACATGAAGCAGCCAGCCAGCCGGACAGGCCAGCAAAAAGACGTGACAAGTCCCTAAAGCATCAGCCATAATGTAGCGCACGCTGAGAGCATGGCAGCTAAGTGCCGATGAACGTAGCGATGCTGACCACGAAAGCTAACTGCATTAAACCACTTTACTCTCTTCTTCCTCAGGCTTCCGCAAGGTGCCGCCACTGTCCTTCCTGTTGCCATGGTGAGCATGCTGGGAATTCTGGGAGGGTCAGCGGCATCGTAAATCAGCTGAGACGGACAACACTAGTCTGCTGCTCTGGCCCTCTGAGCTAGGCTACACTAGTCTGCTGCTCTGGCCCTCTGATGACGGTCAAACGTAACAGAAAATAATTATATGCACACTTACGGATGGTCCTCATGGTGAACGCTGGTACCCCTTTTCCATGCATATGGATAATCTATACCAGTGTGGAGGCTTATCAACTGTTTGCTTGTCATCTTCTTGAGCTGGAGCAGCTAGTTTCAGTGCCGTGACTGATATATAAAAAAAGTTTTGATTATGAGTTTATGTGCGTTAATTATGTGGATCCAGTGACTGAGCTCATTCCTTGCTATGAAAGTAATCAAGTAACAGGGAATCCACCGTGCTGAGTCAGTGATGTCATTCATTCCCTGTAATTTAATGTACAGTATATGCTGAAAAGTCAAGAAAAAATCAGTTTCGTACGAGATAGTTTCGTTATAGCTTTTTTTTTTTTTTTTTTTTTTATCCCTCTGTTTGTTCTGTTTATCTTCTTTCTTTCATTTCGCCCTGATATAACCGTACTGGTTGACTGGGCGTAAAACAAGTTACTTCCCTGATCTTTCTTTAATCTTTTGTTACTTTTTGTATCTTCTTACTTTTCCTTTCTGTCTCTTCCTCATTCCTTTGTTTCTGTTTATTTTTTTTATGTGACTATCTGCGCCCCATCAACACAATATTCTTAGTTGCAGTTTTTTTCCTGCTGGTTTTGAATGGTAAAGAATACATTTGAATATTTTGCAGTTATTGTTAAACTTGCTTCAGTCTTTTAAAGAGTTAAAAGAAAAAGAAAGAAAAAAGAAAAAGAAGAGAGAGAATAGGTCAGAATGGTTTGTTTTACCTTGATATCCACCACGTATTATTAAATTAGTTAGCTGTTAACAATAACAGGTTGTTTTCGTTTCGTGTCTACCTTCTCTATTCCCATTTGTCGAGATCGTAGAGAGAAGACCCCACTTCCTGCCCCTCTCTCTCCCGTCGTAGTACGTTTGTTTATAGGGCAGGAACTGCAATCGGACTGATTATTCATGTGAAACATTTCGTCTTTTTTAATACATTTCTTTTTGTAATTATTCTTATGCTTCGTTTCGTTGTGTTCCGAACTTCCTTTTTACTTCTTGTTTTTCATTTACCCATTTAACGTCCGTATTAATCTTTTCCGCTCTTCTTCTCGTCTCTAATTTTTTCCTGCCCATCTTCACGTCCCTAGTCGTTTCGCTCATCT
>OY757544.1:25490705-25500705 GCA_963584105.1 Alviniconcha strummeri
TGCCGTGAACAACCTTTTGCATTAGAACACATTTGTTGAGCAACAGTTGTTTGTCTAAAGGGAGTAGTTTGAGAGCACAGCACTTTTGTTTGTAGTCTAAATTAGGAATTGGCATCAAGAATCTTACGGCACGTTTGTGGAGAGAATACAGCTGCTTCATGTGCACAGCGGCACATCCATCCCATGCATTTGAAACATAGTTCATATGTGACATAATGTGTGCGAAGAAGAATGCTAATTTGGATTTTTGGCTGACAATTTGGCTCAATTTCGAAAGAAGAAAAATATTTCTAGAAATGGTTTTGCACATGTTGTTAATATGTGCTTGCCACTTTAGCTGTTCGTCTACAGTCACTCCAAGTAGGCGATGTTTTGAAACTTGCTCTATTGGCGTGGTCTCGAACTTTAGATTTAAAGGGAGCTGTTTTTTCTGGTGTTTTTGTCTCGTCGCCATCAACATGCATTTTGTTTTCGTCGGATTTAGTGCCATCCGATTTCTACAACACCATCCAGAGACATCATACAGACTTTGTTGTAAATCCCCTCGTATATTATCTATGTTGTCATTAGCTGTATTCAGGGTACCATCATCAGCAAATAAATCACATTGGACTGACGCACGTGTAAGACACAGAGGCAAGTCATTAATAAAGATGCAAAACAGAAGTGGGCCTAGGATCGACCCTTGAGGCACTCCACTTGTTATAGACGTTTCTTGGGAGTATGTGCCATTTACAAGCACGCATTGTATACGATCCTGTAAATAAGATCTTAAGAAAGCTATACTTGCGATGCTTAAGTTGTACGTGGATAGTTTTTTCAGTAAAATATCGTGATGAACCAGGTCAAAAGCCTTGCGAAAATCGAGAAATACAGCGCCTGACATTTGACGGTTGTTGAAAGCTGAGAGCCAAATATCAGTTAAACGGGTAACTGCCGTTTGACAAGAATGTCCACATCGGAAGCCAGACTGAAAGGAATGGAAAAGCTGGTATGTTTCTAAAAAGTTTGTCAAATGTTTATGAATGTGTCTTTCTAGTGGCTTTGTGAGAACAGACAGGATCGAGATAGGGCGGTAATCGTTCAGATCGGTGGAGATAGTTTTTGTTTTAGGGAGTGGAATTACTTTAGCTCTCTTGAATGCGGTTGGAAAAACATTCTTTTGTATGCATAAGTTATAAATATATGTAAGTGTCTCAGCTATGTAAGGAAGGGCAATTTTTAGAAGTTTAACACTAATACCATCACAACCTGTAGATTTCTTATTATCCAGCTTTAAGATAGATATTCCTACTTCGAATACAGATATAGGAGGAATTGAAAATGTGGTATTTTGAGAGATTCGATCTCTGCAAAAGTTTAGTAACCTATTAGGACAATTATACTGAGACCCATCGGTTTGATCATCTGGTAAAAACTTCGAGACTACAGATACGAAGTGGGCGTTAAAGACATCTGGTGTGAGTTCCGATGGAAGATTATTGTTTGCAGGGCTGTGGCCTTTAGTGAGTGTGTTGATAGCTCTCCACATGGATGATATATCTGCTTTATTTCCGGCAAGGTCATTAAAATATTTTTTCTTGGCTTCCCTCACAAGGTAATTTACACGGTTCCGTTGTTGCTTATATTCTACAAATTTCTTTTGCTTCCTACACTTGTCCCTCAGTAACATGGCTTGCTTTATATCAGTGTTCAGCCATGGTGGAAGGGTTTGCTGTTTCACCCGCTTTTTTTTGAGGGGGGCATGCTTATTAATAACATCAAGAAATAAGTCAATCCAGTGTGACAGTGCCACATTGGGGTCGCTAAAATTGTACACATTTTTAAAGGGGATTACGTGCAAATCCATCAAAAAAGCTCTTTCATCAAACTGTTTGAAACATCGGTAAACAACTGAAGAGTGGACATTCAGAACAGGCTTCACAGTTTTGACAGACAAGGTACAGCACACTGGAAAATGATCGCTGATTCCTGTGGCAGGCACTAGAATATTTGACACAATGCTAGTATCACTTGTGTAAATATGATCAATTAGTGTTGAAGAATGGGGAGTGATTCTCGTAGGTGACGTAATCATTTGATTTAGGCCAAATAAGGATATTGTGGAATCCCATGCTGGGTTACTTTTTTGCATGTCAATATTAAAATCACCCAACAGGACAACATTCAAATTACAGCCCTGCACCCTGTCCATCATTGTAACAAATTGATCATACCAGTCAAACGTTGAAGCTGGGTTTCTATAAACATAACCAACTAAGATACTGGACTTGCGCGTTTGTATTTCTAACCACACGCTTTCTACTGCTTCAGACTCTAAGTCAGGACGGCGACGGACAATTTTGCTGACTGAAGAATGTATGTAAACAACTAAACCTGTGTGCTGAGATCTGGCAGCATCCTTTCGGATTAGTGAATAGTGAGGAAGAGACAGACCTTCACTTGGAATGTGGCTTTTCAGCCTAGTCTCACTGAGACCAAACAGGTGGAAGAGTTGATGGGATTCAAAGAAGACATTAAGATCATGAATTTTTTTCTGAATGTGGTACACATTAAGGTGACCGACTCGGAGACAGTCGCTGGACATGCTAAACCCTAACTAACAATCCGTTCCTAGAACTGAAAAATGCAGAAATTCAAATCTCTGCGTGATTAAATGTTCCTTTAAATGTTACATATATATATATATCCCAGAGGACAATGGCGCATACAACTGAAAACAACAAGAACAACAACAAAACGAACTGGTAGTACAAATTTCGGAAAACAAAGCAGAGGGAATCCACACGAAACACGATTAACAATCCAAAGGGAGCCGGCACAGCCGCTCGAGTTCTTGGACAGATGCAGACACAAACTATTCAGCTAATGAAATATCCCAACGTTTCCACCGGTTAACTATTCAAAGGGAGCAGACACAGCCGCTCGGGTTCTTGAACAGTTTCTAACACGAAGTATAAATTAGGTAGTGGAATATACTAACGTGCCCACCAGTTAATGCAAACGGAGCAAGCACTACTGTTCGTGATCCTGAATAGATGCAAAACACAAAATATTCAGCAAATGAAAAACACCAACGTGTCCACCAGGATCCTGGACGTATACTATAAACTATAATTGTCTCAAGGCCATGAGTATACAAGTCTGTCAGTGTCACAGACCGGGGCAGTGCAACACACAATAGCGCCGTGATGATTGACTCAGTAATACGGAGTCAGTCAGTCTCTGGTACTGGTTACTGGTAACGCACTCATATCAGGAACTATAAGTTGTTCGCGTGCACGATCGAGCGCACGCGCGCACACTCACGCACGCATTCACGCCACAAGCACACACCAGTCAGGTGTGTACAGAAATAAACTACCGTTTAAATACACTGCTGGACACATACTGCAAGCTTGCGTTACACAAGTGTCTCCGCTGCACCCCCCCAGTAACTGGTGCGATGGGGGTGCAGGACGATGCTGGCTTGCTGTGTGTTGAAGGAAGGGTGGGCTGTGGGCCCGTATGTACACTGACGTCCACGTGGCGGGAGAGCTCCATAGCTGGACTGCGGCGGTGGCGCGGCCCACCTGCGGAGAGTGTGTCGATGTGCTCCGTACCAGCCACTGAAGGGTGGCGGAGCGGTGCCGACATCACGGTGTTGGGGTGTTCCTCTGCTGTAGCGGTGAGGCTGATGGTGTAGTGGGGCGTCACCAAGCCGTCGTTGTGGGATGGAGCTTTCCGTGTCCGCAGTCCGTTGTTGTAGCAGTGGAGGTGGTGGGAAAGGACCGCGAGTGGTTGAAACAGCTGGCCCATTTCTGTACTGCTGGCTCCTCCCACCGCCCTCTCTGAGGTGCTGGCTTGGCGGGCAGTCAAAACGTGGCTGAAACGAAGGGGTCTCCAGCAACGGCACTCGGCCACTAGCAGAGGGTGACGGATGGGAAGGGCGTTCTTGGGGTCGAAGGGGAGGTCGGGGTTGGCCCACATACATGTACTTGACATTGCACGCAAGTCGCACGGTGCCTTTGGGGCTTGGGTGCAGAGCGTCACGGTAGAGCGCTTTCCGGGGGGCGCCGCTGTTCGTGGTGAAGGTGTCGGTGTGGTCAGCGAGCATAACTTGCTCACTGTGACACGCCTTCACCAAGGCAGCGTTCGAAGCGGCCACCGTCTTCCTCAGGGGGTGCTACTACTTAATAACACTGATGTACTTCCTAAGATCACCGATTTGAGATTTCATGTCTTTGTTCTGTTTCGTGACCTCCGTCAGCTTTTGGGTCAGTGACGTCACTGTGTCAGTCAGTTGGTCAAACTTCACCTTCACATGCAGCTTGAGCTCGGCCTTTATCTGTTGTTTTGCTGTCTCCAGCTCAGTGACTAGGGAGGCGTGGTGTGGTGAAGGTGTGACTGGGTAGGCTGGCTGGCGGGGTGTGGTAGGAGGTGTGGCACGGGTATGATCCAGGTGGCGGGTCGGCTTGATATGCTGGGAAACCGGGACTGGAGCTGCTGAAGGTGAGGCTGACTTGGGACTGAGGGCCTGAAGTCGACGCGAGCTCCTTCTCGTACTCCCGGTTGTCCTTGGCAACTGTGGACGCGGGCTGCACCTAGGTCTAACATCGTGTAGTCCGGGCTCCCCTGTCGGCGATGGTGAAACAGTCGGCAAGCGGAGGTTGCGCAGATTTGTTGTTACTGTTTCATGCAACTCCGGCTCCTTCACCCGGTCGACAAAGGCGTAGATGGCCCTAATACATTTGATGAGGAAACTAAACTCCTCGTCTCTCCAACGGGGACACCTGTTTCCCTGGACTAGGACTGTACCTGTGCTGTAGAAGATCGTTATTGTCACTAGCTTAACATTATCACAGTTGACTTGGATCTTAGTCCGGAAAAGGTCCTGGCTGGGAAGGTCAGTGGGTACTATACTGATGTCATTACTGTCTTCTACATGGATGGTCCTGGTTGGATTGGTGCCCTCATCCAGCCAGTCCACCTGATACCCCGCAGTTCCTGCAACATCACACACGTAACGCCTGTAGAAAATCTGTCTGGTGAGGGGCATTAAACAGTGAGGTATATCGAACGTCATTTGCTTGGGATCTTTCTTCATTTCAACATTGGGCACCCAGGCAAACAGAGACGAGCTCTGGAGCGCCATGGCGGCTGCAGTTTAAAGAGAAGTCAAGTGTTGGCTAAGTAGTCAATAACATGGTGGAGGGAGGGGCGAACTCATGGCCTAGGGAGACAAGGGGGCGCATTACATGGCGAGATGTGGAGAGAAAAAAAGGTTAAACGGAACGCTTATTTTACTTAGACAATTCAAATCATGCGTAAATTTTCAGCAAAAATACCTTTCTCAAACAACAAACTGCAGACATGCAGTACTAAACTAACAAATGATAATACAGAAAAAAATCTGATCAACTTAGCTTGCAGATGGTTGGAGCGTGACGGTGTGCAGCTAATACTGTCGAAGCTGTGAGGCGTGGAAAAGATAAGCCGACGCTGCTGGTTGAGTGTTTTTATGACCTCTTGACGGCGTGTCAGTACTTTCTCCCCACCGCCAACGGTGGGTGTGACGTAACTGGCAACTGGTGAGAGCCAGCCGGGCTGGCCGGCGAAAAAACACACACACGGCAAGTTCGAATATGAATTCACGGCATCACATAAAGTAAACTGTTAAGAATGACAAGATAACGTGCTGCTATCCTTGGCACTAGTCTTCTTTCACCTCCTGATCCGCATCCTGGCGCCTGATCCACCAAAGGTTAACAATGAACAAGTCAACAGCGACCATCTGCCATCAGGCAGCAGACCACTGACGCTGGGTGATCCACGTGTCCGACACAAACCGGCAAAAACACACCAGCAAATGAAAAAATGTCCGTAACTACGTGAACTTTGCCTCAGCACTTCCATCCTTGGTTCCTCGGCCACTGCCAGTCTGTTACAATCACTTTGGTACAGAAAGAAAGAACTAACTCTCCAGCTAAACACCACTAGCACACAAATGCTGACGAGCAGTTAACCACACTTCCGTAGGTCAGCCGCCATTTTGAGAGAGAGAGAGAGAGAGAGAGAGAGAGAGAGAGAGAGAGAGAGAGAGAGAGAGAGAGAGAGAGAGAGAGAGACAGACAGACAGACAGACAGACAGACAGACAGGCAGGCAGGCAGACAGACAGACAGACAGACAGAGATATACAGAGTAACAACAACAATATACTAGTCTTGGTATAATTATAATGTGCTCGCGTTTATTAGCGTGCATGTGTTTACTTGCTTGCAGTGTGTGTATGTGTGTGTGTGTGTGTGTGTGTGTGTGTGTGTGTGTGTGTGTGTGTGTGTGTGTGTGTGTGTGTGCGTGTTCGCTGAGAGAGAGAGAGAGAGAGGGTAAAACCATATTGCCGATGTCTATGCAGACTTCATCTGGTACGATAATGACTGGATTCTGGCATTCCGAGGGACAAGTGGCATAGGTAAACCGGTGTATGAGGCCTGGACTAACGTGGGTCACCATGACGACGACCCCATGACCCGTGACACTTTGCCCTGTGGCTGTAGCACCGTCAACGGTTCTCTCCCCTGTGACCAACATTACAGGAGTCGTCTGCTGGACACGTGGCCCTCCGCCTCCATTGATCAGGTGAAACATCAGACACCACTGATCAGGTGACACGTCAGACACCATTGATCAGGTGACACGTCAGATACCACTGATCAGGTGACACGTCAGACACCATTGATCAGGTGACACGTCAGATACCACTGATCAGGTGACACGTCAGATACCACTGATCAGGTGACACGTCAGACACCATTGATCAGGTGACACCTCAGATACCACTGATCAGGTGACACGTCAGACACCATTGATCAGGTGACACGTCAGATACCACTGATCAGGTGACACGTCAGACACCATTAATCAGGTGACACGTCAGATATCACTGATCAGGCTGATCAGGTGACACGTCAGACACCATTTATCAGGTGACACGTCAGATACCACTGATCAGGTGACACGACAGACACCATTGATCAGGTGACACGTCAGATATCATTAATCAGGTGACACGTCACACACCACTGATCAGGTGACATGTCAGACACCACTGATTAGGTGACACGTCAGGCACACTGATCAGGTGACACGTCAGATACCACTGATCAGGTGACACGTCAGACACCATTAATCAGGTGACACTTAAACATAATTGATCAGGTGACACGTCAGACACCATTGATCAGGTGACACGTCAGACATCATTAATCAGGTGACACGTCAGACACCGCTGATCAGGTGACACGTCAGACACCACTGATCAGGCGACACATCAGATACTACAGATCAGGTGACAGGCCAGACACCATTGATCAGATGACACGTCAGACTTACGGTTATCAATTTTCTGAACCTTGGACGATTGTGTTATACGTGTCATTGCGTCATTGTGTAATTAGTATGACAAGTACCTAACATATTTCACAGGAGAGCATATTAAGATGGCTGCCATTAAATCTGATACAGGTCCGCTTGGTACTGTACGAGAATGGCGTAGAAAAAGAGCACGTGACTTTCACCGGAACCGGAAGTGACTACATGTCTTGGTTCTCTCAGTCTCGGATCGTGGAGTCTTCGTGGACGGACCTGAAAACAGCGACTGGCCTCAACTTCTTTAGCATTGCTGGGTACGTTTACCGTGTTTGAAGTACATTTGTACATTCGTTAGTCTTCATCTTTGAATAGGGAAAGACACTTCTACTTTTGCCCTATGCTCTCTTAAATCGAAGTTCCAAGAACCTTATGGTACACACAAATACTGAAGGATTACATTAGCCAAGCCAAGTGGAAGACTGATATGGCAAAGAAAAAATGTCGGCACACGGGAATTTTGATCGTCACCCACGCTCTGGAAACTACAGGCTTCACGCTGTACTGAAAATCTGCATCGTCCTCATTCATGCTGCAGTAATTATGTTATCCAGGGGAGACAAACACATTTCGCTTGGATATGCATAAACACCACACAAGCGCCGCTGAGTCCATCGCGTGCGCTTATTTACCCGTCAGCTTCATTAAACTGTAATTAAATGAACGTGGATACAGGAGTCAGCATGCTTATTATAGGGCCTACTGAATTTGCTTCTCAGCCACATTAATCAACCCTTCAGTCAACCAACCAACCAACGACTCAAACTGTCGGTTAACACTTCAATCCATCCACCAAACCGTGTAGGCCTAAGGTCGATTAACTGTAGATCAATCAAACAGTGTAAGTCTAACGTCGGTTAGCTGTACATCAAGTTGACACATCTGTCCATCCATCAAACCCTGTAGGCCTAACTTCTGTTAACACATCTGTCTATCCATCAAACCGTGTAGGCCTAACGTCGGTTAACACTTCCATCCATCCATCGAACCGTGTAGGCCTAACGTCGGTTAATACTTACTATCCATCCATCAGCCTGTGTAGGCCTAACGTTGGTTAACACTTCCATCCATCCATCCATCAAACCGTGTAGGCCTAACGTCGGTTAACATTTCCATCCATCAAACCGTGTAGGCCTAACGTCGGTTAACACTTCCATCCATCAAATCGTGTAGGCCTGATGTCGGTTAACACTTACCATCCATCCATCAAACTGTGTAGGCCTAACGTCGGTTAACACTTACCATCCATCCATCAAACCGTGTAGGCCTGACGTCGGTTAACACTTACCATCCTTCCATCAAACTGTGTAGGCCTAATGTCGGTTAACACTTACCATCCATCAAACCGTGTAGGCCTAACGTCGGTTAACACTTCCATCCATCAAACCGTGTAGGCCTGACGTCGGTTAACACTTACCATCCTTCCATCAAACTGTGTAGGCCTAATGTCGGTTAACACTTACCATCCATCAAACCGTGTAGGCCTAACGTTGGTTAACACTTACCATCCATCAAACTGTGTGTGCCTAACGTCGGTTAACACTTACCATCCATCAAACCGGCCGTGTAGGCCTAACGTCGGTTAACATTTACCATCCATCAAACTGTGTAGGCCTAACGTCGGTTAACATTCACCATCCATCAAACTGTGTAGGCCTAACGTCGGTTAACACTTACGATCCATCAAACCATGTAGGCCTAACGTCGGTTAACACTTACCATCCATCAAACTGTGTAGGCCTAACGTCGGTTAACGCTTACCATCCAGCCATCAAACTTTGTAGGCCTAACGTTTTGCTTTGCTGCCCAGGGACGGTGGTGGAGTGCTGAGGCGGTTCTTTATCAGTCACCTGTATCACGGCTGTCCCGGTGACGTGGGCTGGCTGGTGGCCTTGGACCAGACAACCGACACGTGCGAATGGGCCACCGTGCAACGCGTGCCCGCCTTCCTCTACTCTCCCAGCAACCACGAGCTGCAGTGGCAGGGACATGGTTCGTGACCCGTGTTGTAACTTGCACTAATGCTGTATCATGAAGTGTCACTGTCTCGTTACTTGGTTTTCAAAACCTGCTCCACCGCAAAACCCCGGTCCTATTATTGTTATAGATCGCTTTTATATAGCGCAGTTCTCTGCTCTCGAGAAGGCTCACTGCGCTCTTTTCGCATGTGATTCTGAATGAGCGCATGTAGCCTTTTACAGCCCGATCTGAATAGTCATCGAAGTGGTACTTACGGCGCTAGTTGGTTGTTACATGGCTGGGGACACGACAAGCTGCTGCCGTCTCGGCGCATGTTCTGTGTACACCATACATGTACCAGTTTACAGTGTGACTTCGTGCAAAGCCGCATAGGTAAGGTGTATGTGTATTTAGCTGTAACCTGCCACCTGCACTTTGGCAGAATGACTGGGGTCTTTTACGTGCTACTGCAGTAACACGGGGGTGGAAAGAATGCCGAAATATCAGCAGAGGGGACTTGATTTCTGTGTCCAAGAAGGTCCTTCATTGCAGGACAGTCACGGTTAAGTGTGTCCTACATCTCAGCTTTAATAAGTGTTAAACTGTTCGTCTAAGCATGCTGAAGGCCGAATC
>OY757544.1:25502802-25505302 GCA_963584105.1 Alviniconcha strummeri
AGAGACCATAAGGATTATCAGGGACGGGGACCCGAGGACGCCCACCTCCACTTTCACACAGCTCCTGAGCTCTGATGCACATTGTTGTTGTGATGCTTAAGGTGACATGGCTACACACAAAGTAGACCAAAATTGTTTTTGGGGTACATGTTGTTGAAAATGATGTGAATCAATCAAACTGGAATAAAATAATAAGACAGACAAGAAAAATAGTGTATTTGTTGCATATATTGACTTTGATGGCCATTTCTTTGCCAAAAACGCATCAAAATTTTAAAAATGAATTCCAGCCATACCAAACATTCTGCACACTTTCTATTTGTTTTCTTACTTACTAGAATGCATGCTGAGCATGGTGACGCACTGACACTGAGTTTTTCTTGTAAATAACTATTTGGGAGGGGGGTGGCAAACTCATATATTGTCACACAGAAACAAATTGAGTGCCATATAAATGAAATTTACAAATAAAAGAAATGACTGTGGCATGTCTGAAGCCAATGTGCCATCATGATCAACAACATTGTCTGCAACTGTCTGACAACTTTCAGCACTCTGGTATACAGCATTCTTGAGATATTTGTCTTGCAAATGTGCAGCCACAGCAAAATGTGTGAATCTGAGAAAAACAAAGACAAAGAAGGAAAACTAATCTGGCCTTACTGTAACTTACTTTCTGTTCAAAATGTACAATAAACAGTAATCACAGTCTTTTAACACATTCCTGGGCCATATGTCTGGCCCTCCTGTCTCTCCTGCCTGCCTGTTGTTGATTTTTTTGCCTTTTTACTGTTTTTACGGGCGCGCTTGCTTGTAATTTGAGCCTGAAGTTGTCCTTGAGCACACCTTTTAGCATCCTGTCTTTGTTGGTACACCCGCAGCTCTTCTGCAGGAGTCACCCCCAGTTTCTTCATCACATGGAAGAGGTGAGAGCATCCCTGGTTAAAATGGGACACTGCTGAAGCAACAGCTGCATTTATTCGGCTGGCACCAACATGCAGTTTTTGGACAACGTGCCCAAATCTGGCCATTCAAGCATTCATTAGCGTTCTGAGTGCGACCGTGCAGAACTCTGTTCAGCAAATTCAGGTCTGACATCCGATCATAAAAAATAAAAAAAATAAAAAATTATAGGCTTCACAGCCTTGGCGACATCTCCTGACATTGGGGGCCGGTATGAACCAAGGGAAACCACCGTGTCAGTGCGTAGCAGAGTCGACAAATCAGCTGTGCTTTCCCTTGCATCCTCCAACCGCTGTTTATAGTTTTGGTCAGAAAACGTCTCCTACCCTAAATATCCCTTTTCACAGACACACTATTCAGTTTTATGCCCATCTGTTCTTATGGGCCAGAGCTGAACCGGCTGAAAGCTAAGCGGTTTCATTCATTCTTTTCCCTAAGTTAATTTCATATGTAGAAAACTGTCCGTTTTGTTGCTGAAAAAGGATTTACACATGTTTTGGCCCTATTAAAATAAACTCCTTTTAACACCATTAAAATTAGTTCCTTTCAGCCTCTGTGTGTGTGTGTGTGTGTGTGTGTGTGTGTGTGTGTGTGTGTGTGTGTGTGATATTAGGCAACGGGCTGGCTGGGTGGTTGCGTGAGTATAGATAGATGGGTTGATGGGTGAATATTTAGTGACGGCATCACAGAATAGTACTCAGATGCATCAACTCAAACAGCAAAACGCACACTGTAGTTTATTGTCTTATGCAGGCGATGTACTGTGCACACAATAGCCAAGGGCACTTTCCTCTATCTGGCTCTATAGTTATAGTCTCTGCAGGCGATGTACTGTGTGAACAGTAGGCAAGGACACTTTCCTCGATGTGGCTTTATAGCCCATGCAGCCGATATACTGTGCGCACAATAGTCAAGGACACTAATTTTCTCTATGTGACTCTATAGCTATAGTCTCATGCAGGCGATGTACTGTGTGAACCATAGTCAAGGACACTTTCCTCTATGTAGCTCTATAGTCTCATGCAGGCGATGTACTGTGTGAACCATAGTCAAGGACACTTTCCTCTGTGTAGCTCTATAGTCTCATGCAGGCGATGTACTGTGTGAACCATAGTCAAGGGCACTTTCCTCTATGTAGCTCTATAGTCTCATGCAGGCGATGTACTGTGTGACCAAGGACACTTTCCTCTGTGTAGCTCTATAGTCTCATGCAGGCGATGTACTGTGTGACCAAGGACACTTTCCTCTATATAGTTCTCTATAGTCTCATGCAGACGATGTACTGTGTGACCAAGGACACTTTCCTCTATGTAGCTCTATAGTCTCATGCAGGCGATGTACTGTGTGAACCATAGTCAAGGACACCTTCCTCTATATAGCTCTATAGTCTCATGCAGGCGATGTACTGTGTGAACCATAGTCAAGGACACCTTCCTCTATATAGCTCTATAGTCTCATGCAGGCGATGTACTGTGTGAACCAGTCAAGGACACCTTCCTCTATATAGCTCTCTATATAGTCTCATGCAGGCGATGTA
>OY757544.1:25510302-25515302 GCA_963584105.1 Alviniconcha strummeri
GAAATGTTATTGCCTCCTGAATTGTCACCGGCCTCAGCGCAGACAACGGGTTGAAATGTTGTTGCCTACTGAATTGTCTCCGGCCTCAGTGCAGACAAGAAGACGACATGTTTTGTACTGAATTGTTGCCGACGACAGAGCTAAAAAGTCGAAATGTTTAGTGATAAATTGTCACCTCAGTACAGCCCAAAGGACGAAATGTGTTATAGTGGAGTTGTGACTGCTTTGTGGATACCGGAATAACAAGGACATCATACTGACTTGAATAAAACAACAAAACAAAGCAAAACATCTGAGTAAAGCCAGCAAGACGAGATGAGTTTCGTCGCACGACAGCGGAATATAAAATAAACTGTAAGCAGGTAAGCTTCGTTTCGTTTTCTTTACCTTCAAGTACATTGCTACCACCCACCGCCCCATCCCTCCCCCAGCCCGTCCCGCTCTGTGCACATGACCCCCACCCCTCCAACTTTCGTTTATTTTGTGAACGTGCTGGGCTGAGTAGCCCCTTTCCCAACTTCATGTTTCATCGCACTTTGTATGTATACTTTAGTTGGTGTATTCTTTGACCGGGACAGATTTGTACAGATACCCTACATCCCCAAATTAGTCACATTCATCCTTTTTGATGTTTAGAGATATTTGTATGACAGTAGAGAGCACACAATTCTCTTTAAAATGATGCCACAATTGTCAAAATTGGTTCCCTGGTCTGGTCATTATAACAATTTGAAGTCGCAATCATCACAGCACCTCATTCTTTTGCCAAACTGAAAACCTTCCTCTTCTCACAGTATTTCCATCCTAACTAATATCAGTACCCAGTTTCTGCTACAGTCACTGTGTGTGTGTGTGTGTGTGTGTGTGTGTGTGTGTGTGTGTGTGTGTGTGTGTGTGTGTGTGTGTGTGTGTGTGTCTGTGTGTGTGTGTGTGTCTGTGTGTGTCTGTGTGTGTGTCTGTGTGTGTGTCTGTGTGTGTGTAGTGCGTTTTTGTTTTTGTTTTCGTGTAATACTTCTTGTAAATTGTTCTGGTAGGACTATGCTCTACATGTGTATATAATATCATATTTAGGTTAATATGTATCATGTGAGCGCTCAGGGCGTTGATGAATGCATGATAAATGTACATTCTTCTTCTTCTTCTGAGAATATGTTTTCGTTATGCAATCCTTACAACAAGCAGACGCATTTTTAAAAGACCTTCAGTGATATATCTAAAAAATATTGTGCATAAGGAGTATAATCTCTGGTGCAAAAAAAACTGGGCAACCTGATTTTGCTGAAAACCCAAACTCTAAAAAACAAACAAAAAAAACCCGAAGCTCCCGTCGAAAATAAGCCACTATGAGAAAGTGGCCTAGTACCCATCATCCTCATTTTGAAAGGTATGGTCACTGTTGTTGTTGCTTTAGCGTTCCCTACCTGGCCACTCTGGGGGTCAGCCGGTATGTACCTTGACAAATGCCTTCCATACGTTGACAGGATTGCGTGTGTGACCGTTTCGTATTATCCCGTCACACGCCGACTTCGGAGGATTTACCTCTATTTCTGGACAGCGGATGCTGTTGATGCAAGCAGCTTATCACGGTTGAAGACATGCAGTGTCCACGTAAGTGAGCCTGTTTGGCCTAGCGGTAAGGCGTTGGGCTGGTAAGCGGAAGGACCTCGGTTCGATACCGCTTCGGCTCTCCTTTCTCTTCAAAAAGGTTGTGGTTTGTTGACACTGTCTTGTGACTTTGTCCATCACTTCCTACTGAAACATTAAAATGGCTCTCATCGCTGCCCATCTTTATGAAGGAATCATTCTGGTGGTGACAGTGTAGCGATAGGTATATAATCTCCCTCTCCCCCCACCGCCTTCGGGGGCGGGGATAGCTCAGTGGTTAGAGCGCCGAACTCGTGATTGAAAGGTCGCGGGTTCGAATCCCTGCTGGAACGGCGGGAGAATTTTCTTCTCCAGGGTCGACTTTCTGTGCTTACTCTTATTTCGGTATCCGTTCCACCCCCGTGTTACCACAGTAGCACGTAAAAAATCCCGGTCATTCTGCCAAAAGTGCAGGTGGCAGGTTACAGCTAAACACGCATACACCTTACGTATTGAACCGTGCTTCGGCATTGGTCACAACTTGTCCCTAATATGTCAAATGACATCTGAGGACATTAAGCATCAACTCAACCACCGCCTTAACCCCCCTTCTCCCCGTCCCTAATAATCCTTATGGTTTCTGTGGACGTGAAGCACCATGTTTACTTGTCCACATAATCATGCAGCGCATAACAACGTTTTATTGTCGCTTTGTTGTCTCGTTGTTGCCACACAGCCAAAGCCGAGGCGCTGGAGAGACTGAAGCTATAGAACTTCGTGAAACATTCACTGAGGATGGTCCCCATAATAACCATGCAGCGCGTGACAAAGTATTAACCCCTTCACTGCCGTGACGTCACTTGAAAACGACCAATAAAAGTGCGAAATTTGAAACCTTTAAGCCTTTTTGTCTCCTTTTCCGCACTAGCGTGTGAAAGGGTTTTCACCAAAACGCGTAGCATTGAAAGCAGATGTTATAGGACCGGAAAATATACTGTTTGCACTTACGTCCCTGTATCTTTCAGCCCGGAAATTTTACACGCTGGGGCAGAGAAGGGGTTAATGTAACCTTGGTGTTTCCGGTGTTGTGACACAGTCAAAGCCGAGGCACTGGAGAGATTGAAAACTATAGAACTTCATGAAACAGTCACTGAAGATGGTCTCCATATAATCATGCGACGCATAACAACGTAGTAATGTAGCCTTGGTGTTTCCTGGGGTCGTGACGCAGCAAAGGCCGAGGCTCTGAAGATACTGAAAGCTGTAGAACTTCATGAAACATTCGTTGGTCTACCATTCAGTTCTCCTCCCAGACAACTTAGTTAAACCAATGCTTTGATAAAGCGTTAAGCTAAATTCTCACGAACGAAGATAAAAGCACCCTTGTTTCATCCTACTGTCAGTCCTATTCAGCTATGTCCCAAGTGCCACCGTCGAAACGATCGACATCGGCACACGCTCCATTGTCAGTCTTCCCAATCTGTAAGTGTCACTGGGACAGTTTTCAATATTGGATCAAGGTGGAGTTCGCGCATTGCGTGTCTCCGCAGACGAGGATCACCGCAGACATCACGTATGGCGGCTTACAAGCGTCAAAAGACACAATTACTAATTTTCTGTAGATAATTATAATCATGTGCACATAATTAATAATTATCTGCACATAATTAGTGCGGCTACGTAATTAGTGATTAGTAATTATCTGCACGTAATTAATAATTAGTAATTATCTGAATTAGTGCAGCTATGTAATTATTAATTAGCTGCACATAATTAATAATTAGCTGCACATAATTACCAGTTTTGTCTTTTGATTCACAGTTACGGCTTACTTGCGTCACAAGCATCTAATTAGTAATTATCCTAACATAATTAGTAATTATCTACACATAATATTAACTGTGTGCCTTTCGCGCTGCTTCCAACGGCTTATTAGCGTCAAAAGAACATAATTACAATTGCCTTGGAACAGCGTAAGTGCGCATGTGCGGGGTTGTCAGCACTTCTGTTGTTCTTTGTAGCAATGGCGGTCTCCGATGGCATCCAGCAGTTTTTGACGCGGGCGAATTTACTATTGAATTCTGTCCACAGGAAAATCCAGGATCACCCCAGTTAGTAAAATCAGCTGGAGAGCGTCTCCGGCTCCTGGAAGGCTCTGTCAATGCAGCAAATCTAGGCCCCGAAAATCATTAGCGCGAAATCAGACTGGCTGTCCTTCGCGCATGCGTTATTAGTGCTGATTAGTAATTTTGTGCTTTTGATGCCAGTAAGCCGTTTGACGAAGCGCGAAAGAATTATTTCAACATAATTACTAATTATCTGAACATAATTATTAAATATCTCTATGTGACATATGGGTAAAGATGTTTTTTGACGCTTGGTTCCAACGGCTTAAATGCGTCAAAAGCACAACATTACTAATTATGTTCACATAGCGGCAATTATGAACCTTTCGTGCTGCTAATTAGCAATTATGTGCACAGAATGGTAATAATTTGCAGGCGATTAGTAATTTTGTCTTTTGACGTTAGTAAGCCACCATACTGACAGCTTTGAAAGACGCAGAGGAGACTGTTCCCTTGAAGGGCACAACGGAGAAGTAATAATTGATTCTCATGAGGGAAGTTATAGGGTCGGAGTCCAGCAATATATTTCTTCAGCGTTGACTGAAGGCATAATCAACCCACTCTTCTCTGTCTCTTTCATAAATTCTGCAATGCAATACGTACGTCGATTTATGAGCTTTCAGGGTCACACATTAATAACAACTAGTGAACGCACGTGCACCTCTCTCTCTCTCTCTCTCTCGCTCTCTCTCTCTCAAGACAGAATTATTCTTGTACGTGTTCTGTCATTGCTTGTGGCTCTTTGTGTGTGTGTGAGTATGTAATAATAAAAAAATAAAATAAAAAATTAACACAACAAAATGAGTTGAAATATCCACAATATTTCGGCCATGGCCTTCTTCGGGAGGATTTTTTCTATTTTTTATTGCATTGAGGTAGACTATATTTCTATAGCACCTTGCCGACAAAAGCTCACAAAGAATGTAAATAACCGCCTCGCCCCTCTCCGGTAAAATCTGGACGTATTGAATCTCGAGGGCAAATTAAAAATCGTTCTGTATAGCTGAGGTTCTGTACCAGGTAGCTGAAGAGTCGGATAAGTCGAACTTTTTGTCAGTGGTTCGACTTATCCTGAGTTTCGTATTAATCCAATACGCTGGGGGTTGTTCGAGTTATCACGTATCACACTGTTTTCTAAAAGACGATCGGGGTTTTAGCAACGGCGTACAACTTCTTTCTTCTAGCACTGTGAGTTTAAGGTTTCAGTTTCTTTCTGGGTACTAATTCGCTTATTTCCTTGGTGGCAGGAAGGGGGCGAGGGGGTCTAAGTGCGAATGTCTGGAAGTTAAA
>OY757544.1:25516820-25526820 GCA_963584105.1 Alviniconcha strummeri
AGTCCCCCCTCAACTGCTACCCCCACCTCCCATTCCGGCTGTCATTGTCCTTCACTCTTTGCTCCCTTCCCCATTCTGGCAAGTTCTGTCAAATTTCACCCCTCACCCCAAACACACACCCCCCGACCCCCCCCCCCCCCCCCCCCCCCCACCAAGTATGATCATTTACACATACCCTGTCCCGCACGCCGCCAACCCTTTCTGTCTGTCATTGTGATATGGCTTCCCGAGTCAGCACGTTCGTCAAGGATACTGATGACTTTCTTTGTGGAAGTGTACAGGATACCGACGTGCATTGTCGTTGGTTAGACGGTGATGTCATTCGTCATATGCATACACGAGGTGTTTTAATTGTGATCAAATGTTTTTGTATTGGGGAATCGAACGGAAGTGGGACTGCACAATAAAAGTTTGCAATTTTTTTAATCAAGGCTTATTAACTTTTGTTTGAAATGTGGAAGAAAACATGTAGGACAAATGTTGCGTGGAGGTGGTGGTGGTGTGTGTGTGTGTGAGCGTGTATGTGTGTGTGTTTGTGTGTGTATGTGTGTGAGCGTGTGTGTGTGTGTGTGTGTGTGTGTGTGTGTGTGTGTGTGTGTGTGTGTGTGAGCGTGTGTGTGTGTGTGTGTTTGTGTGTGTGTGTGTACACAGTGTGTGTGTGTGTGTGTCTGTGTGTGTGTGTGTGAGCGTGTGTGTGTGTGTGTGTGTGTGTGTGTGTGTGAGCGTGTGTGTGTGTTTGTGTGTGTGTGTGTACACAGTGTGTGTGTGTGTGTGTGTCTGTGTGTGTGTGTGTGAGCGTGTGTGTGTGTGTGTGTGTGTGTGTGTGTGTGTGTGTGTGTGTGTGTGTGTGTGTGTGTGATTCAGACAGTCACGGTCACGCTCAAGCCTCTTCCTGCGCCCTTCCTCCAAGGACGAAGCATGCCGTAAACCAGTGCCTGGAGTTTTGGACACGGTATCAAGACTGGCGACGGAACGGGTTTTAACGGGTTTTATAATGACAGCCTGTCAATGTCACCTCAAACTTCAGTCAAGTAACTGAAGTTATACAAAGCAAGCAGCTGTGCATAATCAATCAAAACATTTCCTCTCTTCCTCATTCGACCGGCCCTGTTGATACGTCTGTCGCCGCCCTCGGCCTCCATGTGGTCATTACCGAGTCTCCCCTTCGACCCCCCCCCCCCCCCCCCCCCCCCACACACACACGTTTCCTCTCAAGATGCGTCTGTAACCGTCTAATCACAGTTTTGACTGTGATACGCAACGCTGTCTCGCTAATAAGAGCAATCAAACTTGCAGAAGTGAGCAAAGTCTTGCCTGTCGCCCCTAACACAAAATATTGACCTATGGGCCTCCTAAATAGGCAGTGTATAACCTCTTTGATCTCCCTCAATTTCGGACACCAGTTTTTGCCGCCGACGGATAGCTCTCTTTTTCGGAGGTACGTGAACGAGGCTTGGTCACAGACTGCAATAACGGCGTCTGATGTTTAAACATTTAATCTTCTCCGCTTGGTGTATGTTAGCTCACAGAATAGCGAGTCCCTCCCAGTTGAAGGAAGGACTCGGATCTTTGATCATGCTGGCTGGCTGCAGTTCAAATAAGCCTAGCCCCCAGGGTCATTATTGAGTTACCTTGCCTGATGCAAACTAAAAGATTGATAACAGACCCAAAGGGAACTAAAAAAATAAAATAAAAAATCTAAAAAAATGGCATTGCTGCTTCAAAATGCAGCCACAAAGCATATCCCAGAGGTGTGCACTTAATTAAAGACATACAAACTGCATATGGATGGATTCTCCTTCTCTTTTGTTGTTGTTCGTTTCCAAGTTGGAGTAAACAGACAAGCGGAGGCCTTTTTCTTTTCTTACAAACTTCTACAAAACAATCGGACAGTAGGCCGACAACAAGGAGCCAAAGAAATGTATCAGAATACGACCTCTTCTCTTTTTCGTCCTAGCATGCCCGTGAAGTTAGAACTGAGTCGGTAAACGAACTCTCGCAATTTCAGTTCAAACACATTATATTCCTGAGCAAATGTCGCTTCGTGCACAACGGTAAAACTAGGAGTGTAGACTGTATACCTTGTCACAATGACAACACACACACTTTAAGGTGTAGGACGGGGGAGGGAGAGAGAGAGAGAGAGAGAGAGAGAGAGAGAGAGAGAGAGAGAGAGAGAGAGAGAGAGTACACAAGTCTCAAGTTGACACAGAACATATAACCGTTGACACAGAACATATAACCGTTCGTTGATCATGGTGTGACGCAGATGCATAGTTATCTCCAGGATATAGCAAACTTGGGACCAGCAGGTATCCGCGTACGCTCACCATTCTTCGCTTGCATACCTCTGCTTAACTGCCTAACGCCTTACCGTTAGGCCAAACCGGCTGACAGCGTGTGTGCGGGTGCCTGTGCGTGCGTGTACACGCTTAGAAGCCTTCCAAACAAGCGTTTGTGCCATAGAAATACTTGAATCATTAATGGCCTAATCCCGGTGTAGCACAGACAGGTAATTGGTTTTTAAAGCTCAGTCCACAATGACGGTTACATCAAGGCGATCCCGACTTAGAAAGTATTTAGAATGCTCCAAAACGAGCCGGTTTGGCCTAGCGGTAAGGCGTTAGGCTGGTAGGCGGAAGGACCTCAGTTCGTTACCGCTTCGGCTCTCCTTTCTCTTCATAAAGGTTGTGGTTTGTGGACACTGTCTTGTGACTTTGTCCATAATTTTCTACTAAAACATTAAAGTGGCTCTCATTGCTGCCCATCTTAATGCAGGAATCATTCTGGTGGTGACAGTGTAGCGATAGATATATAATCTCCCTCTTCCACCACCTCCATACCCCCCCCCCCCCCCCCCCACACGTCCCTAATAAGACTAACGGTTTCTGTGGACGTTTCTGTGGACGTCTGCTTACTTACAAAGCATGGTAGCATATCAGAAACACGAGTGTTCCAGCTTAATAAATACAACTGCCATCAGGTGAGCAAATGGCTCTTGGAACGTGAGTTAATGTTTGACTTTGAGCAACTGTATTTGAATAGAAACGATTCCTGGTAAATTCACCTTCATTTTTTCAAACTCCTCTCCATACTTTTTAAATGCATTGACTTTAGCTAACGCAGTTTCCCGTGTGAGTACGCGAAATAAAATAGGCCACCCTGCTCAGTCACAACTTCCGGTGGTGAGTGCCTCCCAAACATTTCCCAGAGTATTTCTTTGGCCCCCACATCTGGCACAATCTCCCCCAAGACATCAGGCACTCTGCTACTTTCTCTTCCTTCAAAAGCCAACTGAAGACATTTATCTTCTCAGAGTATTTCAGTTAAGCCACATTGTCCTTCACTCCTATCAGTCTGTGCAGTGTGTGTGTGTGTGTGTGTGTGTGTGTGTGTGTGTGTGTGTGTGTGTGTGTGTGTGTGTGTGTGTGTGTGTGTGTGTGCGTGCATCTTTTGCATAGTTATGCTTGAACCCCCCCCCCCCCCCCCCCTTTTTTTATAACATTTTCCATCTCGATGTACATTATGTGTGTATGCTTGTTCAGCGCTTTGAGCCGCAGGGTAGGCGCTTTACAAATTTCCATTATTATTATTATAAAAGCAAACAACAACAACACTCTGGGACTACACAAGGGTGCATGGCCTTGAGAGAACAAAAGATGAAATCAATTATTGCCAATTCAAAGTCCTAAGCTTTTTCCAGAACAGACAATACCAATACCCCAAGTACACCTGGCCGGACCCAATCTTGAACAGTCCTGTAGAAATCATCATGCAGGGCAGGCTGAAAGACCTCAAGGTGGCTCATTTGTTTTTTCTTTCCCAGCTTCTATTAGTCACATGTTTATGAAATTCAACTCACAACACAAACAACAAGGTGTGTGCAAGGTTTTAATGCAATAATCCAAACAGAACAATAGTTACCCATTATTTTATATTCATGCTAGGCAACGCATACCATTTTCACCCCTCCAAGACCTGTGCTGCAAATTGTCCTGTAAGCTTCAGACTAGATTTACTGTTCATAGCAATGATTAAACACTGCCAGCAAGTACCTTTTCTATGTTTTGCTTACATAAATCAATGATTTTACTACTTGGAAAACTATTATAACTTGGAACATTTTGATTTTTTAATACTAAATTCAGATCATTCAAACTAATACAAATGCATCATTTTTAGTGACTTTATTGCCATTAGAAGTCATTACTTTATGCCTGTACCAAACTTAAAGTTTAACAAAATTAATTCTGTTCATGGGCAAATGCACAAGGAAGGTCAGAAAATGTTCCCTGAGAAAACCGACTCTGAAGACCGGTCTTTCAAAAGGCCTTTCACATGCACTCACCACCTGAAAGACTATCAACAATGTATTTACGGGCTGAAATGATCAACATTACACTCAAGTCTGCCGTGCAGTGACATTCAAGCATCAAAAGTTACCATAATGCCTAATCTCAGGCCATAATCAATCCTCTCTGAGATTTGGTTCCCAGGGACTTGGACTAGAGCCAAATAAGGACCCTATAAGGATTTGTATGGACCAATATTAGATTTTATAAGGACCATCACAACAGTAACAAACATAAGCATTGAGAGTAGTGTTTGTCCAGCTTATCTTTTAGAACCCACTCCTTTAGCAAACGGTCTTGGAACAAACATTTTCTCAGCATCTTTGCCATCAGCTCAGGTTCTTGCACAGTTCAAATTTTGCAATCAAATGCTTCAGACATCATCTCAACCTATGTCCAAATGATTTCAAAATTCAGTAAATGTGTGGAACCATCCAGTGTCGCTGACTCTAAAAAATGAGAAGCTTTTATAACTAACTACCCATGTGCATTTTTAGTATTAGCCAGAAAAATGAGAGGCTTTTATAGCTACCCATGTGCATTTTTAGTATTTGCTAGACTTGTAAGGACTGTGATGCAAATATAAGCACCTGTAAGGCATTACTTGGCAAATTCAATTTGTAGGTACTTGTAAGTACCTGTAAGGACCCTGGGAACCTTGCAACAGAAACCCTCTCTGGACTCATTCAAATGCAACCTAAAAACACTTCTTTTCCCAAAATTGTAGACCTGCCATGTTTTCTGTTCTGCGCTGCTGTTGTCCATCTCAAGTCTCTGTTCACTGCTCATTTTTAAGATGTGTTAATCTAGCTTTTGTTTTCTATCCATCTTCTGACACCAGAAGAAGACCAAGGGTCAAAAGCGTTCGTGTTTTTCATTTTCTTTTTGTGTCGTCGTGTAGGTGAATACGTTTCTCCGGAGCTGTTCTGTTCAGCTCATTTGTTATTCAAGCACTTCAAACACCACACCGTTTAAATTTTAATACATGTCTACAACATTTCAAATGTTAGTACAACTGAAAAAAATATTAATGCCCTGTCAATAACAAGTATTCATGTAACCAATAGCAAACTGTATGTAAACAAACCTCACCTTAGTTACTATGCATGTGCAAACATGATAAGAATTAGGAATAACTGTTTATGTTCAGAAATCACACTTTTGATAACAACAACAACAAAATCTCTGGCCAACAGTAAATTGGCCCAATCATTTTAGATTCTCAGAGAACAGAGAACCTTGGAAATGGATTACGTTTCCTTTGGCATTATGCTAATTAAATGTACAGCCAGCATCATCCACAAATCATGAGCATACAGTAATACACGATGTGACAATGTACAACCCAAAGAATAACTTTTTGAACCCAAAATATATATAGAATCAATAAAAATATTTAAAAAATCAGCAAAACAGGTGGAGTTAATTAGTGCTCATAAATGTCACATAAATACAAAACAAAGACCAGAATCACTTACAGTAACTCTCAGCTTGCACACAAGTAAACAATGCAAGGTGCATAAACTCCACCAAAGGGACATCCTTAAATTAAAAAATGCTTAAAAACACTTTCTGTTATGTGCATATGCACATACCTGACACTGTGACAGCACACACATCCTCTGTACAAAGATATATGCACCCCTCCCTCCCCCCAGTAAATGAAAGGCGCATAAACTCCAACAGAGGTACATCCTAAAATGAAAAAGGCTTTAAAACTTTTTTTGCAACCTGCATTTACACACACCTGACAGCACACACACTCATCCTCTCTTTGAGCAAAGACACATGCATGCACCCTTACCCCCAAACTAAATGCAAGGTGCATGCAGTACACAAAAGGTCCATGAACACTTGAAAATGAAAAAGGTTTGAAATCTTTCCTTTAATATGCATCTGCATATACCTGACAGCACATACAGATGCCCACACATCCTCTCTCTGTGCAGACATACAATTATTGCCCCCCCCCCCCCCCCCCCCCCACACACACACACAAACTATAAACCCATGTGGATATACACTCCTGTGAAGGTGGTCAAAAAGGACAAAGACACACATTCCAGTTTGTTAGTTTAAAAACAATTCAGACATTCCTCAGTCTAGATTAAAAAACAATTCACAGCCATTCCTCAGTCTCAAGAAGTATGATTACCACAGAGTGCATAAGTGCCTGGAGATCACAGTGGTTGCTAAGTGGAGATTCAACTGAGAACTCAATGGTCCCTGCTCATTGTGACCCTAAGTCTACATCAGGAGGACGGCAACAGAACCTCTTCCATCTGGTGTTTGTTTTTCAAGATATCCACTGTCCTTTTGTAAGCACTGTGGAAAGAGCACAGACAAAAATAAACTACAAATAATAATAATGAATACTTAGAGCGCCTAACCCGCACAGGCCCTAAGCGCTTACATGTTCTTTACAAATACGTTATTGTCAAAATTCAATGCATACAACATGAATGCACACACACACGCACACACAGAGATTCGCACACGCACACACACAAACACCAGTCGCATATCAGGGCAATGAGACTGAAGAAAAGGTTTTTAAAAAGAGAAAGGTTTTCAAGGAAGATTTACAAAGGGAGTAGGACTCTCTTTCTCTTTTTTTCTCTTTCTTTCCCCCTTCTCCCTCAGATTTACTCTGTTTTCCGGATCTAAATATAATGCCTCAACAAATGATTACTTCCATTTTTTCCCCATTACTTTAACCTTATATATGATAACAATATAAATGACAGAAAAATGTAACAATTTGCAATGGTAAAAATACCAAGGGCTGACTGTTAGCACCTGTACTGCCTTTTTTTCCTTTTCTTTTTTAATGTTTGAGTGTTGTGTATTCATAGTACTTGTTCTTTGTAACGATTTTTATGACTGTCTCTTTATTATACTGATTTGTACAACTGTTTCTTTGTATTTCTGATACTGTGCAATGCCGTGAGTTTGTAATTTGTTCACATGGGTGTAGTGCCACAGAAGGGTTGTTACTATTATTTCCTCGAGTTATACTCAACCCTCAATATTTTTGTATGAGTGCTTGAACAAGGTGAAGCTTACATGTAAACAGTCGAAAGGCAGTTCTAACACACTGTACTGTACAAACCTTCCTTCCCGTATAATTCGGAATTTTCCCTTCTGTGAGAGATCCACAACCGTTGATCCGAGCCGAGCCTTGTCTGTGTCATTCAGCATCCCTCCATCCACCAGCAAGTCCAGTTGTGGCCACAGGTACTCAAACTCCTGCAAAGGTAAGACACAAAGGGGGCTATTACAGTGTTGTTAAACTGACAGACCTGGGTGGAAATCAATTAAACTAAGAATTTCATCAACACAGTGGCAACAGTGCACATGGCTGAATTTGTTTCTTCTAACCTTTCATATTTTTAATTGTAACAATTCCAGTACTGAGAACAGTGTACATATTACATTTGGGCTTTACAGGAAATATAAACAAATAAACATAACTTGACTGATGACACTCACGTGACCATGTACACACACATAGACAAAAACACACTCTGAATATGAAAAGCTGAGTAGCTGAAGTAAGGGAAATAACTGCGAGCATGTTCACCTTCTGAAAATCTCTCCCCCTCGGAAACACAATGTGCACAAAGCACTCTGAAGTAAGGGAAATAACTCCAAGCCGGTTCACTTTCTAAAAATCTCTCCCCCTCAGAAACACACACATGCACACGCATGCACATGTGTGCGCACACACACACACACAAAATGTGAACAGCCTCGCTGCAGGAAAGACAACCTCAAGTAGGTTCACTTTCTGAAAATATCTCTCGCCCTCACACACACAGCATACACACACCATACACAATGTGCATTCACACACATCAGCCTGCATGCACACTGACAGTGACCAGAGCTTATAAAACGCAGACTGACCACAAAAATATCCATTACAAATAAGCACACTGTTCGGCCAGGACAAAGTGTTCACAGCTGAACCTTTTCAGTCTCACATTCCTGACTATCTTATTCACAGTATGGTGAGTTTCCCTATACTCCAACTCCAAGCATCAACTGCTGGCATACCTCCCTCCCATCTTGCTCACAGCTGTTAACATCATTCTTTCATAGTCAGCACCAGCTCCTATTCCTTTCACGCACAAATACAAACCACTCTTATTATCAATTTTTGAGGCTTTGGCATAAACAACCGCAGCAGAGGTGGGGGGGGGGGGGGGGGGGGAAGAAGACAGTAATAGTTTTTTTTTTTTTTTTTTTTCTCTTGTTTTTTCTTTTTTATTATTTATGCAGTGATCGATGAGGATGAGGATGATAACTGATGATGCTATGGAGGTCCATTTCGGTTTGAGACTACTTGACAGGGCCGCAGACCACGCTTACTGTCACAATTATCCCGGTGTTAACCAGGCCCGGGAACTGCGGCACCTGCAGTGTTGGTCAAATAATTAGAGCAACACCCTCAAAGACGCATCCGTGAAGTGGATGAAGCTCGGCTGTGTGGTTCCAGCCTTCCCATTGGGCCCATAGCACTCCCAGCTCTGGGTAGGAGCCGGCCAGGGCTGAAAAATCCCACATGACTCTGATGGGATTCGAACCCCAGGCCTTCCGACCCACAGTCCGACGCGCTAACCACTGCGCTACGGGGGCCGGTAAGACAGTAATAGTTAATACTCAATGCTGGGAGCATAGACTTTTCCTTCACCGTGAGATGGACCCCAATACAAAACCACATGAACGGTTCAGGTCAAGGTGTAACAGATGCTTCAGAATATTTCAGTTAAGCCACACTGTCCTTCACTCCTAGCAGTCTGTACAGTGTGTGTGTGTGTGTGTGTGTGTGTGTGTGTGTGTGTGTGTGTGTGTGTGTGTGTGTGTGTGTGTGTGTGTGTGCATCTTTTGCATAGTTATGCTTGAACCCTTGTCAGTATCTTTTTCTTTTCTTTTTTGATAAAATTTTCCATCTTGATGTACATTATGTGTGTATGCTTGTTCAGTGCTTTGAGCCGCAGGGTAGGCGCTTTACAAATTTCCATTATTATTATTAATAATATTATGCTCTCTAGACCATCCCCTTCATCACTCACGTCAAGGGTCAACGTGCTCTGAGCCGAACTCCGGTTAGCGCTGGTCAGGGCCAGGGGACTATTGCAGGCCTGAGCGAGACGGCGAATGAAAGTGTGATCGGGGATGCGGATTCCAACAAGGCTGGTGCCTGGGTTCAGCAACGGGTTGAGCTCTACGCTGCGTTCTCCCACCACAGTCACGGGACCTGGTAACAAGTCATCCAGCACCTCTCTGGAAACTACCACCTTGCTCCACCTGTACATCAGCAGAGGGGAAAAACAAAAACAAGTTACAAACGCAGTTCAGTCTCAGTCACAACACTGACAGAATTCTGAAATGAGCTGACTGCAATAGTGCAAGCAATCTGGAGAGGGAAAAAAAAAGATCAAAACAAAAAACAAAAGGTCTATCTTTTTTTTTCTTCACCTTTTTTTTTTTTTCTTCTTTAAAGGACAAGTCCAAGGCTTGGGGTGATTTTTGACACAATTTGTTACTTAAAGTTCGCTGAGAATGATGATGTAGGTGAAATTGTGATCTGAGGGTTATAAATGCATAAAAAAAGGCATTTTCTGTCATACCAAAATTGTCAC
>OY757544.1:25531820-25557831 GCA_963584105.1 Alviniconcha strummeri
AACATTTTAGTTTTACCAATTGAAGCATGGCCGCGATGTCGGCGAGAGGGCAACTTAGGCAATTTTGCAGATTGTCTGCCAGTAGAATCTACAAAACATTCACCAGAAACGAAGGGGTTCGGAGCAGCAGATTAACCTGTGCTGCGTTTAAAGATACGGAACGGGAATACCATACGACCTCGTCGGTCTGTGCTTGCTCTGGCTCTGTCACAGATTCTGCTGTCAAGTCAAGCAACAGCAGACGACGTAGAGTTATTGGAAGTGAAAGGAAGGAACAGTTTTCGGCCAAACCAAGAGAAAGCCAAGCATTGAACTCCAAAACTAGTATTAAAGACACAGAAGACGATGCTGGTGGTTCTTTCAAAAAACGTACGGAGTCGGGTCCTCAGTTGTCGGACTTTATTAGAGATGCAATGAACGTTCAAGAGGACTGCATCATACCCACAGAGTCATCGATAAAAAAGAAGGCAACGACAGGTTCAGTTCCCTACATAAACCCAAAGATGCTTCATGGTAATCAAAGGAAAGGTCAGAACTCAATGGTTACATTTCATGGTTGTGGCAAATGTTGACTTCTTATTCTTCTAATGTCAGTTTCTTTTATTAGATATGATTATAAAGTCACTGTTGTATGCAGAAAAGAATCATAATTATATATTTTAATCATGCTTTGACAACACTTAAAAAAAAGGAAAAAAAGGACTGTTTCAAGAAGTAAAACACACTGAAACACTGAAATTCAACATGTGGGCTGTTTAATAAGTGTTTAACAGCTTGATTTAGGACTACACTATACAGTGTTAGATATTAATTATTTTTTAGGTTTTGTGTATTATATTTTTTAACTGAGCTTTTAAAGCACTTTGTGCTGAGCCTTGTCAGTAAAATATCATGCTATTGAAATGACTACCATTATTATTATTGTTGTTTATAAAGTTTGTATGTTTTGTGTACTCCTGACATATGTTAATGCAGCCTGTGCTGACATACTATAATAAAATGGTTAGGTTGGTCTGAAAGACATTATATAAAATAAACATGTCAATGCCTGCTTCAGTTTACTTTCAGACATACGGATGTCAGATGAATGTCAATGACACGGAGATTGCATGGAGCATTCTTCAGAAGAGTGGCTATAGCAGAACAGACAACATCACCGAGGTATGTATTATGTATATTTATGGCCTATTAAACCTACGTAAAATGAAGAATACAAATTTTACAAAAGCATCCACTGAAGAAAACAGGGAAAGCATTGAATTTAAAATTGATGAAAATTCAGCAAAGTGTTAATTAAACCAGCAGTGAATGTGGTTCTGAGGTGATATTTTAGATCAGCTTCAGGAAGGATGGAGAGTGATACAGTATGCAGTATAGATTAGAAAAGGGTGACTATTAAGGATGCATTTTCACGCTTTTGACTGTGCATTACAACTGGACCAATTACTAAAATTAGTCATGTGGTTAATTTTATGCAAGGAAGGGGTTTTCTCATGCCCATTCCATTTCAAGACATTTGCAACTTTCCTGTAGATAGTTGTGTCTTGTCTTTATTGCTGTCACTGTTACAATTGCAGTAGTTTTACAATGCACAGTATAGAGCCTGCATGCTGTGCTGTTCATGATTGTAGGTCCAGTGGAACTGTCCTTTAACTGATTTGTTTATTTCTGTGGTTACTAGGTCTATGTGTAAAAAAAATTATTATTTTTTATGATTTGTTTGGCACAACACACATGCATGCATGCATGGTTGCACACATGCACTCGCACACACACACATACACACACACACAAATACACACACATACTAAAGTATATTGGGTTAAAATTCTGTTTGGGTCACTCTCTGCTGAATTTTGGCAGACATAAGGCCCTGAATTGCACATTTCTTACTCTGTGTGTGTGTGTGTGTGTGTGTGTGTGTGTGTGTGTGTGTGTGTGTGTGTGTGTGTGTGTGTGTGTAGGGAAGGGGTGGGGAGAGGGGAGGGTATATAAATTAGTAGGAAGTTGGGGAAAGACATAATACAGACTTCCTGTACTGGGTGAACATTCTGTGTAATTTTGTGGCTTTGCCACTCATGCAATTTTTACTTGCTTTGGTTACCCCCCACCCCAATGCTTTCCAGGGCTGACTGTATATATATATTATATATATCTGTATTCATTCTAATGTGACAGGCAGATGTGATCTTGATGGTGACCTGCGCTATCAGAGAAGGGGCAGAGGACAAGGTCTGGAGTCGTTTGGAGTTTTTCAAGTCTCTGAAAAAAAGGCGACAAGGACGAATGGCAACACCTGTCACTATTGGAATTCTCGGTAAAACTAGAAGAGTCAATATAATGAGTAACATACATTTTTAGAGCAGAATCTGATTGCTGAAAATCATACTGTGATTTGTGAATGCAGTGGTTACAGAAAATCCTCTGGTTTGAGCATGGTTGGTAAAACATTTTTAACAATTTTGTAACTTTTAATCACTGTAGCAGTGCAGAGTAGTTGTAGCATAGGAAATTCAACACTGGTACAGTGGGTGCTAATTTTTCTTTTTGTTGTTGTATGTTTTGGTTTTAGAAAGAAGTTGTTGATAGTAGACTCAATAAATACAATGGAGAGGTCACTGGGAAAGGGGGGGGGGGGGGGGAGGCACTGAAGTTTGGGTTATATTTTTGTTGTTGTTGTGATTTGTGTGGTTATCAATTTGATCTTTAAATGAAGTGTCTAATTTTTTTAAAACTTTTTGTTGTTGTTGTTGTCACAGGCTGCATGGCAGAAAGGCTGAAGAAGAAGATAGTGGAACGAGAGAAAATGGTGGATGTGGTGTGTGGACCAGATGCGTACAGAGATCTTCCTCATCTCCTGGCTTCCTCTGTTTCATCAGGTCATGCTGCAGGTACAGCTGGTAATGACTGTCAGCTTGTAGAGAGCATTTGCTATCCCTTCGTATTCATTAAGTATCCTTATGTAAACCATGCATATTGCCAAAGAGATGCAGCAACAGGAAAAAAGAAAGGGGGGGGGGGGGGGGCGAAGCGAAAAAGACAAGAAAAAAAGACTGAATGGAATAACTGATGGATGTTTTACACCCAGTCAGCCAGTTCGGTTATATTAGGACAAGGAATAACTGCTAGATGAATAGATAACTAATTTTTAATTGCTAGTCAACCATGAGGGTGCGATCAGGGCAAATAATTGAAGGAAAAAATTAAGAAAGTGAGAGAGAGAGAAGGAAAAAAAGTCAACTCTTTCACCCTCAACCGATACCACTGCTAAAGTTCTGCTGGCAAAGTTCTCCTGTCTGCCTGTTCCCTTCCCCATTTAGAACGTGCACACACACACACACACACATGCACTCATTCTCTCTCTCTCTCTCTCTCTCTCTCTCTCTCTCTCTCTCTCTCTCTCTCTCTCTCTCTCTCTCTCTCTCTCTCTCTCTCTCTGTGTGCTGCAGTCGTAGTTATTTTTCGAGGACCAGTCAAACAAAATAACAGCCAGTACAGTTGACCAGTTACCATTTTTTTTCCAGTATACATCCATCTTAACTGGTAAAATACTGGAAATTACCGGTTAACATGAACCCTGCCTTCAACCTGATGTTTTATGCGATCCTGCTGCAGTTACCATTTACCCTTCTAGCTTGAACCTCAGATGAAAACAGCAACATGTTTTGTTGCCAGCTGCGCTTTTTTTTTATGTTTTTTTTTTTGTGTGTGCTTATTTTTATTGTTGCTGTTGTGTTTTTCCAGGTTATTCCCCCCCCCCCCCCCCCCCCACACACACACACATGCACACACACCATGACAATGAATTGTGCAGTCAAAAGCTGCTATTAAGTGTGCAGCTTAAAAACATTTTACAGGCAGTAGACCACTCCAGTTCAGATATTTGAAGGCTGCTTTTGTTTTTGTGGTGCAACGTTTGGTGTGTGTGTGTTGCAGTGAATGTGCAGCTGTCCCTGGAGGAGACATATGCTGACATTGTTCCTGTGCGCTATGACTCCAACAGCCCCTCTGCATTTGTGTAAGAGTCCTGTCTGCCTACCATTACCATTACCTTGCAGCTTCACTTGATCTAAAGCTTTTGGCACGGGGCATTGTTAAGAAAACCATTGAATGACTGCAGGTGAGAGTTACATATCTGAATGACCGCTGGTGAAAGTTACATATCTGAATGACTGCTGGTGAGGATTACAGATCTAAATGACCGCTGGTGAAAGTTACATATCTGAATGACTGCTGGTGAGAATTACAGATCTAAATGACCGCTGGTGAAAGTTACATATCTGAATGACTGCTGGTGAGAATTACAGATCTAAATGACCGCTGGTGAAAGTTACATATCTGAATGACTGCTGGTGAGGATTACAGATCTAAATGGCTGCTGGTGAGAGTTACAGATCTAAATGGCAAATTGATTTGAGAAAGGGCTGAGAAAAGTTTTGAAACGACCAGTTGCTTATGACAAAGTTTGATCAAACTGAGGTGACCTGTGCGGTTGACAGGATGTTAAAATCCAGTTACTAAGTAACTGGGTGTGTGCCAGATCCATGGTGCTCTGTTTTAACTTTTATTCATTAATTTAAAAAGTAATAATTGGGGTGAGTGTGCTAGATTGATGACCGGACATTCTATAATTATTATACCTGTGCATTTTGGGTGTATGTGTGTGCCAGATCCATAATGCGAGGGTGCGACAACATGTGTACATACTGCATTGTGCCTTTCACGAGGGGGCGGGAAAGGAGTCGGCCCATTTCATCCATTGTCAGTGAAATCAAACAACTGTCTGATGAGGTAATGAAGAGTCAGTGATTGCGGTCAGCATGTCATTGAAAACTGTGCATATCATGATTATATGAGTAAGATTCTTAAGACAATTATTAATTATTTTGTCCAAGGGAAGTTTTGTGCAAGTTTCTAAAACCTACAAAGTCCTGCTTTTAGTTCTGTGGAGTGTTTGAATGGGCTTTGGGGGATTGCCTTGTTTTGTATACAGTTGCATTTTAAGGTAATTTTAGTATTGCCCTCATTGATCACTACTAACTGGTCAAGTAAAACTTCTCTCTTTGTGATGTGATGTGTGTGTGTGTGTGTGTGTGTGTGTGTGTGTGTGTGTGTGTGTGTGTGTGTGTGTGTGTAGGGGGGGGGGGGGGTAATCATTGTGTGTATGCAGGTACACATGACAGGTAGCAGTGCTGGTTGTTTTTTATCCTTATTCTTCTAGTTCTGTGTAAATCTGTATGTCTGATTGTTGCATTTCTTCCCCTTCCGCATACTGCCCCCGTGTCTTCAACTGGCTTATTTGGAGGGGAGTCGGCTCATTGCAGTTAAGCCCCGTTATTATTATGACCTCAGGGCATCAGAGAGGTCACACTGCTGGGTCAGAATGTGAACAGTTACCGAGACCTCTCAGAGCAGGCAAGTTTCGGAGGTCTTGATGCTCAGTCATCAACAGAGATGAGTCGCGGTTTCCACACAGTCTACAAACCTCGCTCCGGTGGTCGCCGATTTGCTGATCTGCTGGAGAAGGTGTCGCAGGTCAACCCTGAGATGAGAATACGATTCACATCTCCACACCCAAAGGACTTTCCTGATGAGGTACTCTGAAATTATTTATTGGACATTCAATATTTACAGGAGACTGTGTGTGTGTGTTTGTGTTGGGGGTAGGGGGTGGTGAGAGAGACAGAGAGTGTGTTCGTGTGCATGAACTGGACTCGTCCATCCATTAGCAGCACTGCCTGTCTCCCCGTCACACAGCAGGGAGTTCTTTTGGTCCCATTTCCTAGCTGCCTGGTGTAACACACACAGCACACACAAAAAGTCTCAGGGCATATATCTGAAAGGACGACCAGACACCACTTCATTCAGGTTACATGTTTGTTTTATTTTTCATAACCTAAAATACACAAACGCAGCATCAGCCCCGCTCTATTAGCAGAACCCACTGCACTCCCTAACTTGGACAAAAAGTTCTAGTGACAGGTAAGTAGCTAGGTGGTGTCCACGTCCATGCCAAGACAAGTCTGTCACCCGCTCCCCCTGTGCACTATCTTATTCTAGCCACACCCGATGAAACAAGTCCTGCTGTCATGTGACACCTGCCTCACCCGCTCCATATATGGTAATAGTCACAGATCACGGGAAAGGAAACGGCAATGGTCCACATCAGTTCCACTCTCCCCTCGCTCCATATATGGTAATGGTCGACAGGCCATTGAGAGAGAGATTGTCAAAATGTTCAGTCTCGCAGTCCCGCTCCTCTATATAGTCTTAACCAGCCGGGTTGTAGAGCAAGTTTAGTTGCTGACACGCGGTGTGTTGGAGTCAGAATCCAGGTGATCACTCAGCGTAAACACCACCGATAAAGTCCGTGGATGAAGCGATGCCACCGGTACTCTTGGATGACAGCAGGCTTTTGTGTCCAGATGTGGCTCCTATTTGTCCCAGGCTGTTCGCGGTGACCACTCGAGCCTGATGGAATTGGCGGGATGGCCACAGCAGTGTCCTCTCACGGTCGGGTTCACATGCAAAATAGCGAGAGAAAATGACTCGGCAGTACCTAGTACATGAGAGTCTTTGATAATAGTCGAGCCCGACCCCTTATTGTGTTACACTGGAAGCAACAGAATGAGACAGACTCACAGCGCCTGGCGTTTATGAAAGTATGTGCACGTTGTTTGCTTGCAGGTGCTGAGACTAATCCAGGAGAGACCCAACATATGTCGGCAGCTTCACCTACCAGCCCAGAGTGGAAGTGACGCCATGCTGGAAGCCATGGGGCGCGGCTACACACGAGCTGCCTATGTGGACCTTGTGCACCACATCCGCAGAATCATTCCAGGTGATAATGCAGCTAATTACTATCTGTTGCTTTTTGTGTGTGTGTGTGTGTGTGTGTGTGTGTGTGTGTGTGTGTGTGTGTGTGTGTGTGTGTGCATGCATGCATGCATGTGTGTGTGAGGAATACAGTACTATGTTTAGGCAGGGGGGTTATCTGATAAGGAGCAGAGTGCTGTTAAATGCAGTTAGTTACTGTAGATGTAACACCCAGTCAGATGGAAAGAAAATGCCATTAAATGTGCATTCAGTGTTCCAGACATACGTCAGTGAAAACTGTTGAAGCTGAGCAGACTCTGAAGACAGAAATTAGGAAGGCTGAAATTTTGGCAGCAGGCAAAGTATGCCAAGCTATTTTCTGACCTAGTCCAGTCTTAACAAGGGAACCTTTAATGGCTCCAGATTTTCATCAGAAGGGACTTTAACGTATGCATCCACAGCACTTCCTCTCAGGGTATCATTACACATAAGCAGTACATCACTTTTGTAGAACAGTGGAACTCCCCTTTTCAGGTAAAGAAAAAAAGAAGAAGAAAAACAAAGATATGGTCTGACTAGATGGCTGGTCTTCTGTCAAATGTTCATTTATGTGGAAACAGGAAGGGAATGGTTTCAGAAGAAATGGTGTTAAAAATAAAAGAGGTGTGGCCTCTCAGCCATCTCATCTCATCTCATCATGCCTGTTCATTAGGAGTTCCGCTGTTATTATTTCAGGTCAATGCCAGACACTTGTCTGTTCCTGTTCTGCGTGTCCTGTCATGCTGTTGAATGCACATATATATATTGATCGCTTTTATATAGCGCTATTCTCCGCTCTTGAGCAGACTCACTGCGCTAGCATGTGATTCTACATGAGTGAATAGCTTTTTATAGCACGTTTTTGAATATCCACCGAAGTGGTGTACTTACAGCACTGGCATGGCTAGTGCCACAAGAATCTGCTGCCAGAGAGAGTCAATCTCAGCGCATTCTGTGTACACCATACAACCATGCACCATGTCACTTCATGCAAAGCCACATATGTAAGGTGTATGCATGTTTAGCTGTAACCTGTCACCTGCGCTTTTGGCAGAATGACCGGGGTCTTTTACGTGCTACTGCGGTAACATGGGGGTGGAACGGATACCAAAATAAGAGTCAGCACAGAAAGTTGACCCTGGAGAAGAAATTCTCCTGCCGCTCTAGCAGGGATTTGAACCCGCAACCTTTCGATCATGAGTGCGGCGCTCTAACCACTGAGCTATCCCCACTCCCCGCTGGTGTTAAAAACATAACCACAGGGCTTGCTGTTCTTGAGATATTGACAGATGTTACCTTGTCCAGCAACTTCATCAAGAGGAATGGCCTCTCATCCTGCTCACCTCATCTCATCAAGCTATTCATTAGGAATTCAGCTGTATTATTTCAGGTTGATGACAGAAACTCTTATCTTTTCCTGTTAAGCGTGTCATGTCATGCTGTTAAATGCACGTACCTACAGGGCTTGCTGTTTTTGTGATTTCGACAGATGTTGCCCTGTCGAGTGACTTCATTGCTGGGTTTTGTGGGGAGACAGAGGCAGATCACCGGGACACAGTGTCGCTCATCCATGAAGTGCAGTACAACTTTGCCTTTTGCTTTCCCTACAGCATGCGGGAGGTACAGTGCAGGGAATTTCATCCTGTTTGGTTTTCATGTTGAATTGGTAGAGCTGTGTCCATGTTAAATATGAGGTGTTGAGACAGGGTTCTCTTTTCTGTACACTTCTCTTTTCCTCCATACCTCTCTGAGTTACTTCATCTCTACTCTCCCGCTCGCTCTCTTTATTCAGCCTGAGATTCTTCTCATTCTACCAACTGTCTGACATTCCAGGTGATGTAATGTGAACTCCTGAGGGATTTTTCACGTATTATACAGCAGTTTTGTTTGTTTTGTACAGAGCACAGAAAACCTTACTGTGTTGTGAGACGAATTTGTCTTTAGACAGGGTAGTAGAAACAACAGTTACATTAATGATCAATAATAATCAACGTTTTCCACAACTCTTCTTCAGTGGCACTTATTAACAAGTCTTTGCGCTCCCTCTATCCCCTATCCTCCCTGTCCTCTCTCACGCTCCCTTCCTCCCCCCCCACCCCCCGTAAGACAGAAAACTCAAAGGACGTATGGAAACAATGCCCTGGTGTCACAGGGTGTTCTTCAACTGCTGGTGGGGGGGAGGGAGGGAGGGGATTAAGGAGGATCTTCACATACTTTTGTTTTTGACTGCTGCTCGATTCATTTTGTGAACAGAAGACGCGAGCCTTCCACAGACTGACGGATGACATAGCAGCAGATGTGAAACAGCGCCGGCACATGGAGCTTGTGGCAGCATTCCGCGTGGAGGCAGAGAGGATCCACGCCTCACAGATCGGCTCCAAGCAGCTGGTGTTGGTGGAAGGGGTAGGCGTGCTTTGACCATCACAGTGCACAGGCACTGTTTTTCAGCTTATTGTGTTGTTGTTGGTGTGTGTGGGGAGGGAGGGGGGGGAAGATACTGCGTGTCTTTTGACCAAAAAACAAATGGAATAAGTGTTTTTTGTGTTTCATTTTTAATTGAAGGGGTAGTCTTAAAGTAAAAGTCCAAGGTTTTTAAGTATGCAAAATGACCATCGAAATGATTGACAAATGAGTCACTAGTTTCAGATTTAATGAAATAAAATAAAATAAATTAAATTGGGTTTTTTAATCGATTTTCTTTTCTGTAGGCTTCCCCGGAAGTGACGTCAGTTTGGGGAGTCAGTGCGGTTGCCATCTTAGATTCTTCAGTAAACTGTGTGTGCATGTGGTCGACAAAAAAGTTAACTATGCCGGCCTACTGTGTTGCCGCGAACTGTAACAATTCGCAGACAACCCCAGGTATAACAATGCACAAACTCCCGCACAATCGACCCGCAGTGAGGCGAAAGTGGATTAAATTTATACAGTTCAAGCGAGCTGACTTTCTTGCTGTGCCGCATCACGCCCATTTGTGTAGCAAGCACTTCAGTGAGTGCAATTTCGCAAACCCCATGGAATACCACATGGGGTTTTGCTTTGAAGCTGACACGATGTTCCGGTACTCTTTCAAAATCCTGCCTGACAGGCTCAAACTGATACGGCTGTATCCTTGTGGGTCTCTCGGGCAAAGTGTCAGTTTCGTCTTCGGAGCTTGAGTTGGCCATTTTGCAGCGACTCTCCAGAGTGATGTAGTAGGCATATGGTCATGTGATTTGGGTGTCATGGCGACGCTTTCGGTACGACAGAAAATGCCTTTTTTCGTGCATTTATAACCCTCAGATCACAGTTTCACCTACATCATCGTTCTCAGCGAGCTTTAACAGAAATCGTGTCAAAAATCACCCCTAACCTTGGACTTGTCCTTTAAGATAAGGCCCTATTGTGAGTTATTTCCCTTGACTTTGCACAGAAACATTTTAGCACAGAAAGAAAAACACTGCTTGGGTGTTGGTCCTTGCCAGTACCTCTCTGGAAACAACTGGGCATTAAACAAATCCAGCAGCAGCCGAAAAAAGCATTTTCATAATTGCAACAGCTGTTTCCCTTCTATTGCAAATTCAGTGAAGAAGTCAGCCCAGTGCATTTATTTTAGTTTGTGCAGATCATAAAACATTTTTTTAAATAATTTATGTTAGTGTTCAATTGTGCAGGTAATGATACTGGTCATAGTGGCAATAATAGTAATGAAGTGTTACAATTTACAGTCCTTATGCCATTTGGTGCCTGAGAATTTATCATTTTCCTTTCACTTTTCTTCTTCTTTACTCACAAACTCAAAGCAAGAAACAGAAAACTGAATACTGTGATATGTCAGATCAACTTACTTCTTGTTGTGTGTGTGTGTGTGTGTGTGTGTGTGGACATAGTTGTTATTTGCTTATTAAGCAATGTCTTAATGAGTGGGGTATTTGATGGTGCTTGCTTGTTGAACTGCACATAAATGTTTTTGTCTCTAGGTATTTGTACAGCACTGTGAGTTTAACTGGCTAGTGAACAGCATTTTATAAGAAAGATTTCTTATTATTATATTCCTCATTAGTTTTATAATAATGATACTGATTGTTACTGCAACAGGAGAGCAAAAGATCACCCAAAGACTTGGCAGGGCGGAACGAGGCCAACACAAGGGTCATCTTCCCCAAGGCTGAACTGCCCTCCGACAGACAAACAATGGAGCCGAGGTCGGTCCACCCTGGTGACTACGTGGCTGTACAGGTGCGTGCAATCAGAATACTCCTATCTGAATGCATGTCTACTTGCAGGGGACCCCCCCCACACACACACACACACTCACATGCTTCCTGACGCTGGGCACATAATCAGAAAACTTCATCTAAATGCATATCTACTTGCAGGGGAACTCCCCGCCCCCGCCCCCCCCCCGCACACACATGCTTCCTAACCCCTGGCACATAATCAGAAAACTGCCATTTAAATGCATATCTACTTGCAGGGGGACCCCCCCATCTCCCCCCACCACACACATTGTTTCTGACCCTGGGCACACAACCAGAAAACTTCCATTTAAATGCATGTCTACTTACAGGGGACCCCCCCCCCCCCCCCCCCCCCCCCCCAGCCACACACACACACATGCTTCCTGACCCTGGGCACACAATCAGAAAACTTCCAACTAAATGCATATCTACTTGCAGGGGACCCCCCCCCCCCCCCTCCGTCCCCCACCGCACACACACACACACACACATATGCCTCCTAACGTCAGGCACACAATCAGAATACTCCCATTTAAATGCATATCTACTTGCAGGGGACCCCCCCCCCCCCCCACCACCACACACACACACATATGCCTCCTAACGTCAGGCACACAATCAGAATACTCCCATTTAAATGCATATCTACTTGCAAGGGAACCTACCCCCCACCCCAACCACACTCATCTGCTTCACAGACTCTCTGTTTCTTCCCTGTGATCCTCACATGATCCGTTTGTAAATGTCCAGCCTCTTGTAGAAAGATAGGTTTTGAAGCATATTGTTTTAATTCCCTGTCACATGAAGTTGCATCCACAGATTGTGACAAGCAAAGAGGTTAGCCTAATTTATTTTGAGGGCCTCTCAGGGAACTTTGATGAGCTACATTTAATGTGAAGCAGAAGTTGTTGTTGATCACTGTTATATATAGTGCTATTCTCCACTCTCAACAGACTCACTGCACTCTTGTCGAATGTGCTTCTAAATAAATCACTGTACCTTTTATAGCACATTTTTGAATATCCATCCAAGTGGTGTATTTATGGCACTATTGGTTGTTGTGTGGCTGGTGCCATGTGAAGCTGCTGCTGTGTTTGCACACATTCTGTGTACACCATACAACCATGCACCAGTTTACAGCCTCACTTCACTAGAGAGAGGATTTGGAAAGAATGAAGTTGAATGGTTTGGGGAAGTCAAATAAGAATTAATAAAATGTGGAGAAGAAAAATAAATCCTGGCAGTAGGCAAAACATGCATGGCTATGCATGGCTACATTTAGTTCTGACCAACTCCAGGCTTTAAAGAAGTGACCTTTGATAGTTCTGGTTTGTCTTCAGAGGGAACATTAATTTCTGAATCTGCAGTATCCCACTCCACTTCAAAAATACAAATTCTGATCTTAGTGCACACATAATGATCTCACTTTGCCTTTGTGTGCATATTACAGGTCATATCTGGAACTTCTCAGGTTCTGCGAGCTGTACCATTGTACCACACCACCCTCCAAGACTTTTGGAAACACCAGACATCTGCGCATATGCAGGATCAGGTGGTACAGTCATTCTGAACTGGAAAAGAGATGTTGGGAATGGGGGGGTCTCATCTGAACATGTGGTGCCTTGAGTGAAGATGTAGTCTTTCATACCTCAGATATTATGTGCAAATAAAATGAAAAAGATGCATCTGTTTTGTTCATTTAAAAAATAAAATCATTTATTTTTTAGGAAAAGTGACATTTTGAATATGATGTATGCTGAGCCAAGTATTCCACATTTTACTACTCTTCAGCATAAAGATGAGCTTGTCTCATCTCATTACATCCATTTTTTTATTTTTTTATCTCGCCTTATCGACTTTGATGCAAAGTCCATTACAGACTATCTTGACAGATGAGGAAGAGGATTAAGCACTGATGATGCACTCACTGGATTGTGTGTTGAAGATGGAGAAAGTGCAGTGCTGCATGTGTCGCAGCTCTTGGTGTACAGTGCGTGATGGACTGTGACAGTGATTAAGAATTGCAAGGTGCCGTGCATGTCCATTTTCTGGCTCTGACTTGAATAAAACAGATTGATATCATTTTCACTCCAAATGTGCCATCTGCCTGCCATGCTTTGATCTGTCATTGTCGGGTAGCTCACTTTAATTTCCAAAGAGTTTTCACACTCTGTTTGTCTTTGTCTGTCTGTCTGTCTCTCTCTCTCTCTCTCTCTCACACACATACAACCAGCCACCTGCTCCCACAAACACACTCTGCCATGAAATTACAATTCTTTATTATTATCAAGATAACATCAAGAATCAGAAAATTCTTATATCATATGTATTCTTTAAAAAAAAAAAAAATGTTCATGCACACAAACAGTCCAAATCTATATGCATGTAAAAATTGTGACTACATTAAAAACAAACTTCAAGTTAATCAGTTCTTAGAAAAAAATATACAGTGATAGATATCATGCAACAGTAATGACCAATACAGATCTACGTTCAGACCGGTTTGCAAAACTGAGATCTGCATTAAAAACAACATCCAACTGAGATATTTTTGATTATGGCTCTCTGGGAATGAGCGAAGAACTGCTGGTGAGGTTGACAAAATGGAACAGATCCAGGGAAATGTACTCACCAATGCAACAAAATGCAAGAAAATAATAGTACACAAGCGCTTTTGATAAGAAAAATCTTCTTCAGGTGCAAGAAGATAGATAGACGACAAAAGAAGAATGAAGCGAAGAAGAGGACTGGCAAGAAGGAGCTGATGTCAAAAAAAAATATTAAGAAACATCACTGACATCAGTTCCTTCTTGTCTGTCCTCTTCTTTGCTTCCTTCTTCTTTTGTCTATCTTCTTGCACCTCAAAGCAGACAATTTTTGTGAAAAGCTATTGTTTCTGTGTTTTTCGTCACATTGGTAAGTACGTTTCCCTAGATCTGTTCCATTCTATTAAGGCACTGCTGGTTTTCCCATGAGGTAGACAGTAAAAAGAGGCATAATTCACAGTTTCTTAGGTCAGATCCTCTAGGTAACAATCTTTAATGTCAATCGGCAGTACCGCTGAGATTACTGTCTGCCACCATACAAGGCTGAGTTAGATAATAGGCAAGCACACAGACTGGGTATATGTGTCAGCAGGTAATTATATATTCAGTGTATTGGAAATTACTGCTCAAAAGAATGTGTGTTGAGATCACCACCTCAACTGGCCTGATTACCAGAAGTAGTTATTATTTCTACTTGAAATGTTTATTTTAATTGGTGATAAACTTGCTTCAGAAGGTCTTGCCCCTTAGTTAATGGAACAATGGTTATGCAGATGAAATAAGGGACATCAGAGAGCTGAAGTACAACAACTTAAGACCTTGCAACCCAGCACTACAGATGAATACAGCAGCACCTGTGGTACAGCACTGCAGGAAAAAGAATGCACATAAAGTCCATGAGTGGTGGAAACTGCATTTTTCTTAAATATTTTGTTATCTAATTGCTGTGAAACTTCAGCATATTGAATAAAAAGCACTTGTTGCATTGGTCGAAGCAATTATGTTTGCTGAAAATTTGCTTTTGGGTTTGCTTTAAAAAATATATTTGTGCTGCCACACCCTCTCACACACTCACATCGGACACTCCTCCGCTTGTGTTCATTTGTCCCCTTGATGTGCCAGGCATAGGCTCACTGTCACTGTCAGAATGACTCTCACCATGGGGTTTATAATTCCTGTCATCAAAAATCTGCAGATCTATCCTCCATCAAATAATTTTTTCCATCACTGTCAACTTTCATGATGATCTCCCTCATCTCCTGTGAAAGTCCACTTGAACCACTCCATGATTCACTATAAAAAATTCACCCCTCCCCCTCCTCAAAATACGTCGGCTTTTCTCAGCAATACATGTGAAGCAACATCAACAAAAGCACAGAGTCGAGCTACCAGACTACCAGTATTATTGGGCAGTTCAGGTGGGGTTGTTAACTCCCTTGACTTTTGCCAGGCATCACTTAAGTCCCTTGGCTGCTTTTAATTCTGGTGCGTACTCTCTTCACAATGGAAGGTGGTGAGAGCGAATTTGCGAATTTTACACTGCCAACTTTAAAGACATTTTTGGAGGCCTGTAATCATAATGTGTCTGGCAACAAGCAATAATTTGTTGCTTGTGCTATAGGATGCCCCAAAACGTATTTTTTCCATGAACTTGATGCCCCAAAACGTATTTTTTCCATGAACTTGCAATCTTCTGGTTAGCCAAAAACAAGGCAAAGACACTTTTTCCACCCTCCATCCCCTTTTCTTGGTAATTTTTGCAACTGCAACAGTGGTGGCATTTGTCCTGCTTCGCAATTCTAGGTTCAACTTCCACTGTTACACACAGCGTGAAGCAACACCTACTCGGAAATCGGACCGGAAGTGATGCTGCAACCTCTCACAACTTCTTTCGCAAAAGATTACAAAGGGCATTCACTCGTGCAAACCAGCTTCACTGAACCGCCCAATAGCTTTGGGTGAGAATGCTACTGACTGGGGATTGTGCACTTTAGAGAGGTACAGGAGCAGTGAGGTATGGTTATATCTGTAGCTGTTCCACAGAAAGTGACACTGGTATGGATGAACCCATCCATACATGAGGCACAGTGAGAATTTCCTTGAAAATAATGGTCAAACCCAACAGAATCTGGAAACGCCAAAAGCCCCAGGATAAGCCTACAAAAATGCAGGAAAGAGAATGGAAATGCAGGACCCCATTTGACTGCATCACTAAGAAAACCATAGGCAGTACCTGATAAAATGATGTAACTAATACATGCAGTGCAAAATATTTTCTAATCAAAACAAAACAAAAAAAGATGGGAAGCTGGATGATTATGCCACCACTGAGAACAACTTGAACTATGCAATTACACAATTACCATAAATGATCAGCTGAGATCCAAGAGAGGACAGCTATGTTTCGCTTGGGAACAGACTGCAAAAGCCTTGATCATGTTACAGTAAGTACAACTGCCTAGCAACAGAGTTGATGGGTGCCTTTCTTGGCAAAATTACATTCAGATAAAAAATACAGATTTTTATTGATATTGCAATCATTACATTATTAATTATACAATGTGGAGACCCGACACCAATGAGTGGACTATTTACTCAATAGCAAATGTGCTTCTTTAAACTGTGCCATTGGACAACCTCTAGGAATTACTAGGAGTGTACTAGTACTCAGCGCACTTAGTTGCAATGATGTACACCTAGTAGGCAGTGTCCTATAAATTCTGTAAGCAAAAAGCTTTCAAAGTGGTAGTCAAAAATTTGAGTTGTCTTCTCTCAAGAGTTTATGTGCCTCCTCAGCAATTTCAAGACATCTGATGGACATTGCAGCATCAGCATCTGTCGCTCTTTCCCCTTGTACTTTGGCTGAGAAGATGCTGAGGTCCTGCATGAAGAGGCCTGAAGACAAAGAGTGCACCGAGACAAGATCTTAATGCTCTGCATCACTACCCCTGTGTGGTACACTGCATCATGTATATGGGGACTACCTCGCTGAGCTCTGAACCCTTGCTTCTCTCTGCACAAGCTTTCAATCTGATCACTGAGTGGTGGTACTGCACTGACTAGTGGAATGAATGATGATCTGAGTCTGAATCCAACATGCTGATGAGTTGCTTCATTTGTTTGCAGCTGATGTCTCTCGTCATCAGTCAATGTGCATGGCTACTGATTTGAATGTTTTGTCCAGAATCCAGCAGCCTTTCATTCAGCCACTGTGTGTTAATGTGTGAAGTGAACAGAATACTAATGCATGCATTTGTAATGTGCCAAATCCTTCTATGACAAACATGGTGGCCACTCTTCATGCCTTCTGCACAGAATACTAATTGTGATGCTCTGATTGGCTGAAGCTGCTCAGGTGATTGGCAGCTGCTGACAACTGAAGTTTGAAAGTGTTGGGCACTCTTCATGTCTTTTGCACAGAATACCAATTGTGATGTTCTGATTGGCTGAAGCTGCTCAGGTGTTGACATCTGCTGACAATTGATGTTTGAAAGTGGCAAAAAACGCAACTGTGAGCATTGCCATTTTTATGGTGTCTAGCAGTTTGTGTCTATGAAGTTGTGAAGAAGAAAGACTAAGATGTGTAACAGAAGTGTACATTACATCATGAACCAGGTTATTCTGCTCTTCATTGGTAAATGCAAACCAGCTTGACTACAACCTAAGGAGCTCAATTTGAAGCACAAAAAAAACGTACTTCATTGCACAAAATACAGCACTAGAAGGATTCACATGTGTCCCACCACACACTGCATTAATTAACTTATGCAGTATTATTATTAAATGGTGATATAACAAGCCTACAAATGAAAATATTTGCACAGTTTTGACATTTTCCAGTCAGCATGCATCTTCATTTGGGTCCACTTAAGGGAGTTAATTCTTACCGGAAACCAAACTTTAAATGCAAACATGTTGAATAAAACCCACACACTAATTGATTCAGTGTGCAGCCCTGCTTAAAATAGGAAGATCGGGAGTCTGCTCTACATCTGTACCTGGTTTCTTTGGACCAGGCGGGCCAGATGACTTCACAGCAGACGAGTCAAACACTTCCCCATCCTCAAACTCCACGAGGGTACTGTCAGAGCGCTGCACTTTCTCCTTGTAGCGCTCACCTTTAATGAACAACTTTCTGAAATAAACGTGACAGTCATTCCTTATTAAATAAAACTTGGATGTTTAGACAACAATTTTGTGTGTGTATGTCTCTCTCTCTCTCTCTCTCTCTCTCTCTCTCTCTCTCTCTCTCTCTCTCTCTCTCTCTCTCTCATTCACTCACTCACTCACACACATACACACACACACACATATATCACATGTATATATACAGATACACATACACACAGCCTTTCCGCCACAGGTAAAAGAGATCAAAATAAAAACTTTAAATCATAATTTTATTTCAAATTGCCCCAATGATTTCATCTTCCATTCACAGTCCTACATGTGTCAGTGACGGCAGTTAGCAGGATAGAGAGTTCAAAACACTGGGAAGTGTCACAGCTGGCCTAATGGCTTTCTGTGGCCTCTTTGATTTTGTTCCTTGGGGAAAATGCAAGCATGGACCTTTTATGCATGATATCAAAGGGTCAGTGCATTCCATACTGACAAGCTAGGACACTTGTCATTTCTGTGTACAACCAGTTCTGCTAGTGCTATCTGTCACTAGTGAAACTAACTTTAGAAACTAAACATTACCCCAAAGGAGCATATTAAAACAAAAACATTTATTTTCCATGTTAATTTCAATCTCTTTCTACCTGTTGGGCAAAATGTGTCAACAAAACCAGCTCCTTTAAACAGCTTGAAAAGCTCAACTGTCTTAATCCTTTTTCATCTACTCACTGGTTTCCTGACTTTGGTGTGAACTCTCCACAGTACTTGACTCCTGTGTCTGAGATATTCATGGTGGCTCCCACTGCAGTCAAATCCCCAAACACATCATAGAAGGACTGAAGTGCTGCCATGCTGCTCATAAACGGCTTACCTTCCAGGGGTAGTTTTTCCACCCAACCATTATAATTTCCTGCAAAGTTAAAGAAATAACCACAAGCTGATTTGATCTGCACATGGCGGGAATCAAGCAAGCATCAGCAGGTAAGATAAACTGGCAAATGAACTACACTTACAGGTCTGCCATGAAAAACAGCACAGGGGGAAGTAAACAACTGGCTGACACATCTTCTGTCTGATGACAAGTTGACAGATTTTTTTTTAAAGCACAGTTCTGAAACAAAGATGTGATGGAGCTCAGAGTTCGCACACCACAGACACAGGTAGACTTCACTGGAGAACCTATAACTATGCTCATATTCCTTTGCTTCAATTCCATTCTTCCAGTTAATAATGTAAGACTGTACATCATGATGTTCAAGTTCTGGAACAAATCACAGATCTCTATATACTGTCACCCTATTGGGCACAACCAAAACTCACTGCTACTCTCATAAACCCTCTGCCTCAGTAGCACATCAAATCATGTCCTTGGGGACACTCTTCTCATCCGTGTATAACATACCTGTCAACCCATACAGTTTACCAGTATAAAATATTTTTTTTAATCATTTTTTTGGGGGCCATGCTGGAAAATGGATACAGAAAAACATAATTTTCATGAGATTTTTGTTGTTGTTTTAAACTGAGCAAAAAGACTGAAAAACTGTTGAACGAGCAGCCAACGCACGCCATCGCCAAATCCACTCTGATTGGCCTAGTGCAGTAGGCTAAGAAATCACATAAGAAGTGAAATTTGAAGTTGTGCGTGCGTATTTAGCACAACATTGCTTCTTCCTTCCACTGTCACATGTGCTGGTTTGAATTCAAAATGCCACTGCTAGTATTACCAGCAAAAAAAAAAAAAAAAAAATCCCAGCCTGCATAAAAAGGAAATACTGGTTCACAAACTCTGGACTAAGGTTTATTCCCGACAGGGGTTGACAGCGATGGTATAAAATGTCATGTGACATCCAGCATACATTCTGACTTATGTATGTCAGTTGAGTTAGGTGCTGCACAGCACTCAGAATGGGCATTTCTGGGTGGCCCTTTCTCTCTTCATGATTACAAGTGGAAGGAAATTGCACTAAGAGCACTAATCCTGTGGCAGGGAAAGGGTTAGGAATTGTCCAGTTAGGAATTGCCCAGTTAGGAATTGTCCCTGCTCCAAGACCTGGAACTCCAGAGCCAGCAAGACAGTTGACACCTCTACTTTGCCCGTTTGTACAGAGTACTGAGGGCCACCTCACTGCTTCAAGATTACAATATTTCAAACAAGCATGTAACAGCTGCTGTTGGCAACCATAATGTAATAGTCCTTATATTTCAAGTTCCAAGCCTTTATCACATTAATGTGTGTGTGCTTTTTTTGGGGGGGTGAAAAGTGTTGATGGACAAATCCCATCCCCCACCCCCCACCCCCATCCCAATGTGCTAATTGTTTTGTTTTATATATTTCAATTAAAATTTGGTCTGCATGTTTTATTCTCATATCTGATAGTTTTTTTGCTGCTCTCTCTTGATAAATTCACCCTCTGATATTTGTTAAAACATGGTGCATTATTATGATTCACATGCATGTTAATAATCCATGAAGGAACTGCTCACCAATAAGACAGTTGGTTCCAGTTTTGAGCCGCCTGGTTGCTGCCATTTCTTTCAGTTTTTGATGACTCTCTAACAGAAGTCCAATGTTCTCTTCATGAAGAACCAAGCCTGTGACAAGAACACCAGTCTGAAGATCAATAATGTGATACTGCATAACTCCTCTTTTATAACTAACCCCATACTTAAAAAATCAAGCAAAAGTGGTCTCCTTTTTTCTTGTTTCTTTTTTTTTGGGGGGGGGGGGGGGGGGGGGCGGGTCTTTTTTTTTTAACTGCAAAAAAAAGTCAACATGTGCAATACAGGTCACAATAACACACTACAGGTGCTGATAAATATACCTGAATCCAACAAAGGCAACTGTATTTATGCAATCAGACAGCCTGGCTGTAAGCCTGGCTGTGCCTTGATTCTGTTTGTTTGAAATGTCTGTTAATGTGGTTTTTGTCACAAGATGTTTGTACAGCACAGTGAGTTTAACTCTCGTTAGAAAACAGCGCTTTATAAGAATTATTTTTTATTATTATTATAAGTATGCCCCTTCAGTGGATATATATATATATACAAATATAAAAAAATGCACTGTAAAAAGCTAGTCCCTCATTTAGAATCACATGTGACAAGAGCACTGAGAGTCAGCTCGAAAGTAGAGAATAGCTCTATATAAAAGTGATCAACAACAACAACACAGACAGACAGACCCACAGACGGAGGATTGATCTTCCATACTTATAAAATCAGTAGTTGGTTCAGGAAACCAGCACTTACCCTGGTCTGCAGCCCGAGTGTAGAGGGCTCGAGCAGCAGCTGAAGACAAGGCCACAGGGTACTCCACCAGCACATGTTTCCCGCTGGCCAGTGCCCGACTGTTGAGCAAAGAAACAAAGAAAGAAATGATCACAAATCTACTTATAAATGCTCTGGTCCAAGAGCCATCATTAGTTACATGTAACATAACAATAATAAGGATCAGAACAACAAAGTAATACTGAAACTGTGTAAATAAGCACTCAGCTCCTCAATACATGTCCTGTCTATTGGGTGATTCGGGCGGGGTTGTTAACTTCCTTGACTTTTGCCCGGCATCGCTTAAGTCCCTTGGCTGCTTTTACTTCCGGTGCATACTTTCTTCACAATGGAAGGCTGTGACAGTGAATTTGCAAATTTTATACTGCCAACGTTAAAGGCATTTTTTGAGGCCCGTAGTTATAATGTGTCTGGAAATAAGCAATAACTTGTTGCTCGTGCTTTAGGATCCCCCAAAACGCATTTTTTCTACGAACTCACGATCTTCTAGTCAGCCAAAAAATGATGCAAAGACACTTTATTTTCACCCTCCATCCCCTTTCCACAGTAATGTTTGCAACTGCAACAGTATTGGCATTTGTACTGCTTCGCAATTCTAGTTTCTTCCACTGTTATACAAAGCGTGAAGCAACGCCTACTCAGAAATCGGCCCGGAAGTGTGCTGCGACCTCTCGCAACTTCTTTGCTGAAAGATTACAAAGCGCATTTACTCTAGCAAACCAGCTTCGCTGAATCGCCCAATACATGTACATATTTAAACTATAAACTTGCAACCATTGTTTTCAAAGATCTAAGTCACACCTTTAATATCTGAGCATTATGAAGCCAGTGCATTCTACGTCTTTTAACAAACAAAAACTTCTTCTTTTTTAAATACCCGACACAGTTTCCATGATTGGCAGGCCCTGTATTCAGATGATGATGCCTTTAAGTTTGACATATGTTGAGCATAAAGTTAAAGCCAACACAAACAAAAGTCTCTCTGTACCTGTTCTTGACGACTTTACCTGACATAATCTTCATGTGTTGCAGACTCTGTGCAGATGATGACACATTTGACATCTGCTGAAGCCAGTGCCTCTTTAAATGTCAGCTGTGGGACTCCTGGGATCTCCAGTTCTCGTCTGGAAGTTTACAACACGCAACACAGTAACGCTAACAGTGGAGTGCAGTCAGCGTGTGTGTGTGTGTGTGTGTGTGTGTGTGTGTGTGTGTGTGTGTGTGTGTGTGTGTGTGTGTGTGTTTGTGTGATGCGGAGATATCTCCGAGGGGGACCGCTACTAGAAATGGGAGCCGTTCGGGAGACCTCCCGGTGGTGCCAGAGCAACCAGAACCCTTTTAAGTGTAAAAAAATGTCAAAACACTCACACAGTGTGTGTGCGTGTGTGCGTGCCATTGTGTGTGTGTGTGTGTGTGTGTGTGTGTGTGTGTGTGTGTGTGTGTGTGTGTGTGTGTGTGAAAATATCCAACTGATCAACAAAAACGAGGCTTTTGTTCAACGCATCACCAATGGGCACGCAGTAACACATTATATACACATGTATTATACAGTAATTGATCACAAGAAGCCCCACCTTGACACGAATCCCTTGAGTTCTAAACCGCACGTGCGTTCTTGCAGGTCTCTTATGCGCACCCGACCCGCAATGCCTATGCCTACGACTACCACCCTGGCAGAAGGTGAACAGGCAGCCATTTTGTTAATTGCCGTGGTCACGTTACTACTAATTTTAGATCACTTGTATAAAGCATAATTTTGTACTCCACTCAAAAGAAACAAGTGGCCTAGTGGTTAGGTTCTTCATCTTCTGTTTGTGTGTCCAACTTCAACACCGAGGGCTCCAGGCTAACACTTTTAGTGCACGCTGGGTTATTTTGATGTTTCCATAATCCATCGAACTCTGACATGGACTGCATGATATTTAACGTGCGGTGTCTTGATCTTTTTGCATGCGTAAACTGACACACGGGAACCGGCTCCGTTTCTCAGTCACTATATCAGAAGGACCTCTCGGCCGTTGGTAGTCTCAGTCATCCGAAGGACCTCTCGGCCGTCGGTAATCTCAGTCATCCGAAGGACTTCTCGGCCGTTGCCGGGTAGTCTCAGTCATCCGAAGGACTTCTCGGCCGTCGGTAATCTCAGATCAGTCATCCGAAGGACTTCTCGGCCGTCGGTAATCTCAGATCAGTCATCCGAAGGACCTCTCGGCCGTCGGTAATCTCAGTCATCCGAAGGACTTCTCGGCCGTTGCCGGGTAGTCTCAGTCATCCGAAGGACTTCTCGGCCGTCGGTAATCTCAGATCAGTCATCCGAAGGACTTCTCGGCCCGCGTTGCCGGGTAGTCTCAGTCATCCGAAGGACTTCTCGGCCGCAGTTTTAACTCGCTTCATGTCATCTTTCTTTTGTATATGTTGTAGTTTGGGACATTTACTTGTGGATAATTTCACCGATAATAGGTAATGTCCAAGAAGGCGTCACATGCTGAAATTCTTGAGACATCATTTTAAACACCATTTTGGGTCACAAATGTCATCAGAATCATTCAAACGGGTTGATATCCATTGAAGTAAAGCCAATAATTATTTGTAAAAAAAAAAAAAAAAAAACCCACTGAGTTTATCATATCTGTTTTTCAGCATGCAGATGTTCCTTTGACGTTTGATCTAGATCTAGTTTCATTCCGAGTGACGATATGCACTGACGCTTCCGCAGTGCCGCTGTCGTCCGCAACAGTCGGGCCTTTGTGACCCAAAATAGCGTTTAAAGTGTTCTAGGCGGAATTTTCGAACCCTCCTTGGACATTACGGAACATTTTAAGCGCCATTTTGGGTCACAGAGGCATCAGAATCATTCAAACATGTTCGTTCCAGCGAATGTAGCCAAAATGTGCAAAACAAGCCAGTTGTATCATATTAAATTTTGTGTCTTTCCGAGTAATATCTTTGCCGTCTGACCTAGTTCAGTTAGTAACGACTGATGTGCACGTACGCCTCCTGGGCTCAGTGCTCATCGTGGCAAGACTGCTATCGATGACTATGTCAGTCACTGAATCAATGTTTGATTTTATGTCTGCTCAGTCACAGCAAGGTATCTACAGACGAATCGATGGTGTCAGGAGTACTGGATGAGTATATGCATACTGAAAGACAAATATGGTAAAACTCAAATCTGCGACAACATTCGCTAGATTTTCATTTTTATATATATATATTTTTTTTTTAATTGACTAACCTGTTTAAATCAGCAAGTTCAGTTCAGTTCAAGATGGTACGTATACGCTCGGAAAAACCCATATGCGCTCCGCCCTGTCTCTCAGAAGTTTCCTCAATGTCGCCTTTGAAACGTCTCAGTGACTGACGATGGCCCTCTCTCGTCCTTTCAAGGAAGATCGTCTAGCGCTTCCTCTTTCCATGCCTCTCTCTCCTCCAGGCGATCGATGGTGTAATATCCTTGTTTTTGTACCCTCAGGTAGTGTCTCAAACTCCTCAACACTTTAGGCCTTCCGAGAAGCAAGCCATTTGTGAGCGTTGCTTTGCCCGCCAGCCTGTCTGCTCGGTCACTTCTCTTCACTCCGGCATGTCCAGGGAGGTACACCCACATGAGCTTTCGAAGGTGGATATCGACCATTGACAAAATTAAATCAGTAATCCAGTGTATAGCTAGTCTATACTATCTTTGGCAGAATGCAATCATGTTTAGCATGTCAGGATTTTGTTTTGTTGTTGCTTCTGTTTTGTTTTGCTTTTCAGTTCTTAACTTTACAGTCCTCTCAGATCTGTATGTATCCTTCAGAATGATCTGCCATTTGGCACTGTGTACGATGTCACTTTCAAACTACAGGGCTGCTACATGGCTCGATTCTGATTCGAACTCGGCGATACGTACGGATTTAAAACTTGACACGAAGCGTTCAAAACGGCCTTGAAATGAGACCTCCGGTGGATTTTTCTTTATACCATGTATTTACTTGCATAATATTAATACATAAATTTTCCAAAGCGCTATTCCCCGCTGAGCGAGCTCAACGCGCTTGTTCACATACATGTACATAATATATACCATGCATTTATTAACATATACAAGCTATCTAATAATACATACTCAAGTTAATAAATTACATTAACATAAAACAAGTACTTGTAAAATGGCGCATAAAATAACTGTCAAAAAACATAGAGACGTTACAATAATTTAAAACAGGTACATAATTACTAAAAGCAGTGTACTAAGTAATTATTATTATTACTACGCTAAAACGTGTACACACACACACACACACACACACACACACACACACACACACACACACACACACACCTCTCTCTCTCTCTCTCTCTCTCTCTCTCTCTCTCTCTCTCTCTCTCTCTCTCTCTCTCTCTCTCTCTCTCTCTCTCTCTCTCTCTCTGTGCCCCTCTCTGCATCAGTATCGTCAAACTGAGATATGCCAAAGCCCCGGTCAGAATTCGTACTGCCGAGCGGCTGAGCCGTTATGTCTGTTCACGTGCTTTATTTTGTATTATTGCCATAGTTATTGCCGTAGGCTGTGGCTGAGTGGTTGAATCGTGTCTGTCTGATCTGTTTAACCGTCTACCGATGAGCCATCCTGGCACGCTAAGTTAAACTCAGTCAGTCCGGCTTGTCTTTCCTGGCCCGTTTCGGCCGGGTTTGATTTGCGGCGGCACGGCGTTATTTGAGCACAGACTAAGTTCCGCTACGGAAAGTAGCGATAATGAGTCTTTGGTTTGAGGTAACTTGCTGCTGCCGTTTTTGTTGTTTTCTGTTGATTTGATCTTTAGCACATTCAGTTATTCAGCGCTTGAACAACCGAACAAAATCAGCATTACCGAACATTGACGGTATTCAAACTAGACTGTTATTTAGAACGGCAATTTTCTCCTCGGTAGGCTGATTGCCGCATGGGCCCGCAGTGCACAGTGTCTCGACTGACTGGAGGTCTGTAGGTGTGGCGTGGCCGCCGGGAC
>OY757544.1:25563031-25580531 GCA_963584105.1 Alviniconcha strummeri
TATTTTGTTCTTTATAGTTCAGTTGCAAACTATTGATTATTGATACCTGTGTACTGTATTTAAATTGAAAATGTACATTTACAGAACCTGCAGCAAAAATATCAAAAGTTCTGCAAGGTCCATATTTTGAAATTATTATTTGATTTTAAACAGACAAGTTACTGATACAATAATTATATGTCAGTGATTTTGTGTTATAGTAAGACAAGGAAAAAAAGAAGAAGAAAAAAAAGAAGAAGAAACCAGTGAAAAAAAACTGAGCAAAAATCAAATCAAACAAGACTATTTAAAGTGTATATTTTACATACTTTGTGTTCAACTTTAAACAAGATCTATGAAACAAAAACTAGAGCTGTTAGCTAGTTTTTATAATAGTATAAAGTATGAACGTATGGATTTTGTGATGTACATTATGGTTTCTGTGGGCGTAAAGCACCATGTTTACTTTGATGAACATTGAAACAAACAAGCAGCTATAGCAGTATTTGTAAGTGTTCAAAATGAATTCTGACCAGAAGGTTTAAATCTAACAGCAGCCACTAGGATGGAGGCTGACCCCAGGACAAGCCTCAGTGTTTCTTCTTGGTGAATTAGGCTTGTTCAGATATCAGGAAGTAACAGTTTAGAACTAGGCTGTTAACTTGAAAGTGTTGTGACAGCTGTGTACGGCTGTACTTGTATGAATTCACAATATTGTCAAGTTGGTGTTGGATTACTTTGATATAATGTCTCTCAGCCTCAAGGTCAGAGGTGATTGATAGTGATACTCACTTGACACCCATGGTGTTTAATTCTAGAACAAAGAAAGGTTTGTTGCATTGGTTATTATATATATATATCTCTCTTATAAAAGTTACATAATAGTAAGTATTGTCACAGTTCCATGACCACCAAAAATGTATGTGTGTTTGTGCACACACATGCATGTGTGTGTGTACATACGAAGCCAGATTAAGCTAAAATAGTTGCTGTGCAGCATCACAATATGTAATATGATATGTAAGTATACAAGAACAGACTTGACTGACTCTGACTGAGCAGTAAATTTTTGCTGAGAAGACATTTTTATTGACCAATAAGTGAATGACAGTACAGTTGACAGACTTGGTTTACAACAATATTTAACAGGACTAGCTTGTGAACATGCTTGGCATGAAATTTACAATTATAATAAGACTTTCTGAGTGACTTTCAGAACAGTTACAAATATTTATTGTTTACAATATTTGTGTTTTCCATAATTTTTCAGGCAGTAAAACTAAAGGTGACACTAATGCTAAGTAACAGTAAAACTAATAATAATAATACTAAAATTTACAATACATGTTTAAGGCAGCTTTTGACCTTGGCTGTATGATCTTTTGACCTAAATAAATCATGCTGTACAATAAAAAATAATCCTTGATTCCTTGTCATTGAGAGTTAGTAAGGTGAGTTAGACATCTATCTATATATATATACATCTATCTATCTCTCTCTCTCTCTCTATATATATATGAACATTTTTGGGTTCACTTTTATAGGACAGGGAGTGACAGTGACAGTGTAGGAGAAGATTTACTCTGCAGGGACTTGACACTGACAGAAGGCAAATATTCTGCTGGATACAGTGTACTTTGAAGTGTTTTGTGTTTAGGTGAGAGTCCTGGCCCACCACTGCACAGTTATGTGACACCTGACACAGTGGCTTCTTACTCAGCACTTTATACAGTGGCTTCCTACTTTGGCTTGTGTCACATGTAGTTAGTATGTAAATCTTTAAGGGACTTCAGTTATGAAGCCAACACTTAAAAAAAATATATATCACCAGTTTGGGAACAAGAAACAGCAGAACTTCTAGAAGTGCAAGATATATATATTTTCCCACAATATTTAATACTACTACTGTGTACTAGTGCAACAATTAAAGTTCCGTTCTGATCAGGAAAAGTGTTAACTGTTATTACCTGCCTTCTGAAACACTAAGCATCAAACTAGTTTCTAAGGTAAATATTTTTTTTACTACAACCAAAAGGGACATGCACTGACTGACTCACATTTAACTTAAAAATCAACTGCCAAACCCCCCCAATTTGATCAAGATCTATATAAGAATGATCCATTGTGTGCAGTTTGTTATTTTCCATGAACCATAAAATAAATTAAAATAAAAATTCTCACTTTCAAATTATTATGTTGTATTCTTGTAATATTATAATAAAGATTTTTTCATATCATAATGCTCGGTTTGGTTTAAAAAAAACCCAATCAAAATGAAAAGAGGGTCACTCTGCTTTATGCATGAATACCTCATGAATGTGCGTTACACGCAGAGGTAAGTTAACATAGAGTTCTAGTCTAAACAGACAGTCACACTGAGACACACAAATACATGTGATTGCAAATTAAATGTGTGACAGATCTGTGTAATGTAATATGTATGTGGAGAGAGAGAGAGAGAGAGAGAGAGAGAGAGAGAGAGAGAGAGAGAGAGAGAGAGAGAGATGCCTGTACACACACACACACACACACACACACACACACACACACACACACACACACACACACACACACACACACACTAATTCAGTGGGCAACCTTTCTTTTAAAATCTCTGTTAATGTTATATAATTTTGTTTCACTGTTTAATATATAAAACACTGTGTTTTGTAGTTTTGTACTGTTAACTGTGATATGATATATATATATTATAAAATCATTACAATTTACATGCATTTCATTTTGCACACTTTGAGTTTGATTGCAAAGTTAATATCTCATCATAGTTCATACATCATCATTCAGTGATTGCAGTAGATATTTTTCAAACTGGTGTGAAATCTATACGGTTGAAGAAGTAGTTTACAAAAAAACATTCAGGCAATCACTGTAACCAGTAATATACATGGCCATCTATTCTACTACTATAGTTCTACTAGCAAACACCCTGCTTCCATCCCTGTCTAACAGTAACACACACACACACACACATGTACACACACACACAACACACGCACACACCACACACACACACACCACACACACATACACACACACACACACACACACACACACACACACACACACACACACACACACACACGCACACACACAAACACACACACACACATACAACACACACAACACACATACAACATACACGCACAACACATGCACACACAACCCACATAACCCCCCCCCCTCCCCACACACACACACACACACTCTGTTCTGCAGTTATTATTTTTAGAATTGGTCAAACAAAATAACAGCCGGTACATCTACATCTGGCTGATTGCTGATTTTTTTTCCTGGTTATATTACACTTATCTTACCTGGAAAAATGCCAGAATTACTGGTTAAGAATAAGATGAACTCTGATCATTACATGTAACCTAACCAACACTGACTACTTTAAAGTATTAAACTCCAAAAATTCATCTCCTGATTAAAAAACCCAGAAGTAACCAGGAGGCAAAAAGCTGGACCATTCCTACTTTGTGACTCAACTTTGGAGGGTTGGTTTTCCGGCTTCACATGGGTTTGACTGATAATATATTAGCATGATGATGAAGCTGAAAATAGCGGTCTGTATGATACTATGGTGTGTGTGATGCAGGAAACCTGATCACCTTCAACCATGTTTGATGGATTGGACAGCAGTCATTACTGACATCAAACCAGGGCCATTAACTCTCGCCCTGCCCAAGAGCACTTCATGCTTATAAATTAATACAAGTTTAACTTTGGAGTGAGGGTGGGAGTCGAGTGGGAGGCTTTTGATTTTTTTTTCTTTTTATGTGCAGTCAGCAGCACTGTGTGAATCATGATATTAAAGTGAAATTTGTGAATTTAATTTTAAGCACAAAACATCTGTGTGTTTTTTTCTGGAGAGAAAAAAAGAAAGAAGGAATGTTGTAATAATAGTTTCACATAAACTTATGAGAATAATGATAAAATGAACATTGACTTCAGTCCTGGCACAGTGGCAGAATGTTTTGTTGGGCACTTTGCACCGTCGCTGAAATTTGTAACAGTATAACTAAAAATGTTCTAACTTCTAGTTCTGTACAAACTAATGATGGATGAAGAACAATTTTGAATGGCTCTTGGTGAACATTGATTAAGTGCTTAAGGGGATGGGTTTGCACCTGCCTCCATTCTGTACAGTTTCTTCCGCCCTGTGGAAAGTCTTCATAAACTTTGTACATGTGCCAAGCTGGTTTGCCAAGGGCAACACTAACAGTAACACAGTAACAGTAATAGTCTAGTACAGTGGAAGCCAGTGATGGCACTGGACATTTTTCTAACCAGTGTGACATTTACGAGGTAGCAAAGATGGTTCATGGAAACCAGCTAGATAATCACTGCAACTGGTCAGATACACCGCCATCTGTACTACTAAGAGAGCTGTACCAGCAGACACCGGGCTCCCTTTCCGACACACACACACACACACACACCTAACACACACACACCTAACACACACACACACACACACACACACACACACATGCACCCCACAGGTACTCTCTCACTCTCTGTGCTGCATTTTTTATTTGTGAGAAAGGTTGAAGCAAAATAACAACCAGTTCACCTGACTGATTGTTGATTTCTCTCTCTCTCTCTCCAGTATGTGCTGATCTTAACCAGTAATAATACTAATATACTGGAGAGTACCAGTTAAGGCGAACCCTGGGACAGATCATCCTAAAATCAAGCAAAATGGTCTTGAAAATAAAAGAGAGGCAATTTTTGGCATTGGATTCATTTTCATGGAAATTATAATTTATATGAGGGTAAGGTTAAAAAAAAAAAAGGAGCAGGAAAAAAGAAAAGAAAGAAAAAAAAAAGAAAAAGGGGGGGGGGGGGGGGGGGGGGCGTCAAAGGTTAAACCAAAGAAAAAAAGAGAAGTGGCCAGGATAATCTCTCATCAGGGTGACCTCATACCGGGTTCCACTGTGGTATTTAGTACAGAGCATTGTGTGACCTGCCCCCTGTGAGTACTGTTACTGCTAAAGCCTGGAGGCGGCCAGAGCCCCACAAAGTGCTGCAGCCCCCCTGCTGGTGTGCAGATCTGTGTTTATGTGGGAGGGTGTGGGAGTTTAGGCTTGTCACAAGCCAGAGGCTGCCAAGTGGTGTCTGGAGTAAACTCTCTGGCACTGCTGAAGGCCCCTGTTACTGTTAGTCACTTAGTGGTACCTGTCCTGGAAAGTTTCTTCCAGTCCTTTATCCAGTCCTTTAAAGTCAGTCTTGGTGGAGCCAGTTACCACCCAGTCTGTCTGTGCTGCACTTGACAACTTGGACAAATTTTCGTAGGTGCACACAGAATTTCATGCTGGCATGCCCAGAACAGAATGAAAACAGCACATGCATGCATGCATGCACCGGCATGCACACATGCATTCATGCACACACATGCACATATAAGCATGCATGTACACATGCACACACACACACACACACACACACACACACACACACACACACACACACACACACACACACACACACACACACTCTCTCTCTCTCACACACACACTCACACACACTCGCACACACACACACACACTTGCACACACACACACACACACACACACACACACACACACACACACACACACACACACACACACACACACAAGCACACACACACACACACACGCCCTAGCCACCACCAGCACATAAATAACAATCAACACTCAAACAAAGTAAGAAGAGCAACAACTCAAATGAAGTAAAAACAACAAAAAAGGTTTTAAGGAAAAAGAAAGAACCATCTGTGTCACTGTTAAGACTTTGAGTTTGGTGTATTATATATATATTTGAGTTTGGTGTATTATATATATACTTTGTTGTAGTACACATACTGTTACATTGTATTCCACGCACTGACTGTTTGTTAAATCTGATTTTAAACGCTGTTATAGGTCCTCCACCTGTTACATTGTATTCCATGCTTTGACTATTTGTTAAATCTGATTTTAAACACTGTTATTGGTCCTCCACCTGTTACATTGTATTCCATGCATTGACTATTTGTTAAATCTGATTTTAAACACTGTTACAGGTCCTCCACCTGTTACATTGTATTTCATGCATTGACTATTTGTTAAATCTGATTTTAAACACTGTTATAGGTCCTCCACATCTGTTAGTTTCTTGTTCAAGGCTGCATGAAAGCCACTTTCCCAATGGCACTATTGATTCAACCTGCTCATCACAAAATGAAAATGCTGTTATTTACAATAACGTTAGTTTGGTTAATGCTGAATTTCCTATGGAGAGGTAACTGTCAAGGAATTTATATTATTTCCTCAGAGGGGGGTGGGGTGGGGTGGGGTGGGGTTGGAGGTGAACTGTCCCACTGTCACTACCAGAATGATTCTGCGTTAAGATAGGCAGCACATTAGAGCCATTTTGACATTTCATTAATTGGAAAGGACAGAGTCAGAAAACATAATAATCAGTATCCATAAACCACAATTTCAGAAGGTAACTGAGAGCTGAAGTGGACTGAAATCGGTGTCTGTCCGCTTACCAGCCTAGCACCATGCAGCAAGGCCAGTCCGGCTCACACAGGATGAACATTTTGTTGGAGTTATGTTAATGTCTTTGTTGTTTCGTTTCCAGGTGTGTCTTCTACAAGTAAACAATGCAGCAAGGCCAAACTGGCTCACACAGGATGAACATTTTGTTGGAGTTATGTTAATGTCTTTGTTGTTTCGTTTCCAGGTGTGTCTTCTACAAGTACAACAATGCAGCAGCCAGGAACTGAACCCTGTCCTGACGTCCACCGAGTCCACTGTGACCTTAGAGTGGAACGTGGAAGCCAATGCCACATCTTATCAAGTCACGTGGCATCGGACTGTGGGCTTTTTCTTTATAGATGAATATTACGAGGCGCCATTTCCTGAGGATGGCAAGCTTGTGTACAGGACTTCATACTTGTTGCCCGGTGTGCCGTATACATTCCTACTCTTCAGAAATGGAAACCTCAGCACTGACAGGATATTTAGCGGTGATATTTTTACAGGTAGGTTTCAGCTGAGAGACTATTTGTTATTTTATTGTTATTTGCCTTTAAATAAACTGTATTTGTTATTTTATTGTTATTTGCCTTTAAATAAACAACACTGAGGGATCAGGCCAGTGTTTAGACATTTGGCTCATTCTTTTGGACTGTATGCAGATAAACGTCCTACTTTGACATCTGCATTATATCAGGTCAGTGTGTATCGCATGTTAACGTGTTGCTGACAGTGCTCCCAAATGTGGCCGCTCCTCATCACTGTGTGTTTTTACATAGACCATAGAGATGATAAGTCCACAGCCAAATGCATACATTTCCAAACGTTACACTAGTTTCACGTGGTATGTTTCTAAAGCCTTGTAAACTTACCCAGAACACTACATCTGCCAGTGCTGTGGCTCTGTGTGTGCGTTCAGCATGTGTGTGATTGGGGAAAAGCCAGTGTAATGAAGTGTGGCAGGAAAGAGTTAAGTTCCACATCTGGTTAGGTGTGGTCCTCATTTACATACATGTATGTGAGTGAACTGGCCCAGTGTTACTGTTATAGAGGCAGGTAATAACAATGATTTTAATAGTTTATTTTGGAAAACGCCTAAACAGTTTCATGAGCTCTTTGCACTGTACGAAGCAGTTCATCTTCAAATCTAGAATTTCAAGACCCATATTGTTACATTCATAGTTTAAAATGGTAAACACTTTATGTGCATATGTAATGGTGCGGAGTGGTCAAAGGACAAGACACAGGCAGCGGAGTCAATAAAGTGGAGACCACAGCAGGCGTATGGCAGCAATCAGTTTTTACTTGTTCAGCCGCAGAGAGTTTTCAGCACACACACACAAAATCATCACGCTCACGCATAGATAAGAGAACGGCGCGGGCCACAGGGAACACACGCTATCGCTACAGTAAAATCGCCCCTCTGGACCACAAAATGGCTGACAATTGTGTTTCCCTGGCCCGCACAAATACACTTTCCTCTACAATAACTAAACTAATTAAAACATCAAAAACATCAAATAAAAGCTACAGTTACAGTCTTTTAAACTGTATAAACAAAATGTACACACATGACTTATTTTATTTACAACAAGAGTGGGAAGCGTGGCTTGCGCCTGTCTATATACAGATTCGTACAACTAAATCACAACTAACACAATGTACAAAATATAAACGTCACTAAAACTTACATCGGAATAAAGAGCACACTCCCACGGTTAAAATGGTACATAACAATTACAATACAACGCTCTGTAAGAGAAGCAAGACAAACTCAAAGACTAGCATTAAAACAATCGGTGCGAACTTTCGCCTGGGGCACGTAACCTTAGTCGCAGCAGCGCTGATAGTGAGATTAAGTAGTCTATGAATACAACTTAGCTTCTACAGTACACAATACTTAATAAGTTAATTTCAGCCCAAAATAAACACTAAACATGAAGTCAGCTAAGCAAAATACTATACGACAACGCATTGATCGACACAGAATTACTTTAATCGAATCAAAACAACATTTCACTACCATTTACTAGTACTAAACAAAGTGCGCCATGCAGACGACGGCTATAAAAGAATGGTCCTAGAGAGGCATCGGCTACTAATTAAGCTCGATCCGGTGTCTGAATAAACGTTAAATAAACATTCTAAGATGCCAAATTATATTATACATAGCTTAGTGCATAAAAAGGACTAGATAGACAAAGAGTAGGTAAACAAACAAGTGGTCAAAATGTTAAGGGAGAAAAACAGATTTGAAAAAGGCGTGCACTGGCGGCTATCGCCGGTCGGCTGTGTGAAGGCCATGGGGCGTTACGCCACATGCCGCGCTTCAAAACAAAAGCGTCGTCTGCTCCGGTTCCCGGGTTACTGAAGTACAGTAATGAAATTGCATTGATCCATTAAGCGGGGCGGGATTATTGTAAAACATACAAAGAGCACTTGCTCACACATATAATATATAAATAGACACATATAATTCATTTTAAAACATATACTGACGTCGCTAAAAAAAAAGCAAAGCAAAATCTATACTCAAATACACCCTTGCAAACTTCATCCCTTACTCCCCTAGCCCCCCCCCCCTCACCCCCCCCCCCACACACACACATACAAATGCATGGACAAACACACACCTGCATAGATACATGTAGTGATGTACAAGTATACACAAATACTTCCATATGATACACATACTACACACATGCATGCACACACACACACACACACACACACGCACACACTTACACACACTTACACATGCACACACACACACACACACACACACACACACACACACACACACACACACACACACACACACACACACACACACACACACAGGTAGTCAGTTCTGTGGAACATCCCCTCTTTTCAGACCACCTTAAAAATCAAGCATAAGTACTGAAGTAGCGCTTAAATGTTACCTGAAAATATGACCACCTTAAAAATCAAGCATAAGTACTGAAGTAGCGCTTAAATGTGACCTGAAAATATGAACCCTCACCAGGGACAACCCAGCAAAGAGGGATGGACTCCTTGGTCAGGGGTTCATATACTTTGAAATTAATCAGTCAAAATGGTAGTTATATGGTGCAAATCCCGGTAATATATTATAATAAGTTCTAGGTGCCTCACGTAATATAATATTACTGTAAAACAAACACAAAACACACTCAAACATGCTCTTAGAATAAAATACGAATAGATCTCTCTCTGTCTTCCCCTCTCTCTCGGTCTCTCCCTCTCCCTCTCTCGGTACAGTTAGATCTGTCTCCGTAAAATAAGAATAATGGTACAACAGACACATGTGGACACAAGCGGTACGCATTTCAGAAAAAGGTGTCAGGAGAGGGATGCCTGGTCTTTCATCAGAGTTGTCTTTCAGTTTCATCAGGGCTTCCGTTGTATAATCATACCACTGGCTCTTGTGCCTACCCTTCCCTTTTTAATGCAAATACCAGTGTGGGGTGTATACACTGTGTGGTAAGTATGATTCACAATCCATTGGCACCACTGGTGCAAGGGTGAATGGGGGTGGGGGTAGGGTGTGAGTAAGATCTATCTGATAGTGGAGCCATTGGCTTGGGAGCAGCCCCAGGTTGTAACGAGAATGGTCTTGAATTTGAAAATGGCAGTCTCTGCTGTGGGATGATTAAAGTACTCCCTGTCCTGAAGAAATCGTGGGGTGTAACAACAGTAACAACAACAACAACAACAGTATACTTTATTAATCCCAGTGGGAAATTAAAGCTGTTGTTCGATCGCACAACAAAGAACATGTATATCTCAATAGTTCTAAATCATGAACCACCCGCACATACACACTCTTAGACATGAACCATCTACGGCTAAAACCATTTTTAACAAATTTATACCGTTGGAGTTTTTCTGGTTGTTACCAAAGTGAGATCTTTCAGACTTTGTATGATGATATTGATAACCTCCATTTATGACATTTTTCTTCTGAAATTGTGTATAGACTGCTGGTGATGCTTTACTCAGTGGCATGTTGCCATTTAATTTACATTGGCATCCAGGTGGAATTTGCTGCAACTCATGGTCATGAAATGTGCGCTGCATGAAGAAAGAAATGAATAATTGTATAATAAATACACTTTGAATTTTTCAAAGGCTGTCACAAACACTCATTGTGGGGTCTGAGTACTGAGGTGTGCACTGTCACAAAACTGTGGCAATTTTCAGATGAGACTGTGTGATGGGCACCAGAATAACAACTGAGTTGAGCAGCAGTAGGTGACGTGGTAATTTGAAACTTGTGGTCAGTATGGGGGTGATGTTGAATAACCAAGTGCTTTGGGCCAAAGTTTGAAAAGGCCATCTTGTTTTTAATTTCTTTTTGTCCTGTCAGGCGTAGAGCATACCACCCAAGGATCAGACTGCCATTTTGCTGTAAATTGGTCACCACTTCTCTACTTGCATTCTGTGATGTCTTAGGACAGTACATTTTTGATAGCCCCTTTGTAGTATGTTGCATAATTACATGTATTGTCTCCTCTCTCCTCCCCCCTGACATCCACAACCCAGTTGTTGTTGATATGGATTTTGACAGAATCAATGTCAAAACTCTAAAACTCTGACGCAGCCGCTCTGACTGCTAGTCTGCGAAGGTAAGATCCCCACTGTGCACTCCCCATTTCCACCTTACTTCTCCTCCTCTGCCCCCACCTCCATCCAGCCCCAGTGCCAAATACCCCCCCCCAACATAACCCCCCTCCCCACCAAAAAAAACTACAAACAAATAATCACACACTCACACATGCACACACACACAGGCAGACACACACACACACAGACACACACAGAGACAGACACACATGCATGCACGCACACATGCACAAACACACATACACACACACACACACACACACACACACACACACACACACACACACACACACACACACACACACACACACACACACACAAACAAACAAACAAACAAAAAGCAACAAAAACTGGTGCAGCTGTTCTGCCTCCAGCTAATAATGATGAAGCATATTTTTAATGATGCACATATATGTGTGTATATAAATTTACTTTTAGGATGAGAAAGCAATCTGTCATTTTGTTATTATATATTTTTTCCCCTTTCAGTTCCTTTGCCACCTGAGAACCTGGCTGTGCTGAACAGGACGTCCAGCTCCGTACTGCTGACATGGGAGCCCGGATACAACAGCACACAGAGTCACTATGAGGTCATTTCCTGTTTCTCACAGCCATTATATTATATATATTACGCATTTGACTGTCAGTGTTACTGTAAAAGTATTGCAAGTGATTATGCAGCCTTTCCAAAAAAAAAAAAAAAAAAGCGCTATAAAAAGCTAGTCACTCATGTAGAACCACAGGCGAGCGCAGTGAGTCTGCTCAAGAGAGCGGAGAATAGCGCTATATAAGTGATCATCAATCTATCAATCAATATGTTTTGTGCTTGATACCAGTGCACCCAGAACCCAATAAGACATGGAAATCTGCCAAGGTAGCTGCTCTTGATTGCATAATCAAAAACAACAGCTTACCTGTTGGAAGAACTGTAAAACATTCTGAGCCATGTTTATATTTTTGTTTATAAAAATGGAATGATTTTTTTTTTTTTTTTAAAGGGGAAAATGCTGGAGAACTGCTTTGCATAAAGGAAGCCCCTTTTGATAAGATTACATATATATATATGCCAGCAAAATTCAGAATTCATGCACATAAGCAGGAGACTAATGAAAACTAACAACAACAACAACAACAATGAAACATACAAAAGGTTGAGCAGGAATGCCGTTTACCAGGTCAACATTTTGTGCTGTTTAGAACAGAAAGTGAAAACATTGACAAAAAACAAACAAAACCCACCCAACCACACTGTGATGGGTCGTTGAACATTTCCACACCTGTTGGACTAGCATTATATAATGACAAGGCCTTGGCTGTTGAGCTAATTAACATCATTGACTGGTTTCAAAGAGAAATGTGGTAATACAATATCATTCCAACACATGCTTGCACACTCATGCATGCACACACACACACGCATGAACGCGCCCACACACACACACACACACACTCACACACACACACACACACACACACACACACACACACACACACACACACACACACACACACACACACACACACACACGCATGAACGCGCCCACACACACACACACACACACACATACACACACTCACACGCATGAACGCGCGCACACACACCCACACACACACACAGAGTGACACACACACTCACACGCATGAACGCGCGCACACACACACACACACACACAGAGTGACACACACACTCACATGCATTCTCCCCCCCCCCCCCCCCAACTCACACACACACACACACCACATTATTACTCTAGTCCCGGGTTGCTGCAGGTTGAATACCAAGCAGATGGCAGCATCCAGACTGAGATGGCCAATGTGACAACTGACCCCTTGACCTTCAACTTGACCAATCTGATGCCAGGACACACCTACCTGCTGTCGATGCGTGCAGTGTCAGGCAACAAACGCAGCAACAACTCAGTTGCCGTTACTGCTGTTACAGGTAGATTGTTTTTCTGTTGCTGCTCTTGCAGGCAGATTCTGTGTGTGTGTGTGTGTGTGTGTGTGTGTGTGTGTGTGTGTGTGTGTGTGTGTGTGTGAGGGTTTGCACGGTCTGTAAGGTCTTGGAGAGTTTGGGAAAACTGAGTGGGGTCTGTGAAAGTTTGTGAATTTTGTGGTCTTCAGAGCACTAGGGAAAAACTATCAGCTTATGAGTCAGAAGCTGCATTTCCCAAGACCAGACAGTAGATTGAAAAAAAATATTGCTATGCAAAATCACAAAGAACACACTTCCCATCAGTTTTGACTGATAGAATGGGTTGGCTACAGTAAGTTTTGCTCACCTTACCAGATGTGCAGAATAGTTGCCTACCTTTGTGTTGTTTTTCCGCATCATATTGCGGGCATCATGTCAGGTTTTGTGAAAAGGTTTGTGAAAAGTTTGTGAATTTTGAAAGGATTTTTTTGTATGAACTCTGTGTGTGTGTGTGTGTGTGTGTGTGTGTCTGTGTGTGTGTGTGTGTGTGTGTGTGTGTGAGTGTGTGTGTGTGTGTGTGTGTGTGTGTGTGTGTGTGTGTGAGTGTGTGTGTGTGTGTGTGTGTGTGTGTGTGTGTGTGTGTGTGTGAGTGTGTGTGTGTGAGTGTGTGTGTGTGTGTGAGTGTGTGTGTGTGTGAGTGTGTGTGTGTGTGTGTGTGTGTGTGTGTGTGTGTGTGTGTGTGTGTGTGTGTGTGTGTGTGTGTGAGTTAGTGAGTGTGTGAGTGTGTGTGTGTGTGTGTGTGTGTGTGTGTGTGTGTGTGTGTGTGTGTGTGTGTGTGTGTGTGTGTGTACCTAGTCAGGGTTCATCCTGAAGTGACCCTGTGCAGCTGACGGGATGTTAGAATCCTAGAACTAACTAACACTAACTAACCAGGACTGGAATATTTCTATTGTGTTTGCATGATGTACAGCATTTCCAACAGGAAAATAAGTTTGGTGACACAGGGGATGAATGAAGTGTAAACTGCTTAAAGAGGCATTGTGATGCTGTCTGTTGAATATAGCTGTATTTCAGAAGCATCTAGCCCTTTGTTGCGGTCATTTTATTTCCGCACCTTGTGCAGATTAGTGGAGTTGGCTGCTTTAGAAGAAGAACCTTTCAGTCAAAAGCATTTACTCTTGTGATTCCTTGCTAATGCTATTGGGCAATTCAGCAAAGCTGGTTTGCTATCACATTGTAATCTTTCGCGAAAGAAGTCGCGAGAGGTTGCAGCGTACTTCCGGGCCAATTTCTGAGTAGGCGTTGCTTCACGCTGTGTATTACAGTGGAAGTTGAAATTGGAATTGCGAAGCAGTACAAATGCCAGTACTGTTGCAGTTGCAAACATTACTGTGGAATGGGGATGGAGGGTGAACAAAAAGTGTCTTTGCATTGTTTTTGGGCTGATCAGAAGATCGCGAGTTCACAGAAAAAATGCGTTTTGGGGCATCCTAAAGCACGAGCAACAAGTTATTGCTTATTTCCAGACACATTATGACTACGTGCCTCAAAAAATGCCTTTAACATTGGCAGTGTAAAATTCACAAATTCACTGTCACCACCTTCCATTGTGAAGAAAGGACGCACCAGAAGTAAAAGCAGCCAAGGGACTTAAGCGATGCTGGGAAAAAGTCAAGGGAGTTAACAACCCTGCCTGAATCGCCCAATAGAAGTCCACTTTGCTATTGTGATAATGTTGCTGTTATTATTATAATTATGATTATCATTGTAAGGTTTTGTTTTCCAGCCCCTGCAATGCCACAGAATCTGAATGTGACGGCCACAAGTACCAGCATGCTGCTAGCAACTTGGGAACCTGGCAACAACAGCTTACAGGTATCACTTGCTAACCCCCTCCCCACCTCATTTCTACGTGGGCGCAGTATGTGCTGAGATCACACAGATGTTAAAGACTATCATTGGCGGGAGCTGCCACAAGGATCATTTTTGTCGCGACAAAAGTTATGTTGCGACAAACATGTTTGTCGCGACAAACATATTTTTGTCGTGACAAAAGTTTTGTTGCAACAAACACGTCTTTTGTTGTGATGAAAGTATGCCTGTCATGATAAAAGTTTTGTCGCGACAAAAATATTTTGTTGTGACAAACAGAATTTTGTCATGACAAAAGTTGTGTTGTGAAAAACACGTTTTGACTACGGGCCTACAGGCCTTCAAAACTGCATTTAAAGTTTGCCACTGTAAGCTTTGCGAATTCACTGTCACCACCTTCCATTGTGAAGAAAGTATGCACCGGAAGGAAAAACAGCCAAGGGACTTAAGCGATGTCAAGGGAGTTAACAACGACACCTGAACCACCCAATAGCACTGATCCAGGATTGAATCTGGACTCAGGCTGGAGCATTAGACGCTTTCATTACTTGGCCATTTTTCCCCTGATCAGATAATCTTATGATGCCAAATCCTGTTGGCTCTAGTTTGCAGGATGTGACCTCGATGGACTGTATTTGCCTTGTATTGACTTGCATGCCAAGTGGTGAGCCAGTTTGGCCTAGTGGTAAGGCGTTAGGCTGGTAAGGGGAAGGACCTTGGTTCGATACTGCTTTGGCTCTCCTTTCTCTTCAAAAAGGTTGTGGTTTGTGGACACTGTCTTGTGACTTTGTCCATCACTTCCTACTGAAACATTAAAATGGCTCTCATCACTGCCCATCTTAATGCAGGAATCATTCTGGTGGTGACAGTGTAGCGATAGGTATATAATCTCCCTCTCCCCCTCACCTCCATACCCCCTTCCCCCCCATCTCCCTGTCCCTAATAAGCCATACGGTTTCTGTGGACGTTAAGCACTGTGTTTACTGCATGCCAAGTGAGAGTTTTTATAGGCAATTTGGGTCTGCTTTGTTGTGTCCCTTGTTATAAGAGTGGTGTGTGACATCATCTAAGTCCTGTTAACTCGCTTTTGTTATCTTTTGCAGGATTCATTTGAGGTGCGGTTTTGAGGTGCGGTACAGTTTAGCAGGAGAGTCATTGCAGAGCAACACGAGCTGCACGGCATCGCCGTGTGATTTTTCTGTGGGTGGAGAACCGGGACGGCTGTATGCTGTGTCAGTCTATGCTGTGCAGCAGACTTTTCGCAGTGACCCTGCCATTGTGGAGCACAATACAGGTGTCTTGTCCTTACTGCTGTACCAGCTTTGCTTAATACTGCTTGTGTCTTGTCTTTTCCTCTCTCCCATTCTCTCTTCTCTCTCACTCTCTTTCTGTCTCGCTTGTCTTCTTGCTTGTCTTGGAGCCATCTGATGTCTGATCTTCTTTGTTTTGTCTTTCTGCTGTCTGATGCTTTCTTTCTGACCCCTGTCATTTTGTGCTTGCTTTTCATTCTTTCCATCTTCTTTACTTTTAGTATTGTGCTTGGGAGCTGCATGGAACAGTATATATATTTATCTTTCGTACTCTGCATAAAAAGCTGATATAGTCAAGAATCATACTACTGTTTCATTAGTGCTTTGCTATAAAGAAGATAATGCATTCCATTAAAAGGTTGGAGCTGATATACTCTCATAACAAGTGCATTGATGGGCAAAGAGAAGCATGTCGAAAACTGTTTGCATGACAGGTGAACCACAGAATATGATGTTTACAGCCATATTTTGGTTGATGCCATTTTGTATAGTTACATATGATATATGCCTGTATCAAGAACTCTGTAAAAGCTTTTTTATACTCCCGCTGTGATGCATTATGCTTCTTCTGTTCTGAATCTGGCTTAATGTCAGTTTCACTTGCTTGGTCGTGATGCATTATGCTTCTTCTGTTCTGAATCTGGCTTAACGTCAGTTTCACTTGCTTGGTCGTGATGCATTACGCTTTGTATGCACCTTGCAATGGATCCCTCGCCTGGCTTAACCCATGCTACTCACCCTTCGCTCCATAGCGCCCGCTTCTCCCAGGAACCTAAACGGTGTCGGCGGGGTTCGAACCTTACAGCTGACGTGGGAAGTGCCGTCACAGGGTGTCTTTGACTCTTTCCGCGTCAGCCTCACCAATGCCTTTGAGAACATCGAAATGTCGTACACTGTTCCGAAGAATGGGGATGAGATCGTCTACAGCTTCTCTCAGATGGGTCTGGTGGGCGGAGTGAACTACTTTGTGAAGGTGTACTCCGTTACCTTGACGGAAGACAGCAAGGACTCTGCTTCACATCTGTACTACACTTGTGAGTGTTTGTGGTTGTGAATATATTGATTCTTTGATGTTGTTCTGTTGATTTTTTTTCTTTAACGGCCTGTTTGCTTTGATGTTGCAGTAATTTCAGCTGAATTTGTACGGCCACTTGATGACGAGAGTTTATTCTATTTAGTTTTAATTGCCCAGTTTAATTTCTGGTCAGTGCCTTAATTTAATGTATGAGGACTGAGTGACACCACAGAATCTGCACTGGGATGAATAA
>OY757544.1:25583031-25593031 GCA_963584105.1 Alviniconcha strummeri
TGGATATAGGCTGATGTTATCTGGTAAAATACTGGTTAATGCAAACCTCATGTTTAAGAGATATTTTGTATAATACTGATGTTATCACTAATATTGTCAGATCGATTGTTCATAGTCTTGTGGGGAAATTAGTATAAATAATAATTATACGTTGTTGTTTTTTGTTTTCTTTTTGTTCTTGTCTAATATCACCTCAATATTAACAGACATAAAATATTGACTGATTTTTTTTATTGATTTGAACCTAATTTTTGAGTGCCTTGAATCTGCTTGAGAGCAGAGACTAGCAACATATGTTAGCAATCAATAATTGTTTTGGTCATTTGTGTCTGTCCCTAACATGTCAGTCCAACATCTGAGGACGTTATGCCTATTTGTATCATATCGTTTGTCTGAGTTCTTTTGTTGCTGTTGTGTGTTGCAGAATGACAGCGGATAGTAGTGGAGTGGTGAAATTTCCCAATCTAACGCCAGGCACACAATACACTCTGGATGCTTACACCATGAGTGGTGTTCAGACCAGCGAATCCCTCACCAAAGTCCTGTATACCAGTAAGTTTGATGTTTAGAACTTGCTGCGTTCTCATGCCTACATGTGTTTAAGGGGGGGGGGGGGGGGGGGAGAGAGAGAGAGAGAGAGAGAGAGAGGGATAACAGTTTCAGTGGAAAAAGTGAGTGTACATCAGGGAGGTCTTTCTTAGTTTTTTTATTTCTGTCAGGGGTGCCAGTGTATTTAAGAACTGGCTCACGTTTCACATAATTTGTAATACATACATTCTTCTCTCTGTGCGTTTCAGAGCCCAGGCCGCCGCAGAACTTGGATGTCCAGGTGATGACGTCAGATGAGCTGCTGATCATGTGGCAAGCTCCAGACAAAGGCGGGGTGGACAACTACACCCTCACTCTCGTGGCTGCCCATGGTGCCGAGGTGCCTATGGTGCATATTGTCAGTGGGCTGACCTTCTCCTTCACAGGGGCGCACCCTGGTGAGACGTACAACGTGTCGATTGTGGCAAACAAGGGGACAGAATCCAGCTTGGTTGTCGTGGACCAGAAGACCACAAGTGAGTATGAGGGTGTCTTTGAGAAAAAAGTGGAATTTTGCACTTTGGATTTGGTCACCTGCTTGCACTTTAAAAGAAAAAAAAGCACTTTTTCACAGCACTGTTGGGCTCTCACGATAATGTAGAGAAGAGAAAAGAAAAAAAGGCTGTGGTTAAAGCAGTAGTCATTTTTTGCTGTTGTTTTTGTCTTCTCCAGATGGAGGAACACGTTTACCAATTACGTCAGTGTTTTGAAACCATTTTTTTCTTCTTTGAAATTTAGTGTGTTAATTATATTTCCAATTGAATTACCCGACATGTCACTCATGACCATGACTCCATGCTGTGCCAGCTCCCTTCTTTCTGATTTGGCTCAACCTGATACCAGTTTTTCTATGTGGCTCACTTGATCGTTGTACTGGTGGAAATAGACCAGGAGAAAAAAAATCCTTCAGACAAAACCAGTGCACAATCTTTGTTGTTTTACAAAACAAAAAACAAAAAACAAAAAACTATTGAAGAGAACCATTAAGGATTTCAGACCTGTAACCGGACAATCTTGGAGAAAAAAATCTGAAGAGAAGCAATAAAATTTAGACCTGTTGTTAGACTTACTTGTTATAGGAAACCAGAGAAGTCATGGCTTAGACCAGTTACAGAAGATGTTTGTTTAACAAACCTGAAGGGAAGCATTCAAACTTAAAATTTGTCATCAGATATGCTTGATAAAGAAAGCCCTTAACTTATCCACTTATGTCTCTGCTCCGTCTAATAAAGATTTATCCACTTACGTCTCTGCTCAGTCTAATAAAGATTTATCCACTTACGTCTCTGCTCAGTCTAATACAGATTATCCACTTATGTCTCTGCTCAGTCTCATGACACTTGGTAATGACTTGCATGTTAGATTTTCAGCACTAACTTGACACCTGCACGGGGTTTCTTTCCAGCACCTTTGCCTTTGGTGCACGTGCGCATATCCATGAGAGGAACAGACTTCGCTGTCATTTCTTGGGACATGCCTAGCGGCTCCGTGTTTGACGGCTTTGCGTACGATTTTCCATTCTTAAATGAAACCTTGAAGGAGCTCGGAACTGTGCCTCAGAGTGTGAGGTTCGAGTCTCTCGAGCCAAACAGCAACTACACTGTGATGCTGTACGTCTTCAGTCGACACGTGGATGGGAGCCTTCTGTACAGCGAGCCCATTGCCTTCAACTTTTCCACATGTGTGTGGTTGGGACTTTCCTCACAGTTGTTTTTTTGGGGTGTTTTTTTGTTGCTGTTTCTTTCCAGTTCTTTCTTTGGTTTTAGTCTCGTTAGTTTTGGGCAAGCTTCCAGGAGTTTTCAGTTTACCCTTTCTTGGTTGGGATTTTCTTCGCTGCTACTTTTATGTTTTGTTTGTTTGTTTGTTTGTTCCTCTCCAGTGCTTTCCTTTGTTTGGTCTGGATAATTTGGGCCAAGCTTCCGGAAGCTTTGAATTGATGTGTTTTGGTTTGAGTCTGGTTTTATTTTTGGCAAGCTTTGAGAAGCATAACTGGTACTGATCATTTGACATAGTCAAATCTGTTTATGCAGTAGCCTCTTTTCTTTGCCTCATGCACTGGGAATAATGATCGATATGTATCTGGTTACCCAGAGTGTTATTTTTATGTGCTTGTTAAATCAAAAAGGTTGGTTGCATGTTGCTTCAGAAAATTCTGTGCTGTAATTTTGAATACCTCTGTTCTTCAGTTTTGACACAATACTTACAGAACATGGATTTTTGCTTTCAGTGATTTCAGAATTATGATTTTCTTTTTCTTTTCCGCCCAGCTTACAATAGAACATGCTTTTTTCCCTCTCATGTATGGTTTCATTTGTGTTTTTTGGTCCAATTGTTGGTTTTGTTGACACCCAGCATTCTCATTAAAATTTTGTCATTTCTTTCTTGTTGTTTTCCATTTGATAGTTTGTTGCATGTTGGTTCTCATATTTCTGTTGTTGTTGCAGTTTGCTTTGTTTTTCAGTGTCTGGGGAAGTTGCCATATAATTTGTGATTGAATCCCTTCATGTTTGATGTCCTTTAGGTTTTAAGTTGCTTTAACAATCTTTCATTTCTATCCATTTGCACCTTTGCCTCTGTTGCTGACAGGGTAACATAATCTTGGTAATCCTAACCCTAACCCTAACTTTCCATTTTTTAATTCTTCTGTTTGTGCTTTCTTTTTCTGATTCATCTGTTTTTCTAAAATGGAGGTGGCAGTTAAGTAAGATGTATTAAAAATTCCATGTAGACTGTGGTTGTGCGAGAGAGAGAGAGAGAGAGAGAGAGAGAGAGAGAGAGAGAGAGAGAGAGAGAGAGAGAGAGAGAGTTGCTTGTGTTTATGAGCATGTATGAAGTGTGTATATGTGTGTTTCCTGCTGTGGTATAAACTTAGTATGATTTTTTCTGTGTGAACTACATTAGTTGTCATCTCACTTGAACTGTTTGGTGGAATATCATGCATGAAAAGCATTAACCGCATGACCATCAGGTTCCTGGAATATTGTGTTCAGGTTACAGCTCCACGCATAAGTACCTGCTGCACTCCCACTGGCATATTCTTTTAAATGCCCAGTAAAATATTTTTTTACAGGTTTTAGCTTTGGGGCTAGTTTATGCTGCCATGAGTACCTGTAACTGAAACAGATCTTTTGGAAAGGAGTTGCACTGCCTGTGTAACAGTAACACAGCTATGCCAGTAATATTATAGTTGTGCATATGATATACATGATTATTATATATGCATATTTTATACATGATGATAATCAATATACCAGAGCTTGTGCACAAGTTTCATTGGTGATGCTTTTGTGTAATTACAGCAAACATGACTGTGTAATCTGAAACTGAGACACATATATATATATATATACCTGCATGCATGTACAATAGCCACAGATATATATAGAAATGTTAATTTTTCAGGTGCTTATTGTGCGGTTTTGTATTTAACTGTACCTGAGAAATTTATAGCTCTGCTTGCTCAGTCTTATTAGAAACACTACATTTGGAGCGTAGCTTGGCACAGAACCCTCTATATAACTTATAACTCAGTATCTCACGGCAAGGGAAAGGGTTGAATGTATGTGTGTGCAAAGGAAGCCATGTGCAGAGTGTGAAAACTGGATCTTTGTTCCTCCTGTGTGGTTGATGGGGGCATTGAAATTGAACTAACTTGATCACACTGTTTAAGCAGTGTTTCATCTTCAAGGAGTTTGACATGAAGTGGGTTTCACTGTTATTTGAAAGGATGCAACTGAAAGGGAGAGAAAAGAATGGTACAGTGAGATTTTTGTCTTTCAACTGCATTGTAGGTGTATGGTATTTGTGTTACTTACAGCTCTGTCAGCTGTGTATCATTGACAGGTGTATGGTATTTGTGTTACTTACAGCTCTGTCAGCTGTGTATCATTGACAGGTGTATGGTATTTGTGTTACTTACAGCTCTGTCAGCTGTGTATCATTGACAGGTGTATGGTATTTGTGTTACTTACAGCTCTGTCAGCTGTGTATCATTGACAGGTGTATGAAGGGATGGAGCAATGGGGTGGGGGGCAGAGGGAGACAAAGATGTAATATTCCTGCTGCGCTGACTGTAGATTGCAGAAATGTTTGCAAAATTAGAAATGCAAATTGTGCAACAGTTAGACTTCAGTGACATTGTGATCCATTTCAAGCGCCTCTTTTGAGGTAATGGTTCAGTGATCCGAAGCAACTTGATTATTAGACCAACAGCTGCAATGTCTGATGAAAATGAAAACCATTTCAGATCCGGAGTCAGTGGCGGCATTGCAGAAAGTGAATGCGACATCGGATTCCATCACTGTTAACTGGACGGCTCCAGTGTCCGGCAGTTTCAACAGCTTTCAGCTGGGTATCATCCCACAGGACTCGCCAGATTCTGTCATGGTAGTTCCATCGTAAGTACTCTTCCCCTTCTTCCTCTGAAGGCATATTTCATAAGGGCAATTTTTTTTTTTTTTTTTTTTTTTGCTTCCTGACAATGCACCAGCAATCTTGTTTGAACACACAGCTCAACCAAAACAGATAAGTTATTTCGCCTCTCATCTTATTTTTCATGGTTTTTCGTCGTTTAACTGTTGTTTAAGTGTCATTTTGTAGCTTGACCAAGGGGATTACCTGGAAAATTTGCAGATTGTGTGTTTGTGTCCTAATAGATGAGTGCTCTTTTGAACCTTTTATATGTGTTTGGATCTTGTTTGAAGGACAAAGGATTGGTATGTTGAGCTACTGTGTCAGAAATTACGCATCTCACTTAGGGATCTGGGCACACTTGTGTCCTCCTGGTGTCAGAGGATAGGGGATGAAAAGAAGAGAGAGAGAGAAAAAAAAAAAATTGCAATCCTCTTTGTTTCATTTTCAGGTCTCAGACGGAGAACACTTTTGAAGGGCTGAAGCCTGGCAAGAACTACACTGTGGCAATAAGAACCGTCATTGGTCGCAGCTCTTATGGTGTGGCTGTGCGACTCCAGGCTGTCACAAGTAAGCTGCAGTCGATCAGTTTTACTCTCTTTTATTATTCTTCTCTTTCAAGACCAGCGACTGGGCAAGAAATTATGAGAGTTGTGATGAGTTGACTGGTGGGTTGGTTTTAATGGGTTCGAAGGAACTAGGTTGACTGTTGGGTTAATTGGGTAATGATTGATGAGTTGATGGTCCACCAATGAATGGATTGGCTGATAGTTGGTGGGTTGATGAGTGGACTGACAGTTAGTTGGTGGGTTGATGAATGGGCTGACTGACCTGTGGACTGGTTGATTTGATGGTTGATGAATGGGCTGACTGACCTGTGGACTGGTTGATTTGATGGTTGATGAATGGGCTGACTGACGTATGGACTGGTGGATTTGGTGGTTGGTGAATGGGCCGACTGATGGATTGGATGATTTTGTTTTACAGGCCCTCTTCCAGTGGTTGGTCTGACAGTAGAGACTCTCAGCGCAGACTCTCTGAAAGTGAGCTGGGCTGTAGATAATAGCAGCAGCCAGGATCGGTTTACGGTGAGTCCTTCCCCCTCCATCACTCTTCTTTGGCCTACTTCCTATTTTTTAATTTTATTTTTTATTCCTACCAGCAGCAGATAAATGTTTCAATTTAGGTGCTTGCACTTGGTCTCCTGAGAATGTGACACGGTCATTTGTTTTCAGGTGCAAGAAAGCAAACATTGCAACTTTTCTAGCAGCGTCAATCAGTGCTTGGGTTTTCAAATGCAGAGTTAAGAGAGAGGGTTCAACGTCATTGTCAGTAAACTCCCTCAGGTATTTATTTCAGACTTCAGCATAGACAGGACATGAAGCATGGATGAAGAACTAAAGTTACCAGACTTGCATCAGGGTGTCTCTGTTGAGAGGTCCTTTGGCAGGGTATGTCAGGTACACACCTATGTGTGATGCTTTTGACTGACGGGTCACTCTACGTACAGGTGCTCCAGGACAAAGATGGTGTGCGCAAGTCGACGCAGGTGGATGCAGTGGAGGGGCAGCTGCAGTACGAGGTGGTCCTGGACCAGCTGCTGGCCGGACAGTCCTACACCATCACCGTCACTGCCATCCGCGAAATCGACACTGACGTTGAGGAAAGCCTGCCCCAAGTTCAGAGTGGAACGACGAGTAGGTTTTCCGTTGGCCTCTAACTCTGCTGCTTCCCTACACTCTGTCAGTTTCTAATGAAAATTATACCAGTCATTAACTGAGTGTGCGCATGCGTCAAGATATCTGTTGTGGATGGTAACTTTCTAAGGGAGGGTTGGGGATGCGTGAACCTAATGATTTTTATTTAATTTGAGAGTTTTTACATTTTGGTTTGACAGAGAAAGCATTATTCCAGGTAATTTTGGGTTTGCTATTAGTGTATGCAGACTGAGGGAAAGGGGGCGTATGTCTAAGAGTGTGTATGTGCGTGTGTTTCATGACTTAGAATTATTGAGCTATGTTCTTCCTTGTGCAATTGAACAACAGCTTTAATTTCTTGCAGGGATGAATAAAATATATTGTTATTGTTATTGTGACACTTATTAGGGTCCAGCTGCGACAGTGTGAAGACTGACTGTTAATTTAGTACATGCTGGGTTATTTTGGTGTTTCTGGTCCTCTGCTTACAGTTGCTTCCCGTTCAAACGCTGAGCGTATCTGGCAGCTTGGCGGCCACACATCTCACATTGACGTTGTGAAGCAGGGCTTTTTAAAAAGCTTGGTTGTTGTTGTTTTAAGAAATGAAACTTTTGGGAACATTTTGGGCATAAAATACTTTTGCACCCCAAGTTCAAAGGACAAGTCGGACTTCCATTTTGTGTGCAAATTGTCCCAAGTTATGCTCTTCAGTTTTTTTCTTGGGGGTTGGGGGGTAGGATTTCTTGCCACCAGACCCCCCTCCCCCAGCCTGGTTAATAGTTAACTAACGAGACCTCTAACATCCCAGAGGTGACTACGGTTAATAGTTAACTAACGAGACCTCTAACATCCCAGAGGTGACTACGGTTAATAGTTAACTAACGAGACCTCTAACATCCCAGAGGTGACTATGGTTAGAGCAGCCGCAGGAATCTCCTGCTCTGTCTGGTCCGGTCCTGGCACATGATGCAAAGGTAAGAAGAGAGATAGTTCACTGTGGCGTCAACACAGACAGATGCTTGTCTGTTTCTCCAGAACCGTTTTCCATGGTGGTGAACATGACGGTGATGGAGCGTGACCAGATTGTAATGGTGACATGCAAGCCCATGGCAGCCAGGTGGAGAAATGTAACAAACCGTCTCTGTTTTTGCCCAGAACCGTTTTCCGTGATGAACGTGACGGTGACTGAGAATGACCAGATCGTAACGATCACTTGGAAAGCGGCGGCAGCCAGCCAGCAGGAGAGCTTCCTCATCAGGTACCGCCCCACCCTGCGAGACTCCAGCAGCAGCTGGCTGGAGCAGACAGCCGTGACCCAGGCCAGCCAGTTCTCCCAGGCTTTTCCCGGGGAGAAGTACGAGATCAGCGTGCTGGCGATCAGCAACGGGCAGAAGAGTGATCCGAGCAATGCAACAGTTGTGATTGGTAAGTGGTGCTGTAGACATTGCTGGCCTTTTGACTGGTGCTGGAGACATTGCTGGCCTTTTGACTGGTGCTAGAGACATTGCTGGCCTTTTGACTGGTGCTGGAGACATTGCTGGCCTTTTGACTGGTTGTGAGACATTGCTGGCCTTTTGACTGGTTGTGAGACATTGCTGGCCTTTTGACTGGTGCTGGAGACATTGCTGGCCTTTTGACTGCATTTCTATTGTTTACTTCTGTTCTTTTACTTGACGCTAGTTTTAACACAAATAAATTGTTGGCATTTATTGTGTTGTGATAGAACATGTTTTGCCTTGATGTAACCACCATCTTGCCTTGATGTAATCACCATTTTGCCTTGATGTAACCACCACGGTTGACTGGACATTAAAAGTCAATTTGCATCTGTTCATCCTGTGGGGATATTGTTGCTTTCTTTAACCTGTGTAAACCTATGTATCATTTTGATCGCTGGTCTAACACTGATACTTAAAAATAATATGATGCAGTCAGTGCCATCATTATCATCATTGTTTTCTGTGCTGTTTTGTGTTGTGTGTGGTACATTACTAATTGTTGGTATGAAGTTTGGTATTTTTGGATTTTTAACAATAGGCTGTTTGGAAGGACTATGGATTTTTGTTGTTGGTGTGTGTGTGTGCGTGCGTGCGTGCATGCATGCGTGTGTGTGCACATGCATGTATGCACACCTGCGTATGTGTGAATGTGTATGCATGCATACCTGAGCATGTGTGAATATGTGTGTGTGTGTGTGTGTGTGTGGGGGGGGTGGGGTTGTTCTGGTTTTGTGACCATGTTCTCTATATTTCAATCCACATTTAAGTTTCGGTGCTAGCCCAAAGTTGAATTTTCTCACTTCTGTTCAATCAGCACCACTGCCTCCGGGAGTGAATGTGGATCCTGCCGCCACCACCACCACCAGCATCTCCTTGAAGTGGACCCACGACCCTGCTGCTACCTACGTTGAGCACTGGATGCTGACGTACCGCGACTCCCAGACTTCTCAGACAGTCAACGTCAGTTTCACAGGCACCAGCAATGATTACGTGCAAATGCTGACCCCGCTGACCTCTGGTGTGACCTACGCTGTGGAGGTCATGGCCGTTGTGCAAGGGGTCATGTCTGAGAAGGTCACGCTCAATGCAACTGCAAGTGAGTGCTATTTTTCGGGACAGGAAGTATTTAGGGGCAAGGTTTAATAGTAATAATGGAATCTGGTGCAGCTTTCTCTGTGAATCACTGTTTTGCCTTGATTAAAGTACAGTAATGCTGTGTTGATAAACGCTTTGTAGTCTTGATATTTTGTCTGACTTTTTTGATTGTTTATTTCTGGTAGAAACTGTATTGTGTACTGTTGATGCTAAGTTCTGTTACTAGACTGCTTGTTATGACTACGAGGGATGCTGCGAGAGGACCATGTGGGTTAGGTAAAAGTCCACACCGGCTGTTTTTTGTTTCTAGACTTTTAGGGGATTGTGCATCTCAATCAGATCCTTTTGTTGTAAGTGTTGTGTATTATTTTAACTGTGCACATGCACTTTATTCTAATGTAAGTATTGTTAATATTAAAATTCTGTATGCTGTATTAGCTGCAATTTTGTTTGCACAAGTCAGTATGTAGACAGGCATAAAACTCACTTCCCGCTCGTGTTAAATAAGTAAGTCATGTTTGTATATTCTGTTAATATTGTTCAAAAGATAGAACTTAAGCTTTGATTTGATGTTTTTTATGATTTAATCAATTTAGCAATCGTGAGCCTGTTGTATTTGTGCGGGTCAAGAAAATACAAATGTCATACATTTTGCTGTCCAGAGAACTGATTTGGGTATGTTTTCTTTGCAGTCCATGCCACACTGTTGTG
>OY757544.1:25598031-25636781 GCA_963584105.1 Alviniconcha strummeri
GGAGAGACCACCCTCACCCTGTCCACAAGTGGTAAGGGCAGTGCATTTTGCAGTGAAGGGCAGTCAGTCCATTTTGCAGTGAAGGGCAGTCAGTCCATTTTGCAGTGAAGGGCAGTCAGTCCATTTTACAGTGAAGGGCAGTCAGTCCATTTACAGTGAAAGGCAGTGCATTTTACAGTGAATGGCAGTCAGTCCATTTTACAGTGCAGGGCAGTCAGTCCATTTTGCAGTGAAGGGCAGTTCATTTTACAGTGCAGGGCAGTCAGTCCATTTTACAGTGAAGGGCAGTCAGTCCATTTTACAGTGAAGGGCAGTCAGTCCATTTACAGTGAAAGGCAGTGCATTTTACAGTGAATGGCAGTCAGTCCATTTTACAGTGCAGGGCAGTCAGTCCATTTTGCAGTGAAGGGCAGTTCATTTTACAGTGCAGGGCAGTCAGTCCATTTTACAGTGAAGGGCAGTCAGTCCATTTTGCAGTGAAGGGCAGTCAGTCTGTTTTACAGTAGAGGAGAGTCAGTTCATTTTACAGTAAAGGGCAGTCAGTCCTAGTATTACAAAACCTCTGCACTCTCCCATTCTTTATAGGAGAGAAGGTGAGTGGGAGAGGGACGGGGGGGGGGGGGGGGGGGGTGTTACAAAAAAAAACCACCTGCACTCTCCTGTGATTTGGAGGAGAGAGAGTGAGCGGGAGAGCAGCAGGCTTACAAATGTTCCTAGTAAATGTCAGGACAGGCAGCACTGCTGGAGACCACCTGAGATTTACAGACACCTTTTGGGCCATAGATGGGGTGGAAATGTCATCTTTCACTTCTTGGTTTAGGAAAATGTAAAATAATGTTAATAATGATCATGGATTATTTATGGCACCCCATCTTTTAAGAGTTTGGGTCGCTCACATAGGCCTACAGATGTGTGCATTAATCACACACGCACACACACGCACTCATGCTCGCACACACGTGCGCACACACACACACACACACACACACACGTGTGCATGCAGATGTACGTGTGCCCCCCCACACACACACTAATATGCATGCGCACAGACATCTGTGCACACATACACACCTGCACACACACACACACACACACACACACACACACACACACACACACACACACACACACACACACACACACACACACACAGAGTCTTACTCATTACACTTACACTCACTATGAAATGCATGCATTACTAGTGACAGGTTGGTAGAAAAGAGAAGACAGAAATGACAAACCTGCATTCCCCCCTGACTGCGCTGTGTGTTGTTGCAGTGCCTGTGTTCAAAGTTGGCAGCACTGCGGAGAACAGCAAGCCCACCAGGGCGGAGAGTGGCGTGGTCAGCGAGACCTCCGTGTCAGTTCAGCTGCTGAATGCCTTCTCCGACACCAACGGGCCCATCTTGGGCTACACGGTCATCGTGTCGACGGACCCCTCCGCGGTCACCACTCAGCAGGTCCTCCCCAGTTGGAGCGATGCACGTGGCGACTCGTCCATCGTCGCCTACCAGGTGTGTGGTGCTGCAGAGCAAAGGTCTGCATGTTCTGTAGCACGGGGACAGCTCAGTGGTTAGAGCACCAGACTCATGGTTGAAAGGTTGTGGGTTTGAATCCCTGCAGGAGCGGCAGGAGAATTTTCTTCTCCAGGGTCAACTCTCTGTGCTGACGCTTATTTTGGTGTCCGTTCCACCCCCGTGTTTATGCAGTAGCACGTAAAAGACCCCGGTCATTCTGCCCAAAGTGCAGGTGGCAGGTTACAGCTAAACACGCATACACCTTACGTATGTGGCTTTGCATGAAGTGACATGGTGCATGGTTGTATCGTGTACACAGAACTTGTGCCGAGACGGCAGCAGTTTCATGTGGCACCAGCCATGTCAGCACTTAAGGACACCACTTTGGTGGACCTTCAAACATCGTGCTATAAAGATCTAGTCACTCATGTAGAATCACATGCGAGCGCAGTGAGTCTGCTCAAGAGAGTGGAGAATAGCGCTATACAAGCGATCATCAATCAATCAATGTTCACTGTGCAGGGTAATAAAAAATGATTACTCACGCAATCCTCCTCTCACCTTACGGAATGCATTGGTCAGTGTACAGCCGTGTATCCGGGGTGGCCCTAGTGTTCAGCTGGAGAACACTGCAGCGACAGCAACAACAGTTCCCTAGGCTGAAGGAAGTTCCAGTCTGTTTTCTGTGTCTTTTGAAAACATTTTTTGCCCAGGCTAGAGTGAGGTTCTTTGTGTCTTTTGAAAACGTTTGGCCCCGGCTAGGGTGAGGTTCTTTGTGTCTTTTGAAAACGTTTGGCCCAGGCTAGAGTGAGGTTCTTGGTGTCTTTTGAAAACGTTTGGCCCAGGCTAGAGTGAGGTTCTTGGTGTCTTTTGAAAACGTTTGGCCCAGGCTAAAGTGAGGTTCTTGGTGTCTTTTGAAAACGTTTGGCCCAGGCTAGAGTGAGGCACGGTGTAACCTTCTGCGCTTATCCTGCTTGTAGAGATTTGCCGTATAAAGTCTTGCTTTTCTGCTTCATTCAACTTGGACGTTTTCCAAAACCCTTCTCAGCTGCCACAAAAACAAGACCAAGCTGAGCAACAGACTCCTGTGTTGAGTCAGCTTTCAGGGTAGTTGCACCATAAACATCACGAGGTGATGGGCAGTCTCCGACCCCCACACTGAGGAACTGGTCTTGATGCAACTGTCTGTAAAGGGAGGACTGTGTTGTGGTTGTTTTTTGTTGCTTTTCAGCTTCATATTTGTTGAATCAACACGCAAGGGAGTTAATTAGTGCTTAAAAAAACGTCACACGAGTGCAACAACAAAGACCTGAGTTGCCTAGAGTAACACCCACCTGGCATGCCTGTAAATACAAGGTATATAAGCTCCACCAGAGCTACATCCTCTCTGTACTGATTGAGTAATTGTGGTCCTGCAGGCTACGGACAGGTGCTCTGACCTGTTCCTGGAGAACTCCTCATGCGGCAAACCATCCAGCCGCACCCGCCGCGCTGTGAGCGGCCAGGACTCCGTAGTGTTCCAGCTGGGGCTGCATTCGGTGGAACAGTGCGGGACAATAGCGTTCTGCAACGGGCCGCTGGAGGCCGAGACCGACTACTACGTCAAGCTGAGGGCTTTCACGCAGTCCGGCTTCACGGACACCGAGTACTCCAGCAAAGTCAGGACAGGTAGGTTTGGGGAGGAGGGGCAATGTCAGAACTGTGATTAAAAAACCCCACTGGAAGCTGAGACTGACTCCAGTGTCAAGCTGAGGGCTTTCATGCAGCCTGGCCTCACGGACACCGAGTGCTTTAGCAAAGTCAGGACAGGTAGGTTTGGGAAGGAGGGGCCAAGTCAGAACTGTGATTAAAAGACCACTGGAGGCCTTGACTGACGACTTCATCAGACTGAGGACTTTCACGCAGTCTGGCTTCATGGACACCAAGTACTCCAGCAAAATCAGAACAGGTAGGTTTGGGGAGCAGGTGATTTGGAACATCCTGTGGGGAAGGTTTCTTTGGCATGCTTTTTCCCAGCAGGTGAAAGTTTGTCAGTAACAACGGAAGGGAATTATATAGTTTGAATATGCCCTGAAACCAAACTCTTTGACATCTTTCTTCGGTGCTTGCCATTGTGCAGAATGGACAGGGATGCCGGTGTTCTTAGATCACTTGCACCTATTTTGCAGGTATCACAGCGGATAACTAACCAGACCTCCACTCAGAAGGCACCTTTTCTGTTGTATCTCCCGACTTTCTTTTACAGCTGATGCTCCCAAAAGCTCCATGAATGTCGTCATCGGAGCGGTTGTTGGTGTTCTGGTGATCATCATCATTGGCATAGTTGCGGTCATCATCGTCATTCGCATAAAACGTCGGCCCAAGAGAGCCACCAAGTACAGAGGTGCTCCAAGTGCTCGTGCATCATGGGAAAGCTCGTCTCTCAAGAATTTCAGGTCAGTTTTAGCACTGCATTTGTTTTTGTTTTCTGAAGATGAAAGCATCAACAACAACAAAACAACAACAACCAGTAATACAAAAAAAAAAAAAACAAAAAAAAAAAATCTGTTGTTGGAGCAGATGAAAGACATATTGTCTGCCCTTCGGCTGACATGTATCCCATGTTTTTTTTACATGAAGCAAAGATAGGTACTTTGTTCAAATGCTATGGTTCCTTTTTCGTTAAAGGGTTGATTGAATAGAAATGACATTTGCATGTAATTTTGCTCTCTCTGCAGTGGCAGGCATAATTTACAATACAGTTTGAATAGATCACTTCCTGTTTGTCGGCATGTCTGTTGGGTACGTTGACCATTCTGAAGAAGAAGAAGAAGAAGAAAACATCAGTTTCTTATTGCGTGTGTCAGCACTGTTTAGATCAAAACTAAATCTGCTGCCCTGATGATGCTAATTGCTATTACGTCTTGACACAGTGAAGAACGCTGGGTTCTCTAAGAGGGAACCTTGGAGAGTGGCTGGGTTCTCTAAGAGGGAACCTTGGAGAGTGCTGGGTTCTCTAAGAGGGAACCTTGGAGAGTGGCTGGGTTCACTAAGAGGGAGCCTTGGAGAGTGCTGGGTTCTCTAAAAGGGAACCTTGGTGAGTGGCTGGGTTCTCTAAGAGGTCCTCTCCAAGGTTCCCTCTTAGAGAGCCCAGGGTTCTTCACTGTGGCAAGACGTAATGGCATCATCACGGCTGCAGAGCTCGCTAACAAGGGACCATTTTTTAAAATTGATCACTGTTTTGTCTGGAACCTTTCTCATCTGCTGTTCTCTTGTCGTGCTGCCAGTGTGACAGGGGCACAATTCTGATGGACCAACTCTAGACTTTATAAAGAGGTGGACCAACTCTAGACTTTATAAAGAGGTGGTGGTTCGGAGGGTTGCTGCCTGTGTGTGGCCTGATGATGGCCACTGTGATGGGTTTAAAGAGGGGTTCCACTGTGATGGGTTTAAAGAGGGGTTCCACTGTATGCACAACATTTTGTTTCATGTTTCCGCACACTGTGAATAGTATGGTGAAACCTTTGGTAGCTTATGGAACCGGGTCAGTTCTGAGTTGTTGTTTTTCAAAGTCAAACTTTTCGTCCATGTAGTTGTGACTGATTTTGATGGGCTAGTGTTGCTGTGGTTGTTGGCAGAGAGAGTGGGATACGCAGGTTCAGAGAGGTAAGAGATAGGATGGGTCAGTTCGCCATGCACTTGCTGCATGTCAATTCCGGCGAGTCTGAGGAGAACTCGTCCTTCATCTTCGATCGCAAGTTTTACCGCACGTTCGATCGTCACGTCAGGTACTCAGCTGCGCCCCAAATCCCATGAATATTTTTTTCTTCAATTCCAGTGTCACCCCCCACCCCGACCTGTTCCTGCCTGCCTCTCATGCAGTTATTTTAAATTATTGATCTCATTTGATTTGCTGGAGGTGTTGGGGACAAACACAGCAAAATCCTCCACTTGATATACCCACCAATCCAATTCCTACACAACAGGAACCCTATCATATGACCGAATGGCCAGGATTTTGTTACTCCTTATTTAGCCCATTTTCTGTCCTGTGTGTGTCAGATACTGGCATACAGGGATGTTTTGTTTACCTGCCTCTTAACTTAGTTTTGCTTTGTTTACCTGCCTTTTGGCTTTGTTTTATCTCAACAACTACAACAGCAACAAAGAACATAACCTCTTTTATATAAGCAGCATTTTATTGAAAATGTATAAAAATGCAATTGATATGTCATTTTTAAAATTTGGAAAAAAATTGCTCCTGGATTCCAAATTACATATTCCAATTATCATTCCAGCACGTTTTTACCTTTTAAAGGTTCACCTATCCACTTTTACTGGATATCAGTTACTCTTTTTTTGTAAATTGAATTTTGCCTCCTACTAGCCCCTCACCCCCCTTTCTCTAGAAAGGATGCTATATTGGTCTCCCTTGATCATTTTGATTTGTACTTTTTGTTCTGGAAATGAGTTTCCTCTTCATATGTCAGTTTCCTCGATGCCGGCACTAATTGTCTGTATCTCCTTCAGACCGTTGAGGAGTTTCCTCTTCCTTTTCCTGTATCCGTGTCACTGTACTCTTTGTTTAGACATCGTTCCATTCTGTTTGTGTGTGTGTGTGCGTGTGCGTGTGTGTGTGTGTGTGTGTGTGTGTGTGTGTTTGTGTGTGTGTGTGTGTGCGTGCGCGCGTGCATGTATGTGTGTGTGGCTGTGCGTGTGTGTGTGTGTGTGTGCGTGAGCGCGCATGTGTGCATTCATGCATGCATGTGTGTGCACATGCTTGCTTGACTGTTTTGTTCCTTGCTTTGTAATGGGCCATGTGCTCCAGTTTGGAGAAATAGGACATAAAAGAGTACATTATTATTATTATTATTTATGGTTTGCTTTGTTGTGTTTTAGAGTAATTTACCCATAAAAATGTTGCAGAAATGCTGTTGATTTTATTACTCAAGACTTAAACAGAATTCATTTTCATGGATTCGATTTTGCTGTTGACCTTTGTGTTGTTCTCTGTTTGCGATTTGCTAGAGGTTATTTTGAATTGTTTTGGAATATTTTGCAGTTGCAGTTTTAGCTCTCTCTGTCTGTTTGTATCTGTCTCTGTCTCTTTATTTCTATCTCCCGCCCACTCTCCCTTTCTGCCTCTGTCTCTTCTGTCAGATGTTTATGTCAGGATTTTTATAGAATGTGATTATTACTTTGACCGGCACGCAATAGGTATTGCAGAACTCCAAAGTGGTAAAGTTTGCCTCGTATTACAAGGTTAGTTTTGCTACTGTCCTGTCTCACCTTCCTACTGTCCCATATCACCCCCGCCCCTCCCCAGCCCCACCCCCAAAAAGGGGGGAAAGGGGGGGAGGAAATATTTGATTATAAATTTACATAATTATGATAGGGGAAGAGGAACAATTAAAAAAAAAGAGAAGAAATTGAGGTCACATCCCAATTTTAGTCCCATTAAAACAGTGGCTTGTTCTCAGAGATTTATGTGTCTTGATAAGGCTTAATAATTCTAAGATGGTATTTTTGTTTTAATATTTCAGTCGCCCAGTGAAACTGCGAGACTTCCCGGAACATGTGCAGAAAATGGCTGCTGACTCTGACTTCAAATATGCTGAAGAGTATGAGGTATGGGCAATGTCTTTTTGCTGAATTGATGAACTGATGGTGTAGGAGTAAAACAAATGATTGCATGTTGTCACACACGTGTGCACACACACATACACACACATACACGCACACACACACACACACACCCCTTCCCCCCTCCCCCCCACCCCCCCACCCCCACACACACACCCATGCACTCACGCATACACACATGCACATACATACGTGCACACACATATACAACTGCGCATGTGTGCATGCACACACACACACACACATGCACATACAGGCATGCATATATGCATGCATGCACACAGGCACACACTTAAGCATGCGTGCACACACGCACACGCACACACACACACACACACACACACACACACACACACACACACACACACACACACACACACACACACACACACAAGAAACAACAAGGTCAAGATCACAGTGAGGGTTTGGATGACTGTACCATATCTTCTGAACTGCTGATCTTTTTGCAGTCAAGCCAGGTCAGGGTCACAGTGAAGGTTAAATATTTAGCTGCTAACCTTTTTGCAATCAAGCTGGGTCAAGGTCACAGGGAAGATTAAATATTTAACTGTTGATTTTTTTGTAGTCAAGCCAGGTCAAGGTCACAGTGAGGGTTAAATATTGAACTGCTGATCTTTTTTGCAATCAAGCCAGGTCAAGATCAGATTGAAGGTTAAATATTGAACTGCTGACCTTTTTACAATCAAGCCAGGTCAAGGTCACAGTGAAGGTCAAATATTTCAATGAATAAACTTTCTTGGACTGCACACACGCCATTTCTTGCTCTCATCCCCACTGAACTCTTTCGTTGCGTCGCAGGATCTTAAAGAAGTTGGACGTGACCAGACATGCTACGCAGCAGAGCTGCCTGTCAATCGACCCAAAAATCGCTTCACCAACATCCTGCCTTATGACCATTCGAGAGTCAAGCTGCTGCCCACTGACGATGAGGATGGCAGCGACTACATCAATGCCAACTACATGCCTGTGAGTATTGGATGGATGGGCGGATGGGCTGGTTTTAATGACTGACTGACTGGTTGGTTGGTTGGTTGGTTGAGTGAGGAAGGGACCAGTTTTATCTCATTGGTTTATTTTGTGTATTTTTAGAGATTATTTGAAGCTTCTATCATGGGCAAATGTGCCAAGAATTTGATTATTTGAAGCTTCTATCATGGGCAAATGTGCCAAGAATTTGCAAGATTTAATTGCATTGTTATTTGCATGGGTCAAGAAAGAGAGAGAAAAACAAAAGAAAAAAAGAAGAAAAAGAAAGAAAAAAGTTCCTATTTTAACCTGGTACATTATTAATTGTTATGGGTTGTTTCTGTTCATGTTTGGCCTGAGTGCTTAGAGTGCTGGTGCAGTCTTGGCCATTTGTTCCTGTTTTGATGTTTGTTTAACCTGTGTGTGCAACAGGGCTACACTTCCAAAAGGGAGTACATCGCCACCCAGGGTCCTCTGCCAGCCACCCGCGATGACTTCTGGCGTATGGTGTGGGAGCAGAATGTGAGGAACATTGTCATGCTGACCAGGTGTATGGAGAAAGGAAGGGTGAGTGCTACTTCGGCTCTGTGGTATTTTCTGTGTTTGTGTCAATCTACGACAGCATGTGGTTACATTGTTCATGTGGCTGCTAGTGTGTGTGTGTGTGTGTGTGTGTGTGTGTGTGTGTGTGTGTGTGTGTGTGTGTGTGTGTATGTGCATGCGTGCGCGAGAGTGCCTGTATGGGTGGAACATTGTCATGCTGACCAGGTGTATGGAGAAAGGAAGGGTGAGTGCTACTTCGGCTCTGTGGCATTTTCTGTGTTTGTGTCAATCTGCAACAGCACATGGTTACATTGTTCATGTGGCTGCTAGTGTGTGTGTGTGTGTGTGTGTGTGTGTGTGTGTGTGTGTGTGTGTGTGTGTGTATGTGTGTGTGTGTGCACGCGTGCGCGAAGTGCCTGTATGGGTGGAACATTGTCATGCTGACCAGGTGTATGGAGAAAGGAAGGGTGGGTGCTACTTCGGCTCTGTGGCATTTTCTGTGTATGTGTGAATCTGCAACAGCACGTGGTTACATTGCTCATGTGACTGCTAGTGTGTGTGTGTGTGTGTGGGCGGGCGTGCGTGTGGACGCATGTGTGTGTGCATGCGTATGTGTGTGCGTGTGTTTATGTTGGTATTGGGTTGGATGGGGGATAGGGCTTTCGTGTAATGTGTCTGCATTGGTGTTTGTGTTAAGTGTGTGTATATATCCTTTGTGTATTTATACCTGTGTTGACCAGCGTGCAGGAGAAGATTCTTTCATTCTGTTGACTGGTGTGAAGGAGAAGTTTTTGTTGACTGGTGTGAAGGAGAAGTTTTTGTTGACTGGTGTGAAGGAGAAGATTGTTTGACTTTTGTTGACTGGTGTGAAAGAGAAGTTTTTGTAGACTGGTGTGAAGGAGAAGTTTTTGTTGACAGGTGTGAAGGAGAAGACTGGTGTGAAGGAGACGTTTTTGTTGACGGGTGTGAAGGAGAAGATTGTTTCACTTCTGTTGACTGGTGTGCGGGAGAAGATTGTTTCACTTTTGTTGACTGGTGTGAAGGAGAAGATTGTTTCACTTTTGTTGACTGGTGTGAAGGAGAAGTTTTTGTTGACTGGTGTGAAGGAGAAGTTTCTGTTGACTGGTGTGAAGGAGAAGTTTTTGTTGACTGGTTTGCAGGAGAAGAGTGACCACTACTGGCCGTCTGACTCAGAGCCTAAGTTCTATGGAGACCTTCAAGTGGTTGTCTTGAATGAGACACATCTGCCTGACTGGACGATTACCGAGTTCAGGATGTGCTTGGTGTGTGCTTGGGATGGTTACAGCCAAATTCAATTGTTGGTTTCTTTTTTATGATCAAAGCTGGTTTTGTTATCACAAGCTGTGGAAAGAGAACATCAGCTCTGTGCTGAAAAAAGTGAACTCGAGAATGTATTGCATGAGAAAGCTGAGATCATTTGGAGTCAATTCAGATATGCTAGTAACTTTTTATAATGCTGTAATATGTAGTATTATTATGTTTGGTTCTGTCTGTTGGGGTGGGAATATTTCAAAATTAGATAGAGAGAGGTTGGAAAAGATTGTAAAAAAAGCAGGTCATTTTGTGGGAAAGCCACTGGACAGTTTTAAAGAAACAGCACAGAAAACTAATGCAAATATTAAACAACCCTACATACACAATGAGACACTACTTTGATAGCAGACGTAGCAACAGGAGTGGAAGATTTTTACTTCCGAGAACACATACAAACTGTTACAAAGCCTCATTTTTACCCTCGGCTTTGTCAGTTTTTAATGAAAATTATACCAGTTATTAACTGAGCGTGCACATGTGTCTAGACGTCTGTTGAGGCTAACTTTCTAAGGGAGGGTTGGGGATGTGTGAACCTAATGATATTTATTTGAGAATTCTTACGTTTTGGTTTGACAGAGAAAGCATTATTCCAGGTAATTTTGGGTTTGCTATTAGTGTATGCAGTTTGAGAGAAAGGGGGCATATGTCTAAGAGTGTGTATGTGTGTGTGTTTCATGGCTTAGAATTATTGAGACATGTTCTTCATTGTGTGATTGGACGACAGATTTAATTTCCTGCTTGGATGAGTAAAATATATTGTTATTGTTATCGTTATCCCCTGATGAAAGAAAGACCTTCACTGTCAAAGGCCACCTGGTTTTGCAGTAGACTTTTCTGACCACGCTTCCATATTAATGAACACCCTCACTAAAGACATTTCAGAGGCCTGCTTGGTTTATCTGGTAGGCTTTCATCAGGGGTTTCACTGTATTTTGGTGCAGAAAGCTTGATGACGATAAGTGCAGTGTAGCCTCTGGTTTGAGATTGCTTGGAAAAGTCAGACTGACTCGGCAGAGTTTAGAAAATTGACATGCAGTTATTTATTTGGTAAAACTGACTCAAAATCTTGCCTCAGGGCAGATCAGTGGTGTACCAGGCCTTGTGTCTGCTAAGATTGAAACTGTAATTTAAAAGGCATTTTGTTGTTTTTGTTGTTTTTGTACTCTCCTGAAGTCTCGCAATGCTAAACTGTGAAATTGTTCTGCAAAGTGTTAACTGTTCCTCCATGTCTACTCTTAGAGTGAACTGTTCAGCAAAGTGTTAACTGTTCCTCCACAACTAGACTGTTAGATAACTGTGGATTAGTCCCAGGCTAGACTGGACCCTCAGCTTTCTGCAGCAGTTGTGTGACCAGTTGTTGCTTGATGCTCTGTGACCCAGGGCGAAAACTGCCGGCAAGTTCGCCATTTCCACTACAAGGCCTGGCCGGACTTTGGCGTTCCCAAGAACCACACCTCCTTGATACGCTTTGTGCGCACCGTGCGGGAGAAGCTGATCAAAGAAGGCGGCCCCATCGTGACTCACTGCAGGTAACGGCTGGATCAGTGTGGTTACTGGGAAGGGGGGGAGGAGGTTTGTGTGTGTGTGTGTGTGTGTGTGTGTGTGTGTGTGGGGGGGGGGGGTCCAGAGGGGAGTGAAGCAGAAGGGGCAAATTCAACAACCAGTGTGAAATGTTTGTGTGACTTGCAGTGAGAATGCAAATTTAGTTGTGAGCCTCACGTTCCCATGTTTTGTTGTCCAGAGCGGGTGTTGGGCGATCGGTCCAGAGGGGAGTGAAGCAGAAGGGGCAAATTTAACAACCAGTGTGAAATGCTTGTGTGACTTACAATGAGAATGCAAATTTAGTTGTGAGCCTCACGTTCCCGTGTTTTGATCTGTCCAGTGCGGGTGTTGGGCGATCGGGAACATTTATTGTGCTGGACCACTGCTTGCGACTGATGAGGGAGAGGGACGAGGTGGACATTTTCAGCATCGTCTATAACTTGCGGCGAGAAAGGGTCCTCATGGTACAGACAGAGGTCAGTGGAATTGGTACTCCGGTAATGTGGTCATCAGACAAAACAATCAGCTTCACAAGTGCTGACCCCCCCCCCCCCCCAAAAAAAAACACACACAAAAAAAACCCCCAAAAAACACACACACCCCAACAAACAAACAAGAAGGCACCATTATCATCACACTCATAAAATAATTTGCCTGTCCCTTTTTGTTGCTGAGAAAAATGACAGAAAGTGCTAAGAAAACTAACTTGCACATATTTGAAGCACTGATGCATACTTTCTCAGTGGCTATTAATGTTGTTGTTTTTGTGTGTGTGTGTGTGTATGATTTTCTTGAATTACAGCACAATGGGCTTGATAACTCAAAACCATCAAGAAATTATCTGCATGTGTGTTTTTTGAGCTTGACACTACACCGCATATGCATTGTTGTAACATCTCACCGCTGCATGAAGAAGATAATTTGCTCCTGGCCTGAAAGCCCTACCCATGTACTCATTTTATTCACAAGCCTGTGAATGTATACGCCCCTCCCATATGCATGATGTAAAACCTCAGAATGGGCGCACAACTCTGAAATCATCATGGTAAACTCCCTTGCTTGAGTTACTACCCTTCACTTTCCCAAAATTCATTTCAATGACTGCACCTTTTGTTGACCAAAAATCTTGAGTCAGGTGAAAACAGGGCATGTTCTGTCAGAATCAAATAGATAAAAGGTTAAAAAAATGCTTATTTAATATGACAATAGCAACATGCAAATTTTTGGGGTGATCCCCTTTTTCCAGGAACAAAACAACACTTAACACTTCATATGGTGAAAAATGAAATGTAGACTACTTATTTGCCATTGGCTGTAATGTGTTGGTGCCCAGTTTTTTCACCATTTAGCTATTGTTCAAGTGTTGTTTGTCACTTGAGATAGTGTTGTTTGTCACTTGAGATTGGGGAATAAACTGAAAATTTGCATGTTGTGTATTGTCATATTAAATAAGCATTCATTTTAACCGTTTATTTGTTTGGATCTTGTTTTAGAATGCTAGCAGTTATCCTTGTTTCAGATTTCATGTTCCGTCAGATTTGGAGTTGTTTTTTGTTTCTTCTCCTTTTGGAGAAGGCATGTGTCTTTCCGTCTGTAAGCATAAACTGATCACCGGAAACATTTCAAGTAATGCAATAATCGATGAAAACAAAAAAACAAAAATAGAAACTTGCATTTTTTTGAAGATAATGCAATTTTTTTTGTTTTTTAAGTCGATGTGAGTGTTATGAATGTCGGCTCATAAAATGAAGAAAACGTGAAAACAACACCACATGGTTACAATGAAAGATGTTTACTGGAACTTATGCAGAACAGATGTCACTTGTTGAAGTGTCTAATGGAACTAAAAATCTGTGGAAGAATGTTGTTTTATTTGAGTGTGAATGACAGCTCTAACGATGTCAGTTCCAGATCTGACGCCTTTTTTTTCTCTTTTTTTTTTTTCATTTGTATCCTAGTTTTGTGCAATATTTATTTGAAGTCATTTTTGCTTGTGGATGTCAACTGAGCATGAGAGCCTTCCCAGGCCACCACGATCCATTCCTCAAATGTTCAGCCTTTTGCACCATGTGTTTTCACTTCATTTTCTTTATGTTTTTCACAGCCCTTTAGACCTCGGATTGAAACGGCAGAGTACATGACTCTCGTGGGTTTCCATATTTTAATTCATGTTCAAAGGGTTTTCATTGGCAGTTTGGTTTGGTTTGGGTGTTTTGTTGTTCATTTCATTACAATTTAGACGGGAAGAAAAAAGAGAAAAAAAGAAAAAAGAAATATATTCCTGTTTTGGGGAGGAGAAATAATGATTTTGCATTAGTTCAGGATGAGTCAAGATAGCATAGAGTTCTTTGGTCTCTATTCGTTCTTTGTTGCTTTTCTACTGACTTACCTGAAAAGTGATGTGAGCCATTGTAATGATCAGTGCTAGCCAGGCTTTACCTAGGTCACGGTCCATGCACTCGTCCGTACTTTCAGAGAATTTAAAAGTCTCATTATTGCGGTTACAGAAGGAGATGCATAGTTCTGTCAGTCAGTGTAAATAGTAGAGCAGCTGGTAGCGTCCCCTAGCTGAACACCCTGGCGGTCACCTGGTGTATATGTGGCTGTACATTGACAAAGGCATTTCCATAATAATAATAATAATGGAAATTGGTAAAGTGCCTATCCCCGCATCTCAAAAGGCTGCATGGACAAACACACTTGTTGTGTTCTGGTTCTGTTGCTTTCAGATTTGGTATTGTTGTTCCAATGGAATGCATTAAAAGCGTTCTGTGTTTTTGGCAGTGTCTTTGATTAAAGGAGATAGTTGATGCATTTCTCATTTGATTGACACAAACATTTTTTATTTTTTTTATACATATATGTGCTGTTCAGGAGGGATCTTTCAAACTTTGCATAATGACAGCTTCAATTGGTCTAACACATTTTCATACCAGTTTTGATGACCTTGCCCTACTTTCAAGGTCACAGTGATGCTGGAAATATTGAAATTAAAATTGCAATTTCTCCAGAATTCCCAGCCCAATCAAGTTCAAACTCTGTATGTATTTATACAGGCATGAACATGATCAGCTGTGAAAATCTGTTCATGACTTTGCCTTGTGTTTAACATAAAGGAGATATTTCAAGTGTGTCTGGACTTGTCATCATTTTACCCTCATACTGGTATCTTCATAGACTGGGACAGTGTTTGAGTAATTATAAGAGCCAAGTAAGTAACTTCGTGTTTTATGCCCAGTCAGCTATAACGGTTATGTCAGGGTGAAATTATAAGAGCTTTGCAGGATGATATCCCTTGTTGAGCTTTGGACGTCATTACTGCTTTCAAAGACTCTGACCAGTCATTAATGTTGAAGTAATAAATGCGGTACTTTCAGTTTTGAATGTGAATCAGCTGAGTCTTTGATTCTGTATTTTTGAAAGTGTTTTTAATAATCTGTTTTTGGTTTATGATAGTTACATTAATAATACCGAGTGCTGATGTGGATAAAAGATTGGATGATTCGAAGCCAAACATAGATAAGGAATCAAGGACACACACACACACACACACACACACACACACACACACACACACACACACACAAACACTCACACACACACTCACACACACACACACACAAACACTCACACACACACTCACACACACACACACACACACACACACACACACACACACACACACACACACACACACACACACACACAAACACTCACACACTCACACACACACTCACACACACACACATACACAATCACACACACACACACACACACACAAATGCGCACACACACACACACACACACAAATGCACACACACACACACACACACACACACACAAATGCACACACACACACACACACACACACACACACACACACACACACACACACACACAAATGCACACACACACACACACACACACACACACACACACACACACACACACACACACACAAATAGCTGGACATAGTGACAGATGGATTGTCACCCCACCAACACCACCCCCACACACAATAACACACACACCAGTACACACACAACACCCACTCACACACACACGCACGCACGCACGCACGCACGCACGCACACGCACACACACACACAAATACACACACATGCGCGCATGCGTGTGCACACACACACACACACACACACACACACACACACACACTGTCTGTAGAGGTAGAGATGTATGGGTCATAGGGAGGATAGCCATTCAAATTTTGGAAGCAGTTTTATTTAATACTGTGTAAACCAAATGAAAGTGGCAACTTTATGTCATTGTGTTATTTGTTGGAAGGTGTGTATTTTCTTTTCTGTAGAACTTATGATATATGATTATTTTTTTTATGTAGTATTCATCAAATAACATCTGTAACTGTGCATTTTCTTGTAGTATTAGGTTTCCTTATGACTGGACTAACTCTTTGGTTATTATTATTATTATTTTTGTTTAGTTTTTTTGTTTACTCATGTTTGCAATAAATCATCTCTTACCCATCAAGGACTGCCTCTTTGTTATCTTGACTCAAGATTATAGGATGCCAGTATAAAGTAATTTTCAGCCATGCATTGTTCACTTGCATCTATGATAGCCATGCCGAGCATCGCTCTTTGAAGAATTCCCTTCAGATGACCGTGTGCTTGAGACTAAATAGTTTCCTTGTACATTGAAACCTCTGCTGGAAGACCACCCTGATGAGATGTCACCCCCCCTCTTTTTCAAAAACCTTGTCCTTCATCTAACAGTCAACCCCCTAATCACACTCTGAGCATCGCTTTCCAGCACCTTCCTCCAAACTCTGCCAGATTTAGTTACGCCATTGAAGGGGCACTCTTTATCTCCGCACAGCTGTCCAGCGACGCGGTCAGCGCCCTCTGAAAGGTTCGGGTACTAATATGACTGTAGAAGCAACCTAGTGCTGAAGCACACACATAAACACGAGACGCATCCACCCCGGGTAAAAAAGAGTTCCGTCTTGATTCAAACGGTTGTGGTTTGTGCTGGTGCAAACTTTGTTGGTGGATATAAATGATGTGCCTTGTTTTATTTGAGTTGTTTGTAACAAACTTAGTACTGTTTGAGCACCAACAAAAAAACTGCTCGTTAGCTGACAGTTTTCTGGACCCTATGGCGTAACTAAATACGGCAGTGGTTGAAGGAAGGATGTTGTAAACCAGTGCTTGGAGTTTGCCCCCTAATAAGAGCACTTTTGGCTTAAATGTTTGTTTTTTAGTGGGGTCTGTAGAGAGGGGTTCCACTGTATATGCTTTCCTTGTGTTTTTGGTTCTCATGGCAGTACACTTACAAGGAGTTTTTTTTTTTTTTTAACTGAAAGAATGTATTTTGAAAATGGCCTACTGGTTTTGTTAGATTTGTTAGTGGCATTTGTGATTTCCTTGCATGCACAGTTATTCTTGGTGTTTTACTATTCCGAACAAAACAAAATCCTCCCATTTATTGTATTGAGTGTATAATCAGCAGTGCATTTTCAAACAAAATCCTTAATTTGAAGTTTTTGAGCTCATCCAGTTGTTGAACGAGATGCTTTCTGTGGTGTCAGTCTTCTTCGTGGGGTCCTGCAGCATCTGGCATGGCTAAACAAAGCAGCATTCTCCCGAGTGTTTGTGGCTGAGTAGTTTGTTTTTCTCTCTACACAATGGCACAGCTAGATGTCTCACAAACTGAAACTGTTCTCCTTTGTTACACATATCACAGATGTTGTCTCACAAATTCAAACTGATGCTCCCTTTTGTTATACAAAGTCAGGTGTCTCACAGATTGAAACTGGTCTGAATCCCTTCCAAATGAAGTCATTAACTTTAAACTGATGGACTGAAATCCAAGCACCTCTTAGTCTTAATGCATGCACTGCAAAACTGGAGTAAGGATTTTCAGTGGGAAACCAGAGGAATGTACCTTTGTTCACAAAATATCCGGTAAACATATTTGCTGTATGTTTTGTTAAACCAGACAAGTGCAGCTACATGAACAAAGCATTTGGAAAACAAATCATCTGTAATGTTTTGTTAAACCAGACAAATGCACCTCGATGAATAAACTGTCTGGAAAACAAATCATCTGTAATGTTTCGTTAAACCAGAGGAATGTGTGTGGATTTACAAAGTACTCAGAAACAAATCTGCTGTGTCTTAGTCAAGCCAGATATATGCTGTCTTTGTTAAGCCAGATAAATGTGCCTGGATTTACAAGTGTTTAGAAAATAGATCTCTGTACAGTGTACTTATTTGTGAGCATGTACCTTGCACTGTTAGCTGTAAGTGGCCATTTGCTCAGCTAGGTCTTAGTACGCATATTTATTCACAGTTTTGCTGTTGGTTTCCTTCAGTGTGTTCTCATTTATGATGTAAGACCTTCTTCTGCTGTACCACAAGGCATGACAAAAAGTAATGTGTCTGCCCATTTCTTTGTCACCCTAAGCACCGAATTTAGGATGCCTATTTAAGCTAATGATGCAACTTATTACGAGCATCTTTCCAAACCTCCAGCAGTTGTTTGATTACAGTGGTGTAGTTTTAACTGATAATGAACACAACTTCAGCATGCATGCTTATTGTTTCTGTTCTCAGCAACAATACAAATTTATCCACGAGTGTTTGGCTTGCGTGCTGGAAGGACGGGAGGATGAAGCTACCTATGCAAATCTAGGACAAGTCAACGTGGGCTTTGAAGGTAAAGAAATGACCAGTTTGCTGTACAGTTGAGCCACATGGCCATACTTGTACTCAGATTCTTTTTTTTGTCTTACAAACCACTTTTTTTGTTTTTACTAATATACACCCACTTTAATGTAACTTTGTAATCTCATTACATGAAGTAACAACACTTTATTTTGTGAGATGTAGATGCTTGATTAATGTCAAATCATACTTGTATGTTTGTAGAATTTTGTAGACTTGATTTGTACTTGTTTTTGATCTCTTTTTATTTTCTTTAAACTTGACTTTCATGTTTAGCAGTTTCTAGGCAGTTTGAAAGTAGTTATATTAAATATTAGTTTTCAGTCGGTGTTCATGAATGATTCATTTAAAATGTATGCTTTTTTTATAATTTCATTTTTTACTTACCTTCTCCAAAAGTGCTTTATAATCTTATCAGTTAAGACGACTCTGGAAAGAGGTTGAGACACATTTTATGCTGGGAGTTGTTTGTTACCTAGCAGCACACAAAATGTGGATTGTTGTGTACCAGCTGACTTAGGCGGATTATTTTGTTTTCCAGATGATACCCTTGACATTCCCATCCCCCTTGACTTGAACCGAAAGTCATCCCTCTTCCTACTCTTTGGTAGTGTTGACCTTTCTTTTCTCTCTTCCCCATTCTGCACATGCTGGTGATTTGTACACCACTTCCCTGCCTATGCTAGAGAACAGGCGCTTGCTGTCTTTCTTTCTTTTTTGTTTTGGTTTGGTTTGGTTTAGCCAGAGTTGCTTTTTATTTTTTTTTGCTTTTTTTTAATTTTTAATTTGGCTGTCGTTGATAATGGAGATAATGGAGAGAGAGTGGTGACTGAGTTTTTTAATTTTCTTCTATCTTTGGTGAATTTCAGCTGACCTTCCACAAGTCATTTTAATTGTAAACAAACTGATGGTTGTTTAAAACAAGGGTTTCATTGGGACAAGGTGAAGTGGTGGGGGTGGAAGGGGTTTTGGGGGGTCCGTGGGGGGGGGGGGGGGGGGGGGGGGTCACTGTTGGGAGTAAAATAAAAAACAATCAGGAAAATACACTCACTGATACAAAAGACACAGGAAGAAATGAAGATAGATACCAGTGGTTTCAAACACATGGTGTCTTCATCAGATACGCAACTAACAAAACAGAAAGAGAAGATTCAAAAGAAGACGAAGAAGAGACAAACAAGAGGGTAGGCAGTTAGAATGGGAAGTAACTGTTTTAGAAAAGGGAACTGGTCCTTTATGCCAAGTTTTGGAGCCGTTTTGATGACAAGATTTGTTAAATGATGTTGTGAATCAAGTTCAGTGTGTGGTATACGAAAAAAGAAAGAAAGTATAAACAAAAATAGATATAAAAGTAGTGGAATGAATGACTGGAATGTTTTTTAAGGAGCACTATAATTATGCTGCATGTATTTTAGGCCGATGGGTTTTTGAGTGGTTAGTTTGAGAACATGCAGGTTTGGGTCACATAGGGCTGCATTAAGATGCGAAATGTGCGTAAACATGAACTCTTAATGATATATACAGAACGATATATAATGTGTTTAGTGATCAGATTTAACAGCCTGTCAACCTCACAGGGTCAGCTCAGGAGACTGTCTCACTGTGATAAGGAGTGAGTGAACACCTGCTGGTGAGGTTGACAAAACTGAACAGCTCCAGAGAAATGTACTCACCTATACGACGACACATAAAGAAAATGAAAAACATGAGCGCTTTCGACACTTGGTCTTCATCTGGTGTCAGAAGAGTGATAGAAAACAATAAAAGAAGAAGAAAGAACAGAAGATAGACAAGAAGTTGAAGCAAAAAAATTTTCACAATCTAAACGTAATTTTAAAGAGCATCATCAAAATGATGAAAATTAGGCTGCATTATAAATATAAGTCACTGTGATAAATATATTATAATCTCTTAAGGAAGCAGTGGAGTATTTAGTAGAGGTGGCTGACTTAAAAGGTGTCATGATGTTTGATTTTAATGAGCTAAAAGGTTATGGAATGCCGCTTCGTGTCATAGAATGAACCATAGACCCACCACATTCAACTCTAAATCCAAAACCGACTTCAAATACAAACTTGGCAGATGTAAGTAGACTGTGGAAGTGCGAGATTTCATTGTTGATAGAAAGCAGAGGAACATCCTAATAACAATGATAATACAGGTAATAATAATGGGTATTTATGCAGCACCGGGTCTCGTGAGAGCTATCAGCACTGTACATGGTTTATGTAAAGTAGAGGAACATCCTAATAACAATGATAATACAGGTAATAATAATGGGTATTTATGCAGCACCGGGTCTCGTGAGAGCTATCAGCACTGTACATGGTTTATGTAAAGTAGAGGAACATCCTAATAACAATGATAATACAGGTAATAATAATGGGTATTTATGCAGCACCGGGTCTCGTGAGAGCTGTCAGCACTGTACATGGTTTATGTAAAGTAGAGGAACATCCTAATAACAATGATAATACAGGTAATAATAATGGGTATTTATGCAGCACCGGGTCTCGTGAGAGCTGTCAGCACTGTACATGGTTTATGTAATATGCACGTTGATTATCAAAATGTACGGAAGTAGAAGTGCAAAGACATTTAGAGCACACCAGGTAGAAAAACAGATTCTTCACAGTTTAGACAGGATTGTACAGGTTACTCACACACGTGCATGTGTGCATGCACACATTTATGCATGCAACACACACACACACAGACACACACAGACACACACACACACACACACACACACACACACACACACACACACACACACACACACACACACACACATTCTCTCTCTCCCTCTCCCTCTCTCTAAATAAATAAATAAACATGGTGCTTAACATCCACAGAAACCATAAGGCTTATTAGGGATGGGTTTCTCTCTCTTGCTCTGTGATTCTTTATATAAAGAATCTCTCTCTCTTGCTCTGTGATTCTTTATATAGATGAAATGGGTCCGTTTTTAGATTTATCGGTTTCATTTGAATGAAGGAGCAGATTTTAGCCAGCTCAGTTTTGCTGAGAGCTGGTGCTACAGAATGTGGTTATTGTTTTTGTTGAGTCTCTCCCTCTCATGGTCCTCCACCTTCTCCAGCTTTCTTTTAGAATGCATAGATTTAGAATGCCTAATAATGCCTCACACACAACCAGTACTTGCTACATATCTATAATCTATGTAAAACATGGACTGGAATATATGTATATTCTGCATGGTTTAGCCATAGTATATAATGCATTACATATGGATGTGCAAGCATCACTTATATTGTTCTTTCAGAGTGTTGGGATGCAGTTTTGTTTTGATTATGGGAGTGGTGGGGGAGGGGGGAGGTAAATGAAGTGAAACCAGTTTTGATTAGTGGTGTGTGGCCTGACTTGAATCGTCAGTTGATTGTTTCAGCCTCAGACTTGTGTCACTTATAACACTGTATGTCTTTTGCTTCTCTTGCTTTCCATCTTTTGTTTCAAATTCCATTTGATTGAATCTGCTGTGGTGCTAGCTAGTTCATCTCCGCGTGTGTTATATATATATATAAATGTTGCTTTTAATTATAAAGATTGCTGCATTGGCCTTTGCTCAAGCAAAAATGTGCATTATACCCCAAACTGGAAGAAGTGAAGTTTTTTAAAGTGTCATCATAATTATGATGAAAGTGAATGGCAGTCAAACATCTGTGTTGCTCCTTGTGGCAGCAAATAATGATTTAATCTTGGTGGAAATGAATGGCAACCCTTTGGGTGCCTGTGATTCATGAATGTTTCAGTTTCAAAATTTTCCAGGAGGTAGCTATAAAGTGGAAGGAGAAAAAAAGAAATTGGAAAGGAAGAAAAAAAGGAAGAAAAAAAAAAGGAGTACATTTCTTCTGTTAAAAAAATCAATAGATATTCAGCGTTTTTAGCTTTGCAGCAACTGTTCGTAGCTACATGCTGTTTTCTTTTGTGTTCTTATCTGTGTTTTCTGCCCCTTTTTTTTTTTTTTTTTTTTTTTGGTGGCATTTTGTGTACACGTGCGTTTTGCTTTTGGCCAGGGAGACCTTGTTTCATCAAGTTAGCTAGTCTTCCACCGGTGGAAGGTAAACACTGAAGCCCTGGAGTCTTGCTGCCCTCTTCTGTCCACTGATTAACATCTGCGTTTAATTTGCTATCCTGACTAATCATGACCAGTTTCACTGTCTGCTCAAACGGCACAGTACATCGTGTGTCTGGCTTGTCTTCGTGGGGTTTTTTCTTCTTTTTTTTCTCTCTGTCTGAATTGTTCTCTCACACAGCTCATAAACCTCTGCACAGACTCTGCATCCTGTTCTGTGTTGGAGAGTAGGGAAGAGAGAGGTGAAAAATATGCATGTGTATGCTGTGCGGTCCTGCCTTCTCTGTTTTAAATTTTTTTTTCTCCCTCTCTCTCGCACAGATGTGAATCAGGATATTTAGGTACGTTGTGGGTATGGTTGTGCTTGCAATGAAAAATGGTGAGATACTGGGAGGGTTTATATATATATCCTTATGTAAACTGTGTGAATAATTACTGTGAAGCAGTTTGGTAATTAGTTACAGTCCAGTTTTATTGATGTCTGTTTGATCTTCCATTGTGTGCTCAATGCTGAGTTTTTATTGAAAGGCAACAACAACAAAACCCAGCAACAGCAACAGAATAAAAACAAAAATGGCTGTCATTAACTTGTGTTCTCCTGGTCCTACAGTACTACTAAGTGAAGTGGATTTCAAACTGGAGGGTCCACTTTGCAATTTAGTTCCTCTTTCTCTCTCTCTCTCTCTTATGTGTCTTTTTCCTTCATCCTTTCCGTCTCACCCCTCAACGCTGTTGAAATGATGGCCTAATAATAGCTCACTTACAGTTACATCTGCGAAGTAAGTTACCTTTGTTCAGCATTTGTACAGAAATACTCTGCTGTAGTTGTTAACTTGTCTGTCATCTGTCTCAGTCTCACAAAGTTGAAAATAAAGAAGAACCTAACAAACTTTATGGTGGAGATGGTGGGGGAGTTGGGGGGGGGGGGGTAGGAATGGGGGGGAAAGATGAATTTTTCACATGTGGAATCCAGTACATTTAATATTATCATACAAAATTTTTCCCGAGAAAGTTTCTTTGGCCACTTTCAGCATATCATTTTTGTAGATTTATGTCTTCAGCAAAGAAAAATTATACTTTTGTGAAAATTGATAAAAAGAAGTTGAAATCACTTTAAATTATAAAAGACATTAAGTTGATTAACAAAATAATAATAATAATTAAAAAAAGAAAGAATTAATACATTACTTGAGCAGACACATTAATTTTTTTGTTACGAGTTAAGTGTACCTTGGTTATACTTTTTTCCCCAATATTTTCCTGCCTGGTGTGTAGTTTTTACAGCATTGTTACTTTTCATTGTTTGGGCTACTGTTTTTTTGTTTGTTCGTTAATCCTCCAGACCTCACTTGAGGTGAGAGGGAGAAACATCCATGAATATCAAGAATGCCGTGTTATCCGTTTCCCTGCAATGTGTGATTTTTTTTCTCCTCTGTACTTTGGATTGAAAAACAAACAAACCAACTTTTAATTTTTTTTATGAGGAGCATAAAATACCCTGTGAATGTTTATACAAGCGTTTCTTATTTTTTTATGAGGAGCATAAAATACCTTGTGAATGTTTATACAAGTGTTTCATTTTTTTTATGAGGAGCATAAAATACCTTGCGAATGTTTATAAATACAAGTGTTTCTTCTTCCTCTTCCACTCATTTGCTGAGTTCGGGACAAATCAGTCTGGCCTGTTGACAAGTGATGATGATGTGGGGTTTAATGTCCTCAGCTGACATATTAGGGACAAATGACAGGGACAAATGACAGGTGTCCAAGACTCTGAAAATTAGAAATAAGTGTGTTAACAGTACTCATCAATTAATTATATATCAGTTTCTTTTGACCTGTTTTATCGCTGGTTTTCAAAAAATTTTTGTCAGTGGATGATTGTTGTTAACTACTGTCCATATTGTTAAAAACTGCGGAAAATTGCAGGTTGCAGTAGCAGCATGTTGAGGAAACAAGATCTGTTGTGCCTAATACTCTTAGTACAATTGTAAGGAAAACAAATCCCAACCAAGGCTAGTTAGATCTTCAGTCTCATCAGTGGTTAATATCAACATTGTGTTTACATACTGGAGAACTGGTGCAAAGTCCAGAAAGTTCACCTGGTTTTGTATATTTCAGAAGAAACCCCAAAGAAAAAACAATGTTGCTACAGGGGCAGGTTTTTAATATTTCCAACACAAACGTGTAGACCTAGGTATCTTAAGAAAGGTCTTGCAGTAAATAGCTGGGTCAGTCTAGTATAAACTTATCAGATTGCTCTCCCCCCCCCTTCCTCCCCCCCCCCCTCCCGCCTACAGATCAGAGAAGTGATGAAGTTTGTGTTGGCTCCACAAACAACATTAAAAGAAACTTCAACTGCAAAAGTTGCATTTTGTACAGCCATTACTCTGTGAATATATATGTGTGTGTGTGTGTGTGTGTGTGTGTGTGTATGTGCATGCATGCGTGTGTGTGTGTGTGTGTGTGTGTGTGTGTGTGTGTGTGTGTGTGTGTGTGTGTGTGTGTGCATGTGTGTGTGTGTGTGTGTGTGTGTGTGTGTGTGTGTGTGTTGGGAGTGGGTTGGGTTGGGGATGGGTTTTTGTGTAATGTGTTTGCATCAATGTTTGTGTCAAGTATGCGTATATCCTTTGTGCATTTTGGGAGTGTGAGAGTGTGCATGTGCTAATGTGGAACAAACCCATGATGCTGAGGTGCACTGTGTATTTGCATGGCACCTGTGTGGTTAAGAAACAAAACAAAACAAATAAACAAAACAAAAATCCCCCGACAACAACAAAGGAACGGACTGTGTTACTACATACTCCGGTTGAATGTAGATGTTTCTTTTATTCAACATGTACATGTTTCATGGAAATGACAGAAAAAAGGGCCAAGGACACATATACCAGTGTTGTGTGTTTTATTAGGTGAACTTTGTCAGATGTTTTTCTTATGTAATAGAAACATCAGAGGTAAACAAACATGGCTATCAAATGAAGTTGTTCTTTAGAGCACTAATAAAACTGTAAAGTATTTGTAATGAATATGGACCTTTTTTTCGTAAAAATATTGTATATAATACCGAGTTTGGAAAAATAGTTAACCTGATTCCTCTTTTAGCGCTTTTTGTTGTTGTTGGTATTACCTTGTAGACTTGTTGTCTGTGTCTGCAATATATTTATGACTTTTTTGGCATTTGTGTCTATTTAGAAAAAGAATTTTTAAAAAATCTCTTAAACTGTTGATTTCCTTCTGAGGATGTTATGATGATGTCTTTAGTAAAGTCTTTCTCATTTTTGCCTGAAGGAGGCATGGTATTATCACGTTTTGCAGATTGTTGATGAATTTTCATGTGAAGTTCTCAGAATGTATGTTTCTGGTCCTCTGCATCTCTCTTTGAGTTTGTTGCTTAATTGCTTATCAAGACAAGTTGGACCAACATCTCAAATGTGCCTTAGGACCTCCAGCATCCTTGTGTTCAGCAAACATTTTGGGCGTGGTGGGGACATTTGTCCAAGTCAAGGTCAAGGTCACATTGAAGGTTGAACCGCCTTTGGTGCCTGACCTGAATCCTAAACTGCTTGATGCATTAAAGACTGAGTAATAAGTCTGGATGCATGGCAGTCAGTCAGTATGTTGCTTGCAAGGCACACAGGATGACATTGTATGGGGTGCAATCACCTGGCCAGCTCTGCTGTGCTTGATGACTGTGATAATAAAGATGACTATGATGATAATGTGGTGATGGTATTGTACTATTTAACCAGTGGAATTTTCTTGTTTAACGTAACCCCCCCTGCTTCACCCCACAGGATGCTGTGAACTTGTATACATGTTCTGCCTAATGCTTTCTGATTTCCTGATCAGTCCACAAGGAAAATGATGTATCTCTGAGAACTTGCATATATATGTATGTATGTGAGCAAACTGCCACCACCATGTATGTAATCTGTGTTGTTTTGTGTTTTCCAGATGACGAGGGAATCAACGTTGAGGTGCCCACGTAGCTGCACATCTGAGGTCCTTGTTGCCCTGGACACCGAGGCTGGACGGGTGGGTGGGGCCCAGCTGCGGTCTCATTTGCCCGTGTCTGCTGATGCCCAGGTCACGTTCACGGCCATGTTAAAAGGACTTCACATTTGCAGGCATCCTTCAGGCTCTTTGTGTTCTCGGATGCACAGGCAGGATCTGTGATTTCTCGGGCATCCGGAGTGGTCTGTAAACAGGTGTCTGCAGACGTACAGTGTCTTCATTGGTCATTGATAGCCAGTTCTTCACTTCTGTGGGCATCCATGATTGTGCTGTTGGTGGACGTGCAGAGTTGATTTTCTGAATGTGTTTGCAGGCTTACACGTGCGCAGGGTCTTGATGCCTGTGGACATTGGATGTGTTAACGTCCCTGGAGGGCTAGCTCTTGTGTTTCACAAGGGTTTTCACGAGAATTTAAAGTTCAGACAGATTAGCACACCGCACTGCAAAAGAGCAAAAACAACCCCACTTCATATGGGGAACTGTGGCCTGGTCATCTGGGGCCTCCTTCAGGACGTTGAGGTCCAATTCCAGTGGATATATGTCTTGTTTTATTTTCAAAAAAGGAAAAGATTGCGTTTATAATGACGTTTTGGGTTGTCGTTTTCTACCTTCGATATTTTCTATATTATTTTGTCACATGCACAGAACCTCAGAACTGCCACACACATGTCCGTTTTGAATCTGTGTTTCCATGCTTAGGGATGAACAGGGCCTTTTTTTGTGACGTTCGTTACGAACAGCTTCTGCCTGCTTCCATGTCTTTTCCCTGGCAGACCCTGATGGTTGTAGCATTCAACTAGGCCAGATTCCACCTTGTTTTCCTTGCTTTTCTGAAGAGAAAAGGTTTTTTCCTCATCACAGTTTTAATTGGTGTAAATCAGTGATATCTATCTATCTATATATATTTTGTGTGTGTGTATATATATGCATACATGTTTGTATCCGTGTATTTGTGATGACATTCCATGTTTTTTTTCTTTGTTTTTCTCCAATTGTAAACACACACACACACACACACACACACACACACACACACACACACACACACACACACACGTACACACACGTACACACACACATCCCTGTTGCTCTAGAGTTGAGAATATTCAGAAAAGTTATGAAAAAGATGATTTCTGTAAAAAAAAGAAAAGAAAAAAATGGTGTTAAGAGTAAATACTCAGAGCCTAGTGTCAAGTGAAGCAAACTCTAGTGTTCTTTATTCTTTACACATGCACCTATGCTTGTTTTCATATGGCAGAATCTCTATGGCCATTTCTACTCTTCTATAACATGTTTCTGTGCGATTTCCCTTCCTCTGCGAAAAAAGACAATATACAATAATGTCAGGGAATTGCTTGCAGTTAACACATTCCCACGCCAGAATTGACAGCTGGATTAATCTGAAACGGAAATTTCTTAATTACATGTTAGCGTGTTGTTCTTTTTTTTCTTTTTTCTTTTTAAAACAACAACTTATTAACCAAACTGATCTGTAACAAATTTTGCCATGCAAATGTTTGTCTTTTTGGGGCTTCAGCCAGGATTCATTTGTTCTATGAAAGCACCGCTACTTTGAACTGAACACTGCTTTCCTGAATGGTTTTGATACTACTTGCAATACGGTCACAATGAAAGGTAAAAATTTTTGTTGTTGTAGAATCAATGTCTTAAATGCATGTCCTGTCTGAGATTTTTATTCACTGAAAGTGTCGCACAACCTTAACTGGTGGAATAATTATGAGAAAAAAGCAATAATGGCTTTTTGGGGGCCAATTTTGGACTTCTTCATTGTTGCTTTACGTCCATGGAAGCGAGATGGCTTATTAGGGATGGGGACGAAAGAGTGAAGGCTTGACCGCGGATACCGCCTGAAAAATACTGGAGAGACCATGGACCGCCGCCAGAACAATGGAAGTGTTAAGGCGGTGTCCACTCGCCATTGCCCAGTGATTTGTGCACTGTGCAGTTGCTGTTTCAATTGCTGTGCCAGTTTTGGATACGTTTGACTTCATTTTATATGCTGCACTGACTGTGATTGTTTGAGTGCCCTGAGGTGACCCTGTGCAATTGATGCGATGTTAAAATCCAAGAGCAAACAGAAGCAGGGGTAGCTCAGTGGGTAGAGCGTTGGACTGAACAGCTAGACACAATACTGCTGCAGGTTCAAATCCCCGGTGCGGCAAGGGATTTTTTTCCCGCAGAGTCAACTTCCAGCGCAGACTCTCTTGAGAAAGTCTGTACAGCCCCTGTTTTAAATCACTTGCATCAACATCTGTGTGCACGTTAAAAATTCCAAACACTGGCAGCCATACCATTGTTTGGACATATGAAAACACTGCACACGCTGATAGGAATGGGTAGCACTGCTCTTTTGCGGCTGCTGTGCCTTACCCAGGTAAGGTGACCTGAATTTTCCACAAGGGACAATGAAGTAAACCCCCCACCACCACCACCACCAACAAAAAATAAATAAATACATAAAAATAAATTAAAAAAATCACCAGATCTGTCGATCTTGTGGGAGTTGCAGAGAAAATAAGTCACAGGTTTTGTGTTTCAAGAATCCGCCCATTTCTTCCTTTTAAATATCTCTGTCACTTTTTTTTTTACTGTTGATTTATTGCTTGTACCTTTTTGCTTTTCAGATGTGCGTGTGAAATTACCATTCAACATTCTTTTCAAACTTAGAAGATGTGTGTAGGTCCAAATGTTGTGAGCCACTTTTAAAATGAATCTCCACCCCATGTTTGAACTATTCCATTTTGTGCCTTCAAGAATCAGAATGTGTCTGTCTCCAGGTAGTCACTCTCTATCGTGTATGTTAATGTTGGGTTGACCACGTGATCATGGAGATATAAATTATATAATGGTTGAAATCAGAAGAAGAAATCATGATAATAATAAATAACAGTAAAATATGCTTCGATGCACGTGCGTACTTTTTGTGCTGTACAGAAACAACAAAAGCAGCAATAAACTTGAGAAGCTTCACCCACGCACAGGCCTACACATGCATAATTATATACAGTCGCAAAAAGCTATAAGATGGCACTCACAATTTTATGTATAACCAGCATGCGTCCATGCTTCCTAATACAAAAAATAAAATATCCAGTAACATCAAAGGGCTACAGGTATGTTCATACTTGCTGACTCGGCAGTGAGGTTTCCCTCTCATGCATGCATGCACGCACGCATGCACGCACACACACACGCATGCACACACGCACGCACACACACACACACACACACACACACACACACACACACACACACACACACACACACACACATACATACATACACCCACACACACACACTCACACACACACATACACCACAACACGCCACACACACACACCACAACATGCCACAAACACACACACACACACACACACACACACACACACACACACACACACACACACACACACACTCTCTCTCTCTCTCTCTCTCTAACTCCCTCATCCCCCAACTCTTCATCACCAACCCCCCCTCTCCCCCCCCCCCCCCCCCCAACCTCCACCACCTCACTGGACAGGTCATGATGAAATGTTTTTACAAATGGGTGGGTTTTGAGGTTTCTAAGATAACTTTAGAATGTTAAGGTGTTACTCTTTTTCATGTAATCTTTTATGCGCAATCACATAGCATGTATACTGCAGTGTAAGTTTTTGTTTTTTTGTTTTTTCATGCAAAGAAAGAAGAATCTGTTCATTGGCACTGCAGTTTTAAAGTTTTCAGTGGATAAGCACATGTATACAGAGGATATCTGGATTGTAAAGTGAAATTTATTCCTTGTGCAGATTCTCAACAATAGAGTACAACATTAGCAAGTATTTGTACAATGGTTATAACTGTCTTTTTGTTGATATAATGTTGTGAATGTGTAATCAGTGTTGTCAGTGTTTTTGAGCACTCAGGTTTATGTACTTAATGGAAAAAATCAGGGCTTTGTGATATGATGCAAACTGTTTTTCCCACCGAGTTGAATCTAACACCGAATTAATGATGGCATTGGAACTGGAAGACAATACTCTGCAGTTTCTTCTCTTGACACAGAAGGCACTGTATTGTTTCTTTGTTATATGTATAATCTGTGATCTTAATAAAAAGAAAAGGTTCTGCCTTGTTGTAATGGCAAGAACTTTTTTTTTTAAATGCGCATATGCATGCCCACACACCACTACACACCACACACATACACATGCATGCACACATGCACACATGCACGCACACACATATGCACACACACACACACACACACACACACACACACACACACACACACACACACACACACACACACACTCCAATTTCCATTTTCCGTTTCATCATGCATTGATGTTAACCCCATACCAGTCATGTAGGTGAATTACCTCCATATAACTGTTCCATATAACTGCGCTAACTACTTCTTGGATGAAGAAGACCTGCAGGCACTGCTTTGGCACCCATATTCACCCATGTCAAGGGTGAGAGGTTTTCTCTGTAACTGCACCCATATTCACCCATGTCAAGGGTGAGAGGTTTTCTCTGTAACTGCACCCATATTCACCCATGTCAAGGGTGAGAGGTTTTCTCTGTGACTGCACCCATATTCACCCATGTCAAGGGTGAGAGGTTTTCTCTGTGACTGCACCCATATTCACACATGTCAAGGGTGAGAGGTTTTCTCTGTGACTGCACCCATATTCACCCATGTCAAGGGTGAGAGGTTTTCTCTGTGACTGCACCCATATTCACCCATGTCAAGGGTGAGAGGTTTTCTCTGTAACTGCACCCATATTCACCCATGTCAAGGGTGAGAGGTTTTCTCTGTAACTGCACCCATATTCACCCATGTCAAGGGTGAGAGGTTTTCTCTGCAACTGCACCCATATTCACCCATGTCAAGGGTGAGAGGTTTTCTCTGCGACTGCACCCATATTCACCCATGTCAAGGGTGAGAGGTTTTCTCTGTGACTGCACCCATATTCACCCATGTCAAGGGTGAGAGGTTTTCTCTGTGACTGCACCCATATTCACCCATGTCAAGGGTGAGAGGTTTTCTCTGTGACTGCACCCATATTCACCCATGTCAAGGGTGAGAGGTTTTCTCTGCAACTGCACCCATATTCACCCATGTAAAGGGTGAGAGGTTTTCTCTGGAACTGCACCCACCCTGCTGGAAACGAAGGGTTCGTGTCAAAGAAAGAGGGCCTGCTGATGGGCGTAACAAAATGGTCAGCAGATTTACTTGCTTGTAAGATAATGTCCAGACACGGGGGAAATGAAATGAGATCCCAGTGGTAGTAGCTCATACAGATAAATTGTTTTTCCTTAATTTAATTAGAGTAAATATTGTTGCTTGGTAAAAAAAAAAGCCCCCCCCCCCCCCCCCCCCCCCCCGTTTCTCAACAATGGCGGTCAGTTTTGTGGTCAGTTTTTCCTGGCCTGCCCATGTGTCTAGCAATCCACTGCATTGCTGTTTTATGGAGGTTTGCTTGCATTTGCTCTGTTTTTGGCTCCAGCTCAGCTATTGTTGTTGCATGAATATGTAACTGAAATGACTGAAGCGTTTGTAATCCAGGTGTATTTGAATGTTTATTAAATTTGCCACTGATATATTGCTGTTCCTGCCTGATGATGCTGTCGTCACCTACCGCCTCTGTGGCAGTAAGCAGAGTGAGTCAGATATTTATGTGTTACAGAATTTTGCTGCTCTTTCCTTTGGTTCTGTGTCAGAAGGAAGGAAGGACGGAGGTGGTGTGGTTGTCACAGCCACTTTGTCTGACAGTGCTTCCATTGCACATTCAGTGTACAGGAACCTCCCGTACGACAGTCTTCCTTGGCTGCCTTTTGAGCCGGCATACCAGCGCCCAGGTGCCCGATTCACACCATTTCGCTGTAACTCAGCAACAAGTGGGGATGCTCCGAGTTCCTTTGGCTGGTGGTGGATGGCGACAGCATGGTCAGGCTGCACTGGCTTACAGCTCACAGCAGCATTCCTAAAAACTAGTCCATTTCCTTTTTCATGTGGTATTACAACATATATCTTGATTTTTGTTGTTGTTGCCATTTAAAAAAAAGAAAAAGTTTTAACCTCCAAACTGGTTTTTGAGGGTTGAATTTCATATTAGTTTCATATTTAATTGCTGTTCTATTTTGGTCTTTGCTCATTTTCATGATTAAAAAGTGTTTTTTCCAGTCAAAGCATATCTGTACAACATGGCAAAACTAGGCCTATTGCTGTTATTAATAGCAAATTGCATTGACAGCTAAAGCTATTTATAACAACAGCTTATGCAACTGAAAAAGCTTACTTTATCTGTTTTGTGCATTTCAGAAACTCCAGCCCATATGCAGCTACAATTATATGACTTGAGAAAGAGTTTATATATATGAGAAGAGTTTTGAAATGTCCATTTACTTATGAGTATGACAGAGTTTTGTTCTGAGGTGACCCTGTGTGATTGACGGGACGTTAGAGTCCAGTTATTAAACTAAATGACTGTATGTACTACTGCTTACTGTACAGCTGTGAATACCTTGCATCTTTTGCAGAGGAAAAGCATTTAGACATTTGACAACCCTGCAGGACAAATCAAAGGCATACTCAACAACAACAAAAAAGCACAATTTTGAAACTGATACAAGCAAAACTGAGTATAATCAAAGATCAGTATGGTTTTGTTGTTCCTTGAGGTTTAAGTTAATCCGTGGGAAAGAGATCAGTCATCAGAACATTTCTGTCTCTCTCTCTATATATATATACATGGTGTTGTACATTGCACTTACTAATCTTGGGAGATGTTGAGCTTGAATGTGATGACGACACATATTTCTGTATGCGCTTGGTTTCATGACATACTGAACAGGGTTTTGTTTACCACCCCCCCCCCCCCCCACCCCCCGCCCCTGAGATAGGACAGTAATAACTGACCAGTATAGTTCATTTTCTTTGTTGTGTGTTGTGCCTGTTGCCATTTCATCATTTTCTCCAAACGTAAACCACACATAGACTGGAACCAACAGGTTACTGGCCAGACACAGAATCCACTTAGGGCATGTTTTTTGAGCAAAAGAGTGATCAAAAGCACAGCAGGTTGTGTGTGTGTGTGTGTGTGTGTGTGTGTGTGTGTGTGTGTGTGTGTGTGTGTGGTGTTGTGTGTGTTTTACTATGGAAAGTAAGAGCTTTTTTGACTCCCTCATTCCTGTCAAGAACAACACTTTGTTTTTTGTTTTTGTTTCATTGATAAAGTTGAACAAGGAAGTTCCAGACCTCTAGTAACAGCATGTCTGTTCAGTAGCTGTTGCATTGATAAGTGCATGGGGGACATGCAGGCTTTGTGAAACGCTCTGGGTGGTTATGTAGACAAACAAGGGTTGCTGCTGCTCATCAGTGACTACCCCCCTCCCCACCCCACCCCACCCCCACATACACACACACACACACACACACACACACACACACACACACACACACACACTTGTAAGGTTTTGTTGCTTTTTGAGGGAGGGGTAGGCAAGGAGCATGACTCTCTCTGTGTGCTGCAGTTGTAGGCTTGTGTACTTTTTTCTCTTTCATTTTCAGGACTTTTTTTAAAAAGAAAAAGATTTCCACCCCAGTTCGGTTTCCTTGTAGAGGTGATGGTTGTACAGAATTTCTTCTTTCTTGTGGTGTACATAATTTTTGTGTTTGTCTTTCTCTGTTTGTTTCTTGTTTCTCGTGTTCTTTGTGGCTTTTAGTTGACAGTGATGGTCTGAATCTGCAGTCGTTTTTCAATTTGGTATCAAAATGTCGCACATACTCTTGCAGCTGAGAAGAAGAAGAAGAAGAAGAAGAATTGTGATGTTAATAGATTCTGGACTGCATGGACCAATACTTGTTTATGCACTCTACCACCATTTTTCTTTCTCCTTTAATTTGTATTCAGAGTGTCAAGTTTTTGTTGAAACAAATAGAAAAAAATCTTTCATGGTTCCTAAAACAATTCTGCATTACTGCGGCGTTTCGTTAGTAGAGAAAACCTTTAGATCCACACAAACACCTTTTCACTGTGTGAAAAAGCCTATTTTAAAGTACAGCTATACATGAATGCTTGTGATGTGCCTGTACGTGTGGCAGAGAAATAACAGGATCATCAGCTGGGAACTATGGGAACTAACAAGAGAGAAACGGGGGGCCAAATCTGGTGTTTCTTGACTGCCACAGAACTTCTGTTCATAGCCACCTTATGCCACAGACCTTATATTCATAGCCACCTTTTTGCCATCTTTGTATGCAAGCTGCTCAAGTGGAGTAAAAGCCACATTGTAGTGATATTTGCTGGCGTTACCCCCCCCCCCCCCCCTCCCGCCCCTTGTCTGACCTGAATGCATCTGTGTGTCAGGGCAGCCGTGACTTTGTTGTTAATGATGCCTTTTCTAAGCTGCTCAGATATTTTTTTTATGTTGATAGAATGTATTATGCTTCATATTTTTTATGTTTTTGTTTTTTGTTTTTTGTTTTTTTCTGTCCATGAATGAAATTTTCAGTCCTGTGTGTGTGTGTGTGTGTGTGTGTGTGTGTGTGTGTGTGTGTGTGTGTGTGGTGTGTGTGTGTGGTGTGTGTGTGCATGAGTGAATAACATGTTTACACTTGTTGATTTTTTTTTTTCTCTCAAATATTTATGATTTATTCAAGGGATTAAAAAAAAAAATCTTCTGCCTTTGGCACTTTTGGAAGGAAACGATGCAGTTTCATACCCCCCCCCCCCTTTTATTTTTAATTTTTAATTTTAAGTTTTGTTTTTAAACTAGAATGAAACCTGTTTAAAAAAAAAAAAAAAAAAAAAAAAATGATGCAATAAACCTCATGCTGAATGTGAACGGGCCTATTTAGCATCCACGGCATGACCGCACTCTTTTGTTTGCCACCATCTTGCTCAACCTTACAGCGTAGGTTTGTTGGAATTGTTTGCTTTGCTTTTCGCTCGGCTTTAGGAGGAAAGAGCGCCACGGCATCACCTTAAAATCACCCGTCAAAACCTGTTGACCCAGCCGGCTCCTGGGCTATTTACTAACTAACTAGCTGGCTGCTTAGTTGGATTGACCTCGGTGATCCTGAGCGGTTGACAGGATCACGTTCAGAGCTATTTACTGACTGACTAGCCGGCTTCTGAGTTGGGTTTGACCTGAGTGATCCTGAGCGGTTGACAGGATCACGTTCAGAGCTATATACTGACTGACTAGCCGGCTCCTGAGATGGATTGACCTCAGTGATCCTGAGCGGTTGACAGGATCACGTTCAGAAGCTATTTACTGACTGACTAGCCAGTTCCTGAGTTGGGTTGACCTCAGTGATCCTGAGCGGTTGACAGGATCACGTTCAGAGCTATTTACCGACTGGACTAGCCGGCTCCTGAAGTTGGATTGACCTGAGTGATCCTGTGCGGTTTTACAGGACGTTCAGAGCTATTTACTAACTAACTGGCTGGCTGCTTAGTGCGCTTCTCTGGCCCTTTTTTCGGTCGTTGTGTGCATTTGTTGAAGTGTAGCCCCCCTCTCCTGTGTGTGTCTGTGTTTCTTGTCCTGAGGCAGCCCTGTGCGGACCAGCAGGATATAAATGTCCGAGAAGGAGCTTAAAGTGACTCTGGAGCTTAAAGTGACTCTGCTGTCTGTCTCTTTCGCTCGGTCATGGCGCACATGCACACTTTTGAGTTATTTGTGCGTTTGTAACTGAAAGTCTTTCTCTCTCTGCCTTCCTTTATATTATGTATATGCACGTGCATATTTGTGAGTCTGTCTGTGTCTGCCTATGCGCACGTGCATATTTGTGAGTCTGTCTCTGTCTATGTGCACGTGCAAAGTTGTGAGTCTGTCTGTCTCTGCCTATGTGCACGCGCATATTTGTGAGTCTGTCCTCTATGTGCACGTGCATATTTGTGAGTCTGTCTGTCTGTGCCTATGTGCACGCGCATATTTGTGAGTCTGTCTCTATGTGCACGTGCATATTTGTGAGTCTGTCTGTCTGTGCCTATGTGCACGTGGCATATTTGTCTGTCTGTCTGTCTCTGTGTGCACGTGCATATTTGTGAGTCTGTCTCTGTGTGCACGTACGTATTTGTGAGTCTGTCTGTCTCTCTCCCTGTGCACGTGCAATATTTGTGAGTCTGTCTCTGTGTGCACGTACGTATTTGTGAGTCTGTCTGTCTCTCTCTCTCTGTGCACGTGCATATTTGTGAGTCTGTCTGTCTTTTCTCTTTGTTTCTTTTCATTTCTTTAACCAAAAGATTTTTTTTTCTTTTTCCTTTTTCTGTCATTCCTTTTTATATATCAAATCCACAACAACGAAGACTCTACTGTTTGAATCTCCTTTTAGCGTTCTTGTTTACTGTGAAGTTGAATCTTGTTTCCCCCCTCATCCTTTTGATCAAACAGAATTTGTCCAGCTCATGACCGCATGTACGGAATGTGTTTATGGTTTTGATGTCAGTGGTACATTGGAAAGGCATGCACATTTTATGATCCTGAATTTAGGTCAGTTTGAGGATGTAACTTCTCAAGTAGCCTAAGCAATCAATTTATTACTAACTTTTATACAGATGATGTACCAAGCAATAAATTTATTACTAACTTCTATACAGATGATGTACCAAGCAACAAATTTATTACTAACTTCTATACAGATGATGTATTTTCGTTGCCCTCCGGACTAACTGATACACGTATCAACATTTGATGGTAGTGCAAAGACGGGAATGCCTTATTCAAATGAATGTATTTAAAATATGCAAATATGTGTGACCTGATTTGGTAACAGGATACATGCTATATACGTTCCAAGTCATTACTGTTGGTGGTGTACTGTTAGTGTTACATATCAACTCCGGGCAGTATTCTGCTTACACAAAGAATCTGCAGTTGCGCATGGTGATTGTGTTTTCAAGAAGTGCTTAGCGAGGGAGTTAAATCGTTAAGTGACAACAGTGTTTATTTCTCAATAAAATTGTGTGTGTGTGTGTGTCTGTGTGTGGAGTATGTAATATAAATGTTACTTAAGTACCTGTGACTTGTACTCGAATTACATTTTATCATTCATATCATTGCTATGTACAATTTTTTTTAAAGGAAATATATATATTTCTGAAACTTTTTCTCCATTTCTACTTTGACAACTGCCGTGCGTTTGTGTGCGTGTGTGTGTGTGCGCGCGCGCGCGCGCGCGCGCGCGTGTGTGTGTGTGTGTGCGTGTGAAAGATTGTGAGATATTTGTTTTCATCACAAGTTCTAGCAGAGCGGAGAGATGAATCCATATCTGTTAACAACCACTCTTGTGCTTTGGCCAAATTTACTAATACAACTTTATTGTCTCTGTGTAGAGAAATTTGCTTTCTGGCTCGTCACTTAACATAAAAACGTTCAATTACAGTTAATAATAAAAACATCAACAACTCAATGAAACACGGAGCTAAAAACCGCTCATATACAAGGACAAAAACTTACACTAAGAAGTGTACACTGATTCGTTTGGCAAACTGGGGTGGGGGTGTCGATGAGGGTGGCGTAATGCTCTGCGGTGTTTTAGGTGGGTGTCGTGGGAAAGTTCACGAACATGTATATGTATGCAAATACGTCCCGCGTGCACACACAAGTAAACGCGCGCGCCATCTCCACTCCCTCGCACGCACGCACGCACGCACGCACGCACGCACGCACGCACGCACACATGAAGGACATCTCTGGCAGTAGGAGAGGCATGCGCGGCTATATTCTGATCCACTCGGCCGGGCTTTACAGAGAGAATATACGATAGCTTTTGAATTCTCAACAGAGGGAGACATTATTTCTGCGTACGCAGTATCCCCGAGAGAATTTTTAGTCGTAAAGCTTGGCTGAGAACAAACTCAGCGCACACAAGGATGGATACAATCATATTTATTCCCCCATAACATAAAAATATGCACAAGGATTTGTCTTGGTGGACGCCTCATTACTCACACGAGTGCATTAAACGATAACAGTACACGCAAATAAAACGCACAAGTCCAGCAATGCGTAATTGTAAATAAACTGCACGAGCTTCTGTACAAAAAAGACTGACGACGAGAAGTTAACCGGCTATTTCACAGGCACGGTTAACCGGCTAGCTTCATGCACTGTTAACAAGGCTAGTTTCATAATCGTGCACAAGTTAACCGGCTAGGCTAGTTTCATATACACGGTTAACGGCTTAGCTTCATGCACAGTTAACAAGTTAGTTTCATAATCGTGCACAGTTAACCGGCTAGGCTAGTTTCAGATGCACGGTCAACCGGCTAGCTTCACATACGCAGTTAACCGGCTAGCTTCATATGCACGGTTATGTGAAGCACAGTTCACCGGGCTAGCTTTATATGCACGGTTAACCGGCTAGCTCCCACTGCC
>OY757544.1:25636981-25702531 GCA_963584105.1 Alviniconcha strummeri
ACAAATCACTGCTACACTGAAAATCTGAAATAGAACGAGGACCAGAGAGCATGCCAGGTGAGAGTTACCGTAGACGACTCTGGTCTTTGTTGATGTACTTGTGTTAGGTATTTCGTGCGCTAATTATCTCCCTTGTGTGTTGACACTACTACAGTAACCTTAGCGGACATGTAGATTGAGAATTGGTTTTTGACGCCCACTCAGCTATAGCGGTTATATCAGGGCGAAACACATTTTTTCAGAACACAATGCATGCTATTAAAGCTATTTACACATTAAAACTACCATCGACTTTGTCAGAAGTAAATAGTGGGTAAAAAATAAATAAATAAAAAAAAAACGGGTCTGATCCAAAATGTAACAAAAGCTTGTAATTTTCCAAATTGTGTTCATTTCTTTCAGCTAGTCAAACATGTAATCCAAACATACATCATTGAACAATATCCTCAACGACCGTGAGGGGCTGCCACTCCCTTACTCCAGACAAATAAGGACCCCCCCAAAAAAAAGAAGAAAAAAAAAAAAAGAAGAAAAAAAGCAAAAACTAAAAACTAAAAACAACAAACAAACAAACAACAACAACAAAAAACAAAACAAAAACAACAAAAACAAAAAATAGCAACAAACAAACAAACAAACAAAAACTAAACAAAAACAGCAACAACAAAAACAACAACAGCAACACAAAACAAAAATATCTGTTCTGCAGTGAGTAACTCATCACACAATACGGAATGTGTGACAGACCGACCGGCGTGTATAACACAAATTTGCATCACCACATCATGCTCCATTGCAGGCGTGACAGTGTCACTGAACTGCGGAGCTGACTACTTTTTCCGCCGTTTTTTCTTCAGGGCCATCATTTTCTGTTTTGGAGTTGTTGTTGTTGTTGTTGTTGTTGTTTTTGTTGTTGTTGTTGTTGTTGTTGTTGTTTTTGGGGGGGTGCTCTTCTTCCGCACAACTCAAACTGACTTTGACAGAACTCGGACCTCAATAATCAGCCATACAATAATAATTAAAGTGTTTATAAAGCGCGAAATCTTGTCTGTAGAAATCTTCTATGCGAATGCACGCACACGCGCAAACAGGCTCGCACGCACACACACGAACACACGCACACACACGAACACACGCACACACACGCATGCACACAGGCGCGCGCGCGCGCAGGAACGCACGCAAACACACACACACACACACACACACACACACACACTCACGCACACACGAGCCGACTGCAGATACTGACTATACAGCTTAATTTACATAATTTAAAACGGGCAGCAAACACTAGAGACCTGAGACGGATCGTGAAGAGGTCACGTCATTAAAAAAAAAAAAAAAAAAAAAAAAATGGACAGTTTTGTCAGCCTAAATTCGAGCCATTGACTTCGTTTCTTTTCAGCGTGCCCGACAACAACGCGGCCGCATTTACCGTCGACCTTTTCGACGGTCGGTCTATTCGCCTGCGACCAACCGTAGCCGCCACCAAAAAAGAATGCAAAAACCGATAATGATAATTAACTCAGCCGTATAGCCAAGGAGGCGTGGCTGTGGAAATGCCTGGAACATTTCAAGCGCTATTTTGTGTCTGAAATATCATCAGTCATCCAGACAGAGTTTCTGATATCAAGCGAATAAACCAAAATTTGCAACAATAAGTGAGTTTTATATGAGTCACGTTTGTGTCTTTCAGTAGGCTATCAGTGCGTGTATGCTATTGACTAGATCTAGTTGCCAAGTAACGAAGTGCACTCTACCTCAGTGCTGCTGCATGCAAAACAATCGAGTCGTGAATGCTGGCTTCATTCGCTTGATTAATAGATGTTAACCAGTCATCATTGTTTCTAACGTTTGTTACCCAAAATGGCGTTTGTCGGAACTCCCAGCACTGAGAAGGTCGGACTTTCCGGGCCGGCGTTTGAAGTTATTTTGGGTCACAAATATCATCACAAAAAGCATTAAATGAGGTCCATATTACAGCCAAAATCGGCAACAAAAGGGGTAAAAAGAATGATTTTTTATTATTTTATTTTTAAATCAGTCCTGGATTGCCATGTCACGTTTCGAGTCGGCGCGCTGCATGTTGCCCTTTGACCTAATTTCCCAGTAACAACGTGAACGCTGCTTAGTGCCGATGCTGGCAAGGCAATCGTACTCACGACTGATTCAACGTTCTCAGATTAAAATATTTCCTGTACAGATTCCGTGGGTTGCCGTAGCTGGTTAACGAGGCCGCTTACCTGGCAGCACGCGTCCGCTTCGTTCGCCATTTGCAATCCGTCACGCCGACTCGAAACAATCAAAGACAAAATATATGAAAAAACAGGCCACAGACCAGCTGTGGTCTGGGATCCACACCAGCAGAGAGACATCGACAAGCTGGAAGATATTCGGCAGCGCCGCGCCGCCCGTTTTATTACACACAGATCCCGCCAGCCTGGCTCCATAATATGCTGAAGGACCTGAACCTGTCATCCCTACAGGACAGACGGAGAGAGAAGCGCCTCGTCTTCCTCTACAAAATTGCCGCAGGTCTCATCCCAGCCATTCCAGCAGAACCCTTTCTGACACCTGTGCGGAACAAGAGGCAGATTAAGACCACCAGTAGATCTGACTTCACCTCCAGCAACACCATCAGGAGGTTCGCCAGAAACAACAGCCGCTGCTTCTCCTCGGGCAGTGCAAAACCAGACACCAAAACACAGAAACAGATTCTTCATCACAACTGTTTCTGACAGGAGCAACCTCACCGGCAGAAGACGTAGTCTGCAAAGTCGTTGGAAGAATTTCAATCCTTGATCTCGACTCAACATTAAGTGCTCTCCCCGTTTTTTCGTCGACATCATGTTAATGCCAAGACATGGCCCAAGTCGACGTAACTATAGTCAATGGGCCAGGTATCGAAACCCTCCCCCCAGGGATTTTTGGAGACAATGATTTTTGAATAGCTCAGTATGTGTCTTTTCAATATCTGCTTGTCTGAAAGATGAACCACTCTGCTTTTAGGGATTATCTGAGATGGTACATAGCAGCTTAATCGCATGTATTAAAATGGGCGTGTACCTTACAAATCCCAAACAACTGGCAGCTATACCATTGTTTGGACACACAAAAATACTGCACACGCTGGTGTCAGTGGGTAGCACTGCTCTTGTGGCTGCTGTTGTCTTACCCAGGTGGCCTGAATTTCGCGCCTGGGATTAATGAAGAGTTAAAAAATACAATAAAAAATGTCACGTTGCATAATTTTGTACAATGCATAATGCTCGGGTAAAAAAATATTAAACAAAAGTTATTCAGTTACCACCAAATGTGTCATGGTGACTAAGAGAGTCATAGAGAATGTTTGATTAACACCTGCATTAATGGATGACGTCACAGAATAGAATATACTCAAGTTCAAAAGTTAAGCAACCTTTTACAAAAACGCACATAATTATGTTCAAACCTCAATAAACTACTTCCACAAAACCTCTGCAGGTGCTGGCTTATTCACTGGTCTACCTCCATTTAACCTGAAATCAGTTTCACAGTACTCTACACCCCATGGAAGATAGGCAAGAAACATGCCCGATGTCTGTAAAACATACCAGTTTGGCCTTTGTTATGTCTGAGTAAAACAGTTTAGGTTTAGGAGCCATTAAACTGATACCACCGGATGACATCTCTGGTTTTGCCTAGTTCAGCATGCAACTGCAGGACAGCTTCATGTATCAGCTTGCAGTCAGCAGGCTCTTTGCTATTATGCCAAGAATACAGGCGAACAGCTAGGAAATGTCAAAGATATTCACAAAAGTGATCGTCTACACTGTCAACGATTTGACAAATCAGGCAAAATCCAAGGACACAGGCGGAAATTCCTAGACCGTTTTAAAAGTTATTTTGGGTCCCAAATATCATCACAATCATTAAATATGGTCCATATCTAGCGATTACAGCCGAAATCCGCAACAAAAAGTGATTTTCTTCATATATTTTTGTCTTTGATTGTTTCGAGTCGGCGTCGAGTCACGGATTGCAAATGGCGAACGAAGCCGACGAAGTGCTGCTAGGTAAGCGGCCTCGTTAAACAAGCTACGGCAATTAAAAACCGCGGAAAAAGAATGCAAAAAATAGCAATCTGAGAACGTTCAGTCGTGAGTACGATTGTCTTGCCAAAATCGGGGTAAGGAGGCGTTCACATTGTTACTGGGAAACTAGGTCAAACGTCAAAGGGCAACAGACCCGACGAGATCGTCAGTGATAACGGACCACAGTACATCGGGAAACCATTCCAGGACTTTGTCCACAAGCGGGGCATACAACACACCACCTCATCCCCCAGGTTCCCACAGTCCAATGGGTTCATAGAAAGACAGGTACAGACCATCAAGAAGATCATCAAGAAGTGTAAGAAGGAGAAACAGAGCCTACACCTTGCCATGCTCGACCTTAGAACGACCCCAGTCGACTCCAAGCTGCCATCACCTGCAGAGATGTTGATGGGCAGGCAGGCCTATCACCACATTGCTTCCTTCCCGCACCTCTCCATCTCCCGTCACTGTTGCACAACGTCAACATTTGGATCGCAGACAGTCGACGATGAAGTCCAACTGTGACAGACATGCAGGCGAGAGTCTCCCTCCTCTCCACAAAGGACAGAACGTCAGGGTCCTGGACAAAGCAAGCAAGACCTGGATACCGGGTGAAGTCACAGGACACAGCGGAGAACCAAGGTCCTACAACGTGAGAACAAACCAGGGGTCCAACATCCGACGCAACAGAGGAGACTTGAAAGAAGCTCCCCAACAGGACTGTGCAGACACTGGAAACCGGCCTGGTGTGACAACCCAGACTCATCCTCGGCTAACCCCACTGGAAACTCCCTCTGCCATCCGTCCGGAGCATGATCCTGCTATTGATCGAGAGGCTGAACCACCTTCGCAGTCTGGTCAAGAGACCGTTAGAACACGTTTCGGTCGGGTGATCAGAGCCCCTGCACGTTATAATGAATACACCAGTTGAACAGGTCTATCAGTCACACAGAACACGGAAAAGCAACAAATCAACAAGTAAACGATTAAAATAATCACTTATTATTTTTACATTTAGGTTATATCTGATCCTAGTTATTGAGAAACCTGTTTAATTGAGAAACCTGTTTAATTAAGAATGATTTACATCAAAGGCCCTTGTTATCTTCAGTGAATCCGAAAGATGAGTTTGATTCATTTTGTGTCCATTTTGCGGCCAAGATAGGTCATACGATTGTGCTTTGTTTACACAGTTCTGTGAGATGAGAGTAGGAAAAAAAGCAAAACTGAGTGTGATTATTTTCTTAAGGAAAGGGGGATGTTGTGATCCGAAACTGATGCTGTAGTTTCGTTATGTGCAATTACGAAACTGTGTTTTGATTGCCTTCGTTTTGTCAGTCTTGTGCTATGGCGCAGAGGCTGACCAGTAAATGATTAGAACGTTTTCCTCTTGCCTCTTGTATACTAAGTTGTGAGACTGCGTACTACAACAACATCTAGCATTCTGGTTGCTGGCGGAGTTGCTGGTTGTTTTCAGTTTAGGAATGAGCTGACATCACTCCCTTCCGACTGGTTCTTTCAGTGTTACCATGCAGATTCCTTCTCTCTCTCTCTCTCTCTCTCTCTCTCTCTCTCTCTCTCTCTCTCTCTCTCTCTCTCTCTCTCTCTCTCTCTCTCTCTCTCTCTCTCTCTATATATATATATATATCAGGAATCGACCATTGCACATGTCACAGTTTAAGTTATTTAGTTGTTGGAGTGTCACTTCCGTCGACCGCACAAGGTCACCTCAGGACCCGCATCATACTCACAGGGGTTTGTTCAGGCCAGTTCGCCGAAATACAAGGAACCAAAACATAAAAAGCTGGCTCACTGTTCTACACAAATCATTATTGACAAATACTCTGGCCCAGGGTATATATCAAGGTCATACTCGCCTTTAGTTGCCGTTTTTTTATCTGCAGTATTCAAATGCACCCCCCCAACGACAAAATGTCTTTTTTTCAGTTTTTATCTAGTCGACCATTGCACATGTCATAGTTTAAGTTATTTAGTTGTTGGATTTGTATGTCACTTCCTTGCTGCCCCCCGGACATGATTACACGTACTGAAGCTGAAGCGACTCCCTCCCCCCGCTCATCTTTATCTTTAAGAGTTTCTTACAGCCGGTTTGGCCCCAATATGTCAACCCGACATCCGAGGACATGAAGCCCCACATCATCAGCTTTAGTTGCGGATTTTGGCCGGCTGTAATCGGTAGATATGACCTCATTTAATTGATTGTGATGATACTTGTGACGATGAGTTGATGCTTAATGTCCTCAGATGTCATTTGACATATTAGGGACAAGTTGTGACCAATGCCGAAGCACGGTTCAATAAAAATCCACATACGTAAGGTGTATGCGTGTCATTAGCTGTAACCTGCCACCTGCACTTTTTGGCAGAATGACCGGGATTTTTTACGTGCTACCGTGGTAACACGGGGGTGGAACGGACACAGAAATAAGAGTCAGCACAGAAAGTCGACCCTGGAGAAGAAGTTCTCCCGCCGTTCCAGCAGGGATTCGAACCCGCGACCTTTCAATCACGAGTCCGGTGCTCTAACCACTGAGCTATCCCCGCCCCCATATACTTGTGACCCAGAATAATTGCTTTTTAAGCGGTCCAGGAATTTCGGATAGTCTCCTGGGAGGGGGGAGTAAGAAAAGGGAGAGAAAAAAAAAAGGGGGTTCCTAAAGCAGTCTGAAGTCCTATCCAACTTTTTGTGATAGCCTATAAGTCGCAAGATGGCAGCCTCCTTGGGAAATCTTAGTGGAAAGGTTGCACTGATAACTGGTTGGTTTGTAGTGCGGCGTTCGCTCTGATAATAAGCATACATCTGATCTTTGAAGGTTTTCAAAAAACAGCGTTGATTTATTTTGCGCTGCTGTCGTGCCCTTTTGGCGTTAAATGGAATACGTTGAAATGGGGGCGGCGAATGGTTCTTCTTCAGTGACAGACTGACACGCCATATCGAAATGAGTCAGCACAGACAGTTCAGTAATTTCCCATTTTAGTGGGTGAACTACCGATTCGAAGCTGATGGGAGCATAAAAGGTGCATTCGAAAAGTAACATTAATAGCCTTAAAATCGGAGAAAAACACACTGTTGAATGGCTTTCCAAACAGCACTCAGTGAAGGATCGTATCTGATCGCGCGCGCGCGCGCGCGCGCGCGCGCGTGTGTGTGTGTGTGTGTGTGTGTGTGTGTGTGTGTGTGTGCATGCACGCATGCGTTGTGCGTGTGTGTGTGTGTGTGTGTGTGTGTGTGTGTGTGTGTGTGTGTGTGTGTGTGTGTGCATGCGTGAGTGCACTGGCTCAGTACGGAATGAACTGATTATATGTGGACATGCCACTGAGTAGTGGACACTTCAAGTTTATTCTGTACACACACACACACACACACACACACACACACACACACACATGCACACACACAAACATGCACACACACACACACACATGCATGCACGCACATGCATGCACCCACACATTCTCATGCCATTTGAGGACTGCAAAATGATGGGGCTAAAAGTGGATATTTCCAGTGATATACCAGTCCTGAATCAGTAGTTCACTCTTGTTTTTTTATCTTGATTTTGGTGCACACTGCTGGGCGGTTCAGTGAAGCTGGTTTGCACGAGTGAATGCCCTTTGTAATCTTTCACACAAGAAGTCGCGAGAGGTTGCAGCATCACTTCTGGGCCGATTTCTATGTAGGCGTTGCTTCATGCTGTGTATAACAATGGAAACTGAACATAGAATTTCAAGGCAGTACAATTGCCACCACTATTGCAGTTGCAAAAATTACCAGGGAAAGGGGATAGAGGGTGGGGAAAAAAACAGTTTTTGCATCATTTTTCGGCCAACCAGAAGATTCATGGAAAAAATGTGTTTTGGGGCATCCTGCAGCACGAGCAACACATTACTGCTTATTGCCAGACACATTCTGACTACGGGCCTCCAAAAATGCCTTTAAAGTTGGCAGTGAAAATTTGCAAATTCACTGTCACCACCTTCCATTGTGAAGAAAGTATGCACCAGCAGTAAAAGCAGCCAAGGGACTTAAGTGATGCCTGGCAAAAGTCAAGGGAGTTAATAGCCCCACCTGAACCACCCAGTAAGTGCAATATATGCCAACAGGACCCAATCTCGGGTATAGTGTCAGAAATATGACAACTAGTTTTCTACTGCCTTGCTACTGTAGCAGGAGTATGTAAACTAGCTCAAGTTACAGGCCCAGAGTTCACCTCCACCTTGTCTGTTTAGTCAGACACTATCTGCCAGTGGGTGGCCAGCACAGTATAAAAAGGTATGCTTCCCCAGTTTCAGCGACTCAGTGCCTTTTTGAAAAGTGCTGGTCCCCCCCCCACCCGTACCCCTTGAGTTTGCATGCTGAAAAGTGTGTTGCTCTTCCCTTAGATTTTAGAGGAAGTGACTTGTGCATAAAAGTGCAAGGTTTAGTTATCAGAGTTAGTTGGTGACTTGTGCTGAAAGGTGCAAGCTTTCGTTTATTTGACTTTCCTTTGCTGCAAAATGCAGGCATGCATGTTTAGTTAATAATCTTGTGCAGGCAAAGTGCTAGCCTTAGTAGTTGGGTGTTTATTTGGCTGTCCTGTGCTGAAAAGTGCAGGCATACTTACGTGCAAAGTGCAAGCTTAGGTGGTAACTTTAGTTAACTGTATGCTGAGTAGTGCTGTAAAGTGCTACACCAACTTTAGTATGGGGCCAGAAGGTGTAACTTACTTTCATAGGTAACTGGTGCTGAGCCTATGAGGGTAGCTAAGCTAGGTATGGTTTAATGCATAGGTTAGGCATAGCTATATAATTTGGCTTGTTCTGATGTTGTAATATGCAGTAGTGTAAATAAAGTACAATTCTTAAATTTGTTCATCAGCATAATGGGTATGAGAGTATGCACTGAGATGGAGTGTGTTTGCCCGTGTGTTTGTGAGCATGCCCCAGTGTGTTTTTGTCATGTCAGTACAGTGCATACAACTTGTCTCCCTTTATCTTTTGTCTTGTGTCTGTTTTAATGATATACATCAGTACAATCTAAAGAAGACTAGAGATCGTTACAGTCTATTCAGATTTCATTGTGAGTATGATCTCTCCTTGGCAGTCTCCAGCCTCCCCCTGAACCTTGCTCCAAAGTCAAGTTACACTGCTATCTCCTGTTCTAAGTTGTTCCAGTCAGTGGCGCTTTTAGTACTCCTGGGGGAAAAAAGTACAGATCTGTAGACAGCATTTTTTGTTGAATCTACTCTACAACACTGTGAATTGTTTCTTGCATGGTCTATCGAGTCTTGAAGTCCACTGGGTTTTGGGGTTTGATCAGTCTTTAGGAAGCTACGGGTGTCAAAAATTCATTTGTAGAGATGGCAGTTTTTGTGATGGTACGTATCATACTTAATGTGAAGTAGCAGATTCTGAAGGATACACATGCAGTGGGGGAAAAATACATTGGATTGTTCTGCAAAATCAGTCTGAAATGGGAAAAACATTTCCAGGGGCTGAATGTCATTCAAAACAGTAAGTCTCTCAGTGCAACCCAAAAGTGGACCAAAATTAGACATAAAATAAAGCATTAATTCTGCATACCAGAATAGGAATTATTTTAATAATTTCCTATTTTAGTGGGTGAATTACTGATTCAGGCTGGTGATGACCAGCTATAGCTCGTCTGTCGGTGTCACCAGTGTCAGTCAAAGGGAAGCGAGAGGTAACTTAACTGCGCATTGTGTGATGGGATTGGAATAAAATGTACAATTATAAGGGGCTTCAGCAGTGTTATTGTTTTTTCCAGGTGTGCATAATGGTTAAAAAGTGCATATTTGTGGCGCCACTACAGGTGCTAGTTCTGGCATCGGGGCAGCAACAGCAGTGCTCTTTTCCAAGCTTGGGGCAACTCTGGCCTTGACTGGAAGGAAGGTAGACAACTTGAACCAAGTGGGAAGCCAGTGCGAAGAGGCTGGAGGGAAGAAGGTACACTGCATGGTGCAAACATCCAGTGCCTGTGTGTGTGTGTGTGTGTGTGTGTGTGTGTGTGTGTGTGTGTGTGTGTGTGTGTGTGTGTGTGTGTGTGCATATGTATAATGTGTATGTGTGTGTTTGTATACATGTATAATGTGTGTGTGTGTGTGTGTGTGTGTGTGTGTGTTTGTGTCTATAATGTGTGTGTGTGTTTATGTGTGTATGTGTGTGTGTGTGTGTGTGTGTGTGTGTGTGTATGTTTGTGTCTATAGTGTGTGTGTGTGTGTAATGGGAGAGATGCGATGTTTGATGATGAATTTGTGTATATTTAATATTGTGTGTTTTGATGTCAGTTCTTTTTGAGCATGAAATATATGTATGCTTAGGGCTCATTTGAGAAATGGCGCTCTAAGACCCCATTATTATTATCATTATTATTTTGAAAGAGGTTCTGTGACAGAGACGCTGACATGCTGATGCAGGTTTTTCTTTTCGTTCAAGCCTTTACTGCTGGTGGGAGACTTGAGCAAAGAGGATGACACCAAGCGAGTGCTGGACGAGACTATCAAAGAACATGGGCAGCTTAACATCTTGGTAAAAACGTCGTCTTTCTTTCCTTCCTCTTCTTCTGTTGGTTCATCGTCTTCTGTTGCTTCCTCTTCTTTTTCTTGCACTTGTTTGTAGTTTTCACCATGACGTAGCTGTCGTGGTTGAGTCAGTGTTGAAAACCAGTTATCTGTCCGTCTACTTGTCATTTCCAGTAATGTTGGTAGTATAGCAATCACTGAAATATGCTACATGGCTTTCTTTGATTTTTAGGCATGATTTTGTTTGATTTTTTTTTTTTTTTTACTTGCAGTAAGTACCATCAGAAAAACAATCCTTTTACTGTCCATGTTGTAAGGATCAAAGCCATTGTAAGCCTGGATCAAATGTAGGACAGCAGATTAGGTAGGTTGCCTAAAGTTAAGATCAATGTTTAGCTTCATCAAGAGTGGCTGCACCTCTCATTGCCAAGGACAACATTGAATTGTCATCAGTGCTGTTAGAACTGATATATGAGTCTTGTGCTAAACGGCAAATCTTGTCATCAGTACTGTCAGAACTGATATGAGTCCTGTGCTAAACAGCAAACCTTGTCACCAGTGCTGTCAGAACTGATATGAGTCCTGTGCTAAACAGCAAACCTTGTCATGGTCAGTGCTGTCAGAACTGATATGAGTCCTGTGCTAAACAGCAAACCTTGTCATGGTCAGTGCTGTCAGAACAGGTAGCAGTACTTAGTCATAGTCGTATTTTTGTGACTTTCAAATGCTGAGGAAGAGAAATTGTGTGAAAAACTGATTTTTGTCTGGTTTTTATTCTGCGGATAAGGCCTGTGATGTTTGGTTGTCTTGGTTCCCCGAAAAGTTGCTTTATTGGGTTGGTCGTTTGTCAGGGGTTTCTCCATATTCCTCTTGCTTGCTACCATCTCTGTTCCTTTATTACAGGTGAACTGTGCAGGGATCCTTGAGATGGGGACCATTGAAACCACTTCACTAGAACAGTATGATCGTGTCTTTAACATCAATGTCAGGTGAGGAGCAGTATGACTGCATCTTTAAAATCAGTGTCAGATGAGGGGCAGTATGACTGCATCTTTAACATCGATGTCAGGGGAGGAGCAGTTTGACTGCATCTTTAACATCAACGTCAGGTGATGAGTGGTATGACTGCATCTTTAACATCAATGTCAGGTGATGAGTGGTATGACTGCATCTTTAACATCAATGTCAGGTGATGAGTGGTATGACTGCGCGCATCTTTGAAATCAATGTCAGGTGAAGAGCAGTATGAATGTGGAACGTCTCTAGTGCGTGAAGAGATCAAATGTCGTCGAGCAATTCTGTGGCCACACAACTGAGAACGCTAGCAGGTTAGGATATAAACATGTCTGCGGTAATTACCTGCACGTGGCATCCCATGACTATCAGAAAGTGATCCAGCACACGCACTCACACACACACATCCACACACTCACTCACTCACAGAATTGTTCTACTTTCTCTTGCTCAGCTTCCACCTTTCTTTCAACACAAATTCAAGCGGAGAATGAAAGTTGCAAATATTATTGAATAATTAAAAAAAAAAAAAAAATTACAAGCATGTCTTAAACAGACAAAAGATGGGGTTTGAAAGCACAAAGGTTCGAAAAACCAATATAGCTAGGTAAACTTTATCTGGTTGTCTCATTCCCTGAGAATTAACATAAACAACAATTAGGTCAGTACAAAACTGTCCATGCGAGATACGAAAAATGCTAAACTACGAACATGTCAAAAGACAGTTCACAACCGGTGTATCGTCAAAACCACATCACTTCACCTTTTAATTTCTCAATAGGGTTTTACACTGAATTTATGGAAGAAAATTTTAAGGTGTCTTCCAGATCTGTTGATAATGGAAGATGGAATACACAAGAGAATTATTTATGGAAAAATTCAACCAAAGCTAACTGCAGGCTGTGAAGGAGCTGGCCTTTTCACATAATATTACATTGAAACGCTGAACCTGTTAATTGTGGCTACGCAGAACAGGCCTTTTCTAACCAGTAAAATACAGAGACTCCATTAGCAGGTTTAGATCAGAATAAAAAAATGGAGCCAGGCTCGGATAATGAACCTGACCTCTCAGAACATCTGTAATGAAACGCAGTTTAACTCTTTCGTTACTGTATATCTGCTGACCATTACTACCCTTGAGTCCTGACGGCTGCTTTAGCGGGCCACACCCTTTCCCTCCTCTCAGTCCGGTGGGCCGCTAAAGCGTGGTAACGGGATCTCGTGCGGCTGTTTACGTTTCCCCTCCCTGAACTTAAAGGGTGCTAACGGGACCAGCCGGATTTGTTTTAATTTGGCTGGTATGGCTTACCCTTCCCGTGAGAAAGTAGCCAAGGTCCAAGTTTTGTTTAATTTACTGATTCTGTCACTAGTTTTCTCTGCCACTTTTCTGCAGCAAAATGGCAGAGGAAGACGCAGACCAGTTTTCGGATGATGAAATTTATCAGGATATTGGTGATGATTTTGATTTGTTGGATTTGAATGAAGAGGAAAGGGCTGAATTAGCAGCTTTTGTGAATAACCATGATAGTGATAGTGACAGTGGTGATGAGCTTGATGATGAGAATTTGCCGCTGTTTTACCACAGACGCCCGCGATTTGAATGGACAGGTGGAAATTATGTTCCGCCAGCACAGAATGACAATCGCCCAAAGTATTCTAGGCGTTCAGGTCCCGTCCGTGTTCTTGATGCGTCAATCACACCGTTGGAGTGTTTCAACCTTTTCTACACAAGAAATCTTTCGAGATCTGGTAGATTTTGCAAATGAGAACGCAAGAAGAAGAAAGGAAAGTGACCCTGACAACAACAAGAGAGATTGGAAAATGTTGACGGTGGATGAGTTGAAGGTGTACTACGGCCTTGTCATCATGAAGGACATCATCAAACTGGACAGAGATGCCCACTACTGGCACCAAGGGGGTAAGCACTTCCTCCTCTACACTAGATTTGGAAATGTCATGAGTAGAGACAGATTCTTTCAAATCCGTCGATACCTCTACTTTGTAGACCCAAGGGATCCCGTCAACGCTGCCGACAAACTGCACAAAATTCGATATATTCTGAACAGTGTGCGTCGGAACTTTCAGGATGAGTATGTGCCACATGAGCATGTCACGGTGGATGAGGCAATGGTGCCCTTCAAGGGTCGTCTTGGGTTTAAACAGTTCATGAAGGACAAACCCGTCAAATTTGGAATCAAACTGTGGGTGTTGGCTGATTCTGTGACAGCCTACTGTTACAACTTGGAGGTCTACACAGGTAAACATGGACAGCAGATCAACAGACTAATGGGACTTAGTGCTCGAGTTGTCATTGGACTCACAAAGCCCATTCATAACTTTGGCCATATAATTTACACGGATAACTTCTACACGTCGCCCATTCTGGCGAAATACCTGGCGAGTCGGAAGACCTACCTGTGTGGGACAATGCGTCCAAACCGTCTCAGCTATCCTGCTGACATGGTAAAAACAAATGCAGAAGTCCGACGTCTCCCTCGAGGTAGTAGCAACTGGCGTCAATGTGAAGATTCCAGCATGCTGGCGACAGCATGGAAGGACAAACGTATGGTCTACTACCTGTCCACTGCCCACGCCCCTCATGAAGAAGAACCACAGAGCGTCACCCGACGGCAGAGGGACGGCACAGAGGTCGAGCTCCCCTGTCCTCCTACTGTGGCTGCCTATGCCCAGTATATGAATGGGGTTGACAAACTGGACCAGATGACAAGGCAGAACAAGTCGAAAAAGTGCATGAAGTGGTACCGACGAGTGGAAACTAAACTCATGGAAACCAGCCTGTACAATGCTTACGTCATCGAAGGACACGCCATCGATCACAAGGTTGGAAATGTTGTTAAGCGCGATTTTTTGTCGTTCAGGCTAGACCTGGCTCATAAACTGGTTGAGGGTTACTATGTGGAGAAGGCCCCAGTCGGCAGACCACGCACAGAAGCCAACGACAACGACCCACATTTGGATCGAATGGACCACTGGCCGGTGAGAGGTGAGGGCAAGGATCACCTCTGTGAGGTGTGCAATGCACGACACAAGCACCACGAACGACGAAACCCAGGTGTGTCGTACCGAGACAACCCCTTCAAACAGCGAAAGACGACCATGAAATGCGAAAAGTGTAGTGTGTACCTCTGCTGCAATCAACACGACTGCTTCAAGGTATACCACACACGTGTCACCTTTGTGTGACACGTTGACATTGAGGCGGAGGACACGAACGCTCAGAGACTGACCTGTATTATAGTGTATAGATCCCGTTTTTCTTTTCTGTGTTTTTAATGGGTGTTCGGAGCTCTACTGTTAACTTCCGGACAAATGTAACCATCATAACATTGGCAGCACGGAGCGTTTTTCCCTGTGGTTGATATTGTGATAGTAGCTGTGACACTCAGGACAATATGACACTCACTTGTGTTGGATGCCTTGTTCCCCACATTGTCGGACATCCAGGGGAGCCCAATCTGTAAGTAGGTGCATGTTTACTTGTCCCTGCTGAATGCTGTCCACCATCTGCATGGCATTATTTTTATTGTTTACTTTTGACACAGCAAAATATGTCCTTTGTGTCACCTCGCTGTCACCACATGCACACGGGTTCGTTTATTTGACCGTACTTGACTTCTGACATCAATTCTGCGCACAATGGTGTACGGCACTATACACTTCACACATTGTGGCTCATGTCAAGGCAGGGTGCAAACAGGTACCCATTTCATAATTTTTCTCTCTCTGGAAACCCAGGAATGAAAGGAATTATGCTTCTAACAAGAAGTCCGGGCTCAAGGGTAAAAGATCAGCTGCCCCGCTAAAGCGGCCCACAGTAATGAAAGAGTTAAGCTTCAAGACATCAATCATGAAATGAAAGAATTGTTATAACCCATATAATACTGAAACAACTTGTACCACGGAGCTGGCCCCTTTACCTAATCAAAATAAAGCTTTGTGACAAAACCAGTGACAACAGATCTGCTCCATCAGTCTGCCTGCTTGCTCCCTGTTGTTGTTGGAGTTGCTGTGGAATTCTGTAAGGGCGGTGTTCTTTCTGCTGCCCTGGACTCTCACATGTCCTGTAGTGCCCAGCACTTCTGTTATTCTTCTCACCCGTTGGCTGTTACTGAACCCACTATCCTGAGACTCAGGTGAAGGGGAAAAGCAAGGTTCCCTCTCAGACTGGGGTTGCAAACCTGCAACCGCTTCTTTGTGAACCCAGTGTCTTCTGATGTGCAGCTTGATGCGCTCCAAACTAATATCTGAAACCTATGCCCTGTTTCTCTCCATCTATTGCTACCTCTGTCAGTTCTTTCAACTCTTCCTTGAAAGTCTGTCTCTTTTCACATACCTTTTCTTCTGTTCCATTGCCATGAGATACACATGTCCATGTGTGTGTGTGTGTGTGTGTGTGTGTGTGTGTGTGTGTGTGTGTGTGTGTGTGTGAGTGTGTGTGTGTACGTGTGTGTGTGTGTGTGTGTGTGTGTGTGTGTGTGTGTGTGTGTGCATTGGACTCTGACATATAAATAGATGTACATACTTATGTGTAATATACCTTGTAAGCACTTAGAACTAGTACAGATTTACAGTCTAGGCATGCCGAGTGCCCATTATTATCATAATTATGACATCTTCACTGTTCAAAACATAACTCTTCAGGATACCAGTCTTGTTGTTTTGTCAGTTGATGAGCAGTTGTGTTGTTCATTTGAATTCAGTGGCTATACACTACAAATACACTTGTGTTTGACTGTATTTTTCTCTGTGTGTGTGTGTGTGTGTGTGTGTGTGTGTGTGTGTGTGTGTGTGTGTGCATCTTTGCGTGCGTGCATGTGTGTGTGTGTGTGTGTGTGTGTGTGTGCATGTGCACATGTGTGCATGCATGTGTGCTTTTGTGTGTGTGGGTGTGGGTGTGTTTCCATTTGGTTCTGTAGGTCAGTGTACCACATGACAATGCTGGCAGTGCCACACCTTGTGGCATCCAAGGGCAGCATTGTTAACGTCTCCAGCGTCAACGGCATGAGATCGGTAAAAACAAAACAAAAACAAAACAGAATTATGTTCTGTAGACATTAAATTGGTATATATAAATAAGGTATTTTTATGTAAACAGCTGGGTTGCCCCAGAGTAAAAGGATGATTAAACTGGTATATATATGGTATTTTTATGTGAACAACTGGGTTGTCCCAGAGTAAAAGGATGCTTATGTTATGCTAAATGACTGACATTTGGCTGAATAAAACATATTTTTACCCCCACAGAACTCCAGCATGTCACACACCATTGTCCAGTTTATTACCTTGAAAACATTCAGGAGGTTTGGCTAACTCTAAACCCCTGTTGCTACGGAAAATAAGTAAACTGGTGCAAAATGTTTCAGGGCGGTTTCTCATGGTCGCCATAACACATAGCAACTGAGAATAGCCACAACTTCCTTATTTCCTTTACTACAGTCTTCATTTAAATACCAGAATAATCAGCAGGGGCTTCATTTTTCAAAAATATAATACATCTGCAAATACCCATAATGTGACTCAAGACTTGTTTTGTGGGAGAGGGTCGCACAGTCTGAAACAGGATGGGGCCTTATAGAGGGCTTGTGAAACAAAGGAAGTTAGTTAAACAGACCAGATCCTTGGGAAATTGTTTCTTTATAATATAAATCGCAAAACATCAGAGATGGTTCCTATCAGAGAGCACTGGAGAAAAGACCTATTATGTAAGTTTCAGTAATCTGCATTCATCCCGTTTCTGTCATTCACGCAGCTATCATGCGTATATGTAATGATATATGATGTTTCAGTTCATGCAACTACCATGTGTATGTGTAGTGCTGTGCAGTGTTTCAACTCGTACATCCATCATGTAAATGGAATGCTGTGCAGTGTTCCAGTTCATGTAGTCATCATGTGTATGGAATGCTGTGCAATGTATGTTCCAGTTCATGTAGTCATCATGTGTATGGAATACTGTGCAGTGTTCCAATTCATGTAGTCATCATGTGTATGGAATGCTGTGCAATGTATGTTCCAATTCATGTAGTCATCATGTGTATGGAATACTGTGCAGTGTTCCAGTTCATGTAGTCATCATGTGTATGGAATACTGTGCAGTGTTCCAATTCATGCAGTCATCATGTGTATGGAATACTGTGCAGTGTTCCAGTTCATGTAGTCATCATGTGTATGGAATACTGTGCAGTGTTCCAATTCATGTAGTCATCATGTGTATGGAATACTGTGCAGTGTTCCAATTCATGCAGTCATCATGTGTATGGAATACTGTGCAGTGTTCCAATTCATGCAGTCATCATGTGTATGGAATACTGTGCAGTGTTCCAATTCATGCAGTCATCATGTGTATGGAATACTGTGCAGTGTTCCAATTCATGCAGTCATCATGTGTATGGAATACTGTGCGGTGTTCCAATTCATGCAGTCATCATGTGTATGGAATACTGTGCAGTGTTCCAATTCATGCAGTCATCATGTGTATGGAATACTGTGCAGTGTTCCAATTCATGCAGTCATCATATGTATGGAATACTGTGCAATGAATGTTTCCATGTTGTGCAATGTTTCAGTTCATGGGGTCATAATGTGTATGGAATGCTGTGCGGTGAATGTTTCAGTTCATGCAGTCATCATGTTGTGCAATGTTTCAGTTCATGCGGTCATCATGTGTATGGAATGCTGTGCGGTGAATGTTTCAGTTCATGCAGCCATCATGTTGTGCAATGTTTCAGTTCATGGGGTCATAATGTGTATGGAATGCTGTGCGGTGAATGTTTCAGTCCATGTGGCCATCATCTAATGCAATGCTGTGCAATATTTCAGTTTGCGGGGGTGCTAGCCTACAACATGTCCAAAAGTGCAATCGACCAATTTACACGCTGCATTGCTCTTGGTAAGGTCAAGCATAGTTCATTCACTGTAGTCCTTGCAGGTATGTACGCATACAGTCCCCTTACTGAAGTTACTGTTCTGATATATAATAATAACGGACATTTCTATGGCACATGATCCATAGCAAGATCTAGGTATATATATATAGTCATATTTTGGGGATTGCGTTTGGTGGCTATTGTGTAACTTGTGTTTGCTTGCAAGCCAGGTGATTGTTCCTGTAGGTGATTCAGGTCTCCGCTGTAAAGTCCTGGGTTACACACGTGGTGTTTCTCCAGTGTTGTTTACCCCCTATGGTTGTTGATCACTTTCACCCAGTTGCTGGATGTGAACATCCTGTCACCCTCATAGGGTCACCTCAGGGTGAATCACACTTTCAAAATCCTTAAAGCTTACACCAGTTCAAAACACAGGTTTGTCTAATTGACTTTATAATGTCAAAAACCAACCATCCATCTATTCATCAAGGCACAATAACACACGATTAGATACCTGTTCATATAGCGTTGGCGCTCACTCCAGGAACCTGCTTAAATCACTTTACTCTGACCAAGGTGACCTGTTTTATTCTGTGGGCCCACGGAGGAAACTGCATTAGCCAAAAGTAACACAGTTAAAAATAGGGAGGTCATCTGGAGAAAGAAAGAAAAATGAAGATGAATGGACCAGGAAGGTCGAAATTAGGATAAGGGAGAAGTTCCTGGCAGTGGGTCAAGCATGATTGGCTATATTCTGATCTGCTCTAGGATTTAAAGGAAATTTGCCAGCTCTGGGTTCTCAGCTGGGGGGACCTAATTTCTGCAACTGTCATATCCCACTGCAGGCCAGTTTCACCTAAGCTGCTGGCTTTTTCTTGAAATGTGTTTAAGTGAAATTACCCAGATCTTTGCAGAATGATGACCACCTCTGACACTTTTCTATTAGGTTTAAAAAAAATAAAAAAAATCTTGATTGAATGTCTCGGTCAAAGCAGTGTCACAAAGATGGTACTGAAAAGTCTACTATTTCAACTATAGCAGTTCAAGCTTTGTATGATTATTATATGAACATGACCATGCATGAATCATTACATACAAGGCTTTAAAAGCTTAATAACTGAATTTTCTTTTTTAGACTTTTTTTTTTAAAGGGAGGTAATCTTTGCTGCTGGTGTTTTCTCAGGTGCTGTTTTAAGTAAGATCCGTGAAAGTCTGTGTGATGATAATCTCTGTTGAACTGGACATGTTCATACCAGCTTTATTGAATGCTGTGGACCCATTTTTCATGTCACAAGACGGTTTGAAAATGACAGGAAAAAAACACCCAAACTTGGATTTTTAATGTCCTTTTTTTTGTTTTTTGTTTTGTTCTTTTTACTTGCTGTTTTCTTCTTCTACACTTCGTCCTAAACTTGGATAAAAAAAATCAAAAAATCTTTTGTCATCTCATCTGGCACTGATATTGTTGTTGTTACAGAACTGGCCCCAAAGCAAGTGAGAGTGAATGGTGTAAAGTAAGTGCAAGTTTCTTTGTGGACCTTACCACTCTGCTTGCTTACCTTTGTGCTGAGTATTCAAGTTGTCCAGTTAGATGATGACAATTTTGTGATGCGAAAGGTTTAGAAATGTTCAGCACATGTTGCCTCAAATCATGTAATTTAAAACGCCAATAGCTTCTGTAAAGTGACCAACTTCATTTCTTCTCAGAGTGCATTTTGATGCAGTCCTTGATCAGAACATTTAAAGAGACAGTCACCAAGCAGCCACAATACTCCAAAATCTGTAGTGGTTGAGACAGACACGTGGAACTCATAATCCAGCCGCCCAAACAATTCTTATAATTTTTATATTTTTTTACAGCCCAAGTTCAGCAAGTAACTCCATACCCTTTACAAATCCCATAAAACATAACACCCAAAGAGCATGAAACTTGTGTGTACACACTTACAGTACTGAAAACGACACCAAGTGTAATCCAACAAACAATATACAGATGTGCTAGCTCACTCCTTGTGGGTTTCTCTTCTTTTCTTTTTTTCTGAATGACTTTTTACCAGGGTGTTTGCTGTTGTAATTTAATGGTGTTTTATGATTGATGTGAATGTGTGATGAGGGCACCACAGCAGTTGTATCAACACTTGGCAATAAAGTTGCATTTCTGTTCTGGACATTTGCAGAGGACGGTGACTGTTTATGGAGGTTGCAATATATATGATTTTGTGGACAGTTGGTTGGGTAGCTAGTTAGTTCCATGGTCGTTTAGTGTCCTATCAACTGCATGGTGTCAACTCAGGACAATTCTGTGAACAGTTAGTTGGGTAGCTAGCTAGTTCATTCCATAGTCTTTCAGTGTCCTGTTCCATAGTCTTTCAGTGTCCTGTTCCATAGTCTCTCAGTGTCCTGTTCCATTGTCTCTCGGTGTCCTGTTCCAGTCTCTCAGTGTCCTGTTCCATAGTCTCTCAGTGTCCTGTTCCATTGTCTCTCGGTGTCCTGTTCCATAGTCTTTCAGTGTCCTGTTCCATAGTCTCTCAGTGTCCTGTTCCATTGTCTCTCGGTGTCCTGTTCCATAGTCTCTCAGTGTCCTGTTCCATTGTCTTTCAGTGTCCTGTTCCATAGTCTCTCAGTGTCCTGTTCCATTGTCTCTCAGTGTCCTGTTCCATAGTCTTTCAGTGTCGTGTCAACTGCATGATGTCAGCTCAGGACAATTCTGTGGACAGAAAATGCGCCTGTGATAGCAGTGACAGACAAGGCAGGAGTTTGTGGGTGGTCAGCCAACATGCTGGACCAGTGTCCAAGGTTCAACTCCGATCTAGACTTGGCAGGCTGATGGACTGTTTCTCAGTTCTTCCAACACTCAGCAGTGCCTATGTAGTTTGTCTTGACCTGTTAAAGTTTGTTCACGGCATGCACACAGACCATGGCACGCATTAAATATTCCATGTCCAACTTTCAAAAAGCAAAGGCCTGTGGCAAAACAAACAGATTACCTATAATAGTAGAACAATAAAAATAAAAAGATAATTGTGGCTACTCCCCATGGAAGAAAAGGACACAGGTCACTGTATATATCATCACAAGGTAAACCTGGGAAGATCATGGAGTGTCATTACCTTCACATGTCGTTATCTTTTCAGTCCTGGGGTGGTTATCACTGAACTTCAGAAAAGGGGAGGTCTGAGTGAGGAAGCATATCACAAGGTGGGTCAGTAATGAAGAGTGTGCTTTAAAATGTTCAGACTCTGAGAGGCCATATTAATTTGTATATAGGCACTGGTGTGGAATACCTGGACCGGTGGTGTGAAAAGAAAATTGCTTGTAACACTACCCGAGACTATTGTCAGGTTTTCTTTACTTATGTACCAATTACCATACAACTTAACCATTCAAGCAGCTCAGAAAAAGGAAGAAAATAACAACAAAATGGTTGGCAGGACATAGACTGGGAACCTTCCTTACTTCCATCAAAGTTCAACAATGAAGTTTTGCAGTTTTCAGTTCCTGGTTCACCCTGATAATTGTAACCATCATGGTTGACTGGGCGTTAATTATAAACCCAGTTGTCTGTCTGTCTGTCAGTTCCTGGAGCACTCCAAAGAGACGCATGCGTTGGGCAGACCAGGCCAGCCAGAGGAGGTAGCTCGCACCATTGCCTTCCTGGCTTCGGACGATGCATCCTTCATCACAGGTGCATCTGTGCCAGTGGATGGGGGGCGTCATGCCATGTGCCCCAGGTAGGGGGCAAAATATCCATCAGTTTGACAAAGCAGCAGCAGGAAGATGGGTGTCTGTACCCCCCCCCCCCCACAACACACACAGGTATCTGTAGCTCCCCCCCCCCCACCCCCATACACACACACAGCGCATGTAGAGGACAGAATATCCATCGGTCCCAAGAAAGATGCAACAGGAAGACAAGGGTCTGTAACATACCCCCCTACACACACACACAGGTATCTGTAGCCCCCCCCCCCCCCCCACACACACACACACATAGTGCACATAGAGCAAACTTCCTTCTGAGCCACACACACATACACTCTCTCTCTCTCTCCGTCTCTCTCAAATATATCTGTACTGGCTGACTGGACGTAAATTACCAAATTACTTTGTCTGTCTGTCTGTCTGTCTCTCTCTCTCTCTCTATATATATATGGGTAAAATGGCCACTAGCCCTACAGGGAAATCTGCCTCCCCCCCCCCCCCCCCCCCCCCCCACACACACACACACACACCAGTGTACTGAAGGTAGAGGGCAAAAAATGCCCAGGAAATCCTGCAAATCTTTGTCTTGACATTTTAAGACTGAAACTGGAGAAGCAGAACATTTTCTTGCACCGTTGCAGAAATTTGTTTAGGTTTAAAATTGATTGTTGTTCATGCATTAACACATTTTGTTGTTGTTGTGGTTCTTATTTTGAAAGGCATTGCTGTGTGTGTTTTCATGTTGAAAATGTGATCTTCAAGGAAGAAAATGTATTTGTAATGTCTACAGCAGTAATCAAGAAAATTAAAACATGTACTGTTACCGGTGTCTACAGCAGTAATTAAGAAAATTAAACATGTACTGTTGCCGGTGCTCATTATTTGAACCCACCCCCCACCCCAACAGTATTGATTGTAAGTGTGATTGTGAACTGCACAAAGTGAGAATTGAAAAGTTTTCTGTGATTATTGACAACATTAAGTTATACATGTTAAAAATGTGATTTTCAAGGAAGAAAATATATTTGTAATGTCTACTGCAGTAATCAAGAAAATTAAACATGTACTGTTGCCGGTGTTCATTATTTGACCCCCCCAACACACACACATTATTGATTGTAAGTGTGATTGTGAACTGCACAATGTGAGAATTGAAAAGTTTTCTGTGATTATTGATGACATTAAGTTATACAGAGTAAGACTTAATTATGTGTACAATTTACACACAAAGTTCTGTTAAGATTTTACAATTCATTTGGAAATAAAGAAACTTGTTGTGAAGTGACTTCCTTGCTTTTTGTGAAAACCATGTGAAGATTTCTCAGACACACATTGAAAAGAAGAAATTCTACCTCACACGAAAAACCACAAAGCAACCAATGACTCAGAGGTAAAATGAAAAATAAAAAAACACAGAGAGCAACTGAGTTACAGCATGACCAACATGGCACTTTATTGGAGAAAAAAAATCAAGTGATTAATTTGGCTGCAAAGCAACACCTTAGATGAACCATTTCAACTATAGGCACTTTTCAGTTCACAGTGTATATATCAAAAAACAATTAAAAACAATTTACATCTTTTGAATACCTGCCAATAACTAAATTTAATATTAATGTGTAACTCTGAACTTTGTCAAGATATGTTTTTGATATGTCACAAACACATGGAGAACCAGTAACTTGCAATGATGCATACTTATTGCACAGTCATCTTTCAGTGCTGACCATCTTACAGCGTTAGTGTAGCCACCATGTTCAATCACATGCATCAACATCTGTCTGCACATTAAAAATCCCGAGCACTGGCAGCCGTACCATTTTGTGGACACATAAAGCACCGCATACACCAGTAAGACTAGCAGTGCTGCTCTTTTTGCTGCTGCAGCCTTATCCAGGTAAGGTGACCCATATTTCTCCCAAGGAATAGATGAAGTATTTAAAAAAGAAGAAGAAACACACATAATTTGACTAATCATCCAGCATATGGCACTGGTAAAAACAAAGAAATTTCATTTTCTGCGATGTAGTCCGAATATGTCGGTGGCAAGACGTGTTAAAATATGTTCACGATCCATTACCACACTCCCAGATAAACTCCATCTACAAACATTTCCCCATGCTTTTTAAAAATCTTACTTCAGGCATTTCTGCTTAAGATGTCAGCATCTCTGCGCATCTTGTGCAACAGTCATGTTCACCACATTTCTCTGTAGTCCAACTACTTTGTTAACAAAGTCTGAAGATTTTCTGCATTTCTGTTACTACCAACAGAAGTCCGTCAACATCTTTACTCTGCCTGTGCATTCCTGCACGATTGAGGTGGTCAGTGCAGATCTACAAATGAAAATGTGATGAAATCATGACAATTGTTCAGTTTAGCAGAATCAATCAGCACCTACCACATTTCACTCAATTGTTTAACAATTTTGTGTGTGCTGTATTTCCTTGTCTTGCCTGGTAGATTTCCTCTGAATTTACCTGCCACTGAGTACAACTACTGTAACAGGATGAAATCGAATGCAGAAAAATACAATGTCAACAATGATGACATGCACAGACACAGTAAAACAAAAAACTACTACAATTCAAAATAAAGGAAGAACCAGCTCTTGGAAAAACAAACAAAACAACAACTGACAACATACCAAACAACCTCTACAAAGATCTCTCTCGTAAGTACATGTATCAAAATAAACACAAAAGGGTCTTCAAAACACTAATGAAGAGACTGGAATGTACTTTGAAAATATCAAACTGTAGACATAAATATCTATTGCGATCTCAAAGTATTTAGGCCCACTTAATTTTTTTTAGATAAGGAAGGCATCAGCATTTTGGGCATAGAAAATAGAACCTCTTGGTTCTAAAACACTGATCACAGGATTTTGTCTTCATTTCCACTAGTAACGTAAATTTTTCACGGGTAGTCAATTTAACTCCAAATACTCTTTACCGCTCACTTTCTGATCTAAAATCATGGTATTCAAAAAATCATTTCATCTTGGTTAAGTATGTCAAATGTTCCAGCGAGATGCATCCATGTGCAGATCATCGCTTGTGCTTAGACCTTAATGGCAGATGAACGTGGTTCGGATGGCTGTGCGACAGTTGGAATGTGTGTTTTTTCTCCCCTTTTTTTTTTATTACTGAAGAAGCATTTCTTCCTCTTCATGTTTATAATCAATCAAGTTTGATTAAATTGTGGGCTTTCCCTTTTCATCAGGAATTAAACAGTTGACTGTTTTGTTGAACTGCATCACCCAAGCTTACAAACCACTACAAGGTCCTAGCATTAGATAAAATGTTGCCTATGATGACTACTGATTGGCAGAAATCCAGACAGATCTAAGTAAAATGAAACTGTTTTTCTTTCTTATTATTTCTTTTCTTCAGCTGCCATACAGAGGATGATAAGGGGGTGGGGGGATGGGATCCAGCTACAAGTACAAATGAAATTTAAGCACAATAAAACAAAAACAAAAAAAAGGCTGAATTGTTTATCAAACATCTGAGCAAAACTGAGTCACAATTCAGTCAAACCTGGCATGTAATCAAAACAGAAGTTTCAAAATGATAGTGTAAAAAAAGACAGACTGTTGGTCCACCAGACTGTTGCCTGTGCCATTGTTACAGTACTTACAGCCTCATAAACAATAATGCAAAAACCACCACCAAAACCCCACCACCAACAGACAGATAAAAGGGAAAGTAATCTGATGACCTGGAATGATGCTGCAATGGTATCACAGTCGAGCCATGTAATTTATATAGATTGTGTACTGAATGCTGTAATATTTTACATTATGATTATAAAAATACTACTACTTTTCTTCCACTACAATTAAAATTATTTTCAGTAATCACAAAAAAAAGGGGGGGGGGGGTCCATTAATGGCAAAGGGTAAAATTAATTTAATTGACACTAATAACATTAATTTCTGGTAAAAATCGTAACACAAGCCTATCTTTTCATTACGTTTGGGTATGTACAGTTTTATAGACATGTTGTGCACTCCAAACACCACTGAAAGTTAACAATTTGAATGTAAAAATTATCCTTTCCATCATTCCCAATGATTTTATGCAAATCTGTAACATCAATAAAAACTCTCATTGCAAAAATATTACACAGAGATTTTAAAATGCTGAACAACAAAAATAGCTAGCACAGTATACTGGCAACTGTCTGACACAGGAAGTTAAAAACCACACACTTATTTTTTTTATAATTTTGGTTTTTAGAAAAAAAGAAAAAAAGCATCAGATGGCAGCAACATGATTTACAGTTACAGATAACTTTCTCTTTCTTCTTCATAACATTTCACAGTATAGATCAAACAACAACACACTATCATGCGGCACAAGCAAACTGACACTGCAGAAAAACCTCAGTTTGCCTGCATGTTAACCGATACATGATTTCTTAGCTGTAAACTAGCTAGCTGATCAATATATATATCCAACATCTGGACCACCTATAGTCTATTACGGAGAAACAAAATGAAATCAATCACAAGCTAAAGCATGACCTAATGAACAAGAGAGTACTCTGCCTGCGCTGTTTTGACAAACCGTAGCAAGTCACCATTGACCCTGCAGCTGAAATTGACCAGTGAGGGGAAGCAACTCAGCCTAGTTGGACTACTCAAGCAGGACTCTCTTCAGACCTATGCAAAACATTCAGGGTAAGGCAGATATGCAACAAATCATTGGCATCAAAAGGACTTCTAAGCCCTCCTACAGTAGCATCCACACCTGGTCACGCGTTGCCTTCTGTCATTATAAATCAGAGCTTGCAAACGGAGGTTTTGATCATAAATGTCTGTATACGGGAGTCCACATACAAGGCACCAGGGTTGTCCATTTCGCAGGTGATGGCACCAGAAGGTTTTGCAGAAGAAGCATTGATAGCAAATGTTCTTGTGGCCACATGGCAGCAACACCTCCCTCTGCCACTTCTCACAGTGGAGGCAACTTCTACCTGCAACAATCAATTAAAGAGGAAAAATTGTTACCTGAAATAACACATATGTATCTCAAGACATGTGAACTTTGAAGAATGTCACCCAAGTCAGTGTAAATAATAAACCAAACTGTAAACAAAACAACAAGGAAAAAAAGAAGAAACTGATTATGCCCTTACTGCAAACTGGTTTACATCCATGGCTGAAAGCATGGGTCCTCTGTATTTTCCTTTCAACCAAAGTGCTTTCTGCAGACCTAAAAACTGATCATGTAACATCTAGAAGTAGAAGGTCACTCTGCTCTCAGCATCTTAATAGCTAGTATTGGTATGGAACTTAGAAGGGAACATAAATAGACATTCTGTACGGAACTTAGAAGTGAACATAAACAGACAGTTGGTCCTCTTTCAGCAGTTGTAATGGGACATGTTCCTGGGATGTTGGCTGTACAGCACATATTATCTCTCTCTCTCTCACACACACACACACAACACACAAGCCCACACTGTTTTCACAGGAACTTCTTAGTATACCCACAACACACCACACACAAACACCTGAAGAAAGTTGTGTGTGTGTGTGTGCGTGAGACTCCAAGTGTTGGTGACTGGCAAATTCATTAAAACGTTGAGCCACTGAAATCAGAGGTATGGATGAATTGGCCATGCCCTACAGAATGAACCCTGAGGTCTGATTAGACTGGACAGGAACCACGATCCCCAAACAGGTGATGCTGATACAAAAATGGACTATTTCTCTGACGTGTGGTAAAGAAAAGCAAGTGGCATTACCTGTGATGCTGATACAAAAATGGACTATTTCTCTGAAGTGTGTTGAAGAAAAGCAAGTGGCATTACCTGTGATGCTGATACAAAAATGGACTATTTCTCTGAAGTGTGTTGAAGAAACGCAAGTGGCATTACCTGTGATGCTGATACAAAAATGGACTATTTCTCTGGTGTGTTGAAGAAAAGCAAGTGGCATTACCTGTGCTCAGATCCACATCATTGCTGGCCATGTTGCTTCGGGCCGCATCCCCTTGCTCTGCAACAGGTGCAGCCCCAGAAAGCCACAGCCCTCCCTCAGCAAATTCATACTGAGGGGCAACTGACCAGTCTGGTGACTGCGAAGGGTCTGGTGACCTGGGTCCTGAGGGGCTGCCATCACCAACTGATTCCATGACTGGGGGGTTTTGGGTTAATTCCAGCCCATCTTCACTCCACTGGAACTGTGCGCGGTCAGGGCTGATGGAAGCACTCTCCATGTTGTCGCCCCTTGCTTCCCGCACATCATGGGTCTCCTGGACAGGGAATCGGGAGCCTACAGTGGGTTGTTCTCTGGTACTGGCTTCCCGTGCTGATGAAATCTGAGGCTGTGCTGCTCCTTGAGGGTGAGCAGGATTAACAGAAGCAGCCCCTGATGACGAATAATCAGCTGAGGATGGACACACAGCTCTCCTGCCATCTCCCTGTTCCTCACTTGTGTGAGGCTGCTGTGGTTGAACTGCTGGTGGTGTGTGTCCTGTGGACATAAATGCTGAGGATGAACACACAGAGAATGTGTGCCATGAAGTCCTGGACTGCAAGCTGCGATCAGTTACATAAGTGCAAAGCTCCAGTAACTGGTGTAAGTTACAGCTGATGCAAAATCACATGTGCTGGTCGATATTTGGTTGCCAGCTTCCTCACGTCTAATTCACTCAGTTTAAATCTAATAATGATAATAAAGATTATGCAAAAAGAACCTACTGTGGGGCCCTAAAATTGAGTTCAGAAAACTATATAAAGAAAAATATTCACTGCATCTACATTATAGTAACTGAGTAAGCATTCATTTAAGACAATTTAACAAAAGCTATAATATTAATAATAATGCAAAAATTTATATGGGCATTTTTGATTCTTCCTAAAATCAATGCACATCTCTTTCATTTTGGAAACATTCAAATACAAGTAATTTTTTTATTGTGATTTTAGATTTAATACTTCGATCTCTGCAGTGTGGATTTTGTGCAGCTCCTAGTCCTAATGCATTATGTTTACTGCACTGATCCCATTCTGACAGAGATCATTATACAAGTATATCCCAGTCAAACAAGCATTTCAGCAGTGCAGACTGCAACAGTAAGCAACACTGATAAAATTCATATCTAGGCCTTTATTTATGTGCATGCTATTGCTATACAAAACTCATTTGAGAAAGGGTGCTCTAACTCTAAGATCCCACTATTATTATTATTACTTACTGCCTGCTGTGCCAAAGCCAGATTAACTGTTACCAGGCTGAGTAAACAAAACACAATGCTCAGGTTATGTATGGCACTGGAGCAAATAAATGTATGATATTTAGCTCCCTGTATGGCCATACACTGATTCCTAAGCCTAGTAGTACTATGGTTTGGCTATATATCCCATTCCTCAACCCAGATCAAGTTCATTATTTGACTACACTGTCATTAGTCATCACATGATGACAAACCCAAGGGTGTAATTCAGCCAGCACAGCTGAAGAACTTAACAACTCTTCTTAGCCAGAATCCCCATGGGGCACTATCAGAAGCACCCAGTTATAACACACTCCTATCCTAATCCAAGGAGTTCTGTTCCCAGACCACTCGACAAATATATATATACACACCTGTGCTGACCTGATGCTTATTCAAAAAAGTCACAGAGCACAATTTCCACAAGACAAGTCAGTGGAACTCCATTTCAAAACTGTCATTTTGTATGACAAAGCTGAAATCAGGACTAGTGAATGCACGAATGACAGTCTCCTTTTTTGTTTATGGTGAATGCATTCATGAAATTTGTATTTTGTTTGGGTCACTGTGACATAACCAACAGGTATCATTTATTCTGTTCACAGCTAACTGATAATAATGTACAACATCAACTGTCAGTTGATAATCTGTCCCAAGCTGTTAATGTTACAACGAGTGCAACTGCAAGTGAGACTGAAAAGAAGTGCTTACCAGGTTGACCCATCTCCTCAGTTTTGGTCTGGGAGTCTGCAGTCCCATCCCCTTTGGCCACCTAGGAATAAACACCACAGAGAAGCTCAAAACAAATGTGATGATACTAACTAAAACCACAAAGTGGAGAGACCCTTGTGGCTTAAAAGCACTAGAAGAGCAAACGTTCAGTTGATTTGCATTTAGATAATCCATTGACACCATGTTTTTCGATCAATTCCCAGAATTCCTTGAATACTGTGATACTCTATCAGGCAAAGTGCTTATTATGGACAATTTTAACATCCACTTTGAAACCCTAAATGATCACAACTCCAGAAAAATGCACAACATATCAGAAATATTCAGCCTCAGTCAGTCTGTCACTGAACCTACACACAAGCAGGACCATCTCTTAGATCTAGTTTTTTTACAGACATAGTGAATGCCTTCTTCGCTCCACCTGCCTTCACCACGGACTTACATCCAACCACACTGCCATTCTATGTCAGCTTGACATTCCCAAACCTGCCATCCAACCTGTAACTACGCAGTTCCGCTCTATCAGTAACATTGACAGAAACTCCTTTAAACAAAATATTGCCCACATCACTCACATCCACCACTGAAACACGCCCCTCTCTGCCACCACACAGTGTGTCAGCAGAAGCTGACCCCCTGGTTCAGCAGCACTGCTGAGTAGTTTTGTAAACTGAAAAGGTACGTCGCAGGGCAGTGCCTGCTGGCTGAAATATAAACTCACAGTGCACAAACAGATTTATGAAAACACCAAAAGGAAAGTCTCACACTTGACTTAGTGGACAATGCAAAAACAGCTTTCTACTCTTTTAAAATACAAACAAGCAACTCATGCAAGGAACTGTTCCACAACTTCAATGCCATCCTAGGCAAAAAGAACTCCACACCTCTCCTGTCTTCTTTGGACTCTGACAACATACCACAAGCCTTTTCTAAATACTTCACCAACAAAATCATCACAATAAGAAACAGCTTTCCTCCAATTCACGCAACAGTAGCTATGGACAAAGCAACCTACTCCGGGAAACTGCTACAGCCATTAACACCAGTCACTGAACAAGTTGTTTTAAAAGTTCTCCAAAAGACTATCCCCAAATCATTATCATGCGACCTTGATCTCATTCCCACAAAATTTATGTACGAAAACCGTCTTGATGTTCTCCTTCCTACAATCACCAACATCATCAACACTTCACTGGCTTCTGGTCTTGTACCACCAGACTTCAAAACGGCTGTTGTCAAACCCCTGCTCAGAAACCCTTCTCTCAACCAAAATGTACTGAAAAACTACCATCCAATCTCAAACCTACCATTTCTGTCAAAAATTCTTGAAAAGGTTGTTCTACACCGACTCCTTGCATGCCTCCAAGAAAACCACCCCTGCAATCCTTTCCAGTCAGCCTACCACACCAGACACAGCACTGAGACCGCACTCCTCTCTTGTAAATGACTTGTTAAACACTACGGACAAAGACAAAATCTCTGTTTTACTCTTACTGGATCTTTCAGCTGCGTTTGATACTATCGATCACCAGATTTTTCTTTCATGTCTCGAAACTGCCTTTGGCATCCACTCTATCGCTGTCCAGTGGTTTCGATCATACCTTCTGGACAGAAATCAGTGCGTGGTTGTCAACAATTCTGCTTCCTCTTCATCTCCTCTCATGTTTGGTGTTCCACAGGGCTCAGTGCTGGGACCTGTGCTGTTTGTTTTGTACACTACTCCATTTTCAGACATCATAGCAAATCACTCACTCAACCATCAGCTTTTTGCAGACGACACCCAACTTCAAAAATAAACTCCACCGAATGATGGACAAAGCCTTACAGTTACACATGACCTGTAATCATGTACAGATGACATAAATTGATAAAAGCAAGGATGTGCAACAACCAACTCAAACTAAATGAGGATAAAACTGAAGCCATTCTCTTCTCAGCACCTTTACTGTCCTCTTGTCACTGTTTACCATCATCAATCATTGTCGTACACACGAAACTGTGTTTTCAGACAAAGTCAGGAACTTAGGGTTTATTGTTGACTCTAACCTCACAATGAAGCAACACGTTATCAAAGTCTGTCAGACAGCCTACTATGATTCGTATGAACTAAAACGCATCAGCTCCATCCATAGGTACCTCACAAAAGCTGCAGCAAAACAACTGGCAACTTCTTGTATATTGTCCAGATTAGACTACTGCAATTCTCTTCTCATGGGCACTCCCAACCCTGTAAGTAATTCAACTGATGCAGAAAGTCCAAAATACTGCTGCACGCCTCATTCTCAGAGCACCACACCACCAAAACTGCACACCACTCCTACAGCAACTCCACTGGCTCCCAATTTCTGAACAAATAAAATACAAAACTGCTGGCATGTGTTACAACGCAATCACCGGTTCTGCTCCCTCTTATCTTTCTGAACTATACCTTTACAGTCCTTCCCGCTCTCTCCACTCTTCGTCAGACACACACATGCTCAAACTCCAGTGCTTCAACAGCAAAGCCCCTGGCTTTCGCACTTTTTCACACTTTGGCCCCCGCATCTGGAACAATCTCTCCCAAGACGTCCAGGCACTCTGTTACTCTCTCACCATTCAAAGGCAAACTCAAGACATTTCTCTTCTCAGAATATTTCAGATAAGCAACACTGTCCATCATCCCTATCAGTCTGTACAGTATGTGTGTGTGTGTGTGTGGGGGGGGGGGGGGGGGGGGGGCATTTTCTGCATAGTTATGCTTGAACCCTTGTCTACATTATGTGTTAAAACTGTTAGCTTTTTAAAAAAAAAATTTTTTATTGCTGGTAACATTTCCATCTCAGTGTACATTATGTGTGTTATACTATGCTTGTTCAGCGCTCTGAGCCACAGGGTAGGCGCTTTACAAATGTCCATTATTATTATTATTGTTATTATAATGCAACACAGCACACAACAGCAGCCAACATTCTTCGGGGAGAACTCTCCAGAGGCCAGTAAATAAACCAAGGTCATCAAAAAAGTACGAGCAGGTAAAATCAATAGAGCATACAATCACATAAAATTTGAATGATTTTATATCATATAACAGCACAACATTCACAAGCACTGAAGAACACCCATTATACAGTATATAAATATCAGTATATGTGACTTACATTCTGTGGAGCATTGTCACAGTTGCCCATGGGCCTTTCCTGATCACCCTGCTCACCCTCTGGCAAGGTTGCTGTACTGATGCCGCCAGCAACAGCACTGCTCTGCCCCTCTGCCCAAGATGAAGTTTAAGGGCAACATGAATATTAAGTTACAGTGCACCATGCTTGTGCCACCTTCACCATTATTACCTGCAATCAAAGTCACACTTTATACGATTATAAGTATAATACAATTTTCATTCTAGTGATCAGCTTCATTTCCGATGCAGCGCAATCCTTCTAACTCCTTCAACTGTTCAAGATGCAATCTGCTTATGATGAAAAGATGCCAGTAGCTTTCTGACAAGTGAGCTAACAGTGGTCAACTGACATGATAAAGACACAAACTGATAAAAATCAAATGTTTTGTAACATTAAACTGATTATTTTTTTTTTAATTCATTTTTTGCTCATATCTTGTATCTTGGTTTGGACAATCTATAGAATGTTAGAACTTACTAATACTAGAACTACTATTGATAATTAAATTTATTCAAAAAACTTTTTTTCAGGAGGCAAAACACCAATTCTTCAGTGTAATAAATAACAAAACTTTCTATCCCCAACAGTTTGGCTCTGCTGTCAAGAAATTGGCCAGTTCTTGCCATTTTAATGTAGTCTACACATACTCAACAGTAACCCAAGCCACATCTCAGATGACCTGATGCCACTAAAAATAACCTGTAATTACTGTCTGCATGACACACCTTGCCTCACATAAAGGTGCAATTCTCTGTTGCTCTCTCTCTAATAATGTAATATATATACTATATATGAATCACCTGCTGTCACTGGTCAAGCACTAGCTGGTACTGGCTGAGGTGATGCAATTTCAACAGCAATGGTGAAAAATACTAAATTTCAGCCAATCTGTTAAGCCAACAGTGATGCCATTAAGGCCCATTATGGGAGTAGACTTCAAATTTAGGCAAAGTAAATTACCGTTATTAAACAATCAAAAGAAAGAAAACACATACCTGTTTGAACCCTTTCTTCTTCATTATGATCACTTGCATCATTTGATGCCATCTTGTCTTGAGTGAACCTGGAATTAAATAATCATATATATATATATCCATCATAAATTCACAGTCTTAAAACTAATGCCATAATCGGTAATGGCTTTATAAATTATATCAGCATTCTGAGTCCAACCTTTTCTCTCTTTAAAAGCACGTTTGTATAATCGCCAGTAACTGGTGGGCTACACTGGTTCACTTGGTCCTCACACTGTTCTGTACATTTTACATAATGCTATTATGTGTAGCTCTGCATTTTTTCTGTACCTCAATACTTGTATGCACTTCTCATTCCTGTCCAAACCATTTTTATAATACACCCATGCTATTCAATCAGATCTGTGATCTCAGTCTTGTGATCTCAGCACCTTTCTGGGGACAACATACTGTATTCTCCCACTCCTGAACTATTGCTTTTATTTCATATCTGTGTCCACTTTTTGGCTGCACTTATTCATAGTCATACTGTCTGGAATGCCATTCAGCCTTGGGCAGCAATGTTTGTCCTACTTCATATTAACTTTGCAGAACTTTCTGATTCCTGAGGTGCAGAGAAAATGCAGAGCTGGGTGCACTCACAGACGAGACACAGTTGAGGTACTGTATTCATGGAATCATAGTACACTCACTGACTGGGCTGAAGACATTTTGATGGACAGGATGTGTTAATGTTGGTGGCTGAGTACTCTGAAAACGTACATGTTATACTCATTGACTGGACTGAATTTGAAGACATTCTGACAGACAAGACACAGCATGTCAGTGTTGGTGGTGTGTGGTCTGAAGACAGGCCAGTGATAAATGGTGTTCCCCTTGGGAGTGTAGTCCTACATTATTTGTCTTCCCTTGGGAGTGTAGTCCTACATTATTTGTCTGTCTTAATAAATTACATGCCAGAAATTCAAGAATGCTTCATCAAGATTTTCACTGATGACACTACAATTATATAATTATTATATTGAAAATAATACAATTATATAATTATTATATTGAAAATAATAATAATCTTGCTGCCAAAGCACTTAAAGTTAAACTGAATTTTGACGCTTTATAAAAAGATACAATGACAGTGCACTTCCCAAAAGGGAAGAAGAAAGACATCCAACTGCACCAGAGAGTAACGCACTTTTTGTGTGTGGATAAACTAGGTAGCAGATGTAGTATGTTGTGTGTTTTTTACAGCTTGTGGAGACCCTTTGAAAGCTGTTCTGACACCCAAAAAAATATAAAGAAAAAGAGAGCTGAACATTATATATTTTATGTTCCAAGCAAAGTTGAAGTCTGCTTGATTTATGAGTTGAGCAGCTCATTGTGGGAATTCCTAAAACAAGCACCAATTCCAGAACTGAGTTGCTCAATTCCAGGATCACTCATGCTCTAAATTGCCAATATTTTTATACTGCCAGGTGAACAAAGCCATCAGTGGTGGAGATCCTGCATGGCCCTTCTCAATTTTACTATTTTTACAGCCGATTTGGTGGGCTTTTGGTTTGCAAAATGAAAATGGATCTCACAATTCCAAAGTGATCTAATCATGTATATTGTATAATAATAATGCATCAATCTGGCAGCAAAATAAAATAATAATAATTAATTACTGCTTTTGTGACAATTACTTCTGTATTTTGCTTCTCAGTTTCAGGATGTGGTTTCTATCAAGCTTGTTGTGCCATGGTATACATGAGAGCAGGAGGTTCCTGAAACTATCCATTAGAGTTAGACTTGTTCAACTTCAAGCTGAACAAATCTGCTGGAAGTGGAACAAGAGGTGACCCTTACATTGTTACAAGCTGTGCAAAGAAACAGCTTTCACTAATCAGTATATGCTTTAGTTTAAATCATTTTGTTGTTGTTGTTGTTGTTGTTAGTAAATGTTAAGTTTTTGTTACTAATGTTCAGTAACACTAACACTGTGTAACCGAGTTATAAACAGCCTGCTATCCACCAGACTCCTCCAAAAACTGTCTAGACAAACACTGGGAGTAACTGGATTTTAGTGTCCTGTCAACTGCGCAGGGTCACCTCAGGGCAATCAAATGTAGCTACAACAAATACAAGGAAACATTACAAAACAATTATAAACCTTTTCTCAAGTCAGTCCACAAAACCAAACCATACACAATACTCAAAACAATGAAACATAAAACCAAACATGATACAGTAAGTAATACACAAACGTCAAACACATTTTTGAAGAGTTTGTCCCTTCAATAAATGAGCACATATGGCTAGGACATGCTGGTATCCTTGACCATTCTGTTTAATTTACTATCTGATAACAGATTAAAGAACAAAAATAGCACAAACAATAAAAAGTTACAGAAGCATATTGGCAAATACCAGAGCCGCAAGCCACACATACCACCTACCGTCATCTCCTAACTGCTCAACAAGAGCCATACAAAAAAGCCTTAACTGTTAATGCAAAATATCTGAGAATGTTCTGGAATAAAGTCAGGAGAATGGACCATTAGCAGAAAAATGACAAGACAAAGATAATTTCTCATTTGGCAGAAAAACAAGAGGATATATATCTATATATATATATATATATGGAGAGGGGTGGTGGTGGAGATGAATAAAATTACTGCCCCTAAGATTCCAGACAGGGGAGCCCCATCAGACATCCCCAGCCTCGCTTCGGGTCATAGAATAACTCAAGTACTACAAATAAATCATTTAAATGTGACTGACAAAAGCAAGCCAGGTCAGTAGAGTGCTGCACTTTTAACCAGAGCAATCTAAACGGAAATTCAGTAAAAAGACTAAAATAGTAAAAAGCCTGTGATTGTGTCAGTAAATCGTAAAATTCACGAGTATGACATGATGACAGGCCTGATAAAAATGTGCGGCGCCGTGATCGACCTTTGACGCTTCATTTTGCGACAGAAAGTCGGCCAAATCTGCAATAAAACATTAATGATGGGGGCTGTGTTCTCCACCTTTGCCTCTGCGTACTCACAAATCTGACTGACAATCCACATCAACGATTTCATTGCCTTTCTCCCCGATCCTAAACCTACCTGCGGTCTGCACTCCTCTCTTGGTTTATCGCTGTTTCCGGTTGTTGGGCAGGTTTATGACTGTGTAGCGGGAGAGCTGTGCAAGCTAGCTTGAGTTACGGGCCCTGAGTTCCCCCACCCCTTCTCTCCAGTCGGACGCTGCCTGCCAGCGACTGGCCGGTGCCACACGGTGCGGTATAAAAGACAGTGCCTGCCCGGTTTCTGTACCATGTGCTGAAAAGTGCTGGTCAACCCCCCCCCCCCCCCCCCCGAGTTTACATGCTGAGAAAGTGTGTTGCTCTTCCCTTAGTTATTAGAAGACCTATGCTGCAAAGTGTGGGCACGCATGTTTAGTTATTAAGAGACCTATGCTGCAAAGTGTGGGCATGCATGTTTAGTAATTAACAGACCTGTGCTGCAAAGTGCAGGCACGCATGTTTAGTTATTAAGAGACCTGTGCTGCAAAGTGTGGGCACACATGTTTAGTAATTAAGAGACCTGTGCTGCAAAGTGCGGGCATGCATGTTTAGTTATTAGAAGACTTGTGCTGCAAAGTGCGAGCGTTAGTTAAGTTTCTGTTTGTTTGTCTTCTTGTGCTGCAAAGTGCAAGTATTAGTTAAGTTAGTGCAAGGTTGCAACTTACTTTTGTAGGTAATTGGTGCTGAGCTTATGCCGGTAGCTAAGTTAGCTATGGTTTAGTGCATAGGTTAGGCATAGTCATGCGTCAGTTTGGTTTGCTCTTGTGTGTACTGTATGTGTAACATGCGGTAGTGTAAATAAAACTGTATGCATTTCTTTATTTGGTTCGTCACTATAATGGGAGTATGTACTGAGACGGAGTGTGGTCAGTGCGCGTGTTTGTGAGCGTGCCTCAGTGTTTTCGTCATGTTGGTACATGTGTACAACTTCTGTCTCCACTTATCTTTTGTCTAGTGTCTAGTGGCGCAAGTGCATAGTGAAACGGCACACCTACCTCTGAGTAGGTAGGTCCACCCAAATTTTGAAAAGCAAGCAATACAATCCATTAATATGTGATATTAAAGAGGGTCACAAGGCAAGTACACAAACCAAATTTCATTAATTTATCTATAATATTTTTTGAGATATCACCCTTCAAACAGTCATCATTTTAGGCGTTTTAGGCGCATTTTACAAAATGACATTTTTGTATGGCTCTAGCATAAAAAGTATTGGTCACACATCCACCCAGCTTGTTTTGCACAGTGTCTGCACAACATAGACTAAACACAATTTTTTCAGTAGTCATCCTTACTCAAATTTTGGAGATGCAGAGTGCCAAAAATGGAAAAATCACTAATTTTGACATTGTCCAATCGCCAATCTTTGACAGTACCATGACAAGATCAAACATAACATGGGAATGGAAAGATGTATAACCATGATTCTGGTATCAACTGATTCTGCATTAATTAGACAATACAAATTCACAAGTCTAAAGAAGTACAAGCTAAATTTTACCTACAGAGGCAAGTTTCCATGAGAAAAAAGGTGCAAATATACTGCAAATCTTTGATGGTAGTAGCATTAATTAAAGCAAATCAAACTCTGGAATGGAAAGAGATACAGCCATGGTTCTGGTATCTGCAGATTCAGCATTAATCAGAGAAGGGAAATGCACAGCATATGGAAATTTAGGCAAATTTTAGATATATGTAGACTTGTTTGAATGAGGAAAAGAAGTTAAAAACTGCAGTCCAAATGTGGCCTCATGGTAGATGTTGAGGCCTGCCTCACTTTCTAGGACCAATTCTCTCCTCAAGATGATGAAACTGATCATCCTCTGAAATCATTAACAAAGAAATATATAAACAAACAGGTAAAAAAGATTTATTTCAACATATACAGCACACTAACACTTAATACTCACCAATTAAATACACTTAATACTCACCAATTAAATCATCAAATTCTGAAGTTTAGTTGTAAATAACACTTACTTGACTTTGTGTGAATCATGCAGTAATAACTTGAGAAATAAATAAATCAGAAAGGTACAAACAGAAGGAAGCAGACAAGAACAAATTTTCAGGTATCTGACTAATACTACCTATTGAAACAATCCCAGAAGCAAAAACCCGACTGGAGTCACTCTCGCCATTATTTGACAAAACTTAAAAACAAAAAAACTTCCCTACTTTAGTTTAGATAAAAGACCTGGATTATTAAGGAAAAGTAAACTAACAAAAATTGGAGTCCCACATCAATGACATTAAAAAAATTACTTGCTCAAAAATTTATTTAACGTTGCTCTGAGTATTTTATTTTCCCCACCCCCTACCACCCCCACATTTGATGTGGCTCTTCATGTGTGTGTGTGTGTGTGTGTGTGTGTGTGTGTGTGTGTGTGTGTGTGTGTGTGTGTGATTATTTCTTTCATTTTGTTTCTCGTTCAGTTTTTCTTACTGACTTAGTTACTTCTGTCTTGTTACCATAGTGATAGGTCTTGTTTTGTCAATCATGCTTGCAAAATGTTAAACAAAAACAAAAACAAAAACTTGTCATTAGTACTCTTCTCTCTTCTTCTTTTTACCCCCCCACCCCACCCCCCTTGTTATTATTATTATTATTATTATATGCAAAGATTGAAAGAATCATGTAATTTTTTAGCCAGTGTGCCAGGTCTTCCATGTGCACAAAAGGTGGAAGAGAAAGAAGGGGAAAAAACAAGAAATAAATTCGTCAGAAGCAAATACAATTCCAAATTCTCAATATAACATTAATTTTGGCTGGTGGCTCGCTTTTATTTCGTTTTGTCTAGATGAGCAGATCTACTGTAAAAGAAACATATGGGTCGTGACTGCATCGTCTGCTAGCTAAATAAGAGTTATTGTCCTTGACAAGAAGTTGAAGAACAACAAATATATATTTTTTAAATCATTCACTTGCTAAATTTCCTTTAAAAAAATTCACTGTTGAGAACGTACACCATACATCACGTTTTTGTCAATTCAGATTTACGGGGAAAGAAATTACTACTTTTACAGCGGTTTGCATTGCGGAGGAACTAAAGAGAAGATAACTCTGTAATGTTGTTCAAACTACGACCAGACCACAACGAATTTGCTTCAATTACATTCAAAGAGATGTAAACAGCACAAAAATACAGTTATGGTTGTGTTGGAAACTCACTTAGTTATCGCTAAAATAAAAAACTTACCACGGTTTCTTTCCAGTTCCTCCAGGGTGAGTATCTTTTGCGCCGCTCGCGTAGTCGCAGACTTTAGCGATCGCGCAACTCGAACAGACAACAAAATCTATGGGGTCTCCAATTTCCGTTGCACGGGAACTTTTACAAGAACTCGCTTCCGGATCAAACGATACACCGTTTTAAAGAGCGAAAATTCGTCTTTCCAGTGATACCAAATTCAATATGGTGCATTCAAACTTTCTTGGTGTAAATTTAAGGTAAAAATGAACGTATTTTTCAACTCAATTTTTGCTGAAGTCGAAAACGAAGAATTTTAACGAATTTTATAATGGATAAATCTATGGGAATTCCTCTTTCTAAAAAGTATAACTTCATGTCTGGACGTTTTTCTTGTAAAAGTTCCCAACGGTTTTCCGAACGCAACCGTTTTCCTACCTCGCTCATCTGACTTTCGACGTCAGAACCACGCTCGGTTTCCGACCGCTCGGTGTGTTCATTAAAACTTCTTCCAAACTCACAATACATCATTCACGCACAAAATAATGGCATCAACCGGTCGTAAAAAGATCGTTTTTTGCGTGACAGTAGTTTTCATTGACAAACTGCACAGAAGAAGGCAAATATGACAAGTTGAAAATGAGCAATATTTGCCTCGCGACGACCATGTTACCCAGCGCTAAAGAGAGGCTGGTCCTACCTACTCTGAGGAGTGGACAAACCACCAAACACTAACAGTAACACAGGTTTTTTTCTGGATACCAAGGTCGGTCGATTGTAGTGATTTTGAACACAACGCGAGGAACTTGACATTGAAAGGCACACTACATGAGGATGACTAGAGACAATGGTTTATTCCAGTGTGAGTGTCTATCCTCGGCAATCTCAAGCCTCGCTCTGAACCTTAAATGAGGAACCGGCCGCAGGTCTGGTTACAACTGAACCGAAACTACAATCCTTGTAAAATAAAATCCTTGTAAAATGGAATCCTTGTAAAATAACCCCTTGTAAAATAAAAACCTAAACTAAAATCCTTGTAAATAAAATAATTGCCTTGTTTTGTAAATTAACCTTGTAAATAAAATAATTGCCTTGTTTTGTAAATTAGAATCCTTGTTTTCGAGTTCGAGAACTTTCACGTGACGTCACCAAATCGTGCGTACCGCCGGCTGGATGACGGTCTACACAATCTCGTCCTCGTAGCTCGGTGAATACTGGATGCGGTCTTCTCTAGGTTTATCGCTGTTCCCGGTTGTAGGGGCGGGGATAGCTCAGTGGTCAGAGCGCCGGACTCGTGATTGAAAGGTCGCGGGTTCGAATCCCTGCTGGAACGGCGGGAGAATTTTCTTCTCCAGGGTCGACTTTCTGTGCTGACTCTTATTTCGGTATCCGTTCCACCCCCGTGTTACCACAGTAGCACGTAAAAAATCCCGGTCATTCTGCCAAAAAGTGCAGGTGGCAGGTTACAGCTAAACACGCATACACCTTACGTATGTGGCTTTTATTGAACCGTGCTTCGGCATTGGTCACAACTTGTCCCTAATATGTCAAATGACATCTGAGGACATTAAGCATCAACTCATCATCATCATCATCGTTCCCGGTTGTTAGTTTTTAACAGAACTGAAACTACAATCCTTGTAAAATAAATTCCGTGTAAAATAAAATCCTTGTAAAATAAGGCCATTGTAAAATAAAAACCGAAACTACAATCCTTGTAAACAAAATAATTGCATTGTTTAGTAAATTAAAATCCTTGTTTTCGAGTTCGAGAGCGAGAACTTTCAAGTGACGTCAATCGTGCATACCGTCGGCTGCATGACGGTCTACACAATCTGCTGGTCCCCATTTCATTGAATGCGGTCCACACTCCGAGCATCGCATTCCGGCACCTTCCTCCTCGGAGGAAGGATGTCGTAAACCAGTGCTTGGAGTTTGGACGCGGTCCTGATACCTTTGCTTACGTCATGGCTATTTTTCTTTTTCTTTTTCTCGCTCTTGAAGATAATGCCAGATACAAAAAGCCTGAAATTTTCTGTAGGCATATATGCATGGATAGCAATGACTGACTCGGACACTGCTACTTGATGTTCCAGTGCAATGTTTTAAAAACATCACACTAGCTATTCCATAGACAGTAACTGTTCAACTTTTGTATTAAAACTTAAAGTGAGATGAGCACAATCATTCTGAGAAATTGCAGTGTAAACATATTTGATGCTAATTGCTATACTGAGGTGGGTGAGACTGAATGTAAACATAGACTGTCAGTAGGTGTGGTAATGTTGCATATGTTTTAGAACAATGCAAGTGGCCATGTGTATAGACATGCAGCACAGTGCCTAGGCTAGTATATAAAATGTGAATATTTAAGAGCTGCTTGATTTTGCGCTGAGCATTCGCTGGGATATAACTGTTGCAGTTGACTGGGTGCTCATAAAGCTTTCAGTTTGAACTATCATTGTAACTAAAAGTAATTATTTCTGTCTCCCCCCCCCCCCCCACCCCCAACACACGCACACTCGTACCTACAGCATGACGCCACACAAAAGTTAACATGTCACATCTCTAGTTTTATTCAGGGATCATCTCGCTTAATAAAGAACAGTTTAGCCTTAAAACTTTGACATCTGTCATTCAGGTTTTGTCCCATGCGTATCTTCTGAACCGGCGATGAACCTCAGTTTTGCAACCAAACCTGATTCAAGTTCAGTGTTGCTTTCTGTCTGTTGCTGTGTTGCTTAATGTCCCCGGATGTTGGTTGACATATTAGGGACAGGATGAGACAAGTGCCGAAGCATGGTTCAATATAGCTTTATGTCCACGGAAACCAGAAAGCTCGTTAGGATGGACAGCCCAGGACGGCCACCTCAATTCTTTCACATAGTTCCTGAACTATGAGCTTTCCGTCCACAGAGACCATTCATATATATATATAGCTATTAATGTGGGGAGTTTTGCTTACCCCATGTTTTTGTTTTGTTTTGGGGGAGGGGGTTCTTTATTTTTATGTGGAATTTCTCTTACACACTCCAAGCTGTGTTTGTTTTCTGCTGGGAGTTTCTTATGTACACCCATACATGTATATATATATGGATTGCCCTGCATTATGTTTGACTGGGTTTTAACAACCAATATTCTTCCTTCCACTGTTTGTTTTTGTCTATGTGGCTAGTTTTTCTTACACCATGGTCTTTTCTAAAATTTATGTGGGAGATTTTCTTTTGCATCTCCTCCCCCCCCCCCCCCCCCCCCCCCCCCCCCCCCCCTTTTTTTGTTTGTTGTTGTTTGTTATGGTGGTGGTGGGGGGTTGTTATTTATTGGTGCTCTGTGTGTGTTGTTGCTGTTTTTCTTGCATTCTGTCTTAAAAAAAAACAAAATTATGTTTTCTGAGCATGCCCCATGTAGTTGTTTTGTTGTGGGGAGTTGATCTTACATGCCCTGTGCTATTTTTTGTTGTTTCAAATTTGTTTTTAGATGGGGGGGGGGAGTTTCTTTTACACATCCTCATCTGTGCTGTGCTGAAAACAGTCCACCCTTGGACTGAACACAAACAGGTTGAAAAGTGCTCATGTCATGTCCAGTAACCACAGTACCATCAAAAGCAGTGTACAGTGCTTTCAAAACTGGATTACATCTTGCCTCTACAAACAATACCACAACTGGTTTCAGATTATGACTTTTTGGGCTGCAACACTTAAACATTGTATAACACAATGTGAGAATAATGGTGGGATCTAAATGCCTTTAAATGATTTAATTGATTGGGCAAAGCAGCTTCTTGTTTGTGTCTAGAGTTTTTAATGCGTTTCCTTTATTGGAACAATAGAGTTGTAGTTAATTTTAATCTCCTTTCTAATCAGTATTATTCTGAGCAAACCCCCCACCCCTTTAAGAATTCAGTTTAAAAAAAAATTATGGTGGAAATCTTTTATTATTGACTTATATAATCTGTGTATCCGATTATGTGAAGCGAGTGTGTGCTAGGTGCAAGCATGCATTTGTTTGTGTGCATGTGTGTGTGTTGTTAATGTTTAAAGCACATTTCACCATCTTTAGAAGAAAAGTTTTGCATAATTCACCAATTTGGGATGTCCTCAATACATAAAATGTTTTAAGATTTGCTGTTTTATTGACAGCAATTGAATTTTCCCAAGAGGACAATAAAGATTGTGTTGTATTGCATTGCATTGATGAAGATGGTCATGATGAAGATGGTGACAAGCAAGCATGCATCTCATTCTCACGAACCCAAACATCTTCTCTTTTGGCAAAGTACATTTTATTTACACAGTACAGCGGACTTTGTCTCTGGGTCTGCACTCACTGCACCCCCACAATCCTGAGATTACTTCCTTGTCTCCGCCGAAATGCCATCTGCTGCTAAGCAACATGCCAAGTGGTGACAGTGTCTGAATAAGGGCAGTGAACTGCATAGTCTATTTCCAGCATTGGCCGGTGTCATGTCACCACACATCAAACTGTTCCAGAGCATAGCTGAGTCCCTGCTCCTCGTAGTCCTGTCGTGTTAGCACCATGTTCTCGAAGTCTGGATCCTGCGCCATGAGGCATCCTCCTTCCCACGCGTACGTGATGGGGCTGCAAGCAAAAATTAACACAGGCTGCTAAATGGCGGAAAAATAAACTGCGGGGGTGGGGGGGGGGGGGCATTCTTGTTCTAAAGTCAAAATTCTGTTTGATTTGAATTCTGGGACAACCCAAAGCATGATGTTAAAGTACTCAGTCGTAATATTTTATGTGTTGTTTTTCCATACTATAATCTGTGTATGTGTGTGTGTGAGGGAAATGTCTACATATTTACACCTATTATGTGTGTTGGTGTGTATGTGTAAACAAGCTCCCACAATCTTTAAGTTGGTTTTACAACAAAAAAGCGGCTCCAACACTAACAGTAAATTCCTCGTCAGGGTGGTCTGTTTTTGTTAGGGTGGTCTGTTAGCGCCTTGTTCTGGTGGTCCGTTGGCGCTTTGTTAGGGTGGTCTGTCAGTCAGCAATTTGTTAGGGTGATCTGTCAGTGCCCTGAAGGGAGGCCAGGGATGTCTGATGTATCCCTCCTGTCTGGAATCTCAGGGCTGTCATTTAATTCCCTTTTCCTATCTCCTCTCTTATTTTTTCTGCCTAGTCCCCTTGCTCTTTCTGTCTTGTCATTTTTCTGCTAATGGTCCATTCTCCTGATTTTTTTTCCAGAAAACTCAAATATTTTTCATTAAAGGAAAAGTCCAAGTTTGTAAGTATGCAAAATGGCCATCGAAATGATTGACAAATGAGTAACGAGCTGGAGATTTAATTAAATTTTTAAAAAATTAATTGGGTTTTTAATCAGTTTTATGTAGGCTGGCCGAGACTGCTGTCTCGGGTTCTCCATCAGTCACGTGACCTTCTCGGAAGTGACGTCAGTCTGGGGAGACTGCAGTTGCCATCTTAGATCGTTCATTGAATGTGTATGCGTGTGGTCGACAAAAAGCTCTAACCATGTCAGCCTAGTGTATTGCAGCAAACTGTAACAACTCACAAGCAACCCAAAGCATAACTATGCACGAGTTCCCACAGAATCGACCTGCTGTGAGGCGAAAATGGGTCAAATTTGTACAATTCAAACGAGCTGACTTTGATGCTGCGCCTCAGTCATGCCCATTTGTGTAATGAGCACTTTGCTGAGCACAATTTTCGTAAACTTTGTGGTGGAATACCAAATGGGGTTTGCTTCAAAGCAGAATTTGTAGAGCTGTCCACAGCATAGCGACTTGGAAAAAATTCCAGTTCGAATCCCCAAGGATGAAGTTTATGAGCAGCAAGCGCACAGCATGATACCAAAAACTGAGAGGTACACTGATACCCTGAAACAAGTGCTAACAAGGCAAAGACAAAAAGTATAACACGAATGCCTCCAGCATAAAAGGCCGTGAAAGAAAGAGACTGTACGCAAATGCCTGTGGCAAAGAAAGAAAGAACAGACCACAAATGCCTGTGGCAAAGAAAGAAAGACTAAACCACAAATGCTGGTGGCAAATGAAAAAAATGGCTGCCCTAATCAGTCAAACAAACAGGTGACACCAAATGAAAGCAACAAAACAGCTGAAACCACCTCAAAATCCCAAATGGTTACCTACCTGCAAGCATAAGGTGGAAAAAACACACACACAAAATCACTACCAAATCACAACAGTCTAATAGACTACTGTCTGCAACAAAGGAGTGGATGACTACAGTCAGAAGAGCACAGAGCAAAAATAACTGTGCCAACGACAAACAGAAAGCCAAACTAACCATAACTAACTTTAAACTAACCCCTCACTAACCTGGCTTCCATCTAGAAAAACAAAGTCTGCACACTGATAAAACGCTAATCAGGACTAACGATGAGAAAGCAACGGGATGTAAACAAATGCAGACAACAAGAGAAATATAAAATGGCTGCCCGAATCAGGCAAGCTAACAAGCGGGTATGAAATGGCCAATAAACCAAAGATAAAAAAGGAAAGAACGCATGGTGAAAAAGAAGGGGAAAAGAGAAAACGACAACAACACTTTCTGATTAGAAAGAGGCAAGTAATGTCAGCGAGCAACAGGACAAAGGCTGGATACACGTAATCCATGTACATGATACCACCCACTTAGCAGTGACAACAACACGGCAGGGCAACGCAAAGAAAGAATGAGAGGCTTCATTAAACATCGAGACTATACCCCTCGCTCGTACATTGTAAATGAACGATATATCTCGAGAAACAAAAGGGCAAGCCAAGAGAAAAAACAGTGAATGGCAAGAACCGGTAACTAGCCCAACCCCACACCCTAACCCAGGGAGGCCATGAAATCACTAGTCTATTGAACTAGAATGAACAAAACCTTTTTCATTTTTATCTAGACTATCCCCCTCACTCATACATCGTAAATGAACGATATAACTTGAGAAACAAAAGGGCAAGCCAAGAGAAAAAACAGTGAATGGCAAGAACCAGTAACTAGCCCAACCCCAAACCCTAACCCAGGGAGGCCACGAAATCACTAGTCTATTGAACTAGAACGAACCAAACTTTTTCATTTTTACATATGATGAAACAAACAAGGATAAACTGGGAAAATAAAATAAAACACCCAATAAAAGGCAGGCTCCCTAATGAGATCTAGCCTGTTGTGAAAGCTAGAGTAAACAGAACGAAAAAGACAGCAATGCCACGCACCTAACAAGGTTCGAGAAAGATGAAATAACAAGGGGGAAATAAAGGCCCAATTACTGACAATGGCGTCAAAGCTTCATCCTTGGAGATTCGAATTGGAATTTTTTCAGTCGGTTACCCTGTGGCTGCTAGCCATTTTACAGTGACTCCCCAGTGATGTAGTGCGCATATGTGCACATGATTTTCAGCGTCATGGCGATGCCTTCGGTACGACAGAAAATGCCTGTTTTCGTGCATTTATAACCCTCAGATCACAATTTCTTTAATGGAAATCGTGCCAAAAATCACCCAACACCTTGGACTTGTCCTTTAAAGGTTAGGCTTTTTTGTATGGCTCTTGTTGAGCAGCTAGGAGATTGTAATTGGTCGGTGGTATGTGCAGCTTGCTGCCATACGACACTGGTATTTGCCATTATGCATTTATATAACATTTTTTATTTTATATTGTATCTGTCCATTCCTTTTTTATATTTTTCTTTAACCTGGTGTTGATAAATTAGAATGCTTGGTGATACCAGCATGTCCTAGCCTTATGTGCTCTTTTAACAGGGGTAATACTGAAAGGACTAACTCTTTGTGTCCGATGTTTATGTATGTTTTATGTTTGCAAAGTGATTGGTTTTGTAGACTGACTTGACAGAGGGTTGATATATATGTGAGAAGAGTTTAGAAAGGTATATTTGCCTATGACCTGAGTTGGACTGTCCTGAGGTGACCCTGTGTGGTTGACAGGACATTAAAATCCAATTACTACTACTACTGTCTACTACTGGTCTGTCAGCACTTTGTTCTGGTGGTGTGTCAGCACTTTGTTCTGGTGGTCTGTCAGCACTTTGTTCTGGTGGTCTGTCAGCACTTTGTTCTGGTGGTCTGTCAGCACTTTGTTCTGGTGGTGTGTCAGCACTTTGTTCTGGTGGTCCGTCAGCACTTTGTTCTGGTGGTGTGTCAGCACTTTGTTCTGGTGGTCCGTCAGCACTTTGTTCTGGTGGTGTGTCAGCACTTTGTTCTGGTGGTCCGTCAGCACTTTGTTCTGGTGGTCCGTCAGCACTTTGTTCTGGTGGTCTGTCAGCACTTTGTTCTGGTGGTCCGTCAGCACTTTGTTCTGGTGGTGTGTCAGCACTTTGTTCTGGTGGTCCGTCAGCACTTTGTTCTGGTGGTGTGTCAGCACTTTGTTCTGGTGGTCCGTCAGCACTTTGTTCTGGTGGTGTGTCAGCACTTTGTTCTGGTGGTGTGTCAGCACTTTGTTCTGGTGGTGTGTCAGCACTTTGTTCTGGTGGTCCGTCAGCACTTTGTTCTGGTGGTGTGTCAGCACTTTGTTCTGGTGGTCCGTCAGCACTTTGTTCTGGTGGTGTGTCAGCACTTTGTTCTGGTGGTCCGTCAGCACTTTGTTCTGGTGGTGTGTCAGCACTTTGTTCTGGTGGTCCGTCAGCACTTTGTTCTGGTGGTCTGTCAGCACTTTGTTCTGGTGGTCCGTCAGCACTTTGTTCTGGTGGTCTGTCAGCACTTTGTTCTGGTGGTCCGTCAGCACTTTGTTCTGGTGGTCCGTCAGCACTTTGTTCTGGTGGTCCGTCAGCACTTTGTTCTGGTGGTCTGTCAGCACTTTGTTCTGGTGGTGTGTCAGCACTTTGTTCTGGTGGTGTGTCAGCACTTTGTTCTGGTGGTGTGTCAGCACTTTGTTCTGGTGGTCCGTCAGCACTTTGTTCTGGTGGTGCGTCAGCACTTTGTTCTGGTGGTCCGTCAGCACTTTGTTCTGGTGGTCCGTCAGCACTTTGTTCTGGTGGTCCGTCAGCACTTTGTTCTGGTGGTCCGTCAGCACTTTGTTCTGGTGGTCTGTCAGCACTTTGTTCTGGTGGTCCGTCAGCACTTTGTTCTGGTGGTGTGTCAGCACTTTGTTCTGGTGGTGTGTCAGCACTTTGTTCTGGTGGTCCGTCAGCACTTTGTTCTGGTGGTGTGTCAGCACTTTGTTCTGGTGGTCCGTCAGCACTTTGTTCTGGTGGTGTGTCAGCACTTTGTTCTGGTGGTGTGTCAGTGCTTTGTCAAGGTTGTCTGTCAGCGCTTTGGTAGGGTGTTCTGTTAGCGCTTTGTTTTGGTGGTCTGTCTGTCAACGCTTTGTTTTGGTGGTCTGTCTGTCAACGCTTTGTTTTGGTGGTCTGTCTGTCAACGCTTTGTTTTGGTGGTCTGTCTGTCAACGCTTTGTTTTGGTGGTCTGTCTGTCAACGCTTTGTTTTGGTGGTCTGTCTGTCAACGCTTTGTTTTGGTGGTCTGTCTGTCAACGCTTTGTTTTGGTGGTCTGTCTGTCAACGCTTTGTTTTGGTGTTCTGTCTGTCAGCGCTTTGTTTTGGTGTTCTGTCTGTCAGCGCTTTGTTTTGGTGTTCTGTCTGTCAACGCTTTGTTTTGGTGGTCTGTCTGTCAACGCTTTGTTTTGGTGTTCTGTCTGTCAACGCTTTGTTTTGGTGTTCTGTCTGTCAACGCTTTGTTTTGGTGTTCTGTCTGTCAACGCTTTGTTTTGGTGTTCTGTCTGTCAACGCTTTGTTTTGGTGTTCTGTCTGTCAACGCTTTGTTTTGGTGGTCTGTCTGTCAACGCTTTGTTTTGGTGGTCTGTCTGTCAACGCTTTGTTTTGGTGTTCTGTCTGTCAACGCTTTGTTTTGGTGGTCTGTCTGTCAGCGCTTTGTTTTGGTGGTCTGTCTGTCAACGCTTTGTTTTGGTGGTCTGTCTGTCAACGCTTTGTTTTGGTGGTCTGTCTGTCAGCGCTTTGTTAGGGTGGTCTCTCAGCACTTTGTTAGGGTGGTCTCTCAGCACTTTGTTAGGGTGGTCTATCAGTGCTTTGTTCTAGTAGTCTGTCAGTGCTTTGTTGGGGTGGTCTGTGAGCCTTTTGTTAGGGTAGACTCAAGCCATGGTTTGGCTGTTTGACATAAAATATTCTGACACCTACTTTGGTGGCAGGAAGATGTTCACATCATATTCATCGCTGGCCAGACTGCGAACATCTTTGTACCTAGAGACACACAAACAAAACCAAAGAAAGTAAACAAACTCACTTTTTACACACATGCTGAATGCTCCAGTTTCGACTTAAACATTTTTGTTGTTGTATTTTTCTTTTACTATACGTCAGATTTTTTTCTTCCTAAGTTGCAAATATCTGTTGATCCATACCAAAACTTCCCTTGCTTTGTCCAGAAGTCATTTTCCCCAAACTTGCCTGCAAAAAGGCACCTCCAATTTCCAAAACTTTCCAAATGTTTGAAGACCATCTAAATCCTGAACAATATGAGACAACCCCCTGCGCCAGACTTCCGCCCATCTTTCTGAGAAAGAAAGCTAGATGATCCAGATTTCACTGGACTTTCCATTCCAACATTTTAGGGCACTCCTGCACACAGGCATACTCACAGTCGATCCTGAAATCCAGGCAGATGGCAGTTACCGCCTGTTAGCACAATGTTGTTGAGGAGGTGTGGGTGCATCTCTGCAACAGGTCAAAACAAGGATTTGTTTCAGTTTAAAAAATTTTTTTTTTAACAAGGCATCAGTAGCAGGTCATTCCTAACCTTCCTGTTGTTTTACAGTTTATTATAATTATCTGTAGGTGAGTGTGTGTGTGTGCATGTGGTGTATGTGTGATGTCTGCGTGTGTGTGCATGTGTGTATATATATATATATATGTGTGTCATGTATGTGCATGGTGCATGTGTACATGTGCATGTGTGTATATGTCTGTCCTCCCACTTTGTGGAAGATGGGGCGCTGTATAAATCTTCTTTATTTACTGTTTGTGTTTATGACACCAATTCAACGGTGCCAAATTCTCAGCAGTGGACTGCCTCCCTGAGTTATTTCTTGTGGTCCTGAATGTGCTCCTTACTAGACTTGAGTGCACTTTTTAACCAAAAAAACCTGTTGGTAAATCTTTTTTCATATAATGATATATATATTATCATATATGTACTGTCTGTCCAACCAGTTTGCATCTAAAACAGTTTTTGACTGAGCCAGAACACTCCAAGATAATTTACAAAAGAACACAAAATGTTAGGTACTGTCTTAGTACATAAGTAAGTAAGTTGGTGTTTTACGCCCAGCCAACCCGTATGGTTATATCAGGTTATATACACATCTATTTTATTAATATGTATTTCTTAAAATGAGTCTATATACAGTTTTAAAACCATGCTTAAAAGGTGTATAACATAAACATAACTAAAAATGATCTCAAATTTAAATCTTTCCAAAAATATTGATTTCTTTCAAAAATTTAAAATCTTCTCAGGTAAAATATCTTGAAATAACATGCGCAGTGATTTAGCTGTAAAGTGGCTCTCTCTCATTTCAATAAAATCTGAACAAGTAAGTAAAATATGCTCTATGGTCTTAGTACATAAATAAGGCAAAAAACTGAATAAAGCTGAGGAAGAGGGTGTTCCACAAATAAGTGTCCACAGCCATGGAGTATCCAGATAAGTCATCCGAAAGAGGTCACTGGTCAAACAAGCACACATCTGCTACAAATGCTCTTATTACTTACAGTGTCCATCTCATCAAGACTTAGTGCTGGATGCACTCTTGCAGGACAGGAGTCTGGGAAGCTGACAAAAAGATTAAATGTGTGTATATATACTGACAGCCACACAAATGTACCAGAACAAACAGACAGATGGACTGACAGTGCAGAGAGATTGACAGACAAACCTTCATCCAGTTTGGACAACACATGCACGACGGCCTCGGCAATGCCCATCTCCTGAATGCCCACATCTGACGGGTGGAACAGGAGTTCTGGTACCGCAAACCTTTCATTGTTCATCCGAATCAACTGCACAAGAAAAATAATGACACGTGAGCAACGTCTGAATTAAGCATAAGTTCTAGTCCATCGAGCAACCATTATCCTGTCACCGGTGGCCTTTCATCAGCAGTTTCACTGGACAAAACAACGTTTGCAAAACCACTACACTCTTCATCTGTATCCTTTGGGTTTGCTCTGCCTGACAATGATGATGGCAGTGTGTCCAATCCCCAGATTATAGCCTGTGTTCAGTTCCATTCAAAATGGTCTATGTGCCTGAGAAAGCTGAAGTGCACTCCACCCAATCTCTAAGAAGTTTCCCCAATGTTGCCTTTCAAACAGTTTTACTTCCCCAACATTGCCTTTCAAACAGTTTCACTTCCCAAATGTTGCCTTTCAAACAGTTGCGCTTCCCGAAGCTGCCTTTCCAACAGTTCCACTTCCCGAAGCTGCCTTTCCAACAGTTCCACTTCCCGAAGCTGCCTTTCCAACAGTTCCACTTCCCGAAGCTGCCTTTCCAACAGTTCCACTTCCCGAAGCTGCCTTTCCAACAGTTCCACTTCCCGAAGCTGCCTTTCCAACAGTTCCACTTCCCGAAGCTGCCTATCAAACAATTTCACTTCCCCAACATTGCCTTTCAAACAGTTTCACTGCCTTTCAAACAGTTTCACTTCCACAACGTTGCCTTTCAAACAGTTTCACTTCCTGAATGTTGCCTTTAAAACAGTTTCACTTCCTGAATGTTGCCTTTCAAACAGTTTCATTTCCTGAATGTTGCCTTTCAAACAGTTTCAGTTCCCGAATATTGCCCTTCAAACAGTTTCACTTCCCAAAGCTTCCTTTCAGTTTCACTTCCCGAAGATGCCTTTCAAACAGTTTACCTTCCCCAATGTTGCCTTTTAAACAGTTTCTCTTCCCCAATGTTACCTTTCAACAGTTTCACATTAAGTATTGGTCTGACTGACAATGGCCCTTTCTCATCTTTTCAAGGAAGATCATTGAGCACTTCCTCTTTCTATGCCACTTTTCTCCAGGTGATCGATGTTGTGATGGGGACTGTCTTCACCAGCAACGAGAGTGTGTGCATGTTTGTGTGCACATGCGCGCACATGTGTGTTTGCATGTGTGTGTAGGTGGGGGGGGGAGGGGAGAATGAAGGGAGGTTAGTCAAATGTTACCTGTTCCTCCCCTCCTCTCTCTGTGGTGTCATCCTTCTGTCGAACATAGCCACGCTTTATCTGTGAAAAGTCTGGAAGGACATACTCCCTCAGGATGGTGTTTTCCGCTCCCTTCATCCTGCACACATTGACCAGCCAATATAATGTGGTGTTCAAACTTCAAACCTTTACAGCATCGCACAACACAAAACGTGTTCCAGAACTTCATTAGAGCTGAACAATACAGTTACGCCTCCTTCTCTCCGAGAAAATGTGTGAGAAAAAAATAACAGGAAGAGAGGGGCAAGGCAGGTAGACAGACAAAATAAGAGACAACCAGAGAGAGGGAGAAGAGACAGAGAGACCCAGTAAACATTCCAGATCTGATCTGCATCTGATTCAGATTGGCTCAGAAGTGTTGGCCAGAAACGGGTGCAATGATTCTTGCACACCAGGTTGCCTACAGCCAAAATCTGACACAGTCAGCCAGAACTAAATGGATCCAGGCTGGTTTTGCACACCATGATCTGGGACGTTTACCGAAGAACACAACCAACTTTCAAGCCTGAAAGTTGGAAACTGGTAGCAGGCCAGTTGTGTTTTGCCAGAAGCCAGCCACAATGATTCCTGCACACCAGCTTGCTTCCAGACCAGATGCATTTGTTTGCAACCAGATGCATTTGTTTGGCCAAACCCTGACCAGGCCATGCTGATCGGATCCGGGTTGGTTCTGCACAATATGATCCATGCCTTTGGAAAAATGGAACCGAATCGGATGCGGGAAGTTGGATCAGACATATATATGACCCATTCTCAAAACCTGAACTCTGCTAATGGTCTCATGTTTGCCCACGCTAAAAGTAAACCTACGATTATGCTATGCATCTCAAGTTTGTTTTATTGTGTTGTACATTCAGTAAAGAAATACATATGATAACCATGTGTTTGTTACTTAAGTGAAAGTGTGGTTTATTTGTGTGAATGAACTGAAATTTGTGTAAACACTCCATGTGAAAACGTGACGCCGGCACCGATGTTTAAATGAACTTAAAGTGACTCACCACTACTGAGTTCTATCAAGAACTAAATTGTTTTATGGATGAATAATACTTTTATTCTTCATCCTATTTTTTTTTTAAGTGGAAACTTTTTATGTGTTATTTATAGTATGGGGTGCTGAATATCGACAATCGGTCGTGACACGTCCCATCATCAGTCAGAATTAAAAAAATTAAGTTCGACTCGGCTCATAAATGAATAAATTGCTGCAACAAGTCCATCAGTGTGTGTGTCTTTACAGCAGGAATAGTCTGCATCATTTATTTCAACTGTTCTGTGGTTTATTTAGCTTTACTCTCCACGTTTTTATTTCGACAATAGCGTCTTGTCATGTCATCCCGACCAATCAAATTTGAAACCCAAACAAACTACTCAATGCAGCAATATGTTCCCATCCTAGTTTTGTAGTACCAGGTGACCCGGAAGTAGTCATTTTTGTTTTGATGTAAAAAAAATGGTGAAAACCAGGCATGGTTAACGATTTACTTTTCTTGTCATCGACAAATCACGTCCAAACATTACATCACGTCCAATCACACTTACAGCACTTCTACCCAAGTTTCACACTATTTAGTGACTAAATCATGGCTAATTTCCATGTATGGAATGATCGATGTGGCAACAATGTAGTCCACATCAAAGGCCAATAGTTTCGGTTGTATGCTGTTCAAATTTGAAGATGACGAGTTCAGAGTGGAAAAAAAAGCGAATTCCTGTCATAATCATGATAGCACCCTGCTATATCTGTCATGCTTGTATGATGCTGCAGTGTCAAAGTTTTGACCGCATCAAAGTAGAAATAAATCAAATGTCAAAAATGTATCACATAATTCATTATAGACTGTTTTGAGATTTTTGATTGGACGTGATGATGACAAAAAAAATCATAATCTCTGATATTATTGAAATTTCTGCATTTTTTCTGGTTGTTATACTGCATATGAAATAAACAGTATTTGTACCATGTATAAGCTGTGTTTGTTAATTACTGTCAATATTTTGCTTAATGTAAAGCAAAACTAATTAAAGGACTTTTGTTGGACGTTACTGATGACATGACATTTTCATTCAAAATCAATGAAAAAATTTCTTTTATAAGTCTTATTTCAGCTGGTGACAGCAACACACATCTTTCAGTTAATGTATATTTAACAACATATGCTGATTATGTTAATACTTTGACTACTTTTCATGTCATCAGTCAGATCCAATCAAGGTAGGCAGTTTCAATAACATCAACAATTGGCCACAAACTATCTTCTAGCTCTTATATTAAGAAAATATAAAGTTAGGCAACCCACTAATACTAAGATTTCCATTTATATATGATACTGATTTATTCCCTCTTGTGTCATACTTCATAGATGACGTTCTGAGAATGGGTCATATACGATCTGGCCAGATTCTAACTGCACAGCGGCTATAATGGTCATAAATGGCCATAACAAAACGCTTCTGAATCGGATCCAGATTGCTTACCAGGGAGAGCAAATTCTGAACAACCCCGTCCTTACCGTGCAATGTTCATGTCTTCTGTAAAGTTGGAGGACACATAGCACACATCCTCTTTCATCTGGTTGACCACGTAGGTCTCATCCATCACCATCAGCTGCCTGCAAACATACACTTGCTACCAGTCTGGGCAACAATGCAGAACTGTTCTGACCTCACTGCTTATCAAATCTAAAGCAAGATAATTATAAGAACAACAGGGAACTTATCGAGTGTTTTCGGAGACTCAAAGCGCTTTACCACTTGAAGAAAAACATACAACATGCAAATACCTATAATTATATGATTATAAATCAATGGTATATAAACAAGCATACAAAACATACAATTAACAAACATTTTCATACAAAGCACGGCAAAAACATGCACACACAAGCTACAATGCATAAATAACTATAATTACACAAATCAATTGTATAAACAAGCATACAAAACCTATGAAAATTAACAAACATTTTCATGCAAAGCATGGCAAAAATGTGCACACACAAGATCAGCACATGCATGCACACACACACACACATGACCGCGCGCACATACAATGCCAATAAAGAGCACAGGCACACGCACAAACGCGCACGGCTGAGGACATGGACTATGATCCCTCCTTTCATGGCCTCTAAAATAAACACCATCTACCAAGTGCCAGTCTTAGAAACAATGCAGCATTCTGCATACTTACAAGTGACCCCAGTCTGGCTTTTTACAGACAATTTATTACAGTATACAGCTGCAGAAGGGAGAGGGGGTTTACGGGAGAGGAGGGGGATTTATTTACTTTTCAAAAATGTTAGTACAGTTTGCAGGCTGCCATAAACTTAGGCAAAGAAATGACTTCTCTTCTTGTGGCCCAGCAAAGGTTCCATGATAAGCTCCGCTTCCCTCTTCACAAGTTTTCGATCTGACCACCATACGGTACTTTGTTGTATGGCAGAATGCACATCCAATTTCTATTTGACCCAGGTCCCAATCTTTCTCAGTTTTCTCATCTCACCTGTACGATATGACTTCTTTTAGATGATTTGTAAGCACCTTGCCTCCAACATTGAGCCTGTAACACACAAATTTCCTCTCACTGAATGTGTAAGTTAAATATTGTATAAAACTGTTTCCTCTCACCAAATGCATAGGTTTTAAAACGGTGTGTAAAACCATTTCTTCTCAATGCATGTGAAAGCTAAACAGAACATAAAACCATTTCCTCTTACTGAATGTGTAAGCTAAACAGAACATAAAACCATTTCCTCTTACTGAATGTGTAAGCTAAACAAGGTGTAAAACCATCTCCTCTCACTAAATGTGTAAATTAAACATGGTTAAATCTATTGCCTCACAGTCTCATCAGTCTGTAATATACTGAAACTTTTCCTCTAGCACACCACACTATATCAGTATATGCCTCTTGTAGTTGTACACATACATCTCTCACTTCACCCTCATACGTCAGTTTGAGGCTGATTGAGTGTTAAATATCTGACTTTTAAGGTCAATCTCGCCTGCTTCTCTTGTACTATATTTCAACCAAGCAGTTGAGCATAACAACTAACAGACCAAAGGCTTTTCTTCTTCTTCTAAATTTACAACTCCAGTGTCACATTACTGACACAATAATACTTGTGATGACTCTTTTTGAAATGGCAAAGCACGGTTTAATAATAAATAAAATAATACAGTTGCACTTCAACTTTTCAGCTTAAGTTTTGGAACAAGGCAGACACATGATTCAATCTCATGTCCTTTCCAAAGGAACTTTATTATTCATAATAAATGCATAAAATGAAAATTCCACCCACACGCCAAAAAGAACCAACTAGACAATTCAACATAACAAGGGTAAGAGCACCTTTAAAATATATAAAAGACATCCTCTCTGCTCACACAGTGGTGGTTCACAAACAGCATGACCTTCTTTCCACACAAGCTATTCATCAAGATCTAAATGACAAAAGAATTTGCACCAAAAAATGAAGCATGGCTACACTGACCTGCAAACGGCATCCCTGAGTTTCTTCCCTTTGCAGTATGGCACCACATGTGTGAACGAGTAACCCGAGTCAATGAGCAACGTGCAGAGGGGACTCTCCATGTATCTGAACTTGTACCGGTACTGACTCAGCTCTGGCGCTGGAACAGAGCAGCCAGTAGAGGAGTTACTCATGGAAGACTCGCCTTGTTTGTATCTGTGTTTGTACTGACTCAGCTCTGGGGCTGGAACAGAGCAGTGAACAGATGAGCTACAAGCAGAGAACTCTCACTGTATGTTACTGTTTGTACTGACTCAGCTCTGGGGCTGTAACAGAGCAGTCACTAGATGAGCTACAAGCAGAGAACTCTGCTTGTATGTAACTGTGTTTGTACTGACTCAGCTCTCAGGCTGGAACACAGCAGTCATCAATGAACAATGCACTGAGAACCAATGCATGAGCTACAAGCAAAGAACTCCCCTTGTAATTGTATGTGGCTGTGTTTGTACTGACTTAGCACTGGGGTTGGAACAGACAGAGCAGTCAACAAATCAGCAATGCACTGAGAACCAGTACATGAGCTACAAGCAGAGAACTCCCCTTGTAACTGTATGTAGTTGTGTTTGTACTCTCAGCTCTGGGGCTGGAACAGACCAGCTGGGAGGCGAGTTACCCACAGAAAATTCTCCTTGTATGTAACACTAACAGTAGCTATGCAACAGCCTCTGTGCTTAGCCTGGGACACTATGGATTCCGGGGGTGTGCATCACTTCAAATCGAAAATGCACAGTTAAAACTGCATTTTTCAACCTGCATGCTTGTGTTATCGTTTGAGTGAATGAATACTCTACAGCCTACACTGTGTGTTATTTTATTTCATGCCTTTGAAAGTAGTATAATCTTTGAAAAAACGTCATTTGACGGGTTGAGCGGCCGGCCTCGCGCCGTGGACCAATTTCCGAGAGGACACTGTTTCGGGTGGGTCTCTTCAAACTCCTCGTACCATCGCAAATGACGACGTACAAGGCTTAAACTTTACAGCCAATCAGAAGAAAGAACGCTCTTTCGTGCGGTATGTGAACTTTTTGGATGCGGTCTATGAAAACATCGTAATGGCGGTAAGTACGGTTGTTGTAATTTCTTTCTCAAATATTTTGTTAAAATTGGTCATTTAGGAAAAAAGTTCACCCACAGGCTTATTCTGTGTTCTTTTATCTACAAGAGCATGTATTTCACTAGTGGTTGTGTTGAAAAATACGACGGTAATGGGCTTAAAACGATGACGATGTGGCAAAAAAAATCTCTCAAACTCGGCCTGCGCATCGCGTGGGTTCGTCGGACTCCAGATCAAGCGAGATGGAGGAGATTTAAAAATACAAAGCAACTCTCATTTAAGTGCAGTAAAAGCACTAAAACTAAAGCTAAACACACTGACCTGAGGAATATTAGGTTGATTTGTTTATTCCGTCAGGTATTTGGTTAAGTTTATAAAAGTTTGGGGATCGTTCTTGGAACATTCCATCTCCAGCTACTGGTCACTCCTGCGTCAGTAATGGCCGCACCCAGAGTGCTTTTTATCGGACCTGGGTTTTGACTACGGGCAGGTCTATTTCTTCAGCCGAGGGGTGTCACATATTTAATCAATGCTATTTTCTTGATTTACATTGGTCTGGACTTTTTAAAGATTCTTCTTTCTTCCCCCATTGAAATTTATATAAGTGATTTTTTGTTTGTCCAGATTTAATATTTATGGCACTTTTAGTTTTAGGTAGTGATTTGATTTGCAGACTTAATTAAGTGTCTCTTCAGTCTTCTTTTTATTTTATTTTTTTAACTGAAATTTTTGAAAATCTGTTGTTTTTTGGGTTGGGTGGGTGCCAGCAATTCTCATGATGTATAATAATAATAATAATAATAATAAATTAATAAAACAAGATTAAAAAGTGTAAACAAGTGGAGTAAAATATCAGTTTTATTTTTAATTTGATTTATATTAACTTTAATAACTGGTTTCATATAATGATCCAAAGATTTAGCAGTTTTTTAATGTTTCTTTTATTGTGTGGTTGCAGGTTCTAGAGCCTTTTGTGAGAGTGATGCAGCTGTGCCCAAACACAGGCAGACCAGATGGATTTATATAGAACTTAGAAGACCACAGTGTCATGATGAATTTTGTTGTTTTTTATGGCAATTGGTGAATCATTAAAATTAAAAAAACTGGAACAATTATTTTTGTCATCATTGTGTGAATGTGTGAATGACTGCTTTTTGGTGAGGGTGAATTGGACAAAAAGCTGATATTGTGTGGATAGCTATATATTTTTGCAAATAAATTAGCCTAACGAGCTTGTTTGTTATATTATGGTAATGATACGAACACAAATTGACATTGATTGATCCTGTTTACCTGTGGTAATTGCAACACACAAAAAACACTGAAACTAAAAATCTGAAAGTTCTAGTTTAAAAAAAGGAATTAAATTAGCATGTTTTATTAATATGCTAATTTATGCAAATGGGACTGAATTGCTTCACAAGGTTGACACCATTTCAGTCAATTTACTATAATGGCAAAGCTCCAGGAGCTGAATTTCAGTATTCTAATAGATGTGGCAGGTAACTTCATATAAACAATTTATGAAAAAATTATAGATGCTCGTTATGCTAATTTATGCAGATTAGAATGCACATCAGTGATCTGCTAATGCTACAGGTACAAATTTCAACAAGGTTACCCCAAATAAGAAACCCCATGTACAGATTTTGAAGATTGTTTCAGGGATAATTGTGGTATCTAAACTACCAGGAACAGTAACGAGTTTGTTATGTAATTTATGCAAATGAGGGATCAAACTGGGTTAGATTCTGTGCTGAGAAGTGATGTACACTATCGGTCTATCTAAATTTCCTTGTTTAAAATCTGTAAGTCCTGTGAACATGCACAAATCAGTTAATTATTATACTTAATTAGTTATTACGTAACAGTATGCTAATTATCTCTTGAAATTGGATTGTGAGGCACTTTTTTTCACCGTTTTTGGATTCGTCATGTCCCAAAATATAAATTCACCAACTTTAATACCAATGACTTGAGTCATTCAGATTTGATGTACATAAACCCTTATTATTGCTGCTTTCCACAGGTCCACCCTTTTGCCTTCATATCCTTCATTGTCATAGTAAAGGACTGTCCCGAAATTGAGCTGATTTTTGGAACTTAAAGTGTGAATATCTCCCAAACTATTGATCCAATTTGAGTGAAATAAACTGCAATGGATTCAGCTTCAAGAGCCCTTTAATTTGATACACTTCATTCAGTCAGAGAGCAATTTTTGGCTGTTGCATAGCTAGTAACAGTTTGCCATTCAACACCAGTTTCTTAAAAGTTACAATAAGAAGGACTAAAAATAGTAAAATTGGTTAAAAATGAAAAGAAATTCCAATATAAAATTAGTAAAAAGTGTCTTTGCTATGTACACTACATGTCCAAATAATTAAGAACAGTCACGGAAATCCTTGAAGTAGGGGGTAATGGTGTACAGAAAATAGAAGACCACTAGCCATACCATTACATCTGTAGAGAGCTTTAAACTGGTAATCTTCAAACAGCACTTCTGTCATGGCTTCCTGTATGGACTGGAAGTTGAAGAATGGTTCTGTGACAATCAATGTTGTGTCGTTGAAGTCCACCTGCCCACAGAACAGTTGCTGCTGATAAATAATCATGATATTGATAGTTTTTTGTTTTTTTAAAAATACAGTACAGGTTAGTGGGCTACCACTGTACCAAAGCACCATTAACAAGGCCTTGTCTCTGTGATTATTATCAGAATGTCAGTTTCTAGTTTTTTCCTCAAACAAACAAAATCAAAAGCTTTAAATCCTTGTTGGCTTGCAAGACTAAGAATTATTAAATACTGCAGAAAGAGTGTTCATAACTGCACAGTGTTCATATTTAAGCATAACACCACCCATAATTCATATTAATAGCATAACAGCAAATGTCTAACACATACACACACACACACAGGAGCCGGGGGGGGGGGGGGGGGGGGGGGGCTGTTTTTCAGAGGTATGGAGGAAATTAGGGGTGGGGGGTAGCAGTATGGTGGGGGTGGGGGGTGGGGGTGGAGTGACTCTTAGTCTTAAAGCAAGTCCTCACCCGACAGCAATCTCTTCCAAACATATGGTCCCATACTTGTCGTTCTATCTCCCAGTTGACAAGATAACCCTGCAAGTGAAACAAAAACATCCAGCTATTTGGAACAGCATTAGTAACATTAATCTAGCTGTACATATCAAAAGAAGAAAAAAAGCTAGAGCAATCTCACATTTATTGTCATTGTGCATGCATTAAACTAAGTGAAACCAAAAGTTACTAACATTATAGTAACATTAAAGTAACATACTGTAAACTGAGTAAGAGGAATACAATCCAAAAGCCATCTTAAAACTAGAAAGCTTTACCATCAGTCCAGCATGTCAGTCCAGCATCCTGTTCGGCATGTTATTACTAGCTGTTATTTTTTAAATAGCAAAGGGCAGTAGTTTGCCTTTAGATGACTCACCTTTTGAAATGGTAGGAGGTAGTAGAGACTGGACAGATCCTTGCACTCGTCAATTTGATCCCCTATGAAGATTCTTGTACGTACATTCTTGGCTTTCATAACACAGTTTGGTATTGTTCTGAAAGTGAAACACACACACACACACACACACACACACACACACACACACACACACACACATTATCACATACTGGTTTAAGTCCAGAGAAACAGAAACAGGAGTTGTATGCTTCCGACAACTGCCTCTTGGGACTCAGAGTGGATTGCTGGCGCGATCTTACTATCCGGCTCCATTTGAACAAATGTCAAACTCTTAGTCTTAGGCCACTCCAGGCTGCATCACTGCCTCAGTCTAGAGATTTCTGTCTCTCATTCCCTCTCTTTTTAACTCCGCCCTCACCCCCATCACTACCACAAAAATGCAGCGTGGCCTTCCAGTATGGGAAGCTGGTACGAAAGGAAATACAACTAAATACAAAAGGGACATAACTGTCCTGTGTTGCTCATGGAATCGGCAGAAGTTTCAGACGTACCGACCGTTAGCAGTTCAAGAATGGAACTGTAATCGAACACTGACTGAATAGCAAATCATCAAGTAATGTTCATCGGACCTATTCTTCTCAATACCTGGGCTCTTTGTCTGTAGAAAAGCCTACTTTTGCCGTTCCCGCTCCATTATCCAGCACGAGGGTCGCCATGATGTTGTTAAATTCTGCCTTCTGGTTGTCGCGAAAACAATAGGCTTCACCTAAAAGTTATAGATTAGGTTTTATTCAAACACTGTTATCAAAAAACAATAATCTAGTGTATTCTCCTAGTAATGTATCACAGGGTTCAAATCGCGACATAAATGGTGTCTTTACCTTGAAATTACGACACACTCCAGACAGTCTACCACGAACAGCAACTCATCAGCGAAATCGAAACTGAGTTGCGCCCCGTGGTAAGGCGATACGTTGCCAAGCTGTCGCGTCGTTAGCTGCACGCGCGGCGAGTCAAGTGGACGAGGGCCACCACTCCATGCGCCTGGCGTTCAGCAAACACCTTCGAGGACTTTACAATGACACCGCAACGACCACATTCACACCGCGGTAGCCAGTGTGCCGATGTGAACGGCTGATCATGGACTAAAGGGCACGTTTAGTGAGAAGTGATCGTCAGTGAGAAGTGCAAATAGTTAGCTTGGCTGGTGAAGGAGCGTGGTGGTGGCCTCGAAACAAAGTGTGCGCTGGAGCTGAGAGGTCACTGGCAGCGGACGCGTAACGAGTGCATTAGCTGTGTGTTACGACGGTGTTAATCAGTGCTGAACAGGTGATAACAGGTGTTTGATAGTAACAGCAGTAGTAAAAGTAAGTGAGCTGAGGGGGATTTCTATATCACCCATCTACCACACAAGGTGATAGCCTAGCTCTTCAGTGTGGCTTTGCCCGCTGGAAAACAAGTGATTTTTTTTCCCTTCTGTTTCGTGTTCTTCTTCCTTTTAATTCACATAGCTTGCGCTAAATCGCCACTTAACGATCAATTTTCGCAGATTTGTTTCCGAAAATGGAAGGCCGCGCTGCATTTTCAGATGTCGTGGTAATATTGATGGGGGTGAGGGCGGGGTTAAAAAGAGAGGGAATGAGAGCCAGAAGTGTGTCTAGAATTAGGCAGAGAGAGAATGAACTTGAGACAGTGTAAAAATTTAATTTTTAGGACTTGGGATCAGAGCTGAAATGTGGACTTTGCGAACACCACCTAAAGTGCCAGAATAATCATCAACATGATTGTGGGCATCTAAGGAAAGAAAGAAAGAAAGAAAGGCAGTGATTCAGCCTGGAATGGCCTGAAAGTGAACTTGCCAAACGTAAGCAAATTTCAAAACAATAGTTTCAAAATCGATGTCTTCTTAAACCAGCTTTATGCTGACTAGACTTATCGCGTAAGTGTAATGAGAACCGATCTGTATCTGTTCTGACAGAGTCGTAAGACGATGCAGGTGTGATCAAGGAGATATGACGGATCGTGTGATAAGCAGTGACTATCAGTGTGTCAGCCTAGAGCATTGTCCGGGACTCGTCTACTTCCTCCGCTTATTTTCTGTGGCACTGGGTTTTTTTTAAAATCCTGACACGCGAGAAGAAAATCCAGGCGTCTGGAGGGAAAGGGAGGGACGTCGGAGATGGAATGTGGGAGAGGGGGTGTAGGGGAGGTGTAGGAAGGGGGTTGGGGAAGCGAGTAGGAGTGTGTCGTGCGAGTCTGCGTGTTCCATACTGGTGTCACCGACTGAGAAGCAATTATTTCCCTCTTCTCACCATTTATCATGCTCGTCTGATTCAGCGTGGGTTTTAGCATTCCGGTGTGTATGGTTTTTGTCCAGTTTTTTCTGAGCTGAGGAACGACGGCTACTTTGTGCGCGGAGAGAGCAACCGGAAGGACATTGACCACCGCGAGGTTGTACATGCCGACCTGACCTGTTAGCCGGTTTGGCCTAGCGGGTCTAGTGTTAGGCTGATAGTGTTAGGCTCTTTGAGCCGTCAAAGTCGGTTCGATACTCCGCTTCGGCTCTCCTTTCTCATGAAAGGTTGTGGTTTATGGACACTCTCTTGTGACTTTTCCATTCAAACATTAATTAACGAACCATTAGAAAGGACTCTCATAGCTGTCCGTATTATTAATGCAGAATCATTTTGGTGTGACAGTAGTGTAGTGTTACTAGATACTAGGGAAATGTACTCACCAATGCGACGAAACACAAGGACACAATAGTACAC